>JANAVB010034218.1:1394656-1914837 GCA_029216955.1 Iris pallida
TGTTTGAGACACCAGCAGTTTTCCCTGTCTTGAACGGGAGATTTTGAGGGTTGGGAGATCCTGAAATTCTGCTACCGGGGTAGGCAGAATACCTCTCTGATCAGTACAAGTTCTTTTAACATGGAGAGAAGAATCCTTGTTTGAAAGAGTTTTTGTACTGACTGATGCCGGAGCACATTTGATCTTCAACGGTAAAAACCGAGGAAGATTGAGAAAAGACCAAAGGGCCTTTTCCTTTGTTTTGGAAAGAAGGGTTAGCTAAAGAGCGTTTCCCTCTGTTGTCTTCCAAGTCATGGGACGAGGAAGTTTGAGAAAAGACCAAAGGGCCTTTTCCTTTGTTTTGGAAAAAAGGAGGAGGAATAGCCAAAAGACTACCCCCAGTGGATTGCGCAGGAACAACAGGGTGTTGGAGAGGAGCAGCACTCTTCCCCTTGTTGTGAGATGAAGAAAGATTAGCCAAAGGGCTGTCTTTCTTGGATTGCGCAGGCATGGTTTGCGCATGAGTAGATGGCGCACTGGCAGGTTGCGCAGGAGAATCCTTGACAGATGACTTTCTGGTTCTGGCCACAGACACTGTGGTTTGCGTATCAGGAGTTCTGGCCACAGAGTGTTTTGGGGTGCACTCTAGTTACTGGAGTGCTAGTTTGCGCAGGAAGATTGGCAGCCAACTGCGCCAGAGGCAGAGGAGTCTTGCCCCTTGATAGGGCAGCATATGAAGTCTCTTGTGCACTGGCAACAGCAGATTACGCAATATTCTTGCTAGAGACAGATTGTGCAACAGTCTTAGTGGCAGCAACTGTAGACTGTGCAGCAGATTGCACAGCAGGCTTCTTGACAGACTGTGCAGCAGTCTTGCTGGCAGAGTTAATGGACTGCACAGCAGCCTTGGAGACCCACACTGGGCGCACTTTGCTCGTGGCAGAAGTGGTTGCAGTGCGAGGAGTAGTTTTGGAATTGATCATGGCTTCATAGGTTGTCTGGTTGACCTTCACAACAAGAGTCTTCTGCGTCTTCCCGATAGACGCTACGTCACATTGAGTTGTCACTTCCT
Organism: Iris pallida; assembly: GCA_029216955.1. Lineage (NCBI taxonomy): Eukaryota > Viridiplantae > Streptophyta > Magnoliopsida > Asparagales > Iridaceae > Iris > Iris pallida. The sequence continues at coordinate 1,395,708 of JANAVB010034218.1, forward strand.
CGTCGGAGGAGAAAGTCGTCTCCAGTAGAGTCGCCATTTTGTTTGCAAAAACAAAAGTATGAAACTTTATTGATACAAACTTTGTAAAGATTACAAGAATTCTGGAAAAGTACAACTGTAGGAATCCAATCTAGAAGACGATTGCTTTATCCCTTGGACGATGTGAACTTTGAAGACGGTAGCCTTTGAAGTTGAAGGCAAAAGCCTCGAAAGTTGAAGGCAAAAGCCTCGGAAAAATGCAGCAGCACTTGGGCAAGAACTCCTGAACTCTCTGGTATTTCTGAACTTTATGTCTGATCTCTATATCTGATCTGATCCCTTTGAATGAAGACTTGAAACTCTATTTATAGAGTTCTAGAAATAACTAATTTTTAGTTATTCTGGATGGCACAAATTGGATTGCACAGGAACTGGATTGTGCAGGCACTAGATTGCGCAGGCAGTTGTCTGGTCGTGGGCCAACTGTCTTGGACACATGGCATCATTTGATTGAAATACGCATGATCGTGTGAAGACGGTTGCCACGTAACGAGCAATTGATGGCATGAATGCCATGTGTACTTTTGTCAATTGTCAAGATGAAGTGCGCCACATGAATTGCGCTGACTTCGTATTGCGCTGAAATGGATTGCGCAGACACTGGATTGCGCAGGCACTGGATTGTGCTGCATGTACAGCTGTCCTCGAGCGCTGTGTGGTGCAATAAACGAACAGTCTCCTCGTTCTTTGTGCTGTCAGTTGTCAGAAAGATTTGATTTTGTCAGATAATGATGACATTGCCACGTCAGCCTGCGCAGTTGAAAGTGTGCGCAGTCCGGTGTGCGCAATCGGAATGATGCGCAATCTGATGTCTGCGCAGTTCATTTCAAACTTGTATTTCTTGATTTTCTGACTTTGTTGATAGGTGCAACTTGATTTTTTAGGACCTACAGTATTGGCACAAGATACTAACAGAATAATGTTTATCTAATGTGTTAATTTATAGAAACAGACTTATGAGGCTACAATAGTTATATATTAGAAATAATAATATATTTGTTATTGATATGACAATTAACAAATATTAAGCAATATCTAGCCAAGATTTATTAAACATTGTGCATCTTAAATGATGACAATTGAATAAGAAAATTATCTAACAATAATTAATAGTACAAAAATTGTTGACAATATATATGAAGATTGTCTAGCAAAATTATCTAACAATTTTCTAACAAAAAATGTCTAGTAGAAATTGTCTTTGTCTAACAATTTCCTTAAAGACACTTATTAGTAGTAGAGAAAATTTGCTAAAAGACAGATTATTTAACAATCTTAGTTTATATGGATAAACTAATTTAGTATGAATGCATCAAACTGTCACGACCCGCACCCACTATGAGGGTACGAGAACGTAACAACGCCCAGCCTACGTCGCAGTGTCGGCGGTAGAACGCTATCCTAGGTCAACAACCAACTAGCAATATATATATCTAAACAGTTTATACTTTCCGAATGGGGGTGACATAGCAGTAAAACTCAATCACAACTAAGGAAGAGATAGCACAATATGAAATAGAACTCAAGGAAATAAATAGATAAAAAGTGGTCTAAGATAATCTCAGTAATATCCAGAAGTACATGGTCTCAGATACAGAATGAAAGAATATATACAACTCTGAACTCCAAATATAGTCTAGCTAAAACATGTCTCAAGACTACATAAAGTAAAATAAGCCTAACTAATCTAATCTAGGCAATCGGGGTGATATCCTCAGCTAGAGCTGGGTCCTCCTGAGGGTCCAGCTCGCAGGTGTCATCTAAGGCTGCCCCGTAGTAAGTGTCCAAGCAAGCCTCCTCCTCGTCCTCTGTAATATTTTCAACAGGTCCAGTCAAGACAGAAACTAGTACAGTATATCTCAACAGTTCATAGCAGGTTAGAAGATATAATCATGCAGTAAAGTAAGATACAAGTACTGAAAGAAGTGCAGTATGTAAACAGAGAGAGAAAGCTGTAATAGAAATATCTACTATAAATAGAAAACTATCATGTGACTAGTGAGTCAGAGTACAACATAGACATGTAAATGGCATAGGAGATTCTGATGCTACACTATGGAAGAGATTCTGATACTACACTACTTGGATAGTATTCACATGTCTAATTCTACTCCCCCGTACCCCCAATCAGTACACAAGGATCCAACCAAGTTATGTTATGATTCCACGCAAAGCCCCCGAAGGGTGGTACATGGAAGTCCCAAAAATGGGGATTCTAGGAGATTCTAGGATACCCAGTGAATGGGATAAGAGATTCTAGGAGACTCTGTGATCATAAGAGTATATGTCACAAGTGATCGAAGAACCTGTGAAGCATAGTGATACGACATGTAAGTGAAACGCACAGAATATGTAGTACCCGATGCTCCCTAAGGATAACATCTCAAGAAGGGATCCGTATAGTACCAATCCGTGTGACCAATGTGACAGTACAAGTAAAGTAATCTACCGCAGGAAATAGTTCTAAGCAGGATATGAAATGATCAGAGAATGTACTCGCCTGGTATCTGAGTGTCCAATATGAAAGTACTGTCCGAGGAGTGGTGTCTGGCTCCTAATCAGAACAACACAAGTCACAACAAGTCCAAAATGGTAAAATAAAGTCCTACTATGCATTCTACATGATTCTAGGTCAATCTAGGCCAAAGTCAACTCTTGGTTAACTCTGGTCAACCTTAGAAGTCAAACTAGGTCAACCAAGTCTAATCAAGTCTAAACTAGGCTATCTAGTCTACACAGACCAATAACAAGTACACAACTATATCAAGCCAAAGTCAAACCATCACACTACATCACCCATTATCCAAATATCCATTTCACCTATGCATATACAAACATTATATATAGATACATACATTTGAGTTAACACTATGTATACCTAGGCTAAGTACTATATATATATATATATATATATATATATATATATATATATATATATATATATATATATATATATATATATATACATCTCACAAGTACATATGTATTCATACAATACATAAATATTACACACACCACATATAGATATTCATATAATATATATATATATATATATATATATATATATATATATATATATATATATATATATATATATATTTTTATATATATATATATATATATATATATATATATATATATATATATATATATGTGTGCATAAAGAGAGGGGGAAGGCCTGTGTGTGTCAAAGCAAGGATTTGTGTGTGTGTGGTGGACAGGTAAACAAGGTGCAGGAACATAAAACAGTAAAAGGGAGAGAGTGTATATGTGAGTGTGTGTGTGAGACAATGTAAATATGTATGTGTGTGCTAAGAGTGAGGGAGTGAAGTGGTGTGTGTACATGTAGGCAAGGTGTGTGTAACTAGATGGATAATCTGGAAAGGAAACAGTGTAAACCAGCCCTTAACTTCCCTTGGTCAGTCCAGATTTCAGTCAACAGAAATCAACCCCAGATAACAAGTATTAAATCTAAGCAGTTCAAAAATATACTCATGTATACATGCCTATTAAACAGTCCCATAATCTAATCTCAGATTTTAGTTAGAAGCAATAGGAAGGGAGATCAAGTTGGTAACAGTTTCCTCTACACAACCTACTGTACATTTCAGATAACTCCATCAGTCTCAGTTTAATCATCAAACCCAGGTTTTCCCTTCATAAATTGAACAACACATTATAACAAGGAAAAGGAAATCAGTTCATAGCATTCCGCACACCCAGTTTTCAGTCCCATAGTGGCATTCACAGAAAAATGAACCAAACTAACACCAACTCATCCAATTTTTGACACACAATTAGAAAACACATTGGGGTACCACATTAGGGTTTCAATTTAACAGTATATAATAGGTTAAATTGATGACAAAACTCATTTGCAAAAACTGGAAAGAAAACAGAATAGGTACTGATACATGGTTCCAAAAAAAATGGGAAATGAGAATTAACCATCAAAAATTAATCTAAAAGCTAACACAGGGGTTGGTAACACTAATATAGGGTGTGTACATGCCATAGGAAGTGTCTTGTGTCCACCACATCGAGACACGACGTATCCACAACAATAAAACTAAAACAGCACACTGGGTACTGCACAGTAGTGCACTGCCTCGTACGGGCGTGCACACGTGTCTAGCACGCGACACAGGCCACGTGGAGACACGTGGCCACGTACACGTGTTCGCTAGGGGTTAGGGTAGGTGTCCAAACGCCTGAAAGGAGCCCACACTGTGTCGTGTCCAAACTACAAGCCCGTGTCAGTGGCAAATAATTGACAGTGCACAGACACTGCAAAACACGTGCACAGTTGATTCCTCTCTCGACACGACACGGGGACACGTGGGACTTGACACGTGGTATGTCAGCCAGTGCCCCATGGCTCGTGTCAAGTTTTACGTGTCCTAGAGGCGTGTCGTGTCCGCTACAGATCCCGTGTAGCAGGGGATCCCTATAGCACGTGCGCGAGCGTGTGCACGCGCGTGTCCACACCACAAATCCGACACACAGCGACACGAACACTAACACACAAGAACAGGAATCCATAAGCAAGATCAAAACTAATATTCTTATTCAAAAACAATGCGCAAACAAGATCGAAATGCCCTTTGAGGCATTTCGTCAAACACTTAACCCAAGTTCTGATACGTGTCCAGAACGGACACGAAACCCAGGACACCCGACACGAATCCTATCCAGAATCTTAAGGGACCCTTAGGGCTTCCTATTCAATGAAGACAAATTGAAAATCCATGGAGTATTGAGAGTGTTACCTCTTGATGAACTTTCAATGAAAAAATCCCTATTCAAATGCTCTCCTCTTGATGAACTTTCAAATCAAATCATCCTCAAACTGAACCAAGGTTCCAATAACAGTAAGAACAATAATATTAGAATCTAATACAACTAGTTTGGGGAAAATAGGACCTAAAATGGAATTTATATGAATTTAGGAGGATGGGAACTCACCTCTTTCTTCTTGAAATAAATTTCCTAAAGAAAAGAGGCTAGCCCTAGATTTTAGGAGGGGTTTTATATGGTGGTGATCCCTATGTAATAGGTGGCCAGCCACTACTCTTAGGGTTAGGGTTTTGTCAATCCTTTGGGCTTTGGGCCAAGTTACTTAGGCTATGGTTTAATTGATTAATTAAGGGCTCTAAAATCATAAGCCATGACTTATGACTTTCTAATCCTTTTTGCTAATTAGAGTCTAATGACTAAACCAATGATTAGGCTAGGTTAGACTAGAGTCACTTGACCTAACCAAGTCCAACTAACTAGGGTTAGTTCCTATGTTGGTCTACAAGGGTCAACACTAGTCAAAAATCAACCTAGTCCAAACAATTCCAAAATAATTCCTAAAAATTCCCATAAATTTTAATTAATTCTAATAAATTCAAAATACCCCAAAAATGACAAAAATACCCTCATACTAGAAATGTGGTAGTGACAAATCTACCCTCCTTAAAAGAATTTCATCCTCAAAATTGAAAGGCGAAATACAACTGATGAGAAGGATAGAAAGCATACCTCACGGTCCAAAAAGATAAGGGTAGCGCTCGCACATCTCATCCTCCCGCTCCCAGGTAGACTCTCCTGGAGAATGATGCCTCCATGTGACGCGTACCAAAGGTATCACCTGGTTCCTCAGAACCTTCTTCCGTCGATCCAGAATCTCCACTGGCTGCTCTGGATAGCTGAGAGAAGGCCCAACCTCTATCTCTGAATGATCGAGCACATGGCTAGGGTCAGCCACGTACCGTCTCAACTATGATACATAAAATACGTTGTGGATCCCCACTAGTACAGGCGGCAAGTCTAGCCTGTATGCAACGTCATCGACTCTCCCGCTGATAACGAAAGGGCCGATGAAGCGCAGGCTAAGCTTTCCGCCTCCACCAAAACGTATCGTACCACGAGTCGGAGATATCCTCAAAAAAACCTGGTCTCCAACCTAATCACAAGCAAGATCTTAATTAATTATAATAAACAAACATGATCAAAATCACAAACAAACAAACCTAAATCTAATCCTACTCTAAACTGTACCTCAAACTCCAAGGGCCTCCGGTGGCTATCGGCCCAGTGTCGATGTCTGTCCTGCGCCAAGCGAAGTCTGTCCCTAATGAGCTTCACCTTCTCGGCCGTATCAACAACCATCTCTGGCCCCAGTAAAGCTCACTCACCAACATCATCCCAGGATAAGGGTGTACGGCACCTACGCCCGTACAGAGCCTCGAAAGGTGACATCTCAATGCTGGCCTGGAAACTATTGTTGTAGGCAAACTCCACCAAATGAAGATGATCCTCCCAGGAACCTCCAAAGTCCAGGACGCACGTCCGCAGCATATCCTCAAGGGTCTGAATAGTCCGCTCTAACTGTCCGTCCGTCTGGGGGTGGTATGCAGTGCTAAACTTAAGCTGAGTGCCCAAGCTGGTCTGCAGACTCCTCCAGAAATGGGAAGTAAAACGGCTATCCCAATCTGAGATGATGCTGATCGGAACTCCGTGGATCCTGACTATTTGCTGCATATACAACTCCGCCAGCCTCTCTGTAGACGTACCCACCTTGAATGGCAAGAAGTAGGCCGATTTGGTCAACCTGTCAACGATGACCCAAATTGCGTCTTTCCCTCCTGGTGTGCACGACAATCCTGATACGAAGTCCATAGTGATATGCTCCTATTTCCACTCGGGAATGGGCAGCGGCTGCAATAATCCACCAGGCCTCTGTCTCTCTGCCTTGACCTGCTGATAGACCAAACACCTAGCCACGAAATGAGCCACCTCCCGCTTCATTCCTGACCACCATACATGCTCTCGCAGATCTCGGTACATCATGTTGGCACCCGGGTGTATAGAGTACTGAGATCTGTGGGCCTCCTGCATAACCTGCTCTCTGAGATCTCCGCTGGGCACACATAATCTGGAACCGTGCCTCAAGGCACCATCCTCTGCAAGAGAAAACTCGTCCTCCAGTAATCCTGCTCGAACCTGCTCTCGGAGACACCGCAGAGCAACGTCCTCAAACTGTGCTGACTTGATCCTCTCCACCAAGTCTGACTGAATCTGCATCTCCCATAGCTGCATCTGCACTCCGGGCACGATCACCTCAATCCCAAGGCTCTCTAAGTCGGCAAGCAAATGCCGATCCATGGTCAAACACATGGCTGTCGGATACCTACACAAGGCATCGGCAACCACGTTGGCCTTCCCCGGGTGATACTGAAGTAGGATATCAAAATCCTTCATTAACTCCAACCATCTGCGCTGCCTCATGTTCAACTCCTTCTGAGTGAACACATACTTTAAGCTCTTATGATCTGTGAAGATCTCCACCCTCTCACCATACAGATAATGCTTCCACAGCTTCAGAGCAAAAATCACTGCTGCCAGCTCCAGGTCGTGGGTAGGGTAGTTCTTCTCATGGGGACGCAATTGCCTGGAAGCATAGGCAATCACCTTCCCGTGCTGTTACAACACACAACCCAGCCCATTTTCTGAAGCATCACTATAAATAGTGAATCCACCTGATCCTGAAGGCAATGTCAGAATCGGAGCTGTCGTCAGCCGTTTCTTCAACTCATCAAAAGCTGCCTGACACTCCTCTGACCAAACATACTCAGCATCCTTCTGGGTCAACCGAGTTAACGGCTCTGTAACCCGGAAGAAATCCTACACGAATCTCCGATAGTATCCTGCCAGCCCCAGGAAACTCCTGATCTCTGCAACTGAAGTCGGCGCTGCCCGTGCCTCAACTGCTATAATCTTCTTGGGGTCAACTGAGATACCATCTCCAGTCACCACATGCCCCAAGAAGTCCACCCGGTCCAAGAAGAACTCACACTTGGAGAGCTTTCCGTAAAGCTGCTCCTTCCTGAGAGTCTCTAGCATGATCCTCAAATGCTCCTCGTGCTCCTCCTCAGTCTTGGAATATACCAAGATGTCGTTAATAAACACCACCACAAACTGATCCAGATATTGGTGGAACACCTTGTTCATAAGGTTCATAAACACTGCTGGTGCATTGGTTAGCCCAAACGGCATAACCAAAAACTCGAACTGCCCGTACCGCATCCTGAAAGCGGTCTTGGGAATATCCTGCCCCTTCACCTTTACCTGGTGATATCCCGACCTCAGATCAATCTTGGAAAATAACCGAGCTCTGCTCAACTGGTCAAATAGATCGTCGATCCGCGGCAGTGGGTATTTGTTCTTGATCGTGAGGTTGTTGAGTCTGGTCCCCTCTGCTGGCCTGCTGGAGCTCTGACTTCTCCTCCCTGGGCTGCTCATCCTATGCGGCACTCCCTCATCTGGTGATCTGCTGAGCCATACACCATGCACTGGCCCAGCCTCTTCCGGCACTCATTGAAGACGTACCCAGGCTTCTTGCAGTAGGCATAAGTAACTCCCTGTCTCTGACCCTGCTGGTGCTGTCTCGGCTGCTGCTGCTGAACTGGCCTCTGCTGGATCGGCTGCGGCTGAAACTACCTCAGCTGCTGATGCTGAAAGTGGGGCCTCTTGGCCTGGCCCCCGCTGCTGCTGCCTCCAACTGGGTCTCTCCCCCTCTTGAGCCTAAGCTCAAGATCATCCTCAGCCAACAAGGCTCCCGTCAAGATCTCCTCAAATGTAGCATCTCTGCTGCCCCTGGTCAGGGACTTGACCTCCTTGACCAGACCCTTCCGGAACCTCTGGGCCTTTGCCGTCTCGCTCAAACTCTCTACAAACCTGCCGAGACGGCCAAACTCTCCAGCATACTCCTCTACTGAGAGGCTCCCCTGGACCAAGCTCTCAAACTGCGACTCTAAGGCTCTGACTGCTGAATCTGGGAAGAACTTCTTCTTGAAGAAGCCCCTGAACTGCTCCCAAGTCTGCCCTGGTACCCCCACCCTGGGGTCTGACTGATACCAGGTACGAGCAAGATCTCGCATCCGGCTAGCTGCGGCCTCGATCTGAAGGTCTGCTGGAATCCTGGCCAAGCGAAAGATCTCCTCTATATGCTCGATCCACTCATTGGCATATAGGATCCCCTCTGTCCCCAGAAAGTCTCTGGGGCTCATCTTCTGAAACTGCTCGATCCCCGGTGTCCTCGGCTGCTGCACCACTGGTCGAGCTGCGGCTGTCGTGACGGCCAACTCCATGCCTCTGTCCTGTCGAGCCTGCTGTCGGTCCATGAACTGCTGGAAATACGCGAACATCTGAGCTACGTCTACGTATCCTGGAGGTGGTGGCTGCTGAAAGGGATCCTCTGGAATGACCGGGTCCTGCCTCCGAGCCGGTAGATGCATACCTCCTGCTGCTACTACCGAGGTCTCAATACGAGCTGAGGTGGCAGGAGCTGCAGTCCCCTGGCCTCGCCGTACTGGCTGAGAGGTAGCAGTCCCCTCTATAGCATCCTCATGAATGGCACGCTGCGATCTAGTCTCTACCATCCTGAAGATAGACAAACAAGAGTATCAATTTCTGAGAAAGAAACGAAATAACAAAGGCGGACAATTATAATTCAAAGGATCAGTTGACAAAAAGGATTTAGATGGCAATAAAAGAATTTTTCCTAAAGTGATTGAGTACCTTAAAATTAATGTTCTATAACTTACTGCAGGCTGTAGTGATACTCTATTTCGAATACCACTACACTTTTAGTCTAGACCTGCATGGGCCACCACTAAAAATGTGTCACGACCCGCACCCACTATGAGGGTACGAGAACGTAACAACGCCCAGCTTACGTCGCAGTGTCGGCGGTAGAACGCTGTCCTAGGTCAACAACCAACTAGCAATATATATCTCTAAACAGTTTATACTCCCCGAATGAAGGTGACATAGCAGTAAAACTCAATCACAACTAAGGAAGAGATAGCACGATATGAAATAGAACTCAAGGAAATAAATAGATGAAAAGTGGTCTAAGATAATCTCAGCAATATCCAGAAGTACATGGTCTCAGATACAGAATGAAAGAATATATACAACTCTGAACTCCAAATATAGTCTAGCTAAAACATGTCTCAAGACTACATAAAGTAAAATAAGCCTAACTAATCTAATCTAGGCAATCGGGGTGATATCCTCAGCTAGAGCTGGGTCCTCCTAAGGGTCCAGCTCGCAGGTGTCATCTAAGGTTGTCCCGTAGTAAGTGTCCAGGCAAGCCTCCTCCTCGTCCTCTGTAATATTTTCAACAGGTCCAGTTAGGACAGGAGCGAGTACAGTACATCTCAACAGTTCATAGCAGGTTAGAAGATATAATCATGCAGTAAAGTAAGATACAAGTACTGAAAGAAGTGCAGTATGTAAACAGAGAGATAAAGCTGTAATAGAAATATCTACTATAAATAGAGAACTATCATGTGACTAGTGAGTCAGAGTACAACATAGACATATAAATGGCATAGGAGATTCTGATGCTACACTATGGAAGAAATTCTGATACTACACTACTTGGATAGTATTCACATGTCTACTTCTACTCCCCCGTACCCCCAATCAGTACACAAGGATCCAACCAAGTTATGTTATGATTCTACGCAAAGCCCCCGAAGGGTGGTACATGGAAGTCCCAAAAATAGGGATTCTAGGAGATTCTAGGATACCCAATGAATGGGATAAGAGATTCTAGGAGACTCTGTGATCATAAGAGTATATGTCACAAGTGACCAAAGAACCTGTGAAGCATAGTGATACGACATGTAAGTGAAACGCACAGAATATGTAGTACCCGATGCTCCCTAAGGATAACATCTCAAGAAGGGATCCGTATAGTACCAATCCGTGTGACCAACGTGACAGTACAAGTAAAGTAATCTACTGCAGGAAATAGTTCTAAGCAGGATATGAAATGATCAGAGAATGTACTCGCCTGGTATCTGAGTGTCCAATATAAAAGTACTGTCCGAGGAGTGGTGTCTGGCTCCGAATCAGAACAATACAAGTCACAACAAGTCCAAAATGGTAAAATGAAGTCCTACTATGCATTCTACATGATTCTAGGTCAATCTAGGCCAAAGTCAACTCTTGGTCAACTCTGGTCAACCCTAGAAGTCAAACAAGTCAACCAAGTCTAATCAAGTCTAAACTAGGCTATCTAGTCTACACAGACCAATAACAAGTACACAACTATATCAAGCCAAAGTCAAACCATCACACTACATCACCCATTATCCAAATATCCATTTCACCTATGCATATACAAACATTATATATAGATACATACATTTGAGTTAACACTATGTATACCTAGGCTAAGTACTATATATATATAGATATACATCTCACAAGTACATATGTATTCGTACAATACATAAACATTACACACACCACATATAGATATTCATATATAATATATATATATATATATATATATATATATATATATATATATATATATATATATATATATATATATATATATATATATACATGTGCATAAAGAGAGGGGGAAGGCATGTGTGTGTCAAAGCAAGGATTTGTGTGTGTGTGATGGACAGGTAAACAAGGTGCAGGAACATAAAACAGTGAAAGGGAGAGAGTGTATATGTGAGTGCGTGTGTGTGAGACAATGCAAATATGTATGTGTGTGCTAAGAGTGAGGGAGTGAAGTGGTGTGTGTACATGTAGGCAAGGTGTATGTAACTAGATGGATAATCTGGAAAGGAAACAGTGTAAACCAGCCCATAACTTCCCTTGGTCAGTCCAGATTTCAGTCAACAGAAATCAACTCCAGATAACAAGTATTAAATCTAAGCAGTTCAAAAATATACTCATGTATACATGCCTATTAAACAGTCCCATAATCTAATCTCAGATTTTAGTTAGAAGCAATAGGAAGGGAGATCAAGTTGGTAACAGTTTCCTCTACACAACCTACTGTACATTTCAGAAAACTCCATCAGTCTCAGTTTAATCATCAAACCCAGGTTTTCCCTTCATAAATTGAACAACACATTATAACAAGGAAAAGGAAATCAGTTCATAGCATTCCCCACACCCAGTTTTCAGTCCCATAGTGGCATTCACAGAAAAATGAACCAAACTAACACCAACTCATCCAATTTTCGACACACACTTAGAAAACACATAGGGATACCACATTAGGGTTTCAATTCATGTAATTAACAGTATATAATAGGTTAAATTGATGACAAAACTCATTTGCAAAAACTGGAAAGAAAACGGAATAGGTACTGATACATGGTTCCAGAAAAAATGGGAAATAAGAATTAATCATCAAAAATTAATCTAAAAGCTAACACAGGGGTTGGTAACACTAATATAGGGTGTGTACATGCCATAGGAAGTGTCTTGTGTCCACCACATCGAGACACGACGTGTCCACAATAATAAAACTAAAACAGCACACTGGGTACTGCACAGCAGTGTACTGCCTCGTGCGGGCGTGCACACGTGTCTAGCACGCGACACAGGCCACGTGGAGACACGTAGCCATGTACACGTGTCCGCCAAGGGTTAGGGTAGGTGTCCAACCGCCTGAAAGGAGCCCACACTGTGTCGTGTCCAAACTACAAGCCCGTGTCAGTGGCAAATAATTGATAGTGCACAGACACTGCAAAACACGTGCACAGTTGATTCCTCTCTCGACACGACACGGGGACACGTGGGACTTGACACGTGGTGTGTCAGCCAGTGCCCCATGGCTCGTGTCAAGTTTCACGTGTCCTAGAGGCGTGTCGTGTCCGCTACAGACCCCGTGTAGCAGGGGATCCCTGTAGCACGTGCACGAGCGTGTGCACGCGCGTGTCCACACCACGAATCCGACACACAGCGACACGAACACTAACACACAAGAACAGGAATCCATAAGCAAGATCAAAACTAATATTCTTATTCAAAAACAATGCGCAAACAAGATCGAAATGCCCTTTGAGGCATTTCGTCAAACACTTAACCCAAGTTCTGATACGTGTCCAGAACGGACACGAAACCCAGGACACCCGACACGAATTATATCCAGACTCTTAAGGGACCCTTAGGGATTCCTATTCAATGAAGACAAATTGAAAATCCATGGAGTATTGAGAGTGTTACCTCTTGATGAACTTTCAATGAAAAAATCCCTATTCAAATGCTCTCCTCTTGATGAACTTTCAAATCAAATCATCCTCAAACTGAACCAAGGTTCCAATAACAGCAAGAACAATAATATTAGAATCTAATGCAACTAGTTTGGGGAAAATAGGAACTAAAATAGAATTTATATGAATTTAGGCGGATGGGAACTCACCTCTTTCTTCTTGAAATAAATTTCCTAAGGAAAAGAGGCTAGCCCTAGATTTTAGGAGGGGTTTTATATGGTGGTGATCCCTATGTAATAGGTGGCCGGCCACTACTCTTAGGGTTAGGGTTTTGTCAATCCTTTGGGCTTTGGGCCAAGTTACTTAGGCTATGGTTTAATTGATTAATTAAGAGCTCTAAAATCATAAGCCATGACTTATGACTTTCTAATCCTTTTTGCTAATTAGAGTCTAATGACTAAACCAATGATTAGGCTAGGTTAGACTAGAGTCACTTGACCTAACCAAGTCCAACTAACTAGGGTTAGTTCCTATGTTGGTCTACAAGGGTCAACACTAGTCAAAAATCAACCTAGTCCAAACAATTCCAAAATAATTCCTAAAAATTCCCATAAATTTTAATTAATTCTAATAAATTCAAAACACCCCAAAAATGACAAAAATACCCTCACACTAGAAATGTGGTAGTGACACAAACTTTGCTAGAAGACAAATTTAGTATATGCTAAAAAAAAATGGTTTGAGCACAGCAAACAAAATGAAAAACTGTTTGAAGGCAGCAAATAACTTTGCTTTATGGTGACAAAATAATAAGTGACAACAAATTTTGCTAAGAAATTTTACTAAACAAAGCTTGGTATAGTAGGCGAAATTATTTCTAAAGTAAGTTTGGTAAACAAATTAAGCAATTTGTATGTTAAAAGAAAGATGTTACAAAGGAGCAATATATATGAATATATATTGGGCTAGCAATTTTTCAATGGAATATTTGTTGAAAATAAAGAATCGTTAACAATAACTAGGCAATTAAATGTTTAAGCACTCAATCCTTTTGTTTGAAGAGGAACAAAATTTAATAGTGAGGAATATTTGTTGGTCGACAAAGTAATGTTTGTCAGTTAGGAATATTAGTTGCTAGGCAAGCAAATGTTCAACAGTAAGAAAAGATAAATGTCTACAGTGAGGAGAAACGACTGTTTCTACTTTGTCATCAAGTTCTCAGAAAATGAGAAATATTCATCATACATGTCTGACTCTGTACATTTATATTGAATGTAGCCTTATAAGCATAAAATAACTAGAAACTCTTTTCAAAAAGTTTTCAAGAAGCTAATTCTGGATGTCATTTAGAGAAAGTGGAATCTGTAAATTAAGAACAGACTAATAGTAACAAAGGAAAGCAATAGTAATGGATTTTTTTTATTTTTTTATTTTTTTTATTTTTATTTTTTTTACAACAAGCAAATTTGTGGCATTTATTTTCGTACAAATATTTATACCATTAACTAATTATTTAATCAACTCTTAGATTGTTGGAAATTATTCCAAAAAATCTGCAAACAAAATAAAATAAAGTAAATGTTACCGGCCTCCGAAAAAGTCGCGCACGAAGCACTGCCCTAAGAGTTGATTCGGGTCTATGTGCAGACTTGTTCCGAATGCTCCTAGTGGTAAAACTTCCGCTCTACCGGTATCTCCTCGTCGCACACAACTCGGAAAGAGTGACCTTGAACTTAGCTTTGCCCAGAACGAAAAAATTGGAAGAACAGAATTTGAAGTTGGAGGTGACGAGTGAAAAGAAAGAGAGAGAGACTTTGTAGGAAAATCACTAAAAGCCATGAGTGTATTTTCCAAGAGGAATAGAGTGATATATATATATATATATATATATATATATATATATATATATATATATATATATATATATATATATATATATACTGATAAAGTAACCCAAAAATAGCATGTTCATCCAACATAAGGGGATCTAAGAATTCTCCAAGCGTATGCATAGGAATAGGAGTGAGACTTGGTTTTTTGGTACCAAGTCCAACATAATCTCCGGATGGGAAAAAAGTTTTGGGCAATTACAAAAATGTTCGACTAACTCAACATTAGTAATATTACCGCCTATTTATAACTTGATCAGAATTTATATATGCATGTATCGATAGCAAATATTTATCTCAGTATTGGCTCTTCCTGCAAACTACAGATCCACCAACGAAGAAACACCAAAAAAAAAAAAGTTGACTTTGTTGATCCAATCAATTTGAACCCACACAAGGTATTTGACTCCCAATCTATGTGGTCCAAAACGTGTTGTTACTGATACAATATACATGCACATTACAATATATCTGATATTATTTACAGGGCTTTGCAATCGGAACCTTGGCAGTTTGGTTTGAATAATCAGTCAAAATAAAAAAAATTACGATGAATGACATAAATAGCTTTTGCATGCATTAATAATTTTAATATGAATCTTGGAAAAGTTCAATAACAGATTACATCACATGCATACTCGTAGACAATAAATATATAATTTCGATATTAGTTTTGGGATTTAGATCATAGCAAAAATTTCTTATCAAAAGAAAATATTTAATCTATGAACCTGTTTGGATCTTCTCTGACCTTTAATCTTTCTTTGTGGTGGTGGTCTGAAACTCCTCTTTGATATTTTTCGGTAATGGCCTGAAACTTCTCGAGTAAATGGTGTTGATAACGTGTTTTAAAAATGAGAGAGAAAGAGAAGAATATTGGTAGCTGGTGTTGATAACGTGTTGTAAAACTGAGAGAGAAAGAGAAGAATATTGGTAGCTGGTGTTGATAACGTGTTGTAAAACTGAGAGAGAAAGAGAAGAATATTGGTAGCCATGAAGAATGTGTAAGTCGCTTTCTCATTGATAACTGATAACATATATAGAGGGAATACGTGGTTTTCTCATTGATAATGATAACATATATAGAGGGAATATGTTGGAGGTTGTTGTGGGTATGGATAAGGACATCCATATTTGGGTCTATCCAAATTATAACAGTTGTACTATTTCTCAAGAAAGAAAAGTCATTTTTATCATAAAAACTATTTGGTAATTTTTATGTAAAGCAATATTTTTATTATAAATGTCCAAATATTTTTCAGTACATGTTTTCATGAAAAAGTTATAGCATTGTCTAATTTTCAAATTTAAAATCTTATCAAATGAGGACCTATACCAAATGTGGCTTATAGCTCACTAATTTTTTGTATTTATTTTATTTCCAAACGGACAAAATTTTGTCCCTATTTTTTCCTTAAATAGACGCAAATCCCCCATTGTGGGTCCCACCAAGCGATATATGGCGGTTCGTTTCACGCATCATTTAATGATTTAATCCAATCCCAAAATTCCCGCAAAATTCTCCTCCGGTGTCTTCCCCAACCATTTCCTCGCTCTCCCTACAAAGAGCAAAGAGTTCCTCTCCATTCCCAAAACCTAGGGTTAGGGTTTCGAAGGAGAAGAAGAATTTCTGACAATGGGTGGAGGAGCGATGAGGACCGTGGCAAAGGTCGCCGCCCTAGCCGGAACGAGGAGGTCGACGTTCCCGCCGGGGACAACCGCCGCTGCCGCCACTGCCGCCACCGCGACGGCTGTCCACGTGGCGCCTGCGGGGGAGCCGCAGCCACCGTTGGTATCGATCACCGCGCCGGAGAAGGAGATGCTATATCCGGCGGGAACGCAGTGGCCGGCTCTGGACGTTGAAGACAGCTGGGAGCTCGCCGGAGGCGTGGAGGAGGAGGAAGTGTTGATTGGTTCGGATGTGTCGGATCCGCCTTCGAGGCTCGTGTTCGGCTCTCCTCCGACTCTGGAGGAGGCGAAGGAGGCGGCTTCGGATCTCAAGGAGGCTCTGGAAAAGTGAGATTCTTATTTATTTCGTTTAATTTGTCAGAAATTTATTCCTTATTTATCATAAAATGTAGTTGTGTAGTGATTAAGTGATATAGACAAAGCTTTTGATTAGCATGTTCAAGGAACAATTTAAGTTATTGGGTTATTTGCACGTTTAGAACAGGGCCGGATTATTATTTGATGAAGCGATATGAATATTAGAGGAACCATATTAGCCATTTTATAAGAAGTTTGGAGTTTGGGAATAGGATGCTATGATTAAATTATGGTTCTTTAATAAAAAAAATATTACTTCTAATAAAAAAATTATTCAAGAATCGGTAACTTTTAAAGAACATTACCAAAACATCTTAGTTTCCAAATCTGCATTTTGGAAGCATGGTTTTGAATTTGATTTCCAAGACTTGAATTTGAAAACCGTCTTATTTTATTTCTTTCCGAAAACTACCATTTTAAGAGAAACTTAAAAAAAAATCCTATTTAGATCAAAAAGTTCTTTTGAAGAAAGTCTTGAACATGGAAGCTTGGTGGTGTCTTTTTTGGCTAGATCTTTATTAAAATGGATCAATTAGTGAGTGAAGAGGGTAAGGAATATAAATTATTAGTCTTTGGATGCGTAATATAGATATTATAGTATTGGATTACCAAAGTGACTAAATATGGACGTATGAATAGAATTGTTGTTTGCTTCATGACAAATAGAATTCATCATTGATGTGGAAGTTTCGACAACGCTATAGTTTGTCCATATCTGTTCTTACTCCTAGGTCATGAAATCAGATATCGGACATACTTTACCAAGTGATGATTTTTGATAGAATGTAGATCAGGCTTGAAGTAGAAATTGTCGGTTAGTAACTTGCGTTGTAATCAATTACTGCTATTTCTCTATGTTTTTGCTGTATTATAGTAGCAAGAACTGCTTCTTCTTCTTTTTGCATGGGCCGAAAGTGTACTCACCATACTTGTACACTAGTCTTTTGAACAGTGATGGGGAACTTCAAAATTAAAGTGGAGTTCTCCAAATACAAGCAAGCAGACAACAAAAAAAAGGGTCAAGTCTTTACAACATTACAGTACAATCAACTGAAAATTTTCCTAAATGTGGTTTAACCAGTTTTTCTGTATATTCTCACAAACTTAGTTACCCTGAAGCTTTAGTGTGTCTTATAGGTTTATAGGTTATTTGCCTTGACAACTTCAATAAGCAAGTGGAAGTAGTTATGAAGATGGAACAAGTGGTTCTTGAATATGTTTCTCACAATACAAGTAGTATAATGTTATATAACATAACACAACACAACTTCATTAAGATAATGTTAATGGTTCTAATAAAATAAACATTCAAAGTAGACTAAATTTTGAAAGAGTCGTATCCTTATGAAGGTTTATCACTTGGTTGACTCTACTTTTAAGGAAACAAATACTAGTTATGATCTTGCTGAGTTTCATACTCCATCGGTCAAACATAGGATTAACTTCCAAGATACTTGGTATAGGTTTGACTTTCTCTATGTTTCTTTAAACCTTTTAGCTACATGAAGGTCCTGTCTGCAAGATTTGAGCTTACAATTTACCAGTTATAAAGGGCGTCACTATATAGTGATGAGCACTTTAAAGTGCAAAAAAATAAAACCTTAAGTTGGTTGGTCCTGTATTTGTTTGAGCACTTTAAAGTGCTCATCACTATATAGTGCAAAAAACAAACACCCTCTAAGGTTCACGGTATCAGGATCGGTTTTGCACCCTTCTTGTGAGTATTCTATATTGACTATTTTGGAGTTTTGGATCCGAGTTTCGGAAATCCAAAAAGCAATATTAAGTTATTAAAAAATGTATGATGCATGTAGGCATAATTTTGTGTATTATTATACTATTATTGTTGTTTTCCATTAATTTTGAGTGGGATAAATTCAACATTGCTGTTTATTACCCACAATATATTGTTGATTTTACACTTTTTGGACCAACTTCGCTGACAATAGTTTATTTTAATGAAATAATATTAGGGTGTATGAACATTGTGAATTTACACTATACATTTTTGACAAATGATAATGGTTACATTGTGCCAATATGATTTTTTTTGACACACTGTAACATGTTTTTCACCACAATCAAATCAGCATGGACCTGGCAAAAACAAATGCTACTGCCGATACATGTGGTATCAGCCAATATTGTGAACCTTGTGTACACTAGACTTTTTGCTGATTTGTTTATGAACTATTTTCCTACTGTATAGCTTTTAATGGTCTAAAGTAGTTGATGTATTCAAGATGATCGAATACTCAATTTTATCTTGGTTTATTTGTTCAAATTATTTCTCTTAAAATATTAACATCAAGCCATAGGAAATGGTTGGCTACATTGTTAGAAAGTAATGTATTGTAAATGATAGATAGTTCTTTTGATATGAATATTACGTGGCTGGTTGGTTACAAAAAATTGAATGAACCATGATGGCATGATTACAATAAATTTGAAATTTTAGAAATATTAGGTCATCAGGTGAAAAAAAACCCCATTTTACGATGGATGGGTGAAATGTTTAGGCGATCAGTTGACCAGAAAGAACAGGGTTGGATGTTTTTTAGGGCATTGTACTTATAGGAATATTAACATTTGAGCAAGTGTTTAAATGCAAATATATTAAATTTGGATGGATGTATGTGTAGTAGTATTCAGAATGTTTGACGGGATAACTTTTTTGTGGATGTACATATACTGGTGCTTAGTAATGGGACATAAAATTACCACTAAGGATAGAAGATCACTAGTTCCATGGTAAACAACAAGGACGACTACCTATGCCTTTAGTCTATGTGCTCAATATTAGGGGTGAGTATTCGGTTTCTTCGGTTCCAACCGAACCGAATAATCGAAAACCGAATTGGACCGAAACCGAATAAGCAAAACCGAAACCGAACCAAATTGGTCAATAACCGAACCGAATTAAATCGGTTCGGCTTTCGGTTTATTCGGTTTTTGGGTTTATTTGTTTTTTTTTTGTTTATATATATATATATATATATATATATATATATATATATATATAAACTAAATTTTCTTATTCGGTTTTCGGTTTCAGACCGAAACCGAAACCGAAACCGAGAATAAGAAAATTTAGTATTTTCAAAACCGAAACCGAACCTATTTTTTTAAAACCGAACCGAATCTCTTATTCGGTTCGGTTCGGTTCGGTTTTCGGTTCAAAACCGAATAATGCTCACCCCTACTCAATATGAGCTCAGTATGGTGTGAAATCACCTTCTGCATTTTAGATAAAATCCTATAGGTTTGCAGATAAAATCAACTCAATTGTTCTAGTGAGCGAAATCATCATTGAAATTATCCGTGATGATTTTTGTAAGAAAAATCTTGAATTACCCACTTCTGGATCATGTTTGCAGTTTACTGACACCCTTCTGCACGTTTTATCCCCTGCCCTTTATAACATAGTTATCTGTTGGCTGTAGTCAACATGGTGCATAAAGCTGCCCAGTATGATCAACTTATAAAAAGAATCCCAGAAATACAGTTCTCCTTTAAATGATTTGGCACCACATAGACATTAGGTAGACAGCCGGTCATATAATTTTGTCAAATATTGTATGGTGCTTTTTTATGCTCCATAGCCGGTCCCATTCTGATGGGAGAAGGCTTGGATGATGATGAAAATGATGATGATGCCAATTTTCCTGTTGAATTTGTAATTTTTTAGTTATTGATATTGTTTGCCTTCTTTATTTTAGATAGTCTCAAATTTGAAAAGGAAAGAGAAACATTTTTTTAGTTGAGTAATGCACAGAATGTCTCAAGCTTGTGTCAGGAAGGATTTGAGACGCAGAAAGTCTCAAATCTTGTGTCAGAAAGGATTTGAGACAAAGGGGACACTCACCTCCAGTCGGCAGCTGTACCTGTGAGTTTTGGATATAGTATGTGAGAGTTTCCTTCTTGGTTCGTCACTTAACCCACCCTGTATATCTCTTATCTAGGTAGGCTTGACCTAGGGAAGGAGAAGGTTCCTGGATGGTGGAAGGAGAATGTAATGACTGGTTTAGCCTTAATTTTGTTTGTTTTAAAAAATCTAAGACTAAGCCAAAAGGCATAAACCCTATCAATTGTTACCGAAGGTTTTCGCATGTCCATAACTTGATGCCGTGCACAAAATATGATATGAGAACAACACAGTATAAAATGGTTGAAGAAAAAGAAAAAAGCAAATGAAAAAACAAGGCTACTGGACTCCTAAAGCCAAAATACAATTCCTTACGACAATCTCGAGCCACTATAGCTTCTCCATGAAGCTACATCCAAAAGCAAAAAAGAAAGAAACAAATGTCACTGCTCCTAAGAGAGGAATGTTAACTCGTATGTGTGTGATGCTCCCTCTCTTTATCTTCATTCTACATCATCTTCAACTTACTCCGTTGTCCTGTCGGCTGTCACACACGACCATAACAAAGCATTAAAAACAGATCCATTATTGCATGTCATGAATGTTTACATGATCTCATTGTCATTAAAAATGGTGACATTTCTTTCGAGTCAAATATGTCAAAAATTTGCTGCAGTTAGAACATTCCAATCCCATCAAATGCTAGCCCGCCCTCTCTTCCCTCTCCAATCTTCCCATAAAGATTTGTATGTCCCAGGAAAACCCCTATTGTTACATTTGTCTAGAAAATGTTGCCAGGTCGGTTTTCCTTTCTTGCAGTGAAGGAGTACATGGTCGATGGTCTCAGTATCTTCTGAGAAGCATACATGATAAATCATTAGTAGTGACGAACCATAATTAATGATGAAAAGACCATGAACATAAGCGCATAACGAGGAGATAGGAGTTGAAGGATATACAAAGTATTTCAAAATCTGAATAATTATATTAGAGGTTTTTGTCTCTAGTGATGATGTATTTCCGACCATCTGTTTGGCACCATACATCAAATTTGTAACAGTAGAATCCTAGAGGGGAATTACGTCACAATTCTATCACTTTGTCGTTTAAATTCTTCTTTTCTGTTATACCTTTGTTTAACTTCTGTATTTTGCAGGACCTACTTTTCTCCTCATATGAATGAGGCTTCTGTCAATGCTCATCATGTGTCAGAAGGCACAGTTCATCCTATTATTCCTAAACATGTTGCTCAAGTTTTCTCGTTACTGCAAGCTCCTGAGGCTCAGGTTCCAACATTTTTCTTCAATTTCCCTGTTGAGAATATTGGCACACTTTTAATATTCTTAAACTTAACTTTTAAACTATTCTCATTATTCAGCTGAAATAAGGAAATTAACTTAATTTTTAATATTTAACTAGTAAAATTTACTAACTCGGTTGCAACAATGTTGCAACATTTACTATTACAATAACCAACTTGCCCCTTTTACCAAGGGGGTGGTCTACTGGTGCACTAGTAAGGGAGGAGAGGAATGGGTTTTGATTTGAATGCCAGCCCGACCAATAATTAAATGGGACGGCGTCTTGGTGCTAGTAGCCCATGACATGGACGATCATTAATGACGCCTTATCTCTCAAGTTCCAACATTTTTCTTCAATTTCCCTGTTGAGAATATTGGTACTATTTTAATGTTCTTAAACTATTCTCATTGTTCAGTTAAAATAAGGAAATTAGCTTAATTTTTAATACTTAACCAGTACAATTTACTAACTTGGTTGCAACAATGTTGCAACATTTACTATTACAATAACTAACTTACAACCTTTACCAAGGGGGTGGTCTAGTGGTAGCACTACTAAAGGAGGGGAGGAATGGGTGTGGGTTTGAATCTCAGCCCGATCAATAATTAGATGGGAGGGGTTTTTGGTGCTAGTAAGCCTAGGACATGGACGGCTATTAATGATGCCTTATCTCAAATAAAAAAAAGAATAATAAATGGGAGGGGGTCTTGGTGCTAGTAGCCCAGGACAATGACGGTCATTGATGACTGGTCTTATCTCAAAAAAAAAAAGAACGGGTGCTCAATGTATATTAGAGTCTCACTCCATTTTATCAGTTCATTTCTATTTAGATAGTATTATTTTTACATACCTTCTTGTTTTCTTCTATGACATTATCTGATTGGTAGTGTGTATACTGGCTCATTGTTTGCCTTCCATATCTTTTGTTGATTTGTGTACAATTATGTTTTGACATTAATATTGTATGCTTCTTTATTATTCTGAAAGGGAGAAGAATTGTGCCGTCTGTATTTGAAATCCGGTGTATAATATACTCTCTCTCTTAGTAAAATCAACTTGTTCTATCATGACTGACATGATGCGCAGTTGTCTGTCAATAACTGCATTGTGCTGGATACAAGAAACGTATACATCTATATCTTATTACAAAAATGCTAAGATGAAGATTGCTATGTTCCTTTTGTTAAATATGATAGTTAAGTCTGTAAATATTAACCCAGGAACTGATAATCTGGTCAGATTATTAGACGTACTGCGATTGAATATTCCAACATCTAAGCCTTATTACTTATTATAAATTTGAATAAAAGCTTCATAACAGCATGCATAACATGACAATGGATTCGCTAAATGTTCTGCATTGTAAGGGTTGTATACATTTTATGTATGGTTGTTTCTCTGCTACATGACACCCAAAATTAACCAAGAAATGGTTGTTGAGTTATTGCCCGAACCTACACATTAGATGTCTATTTGGAAAGATGAAAGCTCCCTGAAACCAATGCCGAGAAAACTTGAATGATAAATATGAACCTGGATTCACCATTTAGGTAGCGTTCAGTGATCCGGAACGCCTATCCAGAACACATGTTTCGGAAGAACTTAGAACGCCGGCACATTGTAACGTGGAAATCTGCATCCAACAAGCAAATACATTATGTTCTTAGCTGAGACTTTTTTCTTCTGAAGATGGTACATAATATTACTTGATTAACTTTGAATATATATTATTATTTTTATTTTATATATATATATATATATATATATATATATATATATATATATATATATATATATATCCTCAATCATTAGATAAAATATATGTTGCATGAATGAGAATGCCTAGGAGGATATGCGAGGTAGAGATTTGTAATGTAGTTAGTGAAGTCATTTAATTATAGATTTGAGGATAATTTGGATAACTTTAGACATTAATCAATGGACCATCCGAATGTCTTGAATGTTATTCCCTTATACAAGGTGTTGTACTGAGTTTTGTGAGATTAGGTAGGTAAATTAAGATAATTTGGACATAGTAAAATATGGACCATCCTTAAGTGTCTTGGATGGTTCTTCCGTTTTTATTGTAGTAGTTGTTTGTAAAGGAAATGCTAGGGCTACATGTGGTTACGCCATAGGCACGTGAGCAGAGCACGTGTTTAGATCACTTGTTGGTGTGCATTCATGATCTATATGCAAGTTTCATCTGGACAGCCTGAGTGACCATCATGTGATTCGACCTCATTAAACAGTTTTGTGACTGGATATAAGTTATAACATGTGTATCTTTTCGAAGTCGATAGAATACTTCATTATAAAAACCATTTAGTTATTATATTTTTGATGTTGCACAATGTTTTGATTGAGAAAACAGAGTGTTGTTGCTTCACTAGCCAGCGATAAGAATTTGTTGGACGCAATATCGAAGAATGAAAAGTTTGTGGGTTTCTTCAAAAATCATCAGTCAGGTAAGAATGCATTCAATTTCTTGGCTAAGTTTACATATGTGTATTATTGGTTACTGTTAACATCTATTTTATTGTCTTTACAGTTCTACCCGCTGAAAAAGATGCACATCTGGAAACCTATGATAACAAATCCGTAGGATCTATGGAATCTCCCTTAAAAGAAACCTCTGAAAACTCAAGCTTTACTGATTGGATGGAGAACGTCAGGCTCAAGGTTTCTGAGGTGGTGAACAATCTCTCTTACTTCCTACAAGAATTTATGGGGAGTTCACCTGAAAACAAAGCCCAAACGAGCACAACCACTGCAGAAGATTATGTTGATCTTGCTCTTGGAGCATCCTTCATGTCACTGGCAGTTGCTACTATTCTGGTTGTGTTGGTTAAGAGAGGATAGATTGAGCAATCTGGACTGAACTCTTCAGTTACAGTATTTTCTCTAGTAATTGAAGTTGGAACAGGAACCGACAGACATGAATAGATTTCCTGTTTCTTCTTGACATAATAAGATCATAAAGTCTCTCTTATTGAATGTGAAGGTTTACTTGTTTATGTGATTTTCTGGGTTCAAAATAGATCTGAAATATTGGCATGAAATATTGTTGGCATGAAATGTTCAAAATAGTATTGTCACCATGCGTGTTTGTATGCTTCCGCAGTTTTCATTCAGACTGATGGTTGTTGATGAGTGAGTATGGGATCTATGGAAGTTTTTAAAAAAGATCAAGTAGTTGGCTAGATTTTCATTATTCTATCATCACATGCTCTTCCATTATTATTTATTCTTCCATTATTATTTATTTCATTCCCTGTTTCCTTTGGAAAATATTTTTCATATATTTTTCTTTCCTGCGTAATTTTTTCTTTTCGGTGTTTCAAAGAAATTGGAAGAGAAATTGGATCTTTAAAGTAAAAAAAGGTAAATAAACTTTCTTTCCAAAGCATGATTTTCTGAACCAAACGTGGCCTGGCCTTTTAGGTTTCAACCACACGATGATCAATCTCTCTTTTTATTGCTAAAAATATGCATAGACATGCATGCAGCAGCACCTTCAAGGCAAATTATAAGGGCAAAGCCTTTTTTTACTCGGGGCTAGCCAGGCTTTGAGGAACTTTTACTCGGGCTGTCCAAATTTTCTATTCAGGGGCTGTCCATTTTCTTCTTCTCCACTCTCTCTCTTCACAAACCCTAGCTTTCTTCTTCTTCTTCTATCCATCTTCTTCTTCTCCACCATTTTCATTCTCACATCTTCATCAAAATCCTAGTTTTTTCTCATCATCTTCTTCTTCTCCACCGTTTCCATCATCACCATCTCCATCAAAACCCTAGTTTCCTTCTCTTTTCCAATTTCGATGGCACCCAAAAAATTAAATAAACCCTAAAATATATGAAAATAAAGGTTAAATACTTCTTTCCTCACAAAGAATGCATGGAAATAAATCCTAAAATGCATATTTCACTCTATTATCAAGATTGAAATAAACCCTAATATATATTTTTCATTCGGGAATGTCGACTTTAGGACTGCCCAGAAATTGTGGCAGTCCTGAAAGGAACTTGCTGTACAGCAAGTATCTTTCAGGACTGCCTCAATTTATGGCAGTCCTCAATATGTAATGCCTCAATTTATGGCAGTCCTCAATATGTCTAGGACTGCCAGAAATTGTGGCAGTCCTGTTGTAGAGCATGTCCCTTTCAGGACTGCCACAATTCCTGGCAGTCCTCATTACAATGAGGACTTCTAGGACTGCCAGGAATTGTGGCAGTCCTCATTACTTTCAGGACTGCCACAATTTCTGGCAGTCCTCATTATCTTTTATACATACCACTTGGTGAGTAATTTTTTCAGTGGCAAACTTGTAAATAATGAAAAACTAACACTTGGACAACCCTAGAGTAAAATGTGCTGTGCCCTTATAATTTGCCACCTTCAATTGTGTGATCAAATAAGTTTCATATGGTCTCATTAACAATGAGTGTGCTCTACTACTATGTTCTGTTCATCAATGGTTCCAAATTTAGATACAGCAAAGTCGATCATCCACAGCGTTTGAACAACATGCATTTTAACTATTAACTTAAAGCCATTTTAATACAACAACAGAACAAGTAGTCCCAAAATGAAAACACCAAGACGAGAAAGTAAAAAAAAAAAAAAAAAAAAATGCTAGCTTAGCCTGGCCCTATTCTTTACAAAGAGTATCATCATCATCATCATCATCAACCCTTCTTCCCCATCACCGGCCGCACTCCGCCGGCTTGGTCGGAAACCTGGAGGAGTCGGCGCAGTAGTCGTAGACGAGATGCTTGGCCCTGACCCACATGAGCTGGTGGCTCTGGTGCACGCTGAGCTCCTGCATCACCGGGTCCTTCCACCAGTACCTCCCCTCCTCCCCGGACTCGCTCGCGCTGCACCTCCTCACCTCCGACTCCAGCGCCGCCGCCGCCTCCCCCCCGACCCGGCACCCGTCCACCCGCAGGTCCCCGTACGTGGTCACGAACGGCGCGTGCGACCAGTCCGTCTTGACCCTCCCCCCCTGCGTGGCCCAGTCGTCCGCGTTCCACAGCGAGCTGTACACCCCCATCGGCTGGTCCCCCGGGAACGCGACCCCCTCCTTCTCCCGGTTCTCGTACACCCGCACCGGCGTCTCGTCCACGAGGAACACCACCTGCCTCTGGTTCCACAGGATCGAGTACGAGTGGAAGTCCGCGGTGGGGTCGAACCACAGGTCCATCCTCTGCTCCCTGTTCCCGACCCCGTCGATGTAGATGTTGGTCTGGACCAGGTACGGCTCGCCGCTCGTGTTCCCCAGGAACTCGAAGTCGAACTCGTTGTGCTTCGGCCCCTCCGACGACATGTAGAACGCCGTCACCGTCCCCGCCGAGTCCCCCTCCACCAGCTTCATCTCCGCCGTCGCCTTCCCGTACAGGTACTTGTTCTTCGAAGCAAACCCAGCTCCTGAACAAATATATACATACATTAATTAATTATAGGATTTTGTAAACGAATTCATGCATTAATTCTTGTGGATTTGTTTCGCTAAAACTAACTAACCGGAGAAGTTGTCGAGCTTGAGCTTCACGAGCTCTCCGTCGTGGATGATGTGGTCCAGAGCCCAGCTGGCTTCGAACTGCTCGTCGAACCTCGCCGCCGCGCAGCTCGACAATGCCATGGCCATCGCCAAGAAAATCGCTAGGAACGACGACGACATCTTTTAGTTGCGATCGAGGAGGAAGCTCTCGAGAAGAGAAGGTCGTTGTTTGTTTGTTTGTTTCTTTCTTTCTTTGTTCACTTCACTTCCACCAATGGCCCCGAATTTATAGCAGTGGTGTGGCTTCACTAGCAAGCTGATGTCTGCCACGTAGGACGACTTCCGCGAGTTTCTCGCCAGCTTCATGCGCCACGTAGGACGAAACACTAGCCGTTGCGCGCCCGAGGGCCCTCAGCTAGCCTGGAACGCTGCAGTGGACATACTTTAAACGCTGCTGAAGAAGGGGAGGGGTATGGGGTGACCTCCAATGGGAGAGAGACACGTGGACGTTACAGCTGTAGGAGCTGTTGCCAGGCTGGAAAAAGGTGGAAGGGGGGAAAGCGTGAGACAGTTTTATTTTTACGGACGTGACAGCTGGGCCATAAATAATAGTGTCCTACGCTCACTGATTGCGTACACGTGTCGTGCTATGATACGCTGTATATTTGTGGTCCCTCACTTTAAAAAAAAAAAGTGTTAAGGTGCACACACTTGTTTCATCATAAATCAAATTTCACCATTTATTTTTTTTAATTAATTCCTTTTATTTTGCTATAATATATGAATTAAAAAAATCGTCAACGACTAACAATCAAATTATTTTATCTCCATGTGAACACTATGGAGATCAAAATATCTTCAATAGATTATTTCGACTTGACATATATATATATATATATATATATATATATATATATATATAAAAGTGTGAAACTATATGCAGTAAAAAAAAAATATGTTCACAAAAGCATTGATACGGGGATATTTGGTTTCAAAATCGTACATATGGTAGAGTCAAAAAAGTTTATTAAAAGTAAAAAAATTATTCATTATGATGAAACAAATTGATTTTACTTTTTTTTAAAAATAGATGTCAATTATGGTAAAAGTTTAAACCCCCCCTCCCAACCCAAGGGCAGGCCGGACAACGGCCCAGGGTCCCCAGGCGAAAGGGGGCACCATCATGATTCTATCTACAATAGAACTAATATGTATCAAGTGTCATTTTTAAACAAAAAAAATGTCGTGTAGTGGTTATAATGAAGGCTTTTACTTTAGAAGTCATTGGTTCAAAATTTGGTGATAACAATTTTTTGTTATATATATATATTTATTTACATGTATGGAGGGCCCATTTTAAAATTTTCGCCAAGGACCCTCGTTAGCTCAGGACCGGCCATGAAGGAATGGACAATTTAGTTCAAATTTTTTTCAGGATATTAAGTTAGTACATATAAAAGTTGAGTGTATCAAGTTAAAAAATCGTAATAGTTGATAATTTCAAATTGTAATTTAGTCTAACTATAATACAACTCAAAAAATTTATTATTATTTTTTGAGCGTGTGGATCTGGGTGTTGTTAAGTTTGCTTGTAGATATTTTGTTGGGGCCAGCTGTGCCTGGTTTATCCAGTAAAGAGTGATGGGCCCAGCAAGGTACTCCTCTGTGACGTGGGACGATGTCGACCGTCGGATGGAGAATACGGGAGTTATGGCTGTCACCGTACACGTCTCGGAAAGGAAATTGGCACGTCAGCCACCGTGAATGCTTGTTTTTATATACGTACATTTTTTGATTGGTGTTACTTTTCATCTATTTGCAAAAAAAAAATATATATGTTTTAAGAATTATTGTTGGAAACAGCTAGTTTTGAAGTTGAAATGTTGGAGAGTACCATTTAAATTTTATGGACGTTTGTGGTGGGGGTACCGATATTAATTGCTTTTGTTCTCCAATAATTGTTGTGGGATTAATTTTGTTGATTTTTTTTTAATCTTTTTCTTTTATTTGCAAAATATAACACTGGGTTCCATCAGATGAACTTTTGAGTTAATTTAAAGGTTATTTAGTTTTAGAGTCTCATATAGTATTAAAAATAAAAATAAATTAGAGTTTAGATCATGAATTTATAGCAGCTTAGAGTTTAAGTTCTAACTTATCCAATTATAAAGTTTAGACCATGTATTTTTATTATTTTTTTATATTATATCCTTCCTCTCATGCTTGACAATGAAATATTTCTATATAAACTAGGGGGGTATAGTGCGAAAAATAAAACAAAAATAAAATTCTAGGGCCTAAATTTTTTAATTAGATATGTTATGGCTTAAACTCTAAGATGGTGTGAAAGTCAAGGAACTCTAATTAGCCCTACTAAAATTTAGGTTTAGGTCTCTATATCATTCAAAAGATAATTTGACCCGTCCTAACGATGTATTTGGGTCGGCCGTCCAAAATTGAAAAATAAATACAAATTTTGAATATTATACGAGACTCTAAACTAAACAAAAATATTGAAGGTTGTGTTATTTGGATTATTTAGTTTTTAATGCTGGGAAACGTACGAGTTGAGTGTAGTTTTGTCATGATCATTCAAGAATGAGACTTGTGACACTTTTGTTTGCTTCTATCCTGATTTCAGCAATTATACAACTCTCCGGGACTTTTGAGTTTCAAATATTCAATAATGCGACGGGGACAAGAGACATCCGACGATACACAATGGCCATGAAATCGTTTCCATAAAAATTACCTCATGAGTGCTGTGTGACTACTGAGATCATAATAGAAGGAAACAATAATGTCACAAATTTTATTCTCGATTAGTCATGATAAAAATAAATAATCAAAGTCACACAACCTCAAGCATGTAAAACTAAGTAACCCAAGTCACACAATTTCACATATTTTTGTCTAGCTTTAAGATCTTATATAATTCTTAAAACTATACTTGCTCAAAATATGATGAATCATCATATTTTGAGCTCTGTTAATAGCAATAAATTTGTCTTATTCAAGAATAGGAATATTTGACACAAAAAAGAAGGCATCAACACAGGTCTGTAAATAATCATCTTTGGGTTTTGCTAAGTGCTTTATAGTATTCATTTTGGAATCTGAGTGTCGCAAATTTTGTTTTTGTTCTTTTGTTACATAGAGTTGTAGGGATATCTTGAATTCTTAGATAAGAATTTCGGTAGAATTGTAATTTTAAATTACAACAAATTTTTATTCATACTTTTTTTTTTTTGAAATCCCACGCACACACACAATTGGGGGACTCGAACCTTGCCGGTCCCTCCGGATGTCCGCTCTAATACCACTAGGCTAGAGAACTCGGACTTTTTATTCATACTTGTTTCGTAATTTTTATCATAATTTTTTTTTCCACTTTATAACTTTATTTTTATCTTTGTGTTTTCTTTATTACGCATTGCTCTAGCATAACTTTAGTCACATATGATGCCACCCTTAAAACTATTATGTACATAAAAGTTAAATGGGATGGATGGCTAACGAATCCCAAATTGTAAAATCTTACAAGTTCATAAAATGAACTAGAACATATAAAAACAAGGGCGATTTCGTTGACACTTTTAAAATGTTATCGTGTAATCCTTTTTAATATTTTATTGTTCAATTTTAAATCTATCTCATGTATTAAATTTGACAATAATTTGTGCATGCATAGAGGGAGGAGTGCATGATAACATTTTAGAGGTATCAATAATGTTAATGTATAGACAAATTTAAAATTTGAATAATAAAAAATTATAAAAAAAATGCATGATAATATTTTAGGAGTGCTGATAACGATATTAAAAAAATAATATGGACCATAGATTATAGCTATTGTGTTTGTCTGGCAGCAATCAATTTTGAATACGTGACATCAAACCTTCAAACATACAATAGGTATCAATAACTGCCGGTAAAAAAAAAAAATTATTATCAATGCTTTAATTTCTTCGGTGGTGTATGAAATGAAAGTGGTCCGAACATATAATAAAAATAGTGTGGGCTATAGTTATGTTGTTGTGACATTTTATCATTTATGGCTATGTGAAAGCATTTGTAAATGTCTGATTAAAGTAGGGGGTTATTTGCATAAAGGGGCTTATGATCCCGTGCAAGCGTGAGGGATAATGAGTGCGGGGGGGGGCCGTACAGAGTGAGCGCAGCAGAGATCTCTCTCTCTTTCAGGGACGTCCCGTCCAACTTCTATTATCGCTCCTCCTCCTCTTCTCATTTCCCATCACTTCCATATTAATCCAAGCTTTCCGTGGGGGGCCCACTCCGGACTCCAACAACCCTCCTCAATGGGATCCAATTCTTAGTTTGGGTTCCGATTCTACGAACCTATTTTGCCCAGCCGAACTAGAGTGACTCTTCTGGTTACCAAACAGAGGTATAAGATTATGACTCGGTGAGAAAAGATCAGTAGATTGAATCGCTGGAATGTACCATTTATTTTATTTATTTTGTAGAAGTTGGAAACAGTGGGCCCAACAGACATACAATACAACGTGTACAAAGTTTCGTACGTCTTGTCAGACGTCTCAAAAATAAATAAAAACACCTATTTTGCACGGGTAGGTTAGGATAGGATACGACAAGCAATCTTATTTTGGGGGTTAGGTAGTAACAGAGTACATAGCAAATTAGTGATTGACTCTCCAAAATATTCGATATCAATATTTGGGATCTTAAAATCATGCACATGTTTGGGTTTTAAAATTCCTGTAAGGCCCAAACACTAACGTCTAACGTTTTGGAGACTCAAATTATAATTTCAACTATTATATGAACCCACGTTACTAAATATCCCTTCGTTTTGGATAGTTGTAACTTGTATGCAATATTAGATATTTTAGCAAATATCCAACATCAAAATATATAAATTAGTATATATATTTTTACAAACTAAAAAATATTTTTCATTCTGTGTACTTGAACAGTTACAAAAACTAAGATATACCTCCACTATTTTTACCGGAACTCTGACTATTTTGTACAAAACCAAGGTATTAGTTTTTTTAAATAGTGGAACTATATACTAGTTTTTATATTTTGAGTTAAGAAATATTTGTTAAAATATTGTATATAAAACAGATTTTTTACCTACTGAACTTTTATTTATATATATATATATATATATATATATATATATATATATATATATATATATATATATATATATATATAAGTTTTATGTTAGTTTTTGTTCGATACATAATATTTTATCTATGGATGTGGTTAAATTTATACTTTCGTATTTAAATATTAAATATATAAAAAAAAGTGATATTATAACTAAATTAGTAATACTTTATTTATAGCAATTATTTAACTTTTTATATAACAATTGATAATTAATTTGGAAAAAAAGTTACTAATTAAATATAATGTACTAAATAATATACTATTGTGCATTATTGATACTTATTTTTTTAATATCAACCAAAAATATTAATACTAATATTAAATTAAGAAAGTAGTATTAATAATTTAATAATAATTAGTAGTGTTTAGTTAAATTATTAGTATTAATTATTTATGTATTATTAGTATTAACTTTTTTTAATACTAAATACAAATTGAATTAGTTGGTTAAATAATTAGTATTCATTATTTAATTGTATTACATAATTTTTATTGTATTATCATGCAAAATAAAATAATTCATTTAGTTTCTAGTATTATTAAATAATATTAAATATTAATATTAAAAATTTTATTTATTACTAAACAAACATTATTAGAATAATAGTAATTATATTACTTTATATTAGTACTCTTTTTTAATTAGTTAAAAATGAAAAGTAATTATTTAACTAATATTAAATTAGTACTAGTTATTTAAGTAATAACTACTATTAAGTACTAACTGTTGTAACTCATCTCATCATGGTGAATCATGGTGACTCTTCATTTTGTAACTCATGACTCTTCACTTTGTAACTCCTAAGTGACCTTTCATTATGTAACTCCCAACCTCTCTCTTCCTATATAAAGAGAGGTTGGGATAGCTTGTAGATAGATTGAGACACATATATTGATATACATGTGAGGTTGAGCTAATTGTCCACAACACGTTATCAGCACTTTGCTCGTGCAACGCCGGAGACCCGACGTACCGCTCGCCTCGACGTCCGCCTACCGTTGCCCCGCGCGCACCCCGTCGCTCGTTGCCGATTCCGCGTATCCGCAATTGTTTTCCCACTTTCTTCCACCGTACGGTAAGAAAGGTAATTTTTTTTAAGAGGCCTACAGAAATTTTATGCTTTTCTATAGATTGGATGCATTGTGTAGTTCTATTTTTTTTGAAAGATTTCATAAAAATAGCTTGAAGTGCTCAAATATATGGCATATATACAGGTTCTTAAATGTCAATCCTTAGTAACATGACCTTACAATAAACCATTATTGTCACCAAAACCATTCTTGTGATAATTATTGTTTCACCAATGGAAGCAATGACAGTTTGTATAATATTTGTTTTATGGTCACTGGAATATTTACTAATGATCATTGGTTATACCATCACAGTTGCTAAGTTCATGCGGAATAGTGTCTCGTTTAATATTCAAATTTTATGTTTTATGTCTTCTTCGTATTGTTCATAATAGGGTTTTTCGGTCTGACTGTTGACTTGGACCATTGGATCTGGTTTAGATTTCCATAATATTTAAATCTTATGTTTAGTTTTAGGACCCCGTAGTTACATTTTGGTCTCCATTTTGGACGGTGGATCCAAGTAAACCATTAGGACTTTAAGTTTCGAAAGAAAATTTCATGATTCAGGTTTTGCAATCTTCCATGTTTTCATTATCTGTCCTTTTGCATAACCTTTCAATTCTTCAGTTATTTTCTGGATGTGAAAGTGACTTGACAAAGTTTTTTTTAACATTTGAAAAAAAAGAGGAAAACAATTTTTTTTTATTTTGTCCAATTCTACATTACTTGTTGTTTGTCTTTATTGTTTGTAATACTAGTTTTTTTTTTCAAAGAAAAAAAAAATATATACATATTTTGTCTCAAGTGGTTTTTTGAACCCATGACCTATCGGACCAGAACCTTAAAGTAGCCCTTTAGGCCAACTTCCCCATTTTAGCTATTGTCACATTATTGCTCCTTCCTTCTTGTTGTCTGGGATTTTGAGTGCTAACATTTTTTTTGGTAATGATGGATTTGAGCACCTCCGTGGCATCTGAGTCCCGACGAACGCCTCAGTAGCAATTTTTTTTATGTTGCTCAGCGATTCATTGTAACAGATGAATAACAAAATTGTATTTTTTGTCGTTATTTTTTTGGCGTCGCTTCATTAGACGTCGAAAAAATAGTTGACATTTTTTTTGGTGCCGCTTGCTTAGGCACCAATTCTTTTGTGTGTTGTTGCCTACTTATGTTGTACGTTTTTTTTTGTGTAATTACGAAAAAAAAAAAACTTGAAAATTTGAAAAATTGTTTTGGCTACATAAACAAATTCTGGCACCGCCAAATTTGGGCCTCCCAAAAATAACCTTTTTGGTTAATAATTTTTCAAAGGCAACGCTCATTTTGAGCACGTACTAAATTGTCACATATTTTGCACAGTTCGCAAATAGCGTGAATTTCTTGAAAAATCTTATTTATTCTTACATTTGACAAAATTTTTACGAAGTCTCTCCGAATAGGCTCACCTACTTGGGTATGATGTCAGAAAGAACTTGGGGCTTGGTTCTTAAGAGGTCCCCAGTGACCCTCCTCCCTCATTTTTCCGCCTGGTCATATTCACGTAGAGCTACTGAAAGGGGTTGACCGAATATTATTTTTTGCTCAAATTGTATTTATAATTATGCATTTTTGCAAGAAACTTATTGACCTCTCTATATCGACCCGTCGATCGATATAAGATAATTTTTAAACAAAAATCGTTTTTTCAAAACCGTTATTTTTTTATTTACGATTGTTTGTTGTTGCTTATACAAACCAAATTCATATAAACCTGTCGTTTTATATGATGACTGATCAAGATTTTTCTCCTGTTGTAGAAAAATGTCGATCAAGATTGATTTTCCCATCCTTGAAGCCTCTGGCAAGAACTACTTGGACTGGACGCAAGACATCCAGAACCATCTAGATGCGCAGGGCCTCTTGGACGTCATCTATAACGAGGAAGAGCGTGAAGTGGAAGTCACTCGCTCAATGAACGCCAAAGCGATGATTCTATTCCGCAGGCATTTATCTGACGCCATGAAGGCAGAGTTCATTGAAATTTCCTCGCCGAAGACGCTATGGGACTCTCTGAAAGAGCGATTCGACCACCAGAAGACCATATGGCTACCTGAAGCACGCCATGACTGGTTGAACCTGCGCTTCCAAGACTTCAAAAGTGTAACTGATTACAACAATAAAGTCTGCAGGATTCGATCACTTCTCCAATACTGCGGTGAGATATTAACCGACAGTGATCTTTTAGAGAAAACATACACAACATTTCCTTCCACTGACAACTTGCTCCAGAAGCAATACCGTCAGTCCAAGTTCACCAAGTTTTTCGAGCTTATCACCCAGCTTTTACTAGACGAGAAGAACAGTCTCATTTTAATGAGAAACAACAATTCTCGTCCTGCTGGAACAAAGGCAATTCCAATGCCTGATGCAAACGCTCTCCGTGGACCAAATCCATGGTGGAAACGAGACAAGGGCCAGTCGTCCCAGCCAAGGAACAGAGGCGAGTTTAAGTCTCGCCACCCAAAGCGAGGTTCTAACAAGAACCAAGGACCTTTGACTCCTAGGCAGTCTCATAGTAAGAACCAACGGGCCAGTCGTCCCAAAGCGAGAGTGGAAGGCCAAGCGCCTACTCTCTGCTACAAATGTGGTGCTTATGGTCATATGCAATGGACTTGCAGGGCGATCCCCCAAGAAGTTAATAACTATCATAAGGGGCGCCGGGCCGAAGCAAATCTGGTCATCGAGTGCGAAAATCTAAATCTTGAGACCTCCGATTTGTAGCAGAAATGGAAGAATAAATCTCCATTTTCTATCTATGTTTGATTTAAGTCATGAAACTTTTGGTGGTTTGTATTTTCTGTTTTCTCGATAAATTAAAGTTCTATTTCGAGCACTTTCCTCAAATGTGTGACAAACTTTAATTTTCTTTACTTATAGGCATGGACCACGGGGCAGTAGATTGTCTGGTTGATAGTGGAACGACTCACACTATCTTGAGAGATAAATCATACTTTATCTCCTATACGCCTAAAGTAACCTCAGTGACAACCATTTCGGGACCCTCAACCCTTGTTCAAGGTTTTGGCAAAGCCCGTTTTTCGTTGTCCAATGGTACTCCCGTTGAAGTATCAGAGGCCTTATATTCTCCAAGGTCCAGTCGTACCTTACTGAGTTTTAAGGATATTCGAGAAAACGGATTTCATGTTGAAACTGCTCGAGAACATGGCTTCGAGTATCTTTTCATTACCTCCACTCAGTACGACCAAAAGCGTATCTTGGAGAAGTTAAAATGTCTTTCAAGTGGTTTGTATCTCACTACGATACAACACATCGAGAGTAATCTCATCATTCGCCGAGCGCCAGTTGATGAGAGGACTTTTATGCTATGGCATGACCGGCTGGGTCATCCGGGTCAAAATACGATGCTTCGCACTATGAATGCATCACACGGACATCCTCTTGGAGGAAAGAATTTTGTTATAAATCCGAAAAGCCTATGCCAAGCTTGCTCGATTGGGAAGACGAATCTCAAGCCACTCCATGTGAAACCTACGAGATTGGTTTTCCAATTCCTTGAGAGAATTCATGGAGATATTTGTGGACCAATCCAACCAACATGCGGACCATTTAAATACTTCATGGTTTTGGTTGATGCATCGACTAGATGGTCACACGTAGTGTTGTTGTCCACCCGAAATGCAGCATTTTCTAAACTCCTCGCCCAGATCATTAAGTTAAGGGCTCACCATCCGGATTATCCGATAAAGTCTATTAGACTTGATAATGCCGCGGAGTTTACATCGAAAACTTTCGATGATTATTGCATGACTTTGGGAATAAATCTTGAACATCCTGTTGCGTATGTTCATACCCAAAATGGCCTAGCGGAAGCTTTTATAAAGCGACTGCAAGTGATAGCGCGGACCTTGGTTATGCGCACCAAACTCCCACTATCTGCATGGGGCTATGCAATTTTGCACGCTGCAAATTTGGTCCGTCTGAGGCCCATGGCCACCCAACCACTTTCTGCGTACCAGCTGGTTACTGGATGTGAGCCTGATATCTCACATTTACGCGTGTTTGGGTGCCTAGTCAATGTTCCAATTGAGCCGATAAGGCGTTCAAAATTTGGACCTCAGAAGCGACGGGGAATATATGTCGGTTATAACTCCCCGTCCATCATTCGCTATTTAGAGCCCTTGACAGGCGATCTCTTTACCGCGAGACACGCGGATTGTGACTTTGATGAGGTAATCTTTCCGTCGTTAGGGGGAGAAATGCACGCTAACGTTGGTGAGGAACGACGTGAATTAGCGTGGCATGTGCCCGCTTTTGCTCATCATGATCCCCCCTCTGCACATAGTGATAAGGAAGTGCAGAGGATTCTAGGTCTGCAAGATATTGCAAATCAAATGCCAGACGCATTTAGCGACCTAGCAAAAGTCACGAGATCAATTATACATGCTGCAAATGTGCCTGCAAGGATAGACGTCCCTGAGAGACGCCATGTTCCTGTGAAACATGTTGCTCCGGTCGAACCCGCCGAGCAAAGGACGCTGCCATCGGCCGTCCAGTCCGCCGCTATTCCCAAGAAGAAGGGAAGACCGGTTGGTTCCAAAGATGTTCTGCCCCGGAAGCGGAGAAATCTTGTTAAAAGCGTTTTGCCACATGAGATCATTAAGGATCACGGCGATGTATTAGAAGAGCGCGTTCCAGATGAAACGCCTATTCCTAATCATGCCGATAACCTCGAAATATCCGTCGAGTATGCTAGCTTAGACGATATTTTGAAGCGAAACGAAACTGTCATCGATGATGTGTTCATATACTCAGTGGCCACTGACATTATGAACAATGATGACATGGAACCTCGTAGTGTTGCCGAGTGTCAACGACGAACGGACTGGTCACAATGGAAACAAGCAATCCAGGCTGAACTAGACTCCTTAGCGAAAAGAAGTGTGTTTGGATCCGTTGCTCCAACACCACCCAATGTTAAACCAGTTGGTCACAAATGGGTTTTCCTAAGGAAGCGTAATGAGAGAAATGAGATTGTGCGATACAAGGCTCGCCTTGTGGCGCAAGGCTTCTCACAACGCCCTGGAATTGATTACGAGGAGACGTATTCTCCCGTAATGGACGTCATAACGTTCCGCTACTTAATCAGTTTAGTAGTTTCCAAAAAACTGAATATGCAGCTCATGGATGTGGTCACAGCCTATCTCTACGGGGATCTAGACACAGAGATATACATGAAAGTCCCTGAAGGACTAAAGATGCCTGAATCAAGTAGTTCCCGACCACGGAACGCGTTCTCGATTAGACTGAGACGTTCGCTATATGGATTGAAACAATCCGGGCGAATGTGGTATAACCGCCTAAGCGAATACTTGATCGGTTTGGGATACGTTAATAACGAACTTTGTCCATGCGTGTTCATAAAGAAATCCACTTCAGGATACGCAATCATCGCGGTCTATGTAGATGACATGAATCTCATAGGAACCGAAAAAGACTTGTCAGAAACTGCTGATATCCTGAAGAGGGAATTCGAGATGAAGGATCTTGGGAAGACACGGTTTTGCCTCGGCCTGCAGATCGAGCACCGTAAAGATGGAATTCTTGTCCATCAAGCGAACTACACCCAAAAGGTGTTGAGACGCTTTAGTCATTTTGACGTTAAGCCGTCCGCTACTCCCATGGTCGTCCGCTCTCTAGACATTACTAAGGACCCATTTCGTCCAAAGGAGGACGACGAAGAGATATTGAGTCCTGAGTGCTCTTATCTGGGTGCAATAGGCGCTTTATTGTACTTGGCCCAATGTACTAGACCGGACATCTCGTTTGCTGTGAAT
This sequence comes from Iris pallida, assembly GCA_029216955.1. Lineage (NCBI taxonomy): Eukaryota > Viridiplantae > Streptophyta > Magnoliopsida > Asparagales > Iridaceae > Iris > Iris pallida. Next base: position 1,435,443 of record JANAVB010034218.1, read on the forward strand.
TGTCTAGCTCGACACAGCACCGCGCCAACACGCCGCCATTAGAATGGCATAAAAGACATTTTCCGCTACCTTAAGGGTACTACGGACTTGGGCTTGTTCTATCCCTACGCGGTTTTGAGTGAGTCCAACGCTCTTAGCACTCGAAGCAACGTGACCCTTGTTGGCTACGCCGATGCGGGATACTTATCTGATCCGCACAAGGGGCGTTCCCAATCTGGTTATGTCTTTACCATTGGGAACACGGCGATTTCTTGGAGGTCTCGCAAACAGACCTTAGTGGCTACTTCAACGAACCACTCTGAGCTACTTGTGCTTTATGAGGCGACTAGAGAGTGTGTATGGCTTCGAGCTGTTATTGGCCATATTCGAAGTACATGTGATCTTCCATATGACCCAGATGAACCTGTTGTCGTCTATGAGGACAATACCGCTGTTATTGATCAAGCGAAACATGGTTACATCAAAGGGGATGCTACCAAGCACATATCGCACAAGTTGTTCTTTACACATGAACAACAAGCGCTTCAGAAGATTGAAGTGCAACACATTGGATCGGAGAATAACCGTGCAAACTTGTTCACCAAGTCACTGCCAAAACACTCGTTCCAGAAACATGTCAGAGCGATTGGACTTAGGAAGCTTTCAGAGCTAGCCTAAGTGAAACATGTTTCCCGCACCCTGTTGTGTGCATGTGAGGGGGAGCGCCCCAACGAGCGCCTCCAAACGCCCTGTTGTGCGTATATCCCGCGCCCTGTCGAGTGCGAGTGAAAAGGGGAGCATCCTGATGTATGCTTGTGTACTCTTTTTTCCTTAGACCAAGTTTTTTCCCATTGGGTTTTCCTTGGCAAGGTTTTTAACGAGACACATTTCAAATCTCTTATTCACTAAGGACTATTGTGATCAGGGGGAGTATCCAGTGTATACTTCTAAACCATCGTGTACTCTTTTGTCCTTCGATCAACGGTTTTTCCCACTGGGTTTTTCCTGACAAGGTTTTGACGAGGCACCTTTGCAATGGTTAAGTTTACCCCCATCACACTGACCTGTGTGTACTCTTTTGTCCTTCGACCAAAGTTTTTTTCCACTGGGTTTTCTTTGGCAAGGTTTTGACGAGGCACAAGTAGATGGTCAAACTTGAAGATTCAAGCTACAGACAGACGAAGAAACTCAGAGATGTTTACAAGCAGAGTTTGTGAAGAGCCAAGGGGGAGTGTTGTAACTCATCTCATCATGGTGAATCATGGTGACTCTTCATTTTGTAACTCATGACTCTTCACTTTGTAACTCCTAAGTGACCTTTCATTATGTAACTCCCAACCTCTCTCTTCCTATATAAAGAGAGGTTGGGATAGCTTGTAGATAGATTGAGACACATATATTGATATACATGTGAGGTTGAGCTAATTGTCCACAACACTAACTATTATATTTTACATAATTAGTATAAGTACTAATTATTTTATTTAAAATTAGTAATTATTTAGCTAGTATAATTAGTACAAAACTGTCACTTTCATGCACTTTCACTTAAAAAATGGGTGAAAGTTGGGAAGCATCTTTTTCATGTAGATAAGAGGTGATAATAACTAAAATGTGATGGTTTTTGTTTCATCTTTAATATTTAACTAAACAATAAGTGTAAAAGTGACTCAAAATTCGTCAACAGTTTTATTCAATTCTGTGATTACTTATTAAATTTTCAACAGTTTTACTTTTATTCATTATATATACTAATAAATGCACATGTTGTGCACGTATAATAACATATAATAAGAATATTATTCAATTCTGGAAATTGCTGAGAAATCCAATTTCGGGGTTGGTTTTTATGAAAAATCCACCCGCGTGATGGGTTTTATGAAATGTCCAGAATTATATATTTCCACGTTAAGTATTCCAAGATTCCCTTTAGATGTTCTGTATTTACAAAATTAATATCATAACTACCCCTCCGCACAAACTCAGATTTGGATTGCGATTCTCGTCGTCGTCTTCTTCTTCACGAGAGATCTGAATTCCATTGCTCTCATCTTCAGCAGAGATCGCAAAGATCGTTCGACCGTGCTTTTTTTTTCAGTCGAACTCCGATCATCGTTCATCTTCTTCTTCTTCTTCTTCTTTTCCGACAATTAGGCCAATTATGGAGAGAAGATCTTCTTCTTTTCCATAAAAGTTAGCATCGTTTTGAAAAAAGAACGAAAACTCTTGAATCTTTATTCATGTCAAATTTTTTTCCACAAAACAAAAAAATAAAAAATTAGCTTTCTGTCAACTGTTCTCCGTCGATATAACACGAAGAATAGTAATTCTCTTGCATTTTAACAAGGAGAATGTCATTTTTCGTGTAAATTAACACACGGAGAATGCCAGTCTCCGTGATACTAACACGGAGAAGTAACACGAAGAATGGCATTCTCCGTGTTACTAACACGGAGAATGGTAACACGGAGAATGCCATTCTCCGTGTTACTAATACGGAGAATGACATTCTCCATATTTCGAATACGGAGAATGGTCATTCTTCCGTGTTTTAACATTTGAATGACCATTCTTCGTGTCATTTAGCACGGAGAATGGCCATTCTACAGATGATTTAGTACGGAGAATGGCTTCTCCGTAACGGAGAATGGTCATTCTCCTACGTTTTAACACTGGGAATGACCATTCTCCGTGTTATTTAACACAGAGAATGACATTCTCCGTATTATTTAACATGGAGAATGGCAAACACGGAGAATGACATTCTCCGTCTTAATTTACACGAAGAATGCCATTCTCTTGCGTTTTAACACTGGAATGACCATTCTCCGTGTCATTTAACACGGAGAATGACCATTCTCCATGTAATTTAGCACGGAGAATGGTCATTCTCCGTGTAATTTAGTACGGAGAATGGCTTCTCCGTAACGGAGAATGGAACCATTCTCTATGTAATTTAGCACGGAGAATGGTCATTCTCCGTGTAATTTAGTACGGAGAATGGCTTCTCCGTAACGGAGAATGGTCATTCTCCTACGTTTAACACTGAATGGTCATTCTCCGTGTTATTTAACATGGAGAATGGCATTCTCCGTGTTTCTAACACGGAGAATGGCCATTCTTCGTATAAATTAAGACGGAGAATATCATTCTCGGTGTTACTAACACGGAGAATGCCCACCCTCATGCGAAATTAACATTATTCGTGTTCTAACACGGAGAATGGTCATTCTCCTGCATTTTATGGTCAGTTGAAACTTTGGAGGGCCATAACTTTTGACTGGGAGGTCGAAACGAGGCCTGGTTTGTCGCAAAATGAGCGTATCTTCGATGAGCCTGAGATAAATTATTTTATCGTTTGTCGGTCTTTCGAAACTTTAGAATCGCAAAAAAAATGATGTTTGGACTTTCGTTTTAGCATTTTTGCCGTTTGTCTCGGTCTTTCCGAAATTTTTCGACGAGTTTTTGAAGATTTTTGAGGAGAAAACCTAGATTCGAAAATGAGCAGCGTATGGAAGAAAATGAAGTATCGAAACGTTTTTTTTAAGAGTAGTTTCGTGGGTATTTTTAATAAATTAGAAGGAAGGGCAAAAGGGTCATTCGGAACCCTCTTTATATATTTTTTGCTAATTCTGGGCACGCGATAAAATGTTATTGCGCGGTGGGTTTTTCATAAAACTTTTTCGTTTTTTGGGTATTTCATAAATTTTTTCTATTCAATTATAGTCAAATATTTCTTCTAACTCATGTGGTTAAGGTGGAAGATATATTTTCTTGTTTGGTTGAGTTCAATTTCCCACGTTGAATTTATATAACAAATTTTAAAAAAAAAATCAACATTTTTTTACATAATTTAATTTTTTTTAAAATTAAATGGTTGATGATATACACACGGCTTAGACGGCTCAATCTTGAGCCGTTTTAAAGTCCCCTTATATATACTAGTAAATGCACGTGCTTTCCACGTTTGATAATGTATAATAAGAATAGTATCCAATTATAATCAAATATCGTTTTTAGCTCATGTGGTTAAGGTGGAAGGTTTTCTTCTTGTTTGGTTTAGTTCAATTTTCCATTTTGCATATATATAACAAATTAAATATTTTTTAAACAATTTTTTACATAATATAATTTTTTTTAAAAGAAAATGGTTGATGATATACACAGCTTAGACTGTTCAATCTTGAACCGTTTTGAAATCCCTTTATATATATATATATATATATATATATATATATATGTATATATATTAGTTATTAATCAGTTTTTTGAAAGGTAGTCAAAAGGTGAAGGAATTCATTGGTCAAAAGTTCAATTCCTTGGTTGGATGCAATGATGATCTTCATATATAACCCAACAGAGTCGGACCCATTTTGTCAGCCACCATCTGTTTCAAACATTTTAAGAAGAAAGAGACTCCTTTCCTTTGTAAATAATAAAATTCTGATCAAACAATCGACACTATTATTGTGTTTAAACTTTTTGATTTGATGTTCAGCCAAAAATCTTATTTACCACCACCGCCGTTAGTATTGAAATATTTGAGCCAATATTTGAACAAAATGACTCAACAGTTAGTAATTTATTCAATTTATAACATTCCCATATGAACATAGGGAGTCTCAATGCCGAATCGACAATCTATGTAGGAAAAAAAAAAAGACCACATCCAACCAAAATGTGTGGGTATAACGGTAGTGAAACATTATAGATCATATTCCGAAAATGAATGAAAATAAAATAACACGAAAATAGTTAACATGAAGAAATGCCGAAACAACTATGATACCGAGTTGCAATATAGTCGGACGCAACCAGAGGGTTGGATTATTCTAGTCGGACCGTAGATTGTATATTCGGATATAAATATAAGTTTAAGATTGATTTAAGCTAGACATGCCCTAAAAAAAAAGCAAATGACGTACGAGTTGTCCAAGTTCTAAATCTTGTCGGAGCCTTGTTAGCAATTCGGCAAACGAAAAACATTCGGAATGGTATAAATCAGCACAATACAAATAAAATACATTAAAAAATTCGGTCAAATATTCAAAAAAATTAAAATATTGAGATTAGAAATTTCACATTCTTAAACATGTTGTCAAATTTGATTTATTAAACATGTTCCCACCATATTCTTTTTGTCAAATTTTTTAATAATTTATACGGAACACGTTTAAAATATTTTATGTTTAAAATTTACGTACTAATTCTAATCTTTCAAATTCTAATCTTTCAAAAGTACGTAAGTATTATGCGTTTCTGAAAAATGTCAAAAAATTTGCATATAATACGAGTTTTATTCGGATGATGGCTACCAAGGTGTCGGAGTCTTTAAAAGATATAATGGACTATAATACAGAGTCTGCAGCTTTACTTATGGCGACAGATCATCTACCGCTGTCTAGTATTAATTTTTTTTTCAATTATGGCACATGATTTAAAAGAAGAGTAAGAAAGTTTGAGTAATTAATTAATTAACTGTACCACTATATCACGTGCAATGCTCAGCTCAGTGATTGTGAGGATGCTGTGTTGATGATAGCTCTCAATTTTAATAATAAAGCGACTGACAATAATACGAATCTTGTAGACTTTGTTCGACACTTTTTTTCTACACTTTTTTTTTTCCTTCTGATTCTTTAGGAAACGAACAATTCCCTCCTGCTGGCTAGTGGCTACTACTAAGAAAACGTGACGCCTAGGCGTCTCCTTTTCCCCACGGAACTAGACCAGACATAAACCTCGGGGTTTAAGGCCCACTGCTTCATACAGCTGTACTACAGCCAAGAAATGCATTAATACCACACAATGGTTTCATTAGAGATTTGATTGGAGAAATTATTGGGTGCTCCAACCTTTAACACACATGACTCTCCTCCAATAGCAGCATGACACATCACATGAACAAAAAATAATATAATAACATTATAAACGTAGTGTGGCAGAAACAAGACCTCACCAGTGCCATATAATAAGACCGTACCACTGAATAATTTCTCCATATGGTGAGGGGTTACTAAGAAATGATTTACTTTGTGAATGGTTGACAACAGCAACGAGAATGGTGTCGAGACCGCATTTCACGAAACTAGTTATCATCGATCGACCGATGCACTGATAGTACAGATTAAAAAGTCTGGTGAAAAACTTTATAGGCACGAAAACACGAAAGCGTACAAGTTCTACAATACCAACGAGGGAAGTAGTTTAGCAGTGTCACAAGAAATTGGAGAATCGATAGTCCAAGAATACAAGGATATACAACACATGCGCCGAGTAGCATGTAAGAATTTCAATTTTCACAAAGATACTAAGACTGATCATCTTATATCACCATATCATCGCCATAAATTTTGTGTTACATGAATAGTAACAGAAAACTCCCAAAAGTCTCTTGATCTCTGTGGAGTCCCAAAACTATAGTAGTCAGTTTCTTGATCTCTGTAGAAACTAAAAACTACATAGATCGCCTGACTTTCTTCGGTAGTGGCCCATGTCCATCTCCTCGAGAGGTAATTAATACTTGAAGGGATCAGCTTCATACATTTGCGATGAACTCAATATCTTCCTCTGATACGAACATCTTCCCTTTATTGGTGTTGCTCTTCTTCTGGAATGAATTTGGCTGACCACGCTGAGGAAAATAGAGACGTGCCTTCATTTTCCTTGTAAAAGTATACTTGATAGCCAATAGCCACTTTTGATCAATTAGAAAATTCCAACTCCACATGTGAAATTTAGTCTCAAAGCCTATTGGTTTAGGACTCATCCAAAATCATTAGATAAAATATTTGTACATCAGAGAATATGAACATTAGTAAAAGACAGATTAGATTAATACAAGAGTCGAGCACTAAATGCAGCTTTTGAGGAAAAACTATCATTCCAGCTTTTTGATCCACACACTAAGAGAGTATATAGAATAAAAATACAAGATGGTCATAACCAAATAGTGTACTGAAACTATATGTATTATCACAAATAAACAAATGGAATGTTATTTTGACTACAGCAGCCGCACGCAGGTGGAGGGGGAAATTGGGAGTTGTTTAGGGTTAGGGTTTAGTAGTGGAAGAATTTTTTTAAATTACCAAAAAAAGTAAATTTATTTTTTATGTTTACGTGTAAAGTAGTCAAAAATAGTCACCTGTACCGTTAAGTGGGTCGGCTGATTAACAGAGGGTTTAACTCTATAAAATGACAAAAGAAGTTCAGGATATTTATTTGGCAAAAGAAGTACGAGTTATTAAAGTGAAAATGAGAGAGTTAATGGTATTTAAGTGATAATTAACCTATATTTTATGGTACCCCTTGTATAAGACAACAACAATTAAGTAATCAACCCAAACATGCGAAATGATTCAAGATAATTCCATTATTGATTGCTTCCCACTGACCTCGTCCCAACCATTTTGTAGTTCCCACAACTAAATTACTTGGTAGGTTCCGGCTACTATTTCATGTTTTTCTTTATTAAATCATCATTGTTTACCTTCCTCAGTACAAATGACAGATAGAGGTACGCTACATCCCACTCGTCCTGAGATAGTGTGCCTGCACTTTGGCAAAATGTTCATCAAGCCAGAAATTTCAAGTTCTTCTGATATCACTAACAAATGCATCCCAAAGTAAGATTAAAATTCTCAACGTACTTTGGTCTTGTTTATCATCACCAAGAGCACCAAGCCTTCTCATGAGCTCAGAAAACTCGGGCTTTTTCAAGTATTCTTCCACAAATTCATGGGAGTTCTTGACAAAAACGAGCTCCAGATCATACTGCAATTAGATGTAGTAATGTTAATGCATGAATTATTTTGACTATTAATTCAAAACAAGTTTAGCATCAGGTAACAGTTGCACTTGACCTACAAAATATGTAATCTAGAAACGTTACAAAAATCACCAAAAGCATGGAAATAATTGTAATAAATGAAAACATGTAAGTATATAGTCACTCCATGAATATATGGCCTACTCTTTTCTTCATCCTTTCCCACTACAAGCATCAAGTAAATAGTTGTCTTCAACCTTCACAGTTATACTTGTCGATATTTTGTATACTTCTCGATGTTAAAAACTTCATTACAGATCTTTTCATGGAATGTAGCATGTTAAATAAGGACTGCTAATATCTTTTCATAAATGATTGAATTAGTCAATATTGCGTCATTCACTTGGCTAATAAAAACTATGACTACTGGGTATTCGTTTATCTTCAGTTAACGGAACGTGGGGGTAATCTTTTTCCCAACGTTTGTTCTCAAAAAATAAGAAGAAAACCTATGATATATTTGTGTACTTTTCCAGAATATGTCCAATATGTTTGATATTCTGTATATAGTTTGTGGAATCAATTAGCTAGGAAATCGTCGAATAAATATGAGAAATTTAAATCACCAACCACAAGAAAGTCCTCTGCACTATTTACTGGGATGAATGCCATTCTGATAGGCTTTACTTTGTCTATATAGCAAGTGGAAAGTTGGACGGAAAGTATATCTACTTTTCAGTATTTTCATTTTTAGTTATGGACCCAACAGTCAAAGTATGAACTTCTTCCCCTTGTTTTAGATACATGGAATGCCGTGGAAACTCATGGAAAGCAATTATTACTTTTTCAATTGAATTTAGTTTAAGGGTGTAATTAGCAAATGGAAATTTGGATGACAACCACTGTTCTAAAAGGCGGTCTAGGAGCTTGGTGCCCGTCTGATGCCCCCTAGGCGCCCGCCTACCCCCCCCCCCCCCCCCCCCCCAACCACACACACACACACACACCACCCGACTATGCATGTTTTGGGGTTTTATCGTCTTTTTCTACAATTTTCAGTAGGTTCTTTGGATTTTTTTTAATTATTTTTTTGAACTGCCTGAATATAGGCGGCCGCCTAGGCGCTAGGCGGCTGGTCCCCGGTAGCACTTTTCACAACCTTGATGACAACTAGGAAAATTGTGAAACTGTAGCTACCTGCCTTAATTTTACTTCTGTTGGCTTTCCAAAGTTTAACATCCATCTTTTAACCTCCAATGTCATATAACTATTTATCATCTATGTTCTCATATACTTCCCTTTCCTAGTTTCTAACTAGGAAACAAGACTTACAACTGGAAACTTGTTTGCAAACTAAGTTTCTTAATTTGAAGAAGTTTCCAATTGTCACACGCCCTGAAAGATAGATGTGGTATGGCCCACATTCTTGGAGTTCGATAATAACTACTACACATTATTTTGCCAGATCAGTTACACGTTAATATATCTTTCTATTTTGAAAAATAATATTTGTGGGAGACGATATTAATATTAGCAATTATTGCTGCATATTTAACTGAAGATATGGTCCTTTAGTAGATTTAGATGACAAAAAAAGGATGCATGTATCCAACAGCTAAGTCGGGGAATAATATTCTTGTTCCTGTTGTTTTTACTTGTGAATAACACCATGAAAATGTCAAAAAAAATCGCAAGAAAATAGACCAGGAGGGTCCATTCAGTTGATGGAAAATAAATGCATACCTCCTCTGCTAAAGATTTAAAAAGATGAAATGGAACAATCCACTCAGGGCAATCAACAGCATCCTGCATGACACTCAGATAATTCAGAACTTGCAAAATGAAATTTAGAACGGAACAACATGAAGGGGAAAAAAGGGAGGGGGGGGGGGGGGGGGGGGGGGGGGGGGTGTGGACCTAATCTCAGAAGGGACCAAGAAAATTGATGAACAGGGTGGATAGCAATAAATTAAAAATAAAAGCTGAGTCCATTCAGGGATACAGCTAAGTCTTCGGTCCATAGTCCCAAGTAATTTCAGAGCCGGACATTCCATTGGCGTCTACAATTGGCGTCTACAATACATCCTCTCAAAGAACACATTATATTTTAGCATCTAAGTATATAATTTAGTTACATCTTACCTGTGCCACTTGGTGGCATATTTTGAGCTGGTACTAAGTTAGGCAGGAAAACTTAACTATGGTAATGGTGTATCAACTTTATATTAATAATTTGAACTAGTTCAACTTTCAAGCTTTATCATATTTCTTATGGTATGGTATATAATGCTTGTAATGATTACCAAGAAATATGTATATAGTCTATAGCCTGAACAGTTAATGTATATTACACCAAAGTAAACAGAGGGCTTATTAATAAACATGTCTCTAACACATAATTCATATCAAAATTTAAATCTGAATATGCAGTCAGACAAGGAATAATAGATATTTTTGTTGTTCAACATTTTAACAATTATTCATTTAGAAGACATAGCACTAGCAAAGGCGTAAAATGAAGTATTAAAACTTGCAAAGTTTTGGAATGTATGATTCTGAAATTCCTTCCTACAAAATTAGATTTTTCTTTTTTGAGTAGGGTACAAGTTTATATCAAAAGCAAGTCGTATAACTTCAACCCGTACCTGCTCTGCACATTTGATTTGCATGCACTTATTTACTGTCCAACATAAGAAGTCTCCAACCTTTCTCGCCAAAGTACAAGTCCCATCAAAGAGCATTCAGTACACCATTCTGTGGACCTTATCCACATCAACGGGAATGCACAGGTATTCAAGTTACCTTAGTAGTGGTCACAATACAACTCCTATGATAGTTCCGATGGGTTTTGAGGGAAGGTATTTGAGAGTGAGTTACCTTTACTCACTCAAAACCCATCAAATCGTGATAGCAATAAAATGGTGTACACAGAACAATGAACAATAATGTGATACATGGATTACTGAACAAAACCACGAGTTCCGGAACACAATTTGCTGATAAGTAGTGAATTCTACTAACTTTCTACCTATTCAGAGAATTGCATTCCGGAACTACAGTTTTGATTCATTCAGTGTATCACGTGTTTGTTCAGCTTTCCAACTTCCGTTTACCACATTTTTTTTCAGTGTTCCGTGTACTACTTTCCCATTTGATAATATATGCACTTTCGAAGCTTAATCAGTACCGTGTTCCCATTCTCATTCCACATTCCGGAGCATTGCATGTTCGGATGTTCCATGTAACCATGGTTGGCTGCATGAGTCCTTATCTTCCATACAGCTTGTATTCTGTTACTTATATAAGGATCCATTTCATAGAGATTCGAGACAAATATTACAGCCTTAACACAACCTCCTCCTTCATCCAGCTTGGAACCGTAGTAAAACATACAACATTGTGTAACATAGGCTGGGGCTATCTATATTAAGATGGAAATTATATATCTAACAAGACTTCCTTTCATCTTCTAGTTTATGGTAATTATGTTGATCGTTTAGCATGGTACTAATGTTCTCTCGATCTGTTATTGCTATCAAACCATTGTATCAATGACATATCATGATGGGTCAGGATGTGTAGAAGCAACTTTCTACTTTAATTGCCGCAATATCACATTTCTAATACATAAAAGGTTGACAAACATATTATATTACATGAGGAATATCAAATAAGAATTTAACCCCCGGAAAGATGAAAGTAGATAGACACGTGAATAACTTAACGCCAACACAAATATCCTAAGGCAGTAGTATGTAGAGAATTTAATGAAGTAATCTGATAGTTTGCTTGCAATTACATTAGCATCCAGTTCAAGTATCAGTGTGCACAAAGAGAGTGACTATAATAGACATCTACTACAAATGCTAGGTGACTGCGAACAGAACGGAAAACAGGTTCCAACATCACATGTCATAATTTATTTACAAAGAAGTGCATGAAACTTTCTATATTATGCGTACAATATGCTTATATGCACAAGTTCATGTTCATGGCCAATATAAATCTGACCAAGTAGGTCAAAAAATAAGTTTATCAACTAAAAGTTGAAAACAAAAGAAAAACTATAATACTATTCAAAGAGAAAAAAAATATATGAAATGCAATCCAATCCTCGTTGTACCTCTAAGTGGAACGTATACTGAATGCCAAAAGGGCTAGATGCTTTAAATTTCTGTATCAGGCAAAAAGAGATTCAAATTAGAATCCATTTCTGAACAATGTAAGACCAAAAGTAACTAAAAGATAAGCATATATCCAAAAGATAAGCATATATATATAAGTAGAGTATTATTCTGACCTTTTGAGCATAGTCTTCATCAAAAGAAATCCAATATACACTATTGCCAAAAGACAATCCTTCAGCTGTATGTAGCCAATTAAGGAAACTATGAGATAGAAGAGAATACATTGTATCGAATTCACTAAATAAAACTAGAGCAAGGAAGTAAATTCAAATGCCAGACCAATGAAATATTCATTGTTCAGATGTCTCCTTCTCATGATATATTCAGTCCTTTGCAAACTTTTTTGATCTTTTCAAACCAGTGGGATACTTCCAAATACAGGAAGAACCAAAAGAGTCCATTAGAACAAGTCCAAGAAAATTTATGGCTGCTGATGTCAAAGATTATATAATCTACAGTTAACCAGATCTAGATCCCAACTCCACATGTTACAGCCAGAACTGTCAGATCCTAGGTTGCATGGGCATGCGCCGCAGGACTGTACCAGTGTACACAACACTTCATTGACATGCATTGATGGCCATGGTTACCCCATGTCTAGGTTTCAAAGGACTCCACCACGACTTAAAAAGATTTGGCATGTCCCACTCTTCTCAACATAACCGATATCACATCGTACATAATTCGTAAGCATTGTGCATATGTTTATAATATAATCGTATACGTATTCATGGTACACAGTGTCCTTTTTAGTATTTCGGGACCAAGTTAGTATTAAAAACATACATAGATATAAATATTACCGCATCGTACATAATACGTAAGCATTGTGCATATGTCTATAATATAATCATATACATGTCATTGTGCTTATGTCTACAATATAATCGTACCCTGCCATACCCGCAACATAATAAAGTTTCTAACAAATTCCGTATTCTGAATCCATATTTGTGTCTGTATCTGTATCCATGTCCTTGCAACCTACTCAGAGACAAGATTAGATAGTCCTCTTTCTCCTCAGCATCAGAATTGCAATCAAGAATTATTAGCCTATTCAAGAACGATTAAAGTTCTCTAAAAACAGAGTCAAAACCTGTCAAAATCTATGACACTACATTCTTTGTGGAAGAATGCAAAAGGAGTTGCATCTCAAGTTCTCAACACCAAATCACTGCGTGGGAGCAAGAAACTAACAGGCTACAGTACTACACGGAATAGAGTGTTGCAGATCCCTGTAACATAACTTGTCATTTTCACATTAACTCGTATAGTTGGACATTCGCTCCTTAGTACATAAGCTTACACTGCATGAGAAATGCTAGGTCTCTGACATGATAATGGCCTTCTTGGCTTTCCGGGAAACCTTCTCGTGGCTATATCCCAGCATCAGATCTGGAAAAGTCATATAAGGTTGATGTCATTTTGACACAGTTCACTCAATTTAGTCAGGCTACCGGTGAATATTTAGTAAATAAGAATATTGCTCCATAGAGGGCAACCAATATGATGATAGGGTAAAGGCATGGACATGATGATGATCTGAATGTTCTAATCCAAGTTCCTCTACATTTTGATACCTTCAGGTCAGGACATGAATACCCAAATCGACTGAAAAAAACAAGGCGAAAGTGAATCATAGGCCTTACAGACCCCACTCATAGCTCCATATAATTCTCAACTGTTTCCAAACATGTGACAGAGTAGTAATACTTCACCAAGACTACTTCAACCTGAGGTATCATTACACCAGTTTCACTAAAGTTCAAAACCTACTTCTGGTTGATTCCCCTGTGTGTATTTCTTGGTTTCCACCATCAGTTTGGCTACTTAGATGACCTTACAACCATAGACATCAGTGAATCACCATTAGAACAAAGATATCACAGGTAACTAACAGACACCTAGAAAACTGTGTATACTGTTTAAGAATACTCATACCAAAGATTATGAAGATGCCGATTGTACTGTATGACAGACTTCTTCCTCCCAGGGAGTGTAAGCATGATGGCCATGAATTTAAAAAAACTCATTATTTTCATCAACAAAAACTCCTAAAAGTCTAAAACAAGAACTACAAAAAAATCTAGACCATTTGCATGTATAAAAGGAAGCGATGCAAAAGGTGAATACCTTCTCTGAGCCTTTTGATAATGACATTTGCATCAGGCATTGTCCCGATGAAGGTCCCTCCAGGACGAAGCAAGGCAGATATACTAGCCAAGGCTCTCCTTGCACGTGCCTCAGTCGACCATGAGTAATGCAATGCAAACTACAGAATTTTCAGCATGTGAAAATAATAAGATAATCATGGAATAATATATTGGGTTTCTTCTGATTTTCTAGTCCATAAATTAATGCCAATTGCAAAGCAATCATGAATTCAGTTTAACGATGATTATAACATGCAATGTCTTATTCTTTATAAATTAAACATTCACATAAAGCTAACAATTAACAAGCGAACATGATGCTTTACATGGTCATATAAAATGGCTCACCTGACAGCTGCATATATCATATGGTCCATCGTCATGCAAATACTGGTCTAAGCGAGCCTGTGAAACAAGAATCCATCCTTTTTCAGTTTTTAAAAAAGCTTTATCACCATAAGCGAAATGTTAATTTTTCCAAAAAATGATAGCATAGACATCACATAGAAACGTGTTAGAAACATCTGAAAATTATGGGTTACCCTGTAAATATTCGATTATCCTGGATTTATAGGGCAGAAGCTAAGGCAGCACAAATATAACCACCAAAATAACTATCTCAGGTCTTGAGTTCAATATTGAGAAGCATCTGCTATCACCTCAAAACAATCTGCACAAATAAGGCGTGCAGGGAAGGAGAACTTTTTCCTGCGTTGTTGCTGATCAACATCACCATTATAGCGTGTCCTGCAATCTTTTACCTACGCACATTTCCGACAGCAAAGCAAGACAGGGTTTAATATGATAGTAAAGCATTAAAATAGACTCTACAGCGAAGTGATCCGCGCTTAGCGTGCTACTCTTCCTTTATGAGCAAACCATGAGCCACCGCTTATTGATGAAAAGTTATAAAAGAAAGGGAAATCTACTTCCATTGATGTGGAAAGATATTTAGGATATCGTTAAGCAACTTATCTTCAAACTAACTACAAAGATGAATCACAAATCACATAAAAAATTAATGAAGAGGTATGATGCCTCCTTGAGCAACCAAAGCCATCTGCTTCAGATCTCACAAAGAGAAAAAGAATAGGCGTTCACCTTAAGTCCCCTAATCCCTAGCATAACTTCTTTATACTACCAGAGTCCAAGCCTAAACCAAACTAGGAAATTTGGAAAGCAAATAAAAAGAGTTCTGAATTAAAGAAGGAAAGAAAATGATTAAGACTAATAAAACACGATGAAATCTTGCCATTGCAGCCGCCGTTTTCTCCGGACAGGGGGTTCAGCCAGCAGGTCTGCTCCTGCATCATATATAAGCAGCTAAGTAGATAGTCAAAGGTTCTGGCAAAATGGTGGATTCAAAATCAACTTGTTAATCATATTAACCCCTCTGTAAGGGGGATGGGCTTGCAAAGGTAGAGATAGATGGGTATAGGGTGTTAGAGACCAACTATTGTCAAAAATTCCCTGAGAAAAAGATACTTCTGCTATGAACAACCTATATACTACAGAAACAATTAGCATTAGGGATACATCCCTTGAACAAGGGCTTCAACCCATTTTATACTCATCTAATTTTGTTTTCCCTTTATAAAGTTGTCATTTGTCAAACCACCTATGCAGGCCCTAGGTGGTCCCAAATTGGGAGATTGGGCTATGAACGACTCCACTAAATTGCTCGGGTCGGGTTATGATTCCCTTAAGGATATTGACACACTGGGATCTGGTTATTAGTTATAATGAATGGTTCTTTTACTAATTCCCAAAAGTGAAGGGAAAACAGTCCGGAACCAAAGCTTAAGACAGACTTAAGACAAAAACTGAAATTGGTGAATTTAATCACTTCTGATTGATCTTTTACCTAAACATGCATAGCCCTACGCAATCCTCGTATAAACATTATTTACCTTCTTGAACGAGAAAAAAAGCTCTCCTTCAAAACAAGATGTAGATCCAAAATCCAGGTAGCATCACAATAGATCAAGACTCGACAAAAGAAGTAGCAATTCCTATTGTCCTTGAAAGATCATTATTCATGCATGACACACAAAAACACATGTTGACAAGCTCACACACAAATGGACATGGACACAAATTTCAGTTGGAAATGGTATCGGGTTTAAAGCAACATGTTGGTATCCGACCATAATTATTAGTCACCTACATTATATTTATGGGTTTTTCGTATTTACTCCTAACCTAATCATGATTCACCCATCAAAACTAGAGCTTAACTGGCAACCTATCAGATTCAAATCAACAACATTAGTGTAAACATGATTCTTACAATGGCTTTCTATTTTTATCCATTTTCTACAATATAATAAATTGAAGACAACTCTTGGATACTACTCGTATAAGACTTCCAAGGACTCATTTGATACGCATTGCACAAAGTTCAAGGTATCCTAGTTTTCAAACTATTTAATAAGAAATATGCCCAACCATGATATACATGGAAATATAAAGATCTTAGCATATGTCAACATAAGTTGCAATAGATGGCATGCTTATGTTAGATGTACAACAGTGATATACATGGAAATATAAAGATCTTAGCATACTGTCACGCACAAAAGTTTGCGCCCCACCGAGATAGACTTGCATAACTTTTTACGGACCGGGGTTATGTTGGAAGCTTCCGGAATTCTCTAGAAGATGGTGGAATCCTCTAGAAGACCCAGGACCTTTCTAGAAGATGCTAGAATCCTCTGGAAGATAGTGGAATCTTCATGAAGACTCATAATCTTCCTAGATGCTCTAGACTCCTTGAAAATATCTAGGCCCGAGAATATTCCTAGAATAATCCCTGGACTATGCTAATTCCAGAAGCTTCTTGTAAGTCTTGGAGGCCCTATAAATAAGTGGGAGGCTCATTTGTTCATCACCACCCAAAGTTGTAATCTCTTCTAATATCTCTTTTGTTCCACATTATTCTCAATATCGCCTTAGCGATCTAGCTAAGCGGGTTCGGAAAGGCTTGCACGAGTCTTCGAGGAGGAAGCTTGTGCGTCGCACAGGTCGAAGTGTAACAAAAACACTAAGTCCGTGACAAATGGTATCAGAACGAAGGTCGTTTGGTGCCCATATCGACATCCGAGAACGTTCTAGAGGGGTCCGCGTCGCCTAAGGAGGGGCACGCCAAGACGCACAAGAGGGACAAGAGCAAGAAGTCTACGGTGGAGCGTAGCCTTGCCGATCTTGCCGAGCGTGTTGGGCTCTTGGAGACGGGTTCGAGGGACATGGAGATGCGCATGGGCTCCGTGGAGCAAAGCAACACGAGGCTATAAGAGTACTTCGATGGGTTGGAGAGTGACGTCGCATCGTCTATGGCAATCTTTCGGGAGCAATTCCAAGAGATCCGATCCGCACTTGAGGAGGAGCTCAAGGGGTATCGTACGGAGATTGAGGACTTGCGTAGGAAGGCCCAAGACTACGAGGAGCTAAAGACCATGGTCGAGAGTTGCAGAGAACTCAAGACAAAAGTTGTTATTTTGGATAAGGTCGTTGCAAACGGTGGACCTTTGAGTAGGGAGGCACTAAGGAGACGGAAGATCCCCGAGCCAAAATCTTTCAGCGGGGTGCGTGATGCCAAAAAAGTTGAGAACTTCTTGTGGAACGTGGAGCGATACTTCAAGGTGTTGCACATCAACGATGACGCAAAGAAGGTGGATATTGCTTCACTCTACTTCACCGACGATGCTATACTGTGGTGGCGTCGAAGGTGCATGGAGGCCGAGAAGGATTTGTGCTCGATAGAGACTTGGGAGGATCTCAAGAAGGAAATCAAGTCACATTTCTATCCGGAGAATGTGGAGTTTGCAGCGAGGCGGAGCTTGCGGCAACTCAAGCATACTGGGACGATCAAGGAGTACATTGTGGAGTTCACACGCTTGATGCTCGCGATATCTAGTATGGACGAGGAGGATCGTTTGTTTTTTTCCTCGATGGACTCAAACCGTGGACGGCTCAAGAATTGCAGCGACAGAGGGTACAAGACTTGAACATTGCCATGGCAGCAGCCGAGCGGCTCGTCGAGTACATGTGGGACGACAACGATGCCAAGGCCAAGCCAAAGTCCACCAAGGAAAATGGTGGGGGAGAGCGGGAGAGCTCTCCTAACGAGGGTCCGTCCGAGGGGAAGAAGCACGAGAAGGTCCAACCCGAGCGAGTTGTTTCGTGCTTCATATGCGGAGAGAATCACTTTACTCGAAATTGTCCGCTGAGGAGCATGCGTGTGTCAACACCGTCCGAATCGAGGAGGTGGAGGACGAAGAGTGCAAAGTAGGAGCGCACATGGGAGCGTTGCGCTTACTCAACGCCGTGAAAACCAAGCCTGCTGTATCGAGGACTCCGAGCAAGGAGCTGATGTACGTTGATGTGAGGATCAATGGCATGAGCACATGGGCGTTGGTTGACACGGGCGCCACTCATAACTTCATCTCGGACGCGGAGGTCCGGCGCTTGGGTCTAGCCTTGGAGGAAGATTCAAACAAGATGAAGGTGGTCAATGCGAAGGTGCGCCCCGTGCAGGGGTAGCCAAAGTAGTCCGCATAGCAGTGAAAAATTGGTCGGATGTTGCCAATTTTACCGTTACGTCGTTGGATGACTTCAAGATGATATTGGACATGGATTTCCTTATCGCGGCTAAGGCGATTCCGATGCCATATTTGAGAGTTGTCGACTTTATGGAGGAAGACTCATCGTGCATGATGAAAACTGCATGAGGCAAGCCTTCGAAGGGAAAAGCTATCTCCGCTACTCAGCTCAAGAAGGGTGGCAAAAGGGAGATGGCATACCTAGCGATGCTCGAGAAGAAGGAAGGTTTCGAGGAGGAAGGCCTTTCATGCGAGACTAAGGATGTTGCAAAAAGGAATCCCGAGGAGCCACTTCCGCGGAGGGAGGTGGATCGTGCTATCGGATTGGACACGAATGCAGAGAAGCGTGTCGCAAACTGCACAGAGGCAGAAGCGATGAGGCGGAGTAACTCGCACAAGGAGTTGCTCAAAGCTCGTGGAGGACATTCGAGTCGACAGGCTTGCAATGGAACTCGCATGCGCGGAGGTGTGCAGAACCATGTGCAGCCACGAGACAAGGGAGATCGGCGACTCGACAGCCCGCACAAGACTCATCTTGTGCCGAGGAGGGCATAGACCAAGGCCAGAGATGGTGCGACGAACCAGTTTGCTTCCGATCTTGAGTAGAAGATGGACAAGTCTGGGAAACACCGCACGATACACACAAAGAAGGGACGACGCAAAGCGACCATGCCTACGAGATTGGACATCGTCCCGGGACTTGGTACACCCGTCGACGAGGGCATCGACGAGACAGGTGGGAGAGAATATCACGCACAAAAGTTTGTTCCCCACCGAGACGGACTTGCATAACTCTTTACGGACCGAGGTTATGTTGGAAGCGTCCGGAATTCTCTAGAAGATGGTGGAATCCTATAGAAGACCCATGACCTTTCTAGAAGATACTGGAATCCTCTGGAAGATAGTGGAATTTTCATGAAGACTCATAATCTTCCTAGATGCTCTAGAAACTTCCTTCGAAGTATCTAGGCCCGGGAATATTCCTAGAATAATCCCTGGAATATGCTAATTCCAAAAATTTCTTGTAAGCCCTGGAGGCCCTATAAATAAGTGGGAGGCTCATTTGTTCATCACCACCCAAAGTTGTAATCTCTTCTAGTATAGTAAAGTTTTCATACCTCCAATCTCTCTCTTTTGCTCCACATTATTCTCAATATCGTCTTAGCGATCTAGCTAAAAGGATTCGGAGAGGCTTGCACGAGTCTTCGAGGAGGAAGCTTGTGCGCCACACGGGTAGAAGTGTAGCAAAAATATTAAGTCCGTGACAATACGCTAACATGAGTTACAATAGATAGCATGCTTATGTTTCTTGTTGTGCCTGTTCATATGCTTTGTAATTGAGTCTTTGACATATCCTAACTAATGCGTCATTTTGCATCCTTATCCCCATGTATGTCTTTGCTTATTAGCCTCACATTAGCCATCCTCCCAAAGGATTAGCACAACCATGTATCCTATCCTCCTTTAACTCCCAGTGTTCTAAATGGCGGCCTCCTAGACGGTAGGTGGTCTCTCTCCGTACCGCTTTTCAGTAGGCGGTGGAGTAGACGGCCAACGGAGGTTGGCGGCATAGGCGGAGGTGAGGTGGCGTAGGCGGGCGCCTAGGCGGAGCAATACCTAACAAGATATTTTGGCCAAAAAGGTTTTGTAAGCATTATGGCCTATGGTTCACTTTTACAAAATTAAAACTTTATAAATCTTCGTTCTACAACTTAGTCATGCATGGAACACCCTTAAAATATGCATATTATGAAAAAAAAAAGTGGTAAAATAGTAAAAAATGTTTAAAATGTATCGACCGTCTAGGCGGTGCCTAGGCGGCCTAGGTGGTAGACAAACTCTCTCCGTCGCGCACCCACCTACCGCTGTTTAGAACCTTGTTAACTCCAATAATTTAACTCCAATAACGAAGCACGCGGTGGGACATGCTTGGCCAGCGTGTTACGTACTATCTTATATTGCAGTATATCAATGTGGTACAAATGAGTAGCGGAATCAGACCCTCTTAGTTATAAAGTGTCCCTTCTTGGAAGTAAACATTCTTTTTTACATAGCTGACAATGTGGCTAGGGTTTCCACATAGGTTGATGTCAGGTCCACAGTCATAACAACTGTCAAATCTTTTATGGAGCTTTCTTATGCTCCATAGCCGACTACATTATGATGACTTGCATGGTCTTGTGCCCACCTCAGGTACGATGAAATATGTATTGTATTCTGTGATGAGAGCAGAAGAAAAAAAAACAAATAGGAAAGAATGTTGAAAATAAAACATAAGCCAACTCCAAATAGTTGGGCAACGATATTACATTTATGGTTATGGTCATCACTCTCAACTCCAAAGCACAATTTACAAGCCAGTATGCCGCGAAATCAAACAAAACTAACAGCTTTTATTATATTTGCTTGGAGCTTCATTCCAACTTAGAACAAATTTGCAAGAGACCCTTCTACAAATTTGAAATTTTAACCAAGATCATAATATCATGTTCCTCACCTTCCTGGTATATTAATTTACTTATACCTAAATTATATAAAATCTCACATGTTTACTTAACTAGTACAAGTTAAAGATCATGACACTCAGAACCTTTATTTTGGAACAAATTCCTTTACACCGGTGGAATAGGTAACACGCAAAATCACAAGTGGAACCAAATGAGTCAATATTCTCATAGTATGTCATTTCCTCACAAAAACATAGTAATAAACGAACAGGAATGAAAAGTTTGGGTTAAGACCAACCAAGGGTAATTCTAGAATGCGTTTATACAAGATGATACATCATTAGTGTATGCCATTTCCTACAAAAACATAGTAATAAACCAACAGGACTGAAAAGTATGGGTTAAGACCAACCACGGATAATTCTAGAATGTGTTTATACAAGAAGATAAAACATGATAAAAGGATAAGTCGGACAAATTTAGAAGAAGATATGTCAATATTAAAGATGTTCTCACTAACGATGTGAAGAAATAATTCTCTTGGAAAAAACATGTAACCATGGTAAAGAAACAGCATTAACAGTAATGCAAAAGAAAATTATATTCTTCACAAACAACATTCCACATGCATCACATAATCAAAAAATATTGTACCACTCTTATTCTAGCTAAATCAACTCCAATAATACTCTATACTGGAAAAAAAAACAACAAAATGATACGACAACATCGTATAAGGAAAATTAGCTAGCTTACCACAACAGAAAGTAGGTAAGGCTATAAAATGAAACAGCAAAGCACTTACTGAGCCTTCTGCTATATCAACACCAACATAGTATCCAACCTTTGCCTTATCCCATTTGATCAAATCGCCACCCTGGATTAAAATTAGTGATGAGTCATCAATCTTGAAGAATGAAGAAGAGAAACACAACATTGGGGTTGTTAATATGCTTCCAATTTTTCCAAATGCTTCACTTTATGTCAACTCCGAGGGTGGCCACCAGAATGTAAATTAGTAGTAAGGTTTGGCTAGTCTTCCTATCTTCTCTTCATACAAACTATCATCTCAAAGAGAAACAGTTAGATGACTATAAATACAGTGAAGATGAACTGTTTTCTTTCAATATAAATGTTTTAAGGCTTAATAATTCATTTAAAGGCACAAATTCTTTGGACAATTTCACCAAGAATAGGACGTTTGATTCTGCTAAGATAGTTTGTGTCTGAATGATCTTCACAAGAAACATATTCAGATGGACGGCGCATAATCCTTCAATGGGATTAGTCAAATGGTCAGGTTTCGCTAATATTTCAGGTGAAATCAGTCTAGAGAGGTTAATGGGAACTAGAAAAAAATTGTAATCAACTACCTATATATAAATTATTGATACTTGAAGCAATAGTCATGAGATATCTCTATAAAGTATAAACCCAAATACTAACCTTCCCACAAGCAAAATCTAGAACAGCGTCACCCCGACGAGCATACAGCTGTATAAGGACGCTTTTGATCTGTTGACAAGAAATACCAAAGTAAATAAGTCACACACACACAAAAATTATATTAGTCCAATGTTAACAGCGTCAAGAAATAGGGTGGTAGGAGGATCTTGGATTTGTAAAGACTGCACCATGTACATGGAAAAAAAGTTGTTTGCTCGTGGTTATGGTAGTATTGCAAAAGTGAAGAGGGAAGCCGATCCAACCATATGCATTAGAAAATATACATGGAAAATAGTTATATAGTTATGTCTACACTACTATTGCAAAAGTTAAAAGGGCAGATGATCCCAACCATATGAAAACACCTCCCTAGTGAAGTAGTCATGTATAATCAACCTTCACTGTAATTCAGCAATCATGTCACATTTGAACGCTATATATCATATTGCATAGTGCAAACAAATCGAGAAAGTAGCTAAAAACATAGTGCGCATGCAAATACTAGAAGTCATATATAAAGCACAAAGTTTGGGTCTACTATAATCATCAAAGAGAAGTAGCCTAATTGAACTTATTAAATACTAAGTGTGTTAATTTATTACTCATCTGTCTCAAATTCGAATTTATGCCACGAGCAGGAGAAATGTGTACTCCTATCGAAATGTTTAAGCATGATCAAACTATAAGCTTTAGGGTCCGCTTGGATTGAGGGTTAAGAGAGTTAAGTGAGGGGAAGTTAAGTGAGTTAAAAATAAAACCATGCTTGGTTTGAGGGTGGGGGTTTAGGAGGGAGAGTTGAGGGTTAAGTGAGGGTTTATTTCACCCTCTTTTGTCCATTTTTTTAACCCCCAAATCGGAGAGTTAAGGAGGGTGATTGAGGGATTTTGTTTAAAAGGTCATAAACCCTCATTTGTTCTATAAAATATCATAATTTTTCTTCCATTTTTTTTTTGTTTTCAACATGTTGCTCCGTACATTCCTAATTTGTGAAGATATTTTGACAAGTTATAATTAAAATTTCAATCAAATTTAATTTTATGACATATGTAATAAGGTTATTTTTGTAACTATCATACTTTTATTAATTCTCTTCTCACTCAAAACCTCCAATCCAAGCAAGAGTTATTAAATACCCCTCACTTAACTCTTCCTCCAATCCAAACAAGGTTCTATGTATTGACTCTACTCCCCCTCGCTTAACTCCCCCTCATTTAACTCCACTTAACTCTACTTATTTTTTCCCTCCTCAATCCAAGCAGATCCTTAATGTTAATTGTTCAGCAACAACATAAACATTCCCAACTAAACCGCGTAACAGCACTGAATCGAAACCATAAGAAACTCGTATCAGAGTTGAAATTTCCTCGTACCCAATTGTTAAGCTTCTTCAAATGAATAATCGGGCTGGCCTCGCGCTCCTCGAGCGTCTGATTCGACCTTGCACTGTAATGTGCAGCGACTCTATGCGCGCTCTCTGTGCTCTCGTCTTCCGTATTACCAGATTCACCTAATAGCACAAAGTAGATGGAGCCATTTGAGAGAGAGAAGTAACAATTGCTGAAAAAAGAACACAGAATTGAAGTAGATAGCAAAATGCGTTTTTTTACTATATTGCATCGATTTCACTGCAAATTAAACCCATTTTTTCCTTCATGGAAAAGATGGATAAACCTATAAAAAAACGTTGGAAATAAATAAATAAGTTATATTTCGAAACAGCAATAAACCCAAAACTGTGTTCACCGTGAAAAGAGAGAGAGAGAGAGAGAGAGAGAGAGAGAGAGAGAGAGAGAGAGAGAGAGAATCCAATTATTATGGGTTAAATCACAAATTGTTGCTTGAAGACCGCGTATTTGAATGGATTTGGATCAAGCTCCCGCATAAAACACTATAAAATAGGAAATATTTCAAGAAAACCAATTTGTGTTCATCATGAAAAAAAGAGAGAGAAAAAAAAAACCAATTTTTTGGCGGAAATAATCAAAATTCTGAAAGAAATCGACGAATTTACCATGTGAATTCAACCTCCGCTTGGATTGGGGTTGGCCACAGGAATCATCGTAACCGCGCTTCATAATTTCCTCTTGGAAAAACTTAATTAATTACAGAGACACGAGGATTTACTCTTTGTTCTTAATATATGGTATACTAATCAAGGATTAAAAAAAATTAGAATTTTCTAGTGGAAATGTAGAGAGGAATTTGGGAAAGAGAGAGAGAAATTAGGGTTTGTAAGAAGATCGGAATTGATTTGGGAGTAATATGTTGTGCGAGCGGTCAAGGAGTCGGAGTTTAAACTTGCGCAGATCCCGTTAGATCTTTGATTTGGTTCGGGTCGGGGTGAGTAATGCACCGTACTTGTAATGGATTAAATATTGTCATTTAAAAAAAATTGGTTTTTTAAAGTTAATTATCCAAATGTTGTGTGAGGAATGTGTCGTCATTTTGATTAAAAAAATTTAAGTTAATTTATTGTATAAGTTTTGTATTTTTGTTTAAAGAGTGTATGGTTATTTGGTATCTAAGTTTTGTATTTTTATTTAAAAGTGCCTAAACTAGGTTTAGTTAGGAATTTTTGATGAAACCCGTCAAAAATGGATATGCGGTAGTCACGTGCCTTATTTTTAGGAATTGTTTTCACTAGCAACAGTTATGTCGGCTATGATTGATTGTAAAGTCTTTTTTTTTTTACTCGACAAAAGCTATTTGTTTATGTAAAATTTCTTCGAACACTCATATTCTTTTGAAAATGATAGTCCAACAACAAAAACTTGGCAAAATAACTATGAAAAATAAGTCATATGATCATCACGTATCCATTTTTAATGGTTTCCATTAGGGATGAGCATTAACTGATTTTGGACTAAAAATCGAACCTAATCGAAATTCGGGTCGATTTCGATTTTGAAAATACTAAAATCCCATGTGATTTCAAATTTGGGTTTCGATTTCGATTCAAAACCGAAAATCGAATAAGACTTATAAAATTATATAAATAATCTCAATTTATGCGTACTTTGTATTTAAAAATATGTATATTTTGAAAACAATCTACGTATATGTTTTGAAATTAAACTTTGATAATTTAAACTAATCCAAATTTAGGCACAACTTTGAAATACAACAAATGTATATATAAAAAATAGAGTTTTTAATATAGCTTAACCACGATTCCAACTTTGGACTCTACTTATAAAACAATATAAATATTTCAACCGAACAGACCGAATAAACTGAATTGATTATTCAGTTTGGTTTGGTTTTGGCTAATTTTGATTCGGTTTATTCGGTTTTGACTATTTCGGTTCGGTTGAAACTGAATAAACCGAACGCTGACCCCTAATTTTCATCCAAAAATACCAACGGGACATAGTTCATATACTCTTTAAACAAAAATACAAAACTTAGATACCAAATTAACTATATAAAAAAGTTCAATCACCAAAACGACAACCACGACATTCCTCATACACTATTTGGATAATTCACTTTTTTTAACAAAGCAAAGTGGAAATATATGTTCGAAAATATCATAACAACTAATGGCCATATTGTTCATTAGCAAAAAAAAAAAAAAAACACTAATGACCATATGTTTGCGAATATGTGCCAAAGTGTACGAAGGTGGATTTCATACGGCCAAGAAGAAGCATAATTAGTTTTTTCTTGAAATTCCACGCACGTACACAATTAGTAGACTCGAATTTTCTCGGTCCCTCCGGATGTCCACTCTAATACCACTGTGCTAGAGAACTCGGTCCCTCCCGATGTTCACTCTAATACCACTGCGCTAGAGAGCTCCGATATAAATAACAACGTTTGAGATGCCAATGTTTGCGCAACAGCATTGGCATTTATATAGATGTAGGCGAAGGACATACCATAACCAAGATTAAACACATCTCGCCCTTCTTCTGTAGATGTCGCGCAAGCCACAAAACATCTGATTCCTTGTGGTGGATTGATTCCATTAAGGATTTACAGTCACCCTCAATAATGATATTTGCAAATCGTTTCCTTTTGCGGAGCTAGATGGCTTAGTCGTAGAGCAAGTCCTTCCGTTTTCAAAGATGAGCCTTAATAATTTTGCTGTTTTTATAGTCAATTTTGAGGGAGATAGGGAGTTAAATTCTCTAATGGCTAATCTTCTACAATGGCTTAACAATCGGATACAATAGTATCTTTACATGATTACAGGTAACTGCAACACTTCTTCTTAAGTGTGCATAACTCAATAATAAATTTGTATCATATTTTCATTAATACACATCATCATTAATTAATATTAATATTAACATTAAAATTAAAATTACAATAATAATATTTATCCTTCGAAAGCATCCCTACAAACCATTCCTCCTTATATAGTAGCTGACATGACAATTTTTTAATTAAAAATAACATTATCAATAAATTTAATATTAACATTAAATTTTTGGGGTAGTTAATTTTTTTTGTTAAAATTTGCTATGTTAGAAGTCATGCTAGATGACAAATATATTTAACATGCCACATCAGCTGATAGTTTGAAAGGACAATTTGGAGGAATGAATAGCACACATTATTCTTAAATTTAATATCAACATGAATATTTAAATTAATACTATCATTATATTAACACTAAAATTAATAATAATATAAATTAACATTAATATTAACATAAAATTAATATTAATATTAATATTAATATTAATATCAACATTGAAGTTAATATTAATATTAATATTAATATTAATATTATATTAACACTAAAAATTATATTAGCTTAACATTAAAATTAATATTAATTGTAATATTAATTTTAGTTTTAGTGTTAATTTAAAACTATCTTTTAAACAATAACTACCTTCTAAAAGTAATATATATTTAAAAATAATAACAAAAATTTTTAAAAAAAATATTTTTTTAAATAATAGAACTTTAAAAATAGATTAAAAATATATATCTCTAAGGAGAGCTTTAGATTTTTCTTTTTAAGAGAAAGACCATGTATGTTTTTAAAGAAATGTCATAACTATTCCATAATTACATATGTCAAAACGCTCGCTAGAGTGTGTGTGTGTGTATATATATATATATATATATATATATATATGTATATATATATATATATATATATGTATATATATATATATATATAGTGGTTAAGAGAGATGCATGCGGTCCAAGTGGTCGGAGTTCGAGCCTCAGTGGAGACGAGTTCGCCACAATTACCCATTGCTTAAAAAAACATATATATATATATATATATATATATATATATATATATATATATATATATATATATATATATATACACACCAATTCAGATGCTCATAATCGAGAATTTGTATTATTTATATTGACTAGCATTATTATCACTAGTAAATGCACGTGCTTTGCACGTATAATAACGTATAATAAGAATATTATCCAATTATAGTCAAATATATTCTCTAACTCATGTGTTTAAGGTGGGAGGTATTCTTCTTATTTGGTTGAGTTTGATTCTCCTAAGTTGAATATGTAAAACAAATTTAAACTTTTTTAACAACTTTTTACATTATTTTTTTAAATGAAATAGACCATGATATACATACGGTTCACTTTTGTGCCATTTTGAAGCCACATTATATAGTAGAAAATTTGTAAGTAAATTGGCAAGGAAGATGTTAATTGGATTTCAAAACGATACCCATGCAAGCAGTTCCGATCTTGCTGGCAAAATTGAGCCTCCATGAACATGAAGAATGGATAATTAATGACCACTACATTTCTGGGAAAACGTCTTTCTAAAGAACGAAGGTTTTATGCTCTCTCGGTAAATTTCAAAAACTTCGTGTTTTATATGAATTTTGAAAAGGTATTATGCTTTGTAATAAAAAATTTGTTCAAAAAATGAATATAGCTAGGTTGAATACATATATATATGAGGCATGTAGTGCCCCGTCCCGCTCAGTCAATCGGACGAATCGAAATGCTGACGACGTTCGGACTTAGCCATGCAACGGCGACACGAAGGCCCGCTCGATCGAGATGACTCCTCGCTCAGGTGGGATAGTTTCGGTGAACTCGCCTCATCTTAGCCTTCACATAATAAATTGTATATTTTCAACTTACACAAGTAGGCTTGATAATAAAAGAGACGAATCCACATAGCTAAGGAAATAATTTCGACGGATCGAATTGAGTTAGAATATGGAAAGGTCCAACGGTCGGCTTAGTGTTGGTGCACGGCGTGCTTTGAAAATGACACTCGATCCTTCGTCCCGTGGCTTAGGAGAAAGAAAGTTGGTATTCGCCACAAAGCTAATGCAGGGGCACGGTTCATTCAGTTGAGTTTGGAAAAAGGGGCTTTCAAATAGTCGTTCATGAGTTGAATGAAATGATAGGGCAAGAAGAAAGAATACTCGCGACCATGGGTCATCGAGGCGGTCTCAGATGATAGATGTCTTGATATTGTTTTCGAAAGAGATAGTAACACTAGAAGAAGAATGACTGTGTGAGACGTTAGTTCGAGTCGAATCTTGCATAGTCATTGAACAACTTGTCGACAAGGAGGAGTTTCCATGAGCGGCAACCCTGGGCGCTATGGGACCGCGTCGTCCTGGAGGGAAACACGGTATAGCCGAGCTGGACGAACCGCTGAGGTTATTCGGGAACTTTCAGCGGGGCTAGCTACTTGCGCTGAAAGGATCGCCGAATAGCAAAGTTATAGCTTGTGGTTCTAGTGACTAACTCATATAGATAGGTCGGCACAGGCGGCAATCCGCATGTGTGCCTTTGGATTGAGTCGAGTTGAATAGGTGCACGATCAGAAGACAATGTTTGGGCCTAAGATTTGGCTGCAACGTAGACACCGTGCTTTGACACGAGATGTGGCATCAAGTCTTAAGTTGTTGGATAGAGTTGCATAAGTTGGGTTTGAGTCGTTCGAGTTTAAGTCAGAAATCATCGCAAGGCAAAGTTGGTTAAGTGACACTAAGTTCACAAGTTTCGATTGGGTCAGTTGGTGATCAAAGTAGCAAGGGCCGCGAGGCAACAATATGGTTAAGTCTTACTGAGTTGCAAGGCACGACCTCAATAAGGACTTATAGCACGGTCACATGGGAATGTAGTCTTATCGTGTAGTTGCATCTCTGATTATGGGCCGAAAGACAAGCACAACTTGATAGGTTAACGTTGTTGTTACGAGAAGAGTCTAGAGGCAAAGTATGAGTTAACGTTGTTGCAGGCACGGAATGGTCTTGAAACACAAAATAGGCCAAGGTGCCCTAAAATCGATCCTAAGACAAGAGTAGAAAGACAATCATAAAGGGACTATGTTACACAAAGTAAATAAATATGTTGATTTTGTATGGGTGGACGAGGAGCTCATTCCAGTAGTACAGTTGAGTACTGACACCCACACAGTGCTTATGTGCAGGCACAGGTAGAAGCTCATGGCACGGAGCTCGCTTGGATGCATCGAGGTAGGGAGTTCCTTGGCGATTCGAGGCGTACGACCGCGTGGAGTCAGGACTTATACGGGACATAATGTATGGACATCGCCTTCCGAAGCATCCGCTGGATCAAGACTTGTATTTGAGAGATGAGAGAGAGCAGAGTGATTTGTAATGTGAGATGAGTGAAATTGAGTAATTGTAATATTAGCCTCCCGCCGCATTGTAATCTTTGTTTCAATATCAATAAAGAGCCTCTTTCGAATAACTTGTGTTTTGTTCTAAATTTCTGCTGCTAATATTCAATGTCTCTGCTTAGGACTTCTGTGCGACGATCCCGTCGCAGCCGCTGTAATCGGTCGTTATGGTACCTTACACGAGCACAATCTAGGCTTGTACGGCATCATGCCTTAGCGAGGACGATTGCTCCTACGAGAGCGGGACGTGGCATAATGGTATCAAAGTACGGCTTTACGTCCTTGGACTATCGATTGAATTCTTTAACTCCATTATTTTTGCAAACTCTGAAGTGTTGCTTCCGCAAAGTTGATATCATTGGTGTGCCCTCTCTCAAATGTCCCACGGGATGTCCATACAATAAGTCTATCTATTTTACAAAACGTAGGAGAACAGTTTTTGATGAAAAACAAAAAGATGGTTCACGTAAGCACGGTTGAATAAGTCGGGCTGGGCATATACACCAAAATTGTTTCGACATTAGAAAAAGTTGAGTGCGAGATTCGATTCGTCTCGGATGACAATGAGTTGAACTCGACTGAGTAAGTGGGATGACTATTGATAGGGGTACTATCGAGCGACAATAATGTCGATGCGATATAGATTGAAATTTAAGGAATCGTTCGGACGAAAGTTCGAGGAAATAGATTATGAATCGAATGATAAGTTGAGGATTTGTTGAATGACTTCATCCCTGAGTGGTGTATGCGATAGCCTCAGGGATGTCGATCGATCGATTGAGGATGCGGGGTGTCGATGAGTCTATCAGCAAACGTCGCGTTATACAAAGCCGTAGATTGAGTACCGTTGAATAAGTTATAGTCTTGAGATTTGACGAGTTGATTCGAACAACCTAGAAAGTGACCCGCATGGAACGTACACGGGATTGAGGATTGTACGTATATGTAACGCAAAAATGATTAAGTAGATGAAACTGAATCAAAGAAAGGTTAAGGTGTACGAATGGATGACTCGATCGAGAAAATCGATAAGAATCGTATACAAAAAGTTAGCACGATCGGATGATAGCGTGCATGGAAATGATTTAAATATTTAAGAACAACTTTAAGAAATCGGGATGGATGTTGCTAGATGATTTGAGTTAGCAAGAAATAATATAATTTAAAGAAAAATATTGCTTGATGACTTAAGATAGATGGATGAACAATACGCGAATTTGAGTTTGAGAAAATTGATGTTGTGAGCGATTCGAGGGATAATGATCAAACTTGAATTTGAATGTCGAAAAGATTATCCAGTCGGACGATAGCATCATTTGCACGACTTATGATTCGTTGCAAAGGAAGATCGTCAGGTTACGCATATCATCGATGGTATTGAGACGTATCAAAGATCGATATGCGATAACTCGGAGGCACTCTAATTCGAGGAATGATGATCGTGTAAGTGTTATTGTTCTGACGGATGCTATACTTAGGATTTTGATTTAAATAAATGTGAATGAAAACATAAGTGTCTTGATGGTTACGCGGATAACCACAGCGTCGACATTCTTGTCTTGTGTGAGCACAACTCTAGCCTCGCATATGCGTCACGTCGGATTTGGGGCGATCGTTCCGCATGAGCGCTGACATGGTGATTCATGTCGCAGGAATGATCGAATTCGAAAAATCAAGACGCGACAACTTTGATTGTCTCGACTTGTTGGTTTGATGCGAAGAAAAAATTTGAGGATGTTTGGACTTGCGATTGATGATTAAGTAAACTTGAGGATTTAATAGATCCAATATACGTATCGAGAATGAATTAGTCTAGACACAAAATAATAGTTACGTCTCGATGAGGATGATTATTCCGCGGGAGCGTGCATGGTGATTCATGCCCACCGTGGATAACCTGACTCGTGTGAGATCTGGGCACAACATATTGTTAAGCTAGACGACCTTATGATCGAATACGTAAATTGTGATGAACGACTTAGAAAATATGAAATGTGAATTATGGTTTAGCAACAAATTGTGTCGTAGCGTGCTTAACTTGGAAGGATTGATAGGCGGATTATGTCGAACGTGTTCGAAGAGATAGACTATGCAAAATGGGTCGTTGGACGAACATAATTGATATGTTGAGGAATTGGTTGAGCGAACTTACGGTAGGACGGCTTTGCTGAATGACTCGGACCCCGTGCAACGAATATCGGAATGTGTGTAGGAAATCTATGCTCGAAGTTAGAAATCAGAGTGATGCGAGCTTGGGTAGAAAACCCTGTACTATCAACTTGGTTTGACCTTAGGATGGGGTCAGTGTTGATATTGTTGTTTGGGAACCATGATTCCAATACTGACGGACGACTTTAGCCTAGAGACATAGCCTAGCGGTTAGGCAGACATCCTGGCGCGAAGAGATAGGAATTGTGGAGGCACCGCTCACGAGGCTCGGCTGACATGCACGTATATCATGGACACTTGAATATGTGCACGATCCGACTCGAGTGGTGATGGCGGATTCTCTATCACGAGACTTGGCTGAAATGCATGTATTTTGGAGACGCCTAAAATATGTGCACGAACCAACTAAGTGATACGTTGAATTCAAGTGAGACTTGAGGAACGAAAAAGTGTCAAAAAAATTAAGATCATGAGTTTTGAAGAAAAGATTATGGGTAGCATGAGCATGGAAAGAATTTGAGAAATATATAGAAGAAATGTACGTGAGAGTCGTTGAACATTCGATTGATAAGTCGATGAGAAAGTACTCAGTTAGTTTCGAGGACGAAACTTTTTCTGAGTTGTGTATGATGTAGTGCCCCGTCCCGCTCAGTCAATCGGAGGAACCGAAACGCCGACGACGTTCAGACTTAGCCATGCAACGGTGTAGTGCCCCGTCCCTATATCGTTCCCCGTTTTCGTCTACGGGATGCGCGAGAAAGGAACACTGTCGCTATCGATTCGGTCGGGACCAATAGGTCGGAATCGGCCGAGTCGATCGAACGGGAACGGTTGAATTAAGATCCATTCCACGTTATGGAATGGTTTCTTCGGAACCAAGTCCCATATTCAGCGGGTTGCGCCTCGAGGATTGGCTCTGCGGCTGAGTCGGAAGAGACCTCTTGTTGCTCTGATTTTCATGCCGCACTTGATTTGGCTTTGGCTTTGGTTTTCGTAAATGCGCTTTTCGTGAATGTTTTTCGAATAAGTTTTCGTGACTTACGTTTTCGAGCTTCGCATTCATATCGAATTTCTTTGAATTATATAGTGTTCTAATCAGTTGCTTATGCGATTGCAGGTGATCGCGTAGGCGACGTCAGCGCAGCCAACCGGTCACTCGCTTGAAGCAAGGCTAAGGCGAGTGGCTGACCTCCTTCGTCTCGTCCCTCTACTTCAAAACTCAATATGTGAAGTAATATGAATGCTTGTCATAATAGTGTAGAATCAATAAAATTGTGGCACGATTCTTTACGAAACACTTGCTATCGAACTACCGGTATTGAAAATAGAAAACGTGTTTTCTTACGCAAATCCACTTAGCCTATGCAAAATAATGAATGAATCGATTAACGTTTATCGCAACGATACGGTCAAGTAAGCAAATCAACTAAGTTCAAAGGAAAACGGTCATTGGACAACTTGTCGACAAGTTGAAGTGTCACGCCCCATAACCAGAATACTGGAGAGCGGGGGCAGACATAGCCAGCTACGTATAACGGAATGGAATCCACACCGCTATACGGTCACGGCTGTCTAGATATGTGAGGGTTTCACTACAATCCATAAGTCTCTTAAGGTCATAAAATAGCCTATTGTCTCAATCTCAACCATCTAATAATAATCACAAGATATCAGATCTCCAAATATACAATTGTAAGGCGTCCCAAACATTACATATCCAGATGATCATGAAGCTAGTCGTTACAAAATGTGAGGACTAGCAAGAGTTCAGTCATACATGATCAACCCCCGGGGCTTGTCAATCATGTTACAGCCCCTAGGCAGACAGTAAGTAAGTACAATCGAGCTAACACTTGCTCGTCGGCTAAACGCCTCAAAAGAATAATTTACAATATTACAGTGGGAGAACAAAAGAAACCCACTCGATGCCCTGGTTACGCCTGGTGACTACCATCGGGCTGGAAGACAGGTAGATCCTTTGCTGCTGCTCCGGTATCTGGCCATACAAAACCAGCTGGGTCAGACCCCAGGAAGAGCAAGTGCCACAAAGGAGGCCACAAAATAAGAACCAAAGCCAGCAAATTAGCACAATAATATAATTACATAATAAGAGACAGTAATTTAAGGAAAATATGATAGGTGAATATAAAAGACAATCTTGTACAGAATCGATAAAAAACAGAGCATATAGAAAAGCATGACAGGATGATATACGATGAGATAACCATGGGACTATTCAGATAGCTAGGTTACAACCCGTAAACCAAACAAGGACCGGGGTTGTAACCCTTCGTCTGAACGGAACTTAGTTTCTCTCACCATTTATCGGCAAGATAAATATAAGAAATCAGGTCAAGTAACAATCTGGAGTGACAATCATTATAGTGATAATCTGGAGTGACAATCATTATAGTGACAATCTGGAGTGACAATCATTCTGGTACAATCTTATAATCAATCAATTCTAGACAATACTAAACTGGACTAGACTCCATCCAAGCAATCACGGCCAATCATTGCCTACGGCTTTCTACATTAACTAACTAGGGTTCTCACAATCCTAGTTACTGGCAAGATACAATGAGATGCTCCAAGTAGTCACAGGCCCTGCAGCTATCCAGGTTATCCAGGCAATCATTATAGTGACAATCTAGAGAGTACAATGTATTATAGTGACAATAGAGTTCAATCATTTAAGTGACAATGGTGGGTGCCCCACATAACAGTAGGCTGGAAATGTGCCCTACTCGTCGGCAGGCTACAAGTCCAAACATTTGCGGCCGGGATAACGGGATCGCCTGTAACTGGGGAACATCTCTTCATGACTAGTGAATTATACTAATTATTAACCTTAGTCCAATTCAATAGGTACTCCTGACCGTGGTACTCAGGAGTCCCCTCCTAGACATGATGCAAGACAGGACAAGTGGATTATTTGTACAAGCACAATCGCCCACGGTGTCAGAATTAATTATACAGGTCGTGTCATGTCAGGTAGCCGTCGCAATAGCTATTCAAGATGTATCAGGTCAGGTTATCATATCAAGTGTACTAGTCAGGAGTGCGCCACGACGGGCCACTATCAAGTCAGGTTGGTCATGTCAGGAGTGCACCACTACGGGTCACTGTTGTGTTATGCTAGTTCCTTGTCATACCATGCCATGTGCAATAGTCATTCCAAACATATTAAGTAAAATCAAGTTCATGACAAAAGGCGTAAGGATATAAAATGGGCGTAAAATATCTAATAAAATATCAATATACAGGACTATAGAAGAGCCAAGCTTAAAAAAAATAAAACCAAATCTCCATAATTGGACAAATTACGCAAGGGTCCCTGGGGTCGGGTTGCGCAGGAGTCAAGTGCGCCAGGGGCCAACTGCACAGGGGTGAGCTGCGCAGGGTACCAACTGCGCAGGGGTGGATGGCGCAGCAGATGGTTTGCGCTGGATCAGGTTGCGCAGGAATGGATGGCACAGGGCCAGATTGCGCAGGGACGGACTGCGCATGGATGGATTGCGCAGAAGTGGACTGCGCAAGAATCCATGCACACTCAGGTTGAGCGCAGTTCGCCAAGGGGCAAGCTGCGCGATCGACGCTGTGCTAAAGAGCGCTGGCCGAGGGGGATGCGCAATCCAGCACTGCGCTAAAGAGCGCAGGCTGCCGTCTTCTTCTCCAGGCCGAGAAGAAGACTCCAAGAACTCCAAAGTTCAAAACTTCATAACTTGATCAAATCAAAACGAAATTTAGATTTTCAAAGTTCTAACTTGAGTAAAATTGAATTCTCTTCCACATGGAAGCATCAAAACAAACTAAAATCCAAGTTAAATAGATCAAAATTATGCAAATCCGAAAATAGTAAAAACCTAAATCTAGAACAATGGAAGCTCCAAATCACAAAATGTCAAGTTCTAATGCTAATCTCTATGGCCTAATCTAGCTAATAGACAAATAAAAAATGGTTCTCAAGTGGTGGCAAGGTGCACTTGCCTATGGGTGATGGTGTTGTGTAGAGGAAGAAAGAAGAAGAAGATGGAGAAATAAATAGAAATAATGAGGAGAGAGAAAAGTAGGTGGAGTTTTATGAGGGTGGGTTGTGGTGGAATAGTGGTGGAGAATAGGCTAAGGTGTTCCACTCATGATGAACCAAACCAACTCCACAAAATAAAACCAAGCCATGGTCCAAAATCCATTCACGAGAAACCAAATCCACAAGTCGAGAAAATAAAATACGTGCCAAAATCAAATTACGAGTACAAATACGAAATACAGGAAATACGGAAAAATGAGGGTGACAACTCTACCCACCTTAAGAGAATTCCGTCCTCGGAATTTAATCAAGGAGCTAGAGATTGTCACGACAAGCTATACTAAGCACATGCAAGCTACACTAAGCAGTTCAATCATACAATGCAAGCAAGGAAGAGAAAGCGTAAGGCATAAGGAAGATATTATACCTCACGAGTCAAACAAGTAGGGATAACGTGGTCGGATATCATCTTCACACTCCCACGTTTGACTCTCCCAAGGAGCGATGAACGCAAGCAACATGAACTAAACTGATAGTCTGCGCTTGAGGTCTCTCCCCTTGGTCAAACAGGGACACGGGCCTACCCTCATACGAAAAGGTTGGTACCAATAACCAGTTTTGAATGACCTAGGATATGGCTCGGGTTCGGGATGTACCGTGGTAATTAGGACACATGAATCATGACACGTGTCCCACATAACAACGGCAGAAAGCAAGACAATAGGACACAGATACCTCTCTGTCGATTCTGGATCTGGGCCTGGGCCAGGGCGAACTGCTGAGGCCTCTGCTGCTGGAAGGCCTGGGCCTGAGTCGGTAATGTCCTCGGAGGCTGGTACTACTGCTGAAACACTTGGGCCTGAGGCGGTAATGGCCTCGGCAACTGTTGCTGCTGCTGGACCGGTACTGGAGCTGGTGCTGGTGCTGGTCCCCTAACCGAGGGACTAGATACTGTTGATGCTGAATCGACTCTGAATGGGCAGGACCCCACCTTATGGTCCGGTGCCCCACACAACAAGCATAATCCCAGTGCCTTGCGACACTCTGACACAACGTGTCCAGGCTTCCCACAATAAGAACAACCCACGACGGAAGGCTGTGCTTCCTTCTGTTTCTGCGGAGGGTACGTCGGGGTAGAGTGCTGAACCGACGTAACTGAGGTTGCTCGCCTTGGAGCTCCAATAGTCAAAGCCCTAGCTACCGGGGCTGGTGCTGAAGACTGATTCATTTGACTGTGGGACCGCTTTCGACCTCCGGTCCTATCCACAATCCTCTGGAAGGTATACTCGTGCCTCCTTGCGGCTCGCAAGACGGCATCAAAAGTTCTGTGCTCGAACTGTTTACTGCCAATATGATCTCCAAGTGGAGCCCCTGCTGGAACCGCTGGGCCCTATCAAACTCGGTCGCCACCAAGGTGGGAGCAAACCGACTGAGTCTGGAAAACTCCGATGCATAACTGTCGACCGTCCTGCCTCCTTGCTTCAAGTTGGCAAATCTGGTCTGCAGGTCATATCGAGCCACCGCATCGAAGTACTTGGTCTGGAATCTTTCGCTAAATACTGCCCAGGGAACAGGTGCTGTCAATCCTACCGCTTGCATGGCCCACCAGTTGCGGGCTAGATCTAATAACTACAGGCGCACCACCGCCACCTTCTCGTCTTCTGGAGTATTTGCGGCCTCTAGAATAACTTCTGTATTCTGGAGCCAAGCATCCGCGGCGATCGCGTCTTCGCTGCCGTCGAAGAATGGAGGATTCAGGCGCTTGATGCTGTTGGCCGCGCTGTTACCCTGATGACCACCCCGGGTCAAAGCATCCGTTACTGCCTGGTGCAAGACATCTCCATGCCGGTCTTGGGAAGCTATCAAGGTCCTGACGAGTCCTACCAAAGTGCCGTCATCATGTTCTACTGGCTGGACTGGCTGAACTGGGGGCACTGGTCTTTCAGAAGGCATGGCTCGAGAGGCGGCTGTTGAGGACTGATCTTGATCTTCTTGCTATTGCTGGGCTGCTGGCTGAGCTCCTTCCGGCTGATCAACAGGAATGATGCCACTGAAGCAATGACATCAGGGATATTAAGGAAGGACCAGGATAGAACAATGATGCAAGCATGTTATCAAGTCAGGAATCCAAGGAGATAAGAAGATACGAGTGGAGATCAAAGGCGAGTACAGATTGAGACATCTATCTGGTAAACCCCCACATATCTTGATTGACAAGACCTGCATGGGCCACCACTTAAACTATGTTACGCCCCAGAACCAGAATACTGGAGAGCGGGGGCAGACATAGCCAGCTACGTATAACGGAATGGAATCCACACCGCTATACGGTCCCGGCTGTCTAGATATGTAAGGGTTTCACTACAATCCATCAGTCTCTTAAGGTCATAAAATAGCCTATTGTCTCAATCTCAACCATCTAATAATAATCACAAGATATCAGATCTCCAAATATACAATTGTAAGGTGTCCCAAACATTACATATCCAGATGATCATGAAGCTAGTCGTTATAAAATGTGAGGACTAGCAAGAGTTCAGTCATACATGATCAACCCCCGGGGCTTGTCAATCATGTTACAGCCCGTAGACAGACAGTAAGTAAGTACAATCGAGCTAACACTTGCTCGTCGTCTAAACGCCTCAAAAGAATAATTTACAATATTACAGTAGGAGAACAAAAGAAACCCACTCGATGCCCTGGTTATGCCTGGTGACCACCATCGGGCTGGAAGACAGGTAGATCCTTTGCTGCTGCTCCGGTATCTGGCCATACAAAACCAGCTGGGTCAGACCCCAGGAAGAGCAAGTGCCACAAAGGAGGCCACAAAATAAGAACCAAAGCCAGCAAATTAGTACAATAATATAATTACATAATAAGAGACAGTAATTTAAGGAAAACATGATAGGTGAATATAAAAGACAATCTTGTACAAAATCGATAAAAGACAGAGCATATAGAAAAGCATGACAGGATGATATACGATAAGATAACCATGGGACTATTCAGATAGCTAGGTTACAACCCGTAAACCAAACAAGGATCGGGGTTGTAATCCTTCGTCTGAACGGAACTTGGTTTCTCTCACAATTTATCGGCAAGATAAATATAAGAAATCAGGTCAAGTAACAATCTGGAGTGACAATCATTATAGTGATAATCTGGAGTGACAATCATTATAGTGACAATCTGGAGTGACAATCATTCAATCATTTTGGTACAATCTTACAATCAATCAATTCTAGACAATACTAAACTGGACTAGACTCCATCCAAACAATCACGGCCAATCATTGCCTACGGCTTTCTACATTAACTAACTAGGGTTCTCATAATCCTAGTTACTGGCAAGATGCAATGAGATGCTCCATGCAGCTATCCAGATTATCCAGGCAATCATTATAGTGACAATCTAGAGAGTACAATGCATTATAGTGACAATAGAGTTCAATCATTTAAGTGACAATGGTGGGTGCCCCACATAACAGTGGGCTGGAAATGTGCCCTACTCGTCGGCAGGCTACAAGTCCAAACATTTGCGGCCGGGATAATGGGATCGCCTGTAACTGGGGAACATCTCTTCATGACTAGTGAATTATACTAATTATTAACCTTAGTCCAATTCAGTAGGTACTCCTGACCGTGGAACTCAGGAGTCCCCTCCTAGACATAATACAAGACAGGACAAGTGGATTATTTGTACAAGCACAATCGCCCACGGTGTCAGAATTAGTTATACAGGTCGTGTCATGTCAGGTAGCCGTCGCAACAGCTATTCAAGATGTATCAGGCCAGGTTATCATATGAAGTGTACTAGTCAGGAGTGCGCCACGACGGGCCACTATCAAGTCAGGTTGGTCATGTCAAGAGTGCACCACTACGGGTCACTGTTGTGTTATGCTAGTTCCTTGTCATACCATGCCATGTGCAATAGTCATTCCAAACATATTAAGTAAAATCAAGTTTATGACAAAAGGCGTAAGGATATAAAATGGGCATAAAATATCTAATAAAATATCAATATACAGGACTATAGAAGAGCCAAGCTTAAAGAAAACAAAACCAAATCTCCATGATTGGACAAATTACGCAAGGGTCCCTGGGGTCGGGTTGCGCAGGAGTCAAGTGCGCCAGGGGCCAACTGCGCAGGGGTGAGCTACGCAGGGTACCAACTGCGCAGGGGTGGATGGCGCAGCAGATAGTTTGCGCTGGATCAGGTTGCGCAGGAATGGATGGCGCAGGGCCAGATAGCGCAGGAACGGACTGCGCATGGATGGATTGCGCAGAAGTGGACTGCGCATGAGCAGACTGCGCAAGAATCCATGCGTACTCGGGTTGAGTGCAGTTTGCCAAGGGGCAAGCTGCGTGGTCGGTGCTGTGCTAAAGAGCGCTGGCCGAGGGGGATGCGCAATCCAGCACTGCGCTAAAGAGCGCAGGCTGCCGTCTTCTTCTCCAAGCCGAGAAGAAGACTCCAAGAACTCCAAAGTTCAAAACTTCATAACTTGATCAAATCAAAACAAAATTTAGATTTTCAAAGTTCTAACTTAAGTAAAATTGAATTCTCTTCCACATGGAAGCATCAAAACAAACTAAAATCTAAGTTAAATAGATCAAATTCATACAAATCCGAAAATAGTAAAAACCTAGATCTAGAACAATGGAAGCTCCAAATCACAAAATGTCAAGTTCTAATGCTAATCTCCATGGCCTAATCTAAGCTAATAGACAAATAAAAAGTGGTTCTCAAGTGGTGGCAAGGTGCACTTGCCTATGGGTGATGGTGTTGTGTAGAGGAAGGAAGAAGAAGAAGATGGAGAAATAAATGGAAATAATGAGGAGAGAGAAAAGTAGGTGGAGTTTTATGAGGGTGGGTTGTGGTGGAATAGAGGTGGAGAATAGGCTAAGGTGTTCCACTCATGATGAACCAAACAAACTCTACAAAATAAAACCAAGCCATGGTCCAAAACCCATTCACGAGAAACCAAATCCACAAGTCGAGAAAATAAAATACGTGCCAAAATCAAATTACGAGTACAAATACGAAATACAAGAAATACGGAAAAATGAGGGTGACATGAAGTTTCCTCGAACGGTTGCCTAGGCCAAGGGACCGATTCGGCCCGGGAGGAACGAGTGTAGCAGCGCCAACGCTTCATCGGCACGAGTTATACGAGCACTTTCGTACAGGGCTCGCTACCCAACGCAAAAGGGGCGTCGTCTAACCAATGCTATAGTCTGCGATGGCTTGACATTGCCAGTGGCCTTCATACCCCTTTCACTGCTTAACAGGTGCACGGGATGAATATGATAGTTGTTTAATGATATACAGTTTTATATGCTTGCCTCAAAATATGTTAACATGCAAATCGAGCAGGATGGTTAGAAAGATCATTGAAATAGCTAGCTAACATGTTTACGAAACTTCTTGAATCAAATGCAGAGCTTGGATTTAATTAGCCATTCGCCAGTACATGTGTTCGTGCTGATCCTCGCTCTTTGCAGGTCCCGCGAACCAAGAAGGACGCGCCAGCTAGCTCGACGACGTTCGTGATTTTGAAGCTTCGGCCGTGCGTCGAAGACTTTCTCTACTACTCCACCTTTGAAGGCTCTCGGCAGTCCAAGGAAGATGACTCAGCGTCCCTTCCATCCAGGTCACTGGAGAATGTGTGCAATATATGGAACGGCTATCTCATCGGCACTCTTTTGTAATCGAGTCATGTTGTAGCCCGTGCGGCAATGAGTCTTGTATCGGAGTCTATAAAAGATATTCATTATCAATAAAGATCAAGTTTCCTTTACATATTGTGTGAATCAATTTGTCTGCATACTCTCTTAGATCTCGTGTCTCGGATTACCTTATGACTATGCCTTGTACGAGCGCAAATTAGGTTCGCACGGTATCACGCCCGGGGGACGACTATCGATTCGACGGAATCGGGACGTGACATAATGGTATCAGAGCACAGCTTTACATCCTTGGCATCCAATGTCGAGTTCTAGTCTCCAACCGTTGACCTCGTGTCGATGAGATGAGTTGTTACATACGCTGAACCCAGGACATTTTCTGAAACTAACGAGAGTTGCCTTTCTTTTCCCTGCAGCTACGGGAGCTCAGGCGGAAGACGAGACGAGCGCTTCCAGCGGCTCGAGTGCTTCTAGACCCGAGCATTCCGTCAACCCAACGGGAATGACGCCTACCGTAGCCGAACCTTTCGGCGACCCGATGCAACGTATGCTGCAGATGCTTGAAATACAGCAACGTCAAAACGAGCTCCATCGTCAGCAAGCGGAGGCTCGTCAGACTCAATTTGAGAATCGGTTCGAGGCTCAATTCAAGCTGCAGCAGCTGAATACCCTCCAGCAAATCATGCAGTCGGTCGTAGGCAACAACAACAATTCAACGATGACGCCTACCGTGACCCAGCCTGCGGTTCGATCCAACGAAGCCGAACCAGAGGCGCCCGTGCTCTTACCTGTGGCACCGAGAAGTTCCAACTTCGACGTGTCAAAATTCATAAAAAGCTGCCGCACTTCCTTCAACGGCACAGAAGATCCCTCGGTGGCGATCGACTAGTTGGAGGAGCTGGAAGACAAGTTCGAGCTTCTGGGTGTCGAGGACTCGAAGAAAGTCGCGTGTGCTCAACTTCTACTTCGAATGAACGTGCACGATTGGTGGGCTGTGTAGAAGCGGGCTATTCGACGTAAAGACGAGACGACGGCGATCTCATGGGCGACATTAAGAGATGCATTCGAGAACGAATATCTTTCTGCAGCCGTGCGACAGGAAAAAGAAAACGAGTTTATGCAGTTGACGCAAGGGAATATGACTGTACGATAATATACGGCCAAATTCAACAAACTGGCCAAGTTTGCTGCAGACTATCTACCTACCACTGCAAGTCGAGCAAAACGATTTATAGTGGGACTGCGTTCCACTATCCGTGCTCATGTCTCGGTGCCTGAATACAAAACTGTGGGCGAGGCACTCAACCATGCCCTCCATCTGGAGTCTGAGTATCCTCCTACTACTACCAGCGCTGTTCACTTTAATAACAAACGTCATAGTGATGCGGGAGGCAACAACGCGCACAAGCGTCAATATTGCGGCAATCAGACGAAGGAGCGGATGGTCTGCAATTTCTGCCACAAGGACGGGCACCTGGACACTGAGTGCCGACTTAAGCACAGAGTATGTTTTGCGTGCGGCAAAAGAGGTCACCTCGTAAGGGACTGCCCGGAAGCTATGCCGAACCAACGTCCCCCGCAACATCAATAAAACCGAGGCCAAGCACCTCGGGCTCCACCGACCGCACAACAGAATGGCCAAGACCGTCACCCCAATGCTCAGGGCCGCGTCTATGCCATGACTCGGGACGAAGCATTTGCATCTGATACAGTCGTGACAGGTATACTATAATTCAATAATAAACCTGCTCATGTATTGTTTGATTCAGGTGCCACGCATAGTTTTATATCGACGGACTTTGCTGCCGAGCACAAATTTTTCTTGACACCACTGGGCCTCGACCTCACTGTTAACGTACCTCGGGCATGCCACTACTTGCAAATTTAGTCTGCGGAGACGGAATCATCTGTATAGGTGGTCAAAAGGTCAGTCTCGATGTGATAGTTCTAAATATTAAGGACTACGATATCATTCTGGGGATGGATTGGCTCGGTCCGTGCAATACAACCATAGACTGAGCTGAAATGAAGGTCATATTCCGCATACCTGGAGTGCCTGAATTCTGCTACTCGTGTGGTGAGGCATCGCTGACCTGCATGGTGATCTCCGTAATATCTGTTCGACGGATGCTGCATTCCGGGTGCGAAGGCTATCTAGCTTCCGTTCGAGACATGCGACAGGATGGTGCAAACGTGGGTTAGACCGACGTTGTGGCAGAATTCCCTGATGTGTTCTCGGACGAGCTGCCCGGTATGCCGCCCGATCGAGAGATTGAGTTCACTATCGATACCTTCCCCGACACTCGACCGATCTCGAAAGTCCCGTACAGAATGGCCCCTGTAGAGCTTAAAGAACTCAAGGTGCAATTACAAGAATTATTCGATAAGGGATTCATCCGACCCAGCATCTCGCCCTGGAGAGCACCCGTGTTGTTTGTCAAGAAGAAGGATGGCTCTATGCGTCTTTGTATCAACTACCGCGAGCTGAATAAAGCCACCATCCGAAACAAATACCCCCTGTCCCGCATAGACGATCTGTTTGATCAGCTTCAAGGAGCCACGGTGTTCTCTAAAATTGATCTGCGTTCGGGTTACCATCAACTCAAGATCAAGCCAGACGATGTGCCGAAGTCTGCCTTCCATACTCGATAC
Source organism: Iris pallida (assembly GCA_029216955.1). Lineage (NCBI taxonomy): Eukaryota > Viridiplantae > Streptophyta > Magnoliopsida > Asparagales > Iridaceae > Iris > Iris pallida. Next base: position 1,480,181 of record JANAVB010034218.1, read on the forward strand.
GGCCATTACGAGTTCCTGGTAATGTCGTTCGGCCTAACGAATTCCCCTGCCGCTTTCATAGATTTAATGAATCAGGTGTTCCGACCATTCCTCGATAAGTTCGTAGTAGTCTTTATCAACGATATACTCATCTACTCGAAGAATAGGCAGCAACACACTGAGCATCTGCGGACCGTGCTTCAGACCCTTCAAGAAAATCAACTATACGCGAAGCGAAGCAAATGTGAATTTTGGCTTAGCAGCGTCGTATTCCTCGGACACATCATTTCTGCTGAAGGCATTGCGGTCGACCGAAAGAAAGTTGAAGCCGTTGTCGATTGGAAACGGCCAGCATCCGTCGACGAGATTCGAAGTTTTCTTGGCTTAGCGGGATACTACCGACGCTTCGTGAAAGACTTCGCGAAGATTGCATCGCCTCTGACTCGCCTCACCCAGAAAGGAGTCGCATTTGAATGGTCAGACGACTGCGAAGCTGCATTCCAAGAGTTGAAGCAAAGGCTCGTCTCGCCCCGATACTCGTACTTTCAGAAGGGACTGAGGGTTTCCAGATATTCAGCAACTCGTCCGGTCAGGGCTTGGGGTGTGTGCTGATACAGCAGAACAAGGTGATATCTTTTGCTTCCCGACAGCTAAAGCCGCACGAAAAGAACTATCCCACGCATGACCTGGAGTTAGCGGCGATTGTGTTCACATTGAAATTGTGGCGCCACTATCTCTATGGCATGGCGTGCACGATCTATACCGATCACAAGAGCCTCAAGTATCTATTCACGCAGAAGGAGCTGAACTTGCGACAAAGGCGTTGGCTGGAACTAATCAAAGATTATGACTTGACTATCGACTATACGCCGGGAAAGAGAAATGTTGTGGCAGATGCCTTGAGTCGGAATTACATTGCCTCGTTATCCATCGATCCCAGAATGCTACGTGACCTAGAAGAGATGGGCATCGTGCTCCAAGTCAGATTCCAGAATGTGCAGTTGGCAAAGTTGTAGTTAGAGCCGAGCTTGCTTGATAAGATCAAGACCGCTCAGACGGACGATCCATACCGGAAGAAAGTGCGAGAGCTAATCTCAACGGACAGGATGATCGACTTTGCGGAAGACGAAACCGACGTGCTTCGATTGAAGGGCAGGCCATGCGTTTCGGACGATTCAGAACTCAGAAAGGAGATACTGTCGAAGGCGCACTATACGAAATACACTTTGCATCCCGGCAGCACGAAAATGTACAAGGACCTCCGCATAAACTTCTGGTGGCACGGGATGAAAAGAGATGTGGAACTCTTCGTATCGTAATGCATGGCCTGTCAGCAGGTGAATGCTGAGCACCAGAGACCGGGCGGGAAGATACAGAATCTGGCGATTCCAGAATGGAAGTGGCAGCACGTGTGCATAGATTTTATTGTTGGTCTGCCGAAGACGCCACGGGAAAATAATTCTATCTGGGTCATCGTCGATCGATTAACCAAGTCAGCACATTTTATTGCCATCAAAGTTACTTGGAGCGTTGATCGCCTGGCGCAGATATATCTTGATGAGATAGTATAGCTGCACGGAGTTCCAGTATCCATCATCTCTGATCGGAATTCACAGTTCATGTCCCGATTCTGGAGTAGCCTTCAGTCGACGAAGGATACCAAGTTGCAGTTCAGCTCAGCTTACCATCCTCAGACCGACGGCCAAACGAAGCGCGTCAATCAGATTCTCGAAGGCATGCTACGACTCTGCGCAATTGACTTCAAATCAAGCTGGGACAATCATCTACCTCTGGCCAAATTTGTATACAATAATAGCTATCAATCCAGCATTCAAATGGCGCCGTATGAAGCCTTATACGGGCGCAAGTGCCGATCACCCATTTGTTGGGACGAAGTCGGAGAGCGGCAGATTCTCGGTCCGGAACTGGTAGAACAGACCGTACAGAAAATTCGGCTCATTCGGAAAAGATTAAAGACCGCACAGAGTCGTCAGAAAAGCTATACGGATGTTCATCGTCGCCCCCTCGAGTTTCAAGTAGGCGATCACGTATTTCTCAAAGTGTCGCCCATGCGGGGAGTTACTCGGTTCGGCGCAAAGGGAAAATTGAGTCCGAGATTCGTTGGACCGTTCGAAATACTCGAGCGGGTCGCCCCAGTGGCCTATAAAATTGCCCTACCATCGGCGCTCGAAAGTGTACACAACATCTTCCACGTCTCCCAGCTGCGGAAGTATGTGCACGACCCTAGCCACGTGGTAGATTTTGGCCAGCTGGAGCTAAAGTCAGACTTATCCTACGTTGAAGAGCCAGTTCAAATCTTAGAACGCAAGGATAAGTTGCTGCGAAATCGAGCGATCCCTCTCGTCCGCATCCTCTGGAAGAACCACTCGGTGGAAGAGTCGACGTGGGAGCTTGAATCGGAGATGAAGGAGAAATTTTCTTCATTGTTCTCGTAGAGGTAGGTTCCATATTTAAGTTTCGAGGATGAAACTTTTTATTAGTTGGTTATAGTGTATTGCCCCGTCCCTACATCGTGCCCCGTTTTCGTCCACGGGGTGTACGAGAAAGGAACACTGTCGCTATCGATTCGGTCGGGACCGATAGGTCGGAATCGGACGAGTCGATCGAACGGGAACGGTTGAATTAAGATCCATTCCACGTTATGGAATGGTTTCTTCGGAACCAAGTCCCATATTCAGCGGGTTGTGCCTCGAGGATTAGCTTTGCGGCTGAGTCGGGAGAGACCTCCCGTTACTCTGATTTTTATGCCGCACTTGATTTGGCTTTGGCTTTGGTTTTCGTGAATGCGCTTTTCGTGAATGTTTTCCGAATGAGTTTTCGTGACTTGCGTTTTCGAGCTTCGCATTCATATCAAATTTTTTTGAATTATACAGTATTCTAATCAGTTGCTTATGCGATTGCAGGTGATCACGTAGGCGACGTCAGCGCAGCCAACCGATCGCTCGCTTGAAGCAAGGCTAAGGCGAGTGGCTGACCTCCTTCGTCTCGTCCCTCTACTTCAAAACTCAATACGTGAAGTAATATGAATGATTGTCATAATAGTGTAGAATCAATGAAATCGTGGCACGATTCTTCACGAAACACTTGCTATCGAACTGCCGGTATTAAAAATAGAAAACGTGTTTTCTTACGCAAATCCACTTAGCCTATGCAAAATAATGAATGAATCGATTAACGTTTATCGCAACAATATGGTCAAGTAAGCAAATCAACTAAGTTCAAAGGAAAACGGTCATTGGATAACTTGTCGACAAGGTGAAGTTTCCTCGAACGGTTGCCTAGGCCAAGGGACCGATTCGGCCCGGGAGGAACGAGTGTAGCAGCGCCAACCCTTCATCGGCACGAGTTATGCGGGCACTTTCGCACAGGGCTCGCTACCCGACGCGAAAGGGGCGTCGTCTAACCAATGCTATAGTCCGCGATGGCTTGACATTGCTAGTGGCCTTTATACCCCTTTCACTGCTTAACAGGTGCACGGGATACGGGATGAATATGATAGTTATTTAATGATATACAGTTTCATATGCTTGCCTCAAAACATGTTAACATGCAAATCGAGCAGGATGGTTAGAAAGATCATTGAAATAGCTAGCTAAAATGTTTACGAAACTTCTTGAATCAAATGCAGAGCTTGGATTTAATTAGCCATTCTCTAGTACATGTGTTCGTGCTGATCCTCGCTCTTTGTAGGTCCCGCGAACCAGGAAGGACGCGCCAGCTAGCTCGGCGACGTTCGTGATTTTGAAGCTTCGGCCGTGCGTTGAAGACTTTCTCTGCGACTCCACTTTTGAAGGCTCTCGACAGTCCAAGGAAGATGACTCAGCGTCCCTCCCATCTAGGCCACTGGAGTACTTTGTGTATATTGAGGGATGTGTGCAATGTATGGAACGACTATCTCATCGGCACTCTTTTGTAATCGAGTTATGTTGTAGCCCGTACGGCAATGAGTCTTGTATCGGAGTCTGTAAAAGATGTTCATTATCAATAAAGATCAAGTTTCCTTTACATATTGTGTGAATCAATTTGTCTGTGTACTCTCTTAGATCTCGTGTCTCGGATTACCTTATGATTATGCCTTGTGCGAGCACAAATTAGGTTCGTACGGCATCATGCCCGGGGGACGACTATCGATTCGGCGGAATCGGGGCGTAACAAACGGCGACACGAAGGCCCGCTCGGTCGAGGCGACTCCACGCTCAGGTGGGGTAGTTTCGGTGAACTCGCATCATCTTAGCCTTCATATAATAAATCGTATATTTTTAACTTGCACAAGTAGGCTTGATAATAAAAGAGATGAATTCACATAGCTAAGAAAATAATCCCGACGGCTCAAATTGAGTTAGAATATGGAAAGGTCCAACGGTCGGCTTAGTATTGGTGCACGGCATGCTTTGAAAATGATACTCGATCCTTCGTCCCGTGGCTTGGAAGAAGAAAAGTTGGTATTCGCCACAAAGCTAAGAGTTAGCCTAAGTCACAGGCTCGTCCGCATAAACCCTTCATAAAGTATGTACGGTCCCATCGTCCAAGGCTTGGCATAGCCTTGGCTCGTCCCTCAGGTTAAGCTGTATTGTACGATTTATGGCATAAGTCTAGGTACCCAGATGACTTGGTCGTTCAAAGTCGAACGCATGCACGGCACGTTTCTGCGATGCGAGGCTTAACGCAGCCTTTGCTCGTCGAGTTATTGTGCGATTAAGTTAGGCTAAGTTTTATTAGGTTATCGAAGGCATTCTAAGCAATGTCCCGCGTACTATGCAGTTGTCGAAATTACTTGGTTTCACGACCTTAAGGCCCGTCGTATAAAGTGTCTTAGACGATAGTTTCACCCAGAACACCAATTGGCGCAAGGCACGATGTCACGGACTTAGCGTTTCTAAGGCACGGGTCACGGTTGATTCAATTGAGTTTGGAAAAAGGGGCTTTAAAATAGTCGTTCCTGAGTTGAATGAAATGATAGGGCAAGAAGAAAGAATGCTCGCGACCATGGGTTGTCGAGGCGGTCTCAGATGATAGAAGTCTTGATATTATTTCCGAAAGAGATAGTAAAACTAGAAGAAGAATGACTGTGTGAGACGTCAGTTCGAGTCGATTCTTGCATAGTCATTGAATAACTTGTCGACAAGGAGGAGTTTCCACGAGCGGCAACCCTAGATGCCATGGGACCGCGTCATCCTAGAGGAAAACATGGTATAGCCGAGCTGGACGAACCGTTCAGATTATTCAGGAACTTTCAACGGGGCTAGCTACTTGCGCTAAAAGGGTCGTCGAATAGCAAAGCTATAGCTTGTGGTGCTAGTGACTAACTCATATAGATGGGTCGGCACAGGCGGCAATCCGCAGGTGTGCCTTTGGATTGAGTCGAGTTGAATAGGTGCACGATTAGAAGATAATGTTTGTGCCAAAGATTTGGCTGCAACGTAGACACCGTGCTTCGACACGAGATGTGGGGTCGAGTCTTAAGTTGTTGGATAGAGTTGCATAAGTTGGGTTTGAGCCGTTCGAGTTTAAGTCAGGAATCGTCGTAAGGTAAAGTTGGTTAAGTGACACTAAGTTCACAAGTCTTGATTGGGTCAGTTGGTGATCAAAGTAGCAAGGGCCGTGAGGCGATGATATGGTTATGTCTTACTGAATTGCGAGATACGACCTCAATAAGGACTTGTAGCACGGTCACATGAGAATGGAGTCTTATCGTGTAGTTGCATCTCTGATTATGGACCAAAATACAAGCACGACTTGATAGGTTAACGTTGTTGTTACGAGAATGGTCTAGAGGCAAAGTATGAGTTAACGTTATTGCAGGCATGGGATGGTCTTGAGACACAAAATAGGCCAAGGCGTCTGTCCTAAAACTGATCCTAAGACAAGAGTAGAAAGACAATCATAAAGGGACTATGTTACACAAAGTAAATGAACGTGTTAGTTTTGTATAGATGAGAAGCTCATTCCACCAGTACAGTTGAGTACTGACACCCACACAGTATTTATGTGCAGGCACAGGTAGAAGCTCGTGGCGCGGAGCTCGCTTGGATGCGTCGAGGCACTGAGTTCCTTGGCGATTCGAGACGTGCGACCGCATGGAGTTAGGACTTATACGGGTCATAATGTATAGGCATTGCCTTTCGAAGCATCCGCTGGATCAAGACTTGTATTTGAGAGATGAGAGAGAGCAGAGTGACTTGTAATATGAGATGAGTAAAATTGAGTGATTGTAATATTGGCCTTCCGCCGCATTGTAATCTTTGTTTCAATATCAATAAAGAGCCTCTTTCGAATAACTTGTGTTTTGTTCTAAATTTTTGCTTCTAATATTCAATGTCTCTGCTTGGGATTTCTATGCGACGATCCCGTCGCAGCCGCTGTAATCGGCCGTTATGGAATCCACCTTGCACGAGCGCAATCTAGGCTCGTACGGCATCATGCCTTAGCGAGGACGATCGCTCCTACGGGAGCGGGGCGTGATAAGGCAGTCCCCGTGGATACTCGAAAAAATTATTGGAAAGATCTTAATCTCGTAGAAAATAGAGAAAACGATCAACCCGTCTTGGCCGACCAATTATTGACTTATGGAAAACAGCCCTCCCCTAGATTTTGTTTTGTTTTTTATCCATGTGTTTTTTCATATGTTTTTTGTTTTTTGTTTTTTTATATGAGTTTATCCATAGTAAATTCACCCCAACTTAACCTAGCACACTCCAATTCAGAATTAGCTCCGTCACTGATTGACGACGAGAAGGTCTATTACGACCATAGCTCGACGACGTGTAGTAGGACTAGCCGTCAATGCCACCCACCTTATCTTGGATTATGCAACCAAATAACATTCATTCTTCACCACTTTGAGAAATCAAACATAAGCTATGACATTCCTGAACTTGTGGGTATCGTCAGAGACGAACGAGGACTAGTAGGCCTCGTATGAGACAAGCACAAACTCTAGGCGATTGCTACCAGAGATGACAATCCAGGCATCCTACCTCGCGATAGGCCACCAACACCAGAGTGTGGTTTCTGTTCGACTAGAGGCAATCACGTCATCGCCTGGAAATTGTAATGTCCCGCTCCGTACGGTATATTACGATGAGTCGTTGACTCGAAGTGTTGTGTTGACCCGATGAAGTGTCGATGTGAATCGATGTAAAGCCTAAGTCCGGTTGGAACAAAGTATTGACTTCAGTTGATCTGGTGTGCAGGCTATACTTTTGTGCTGGATTATAAAGGGTCGACATTTTGCCTTATTCGAAATGATGTCCGCAAAACCAAATCGTCGCCTTGCAATGAATTGTGGCATAGGCACGGTAGGCCAAATCAGTCGAATAGTCCAACGGAATGGCTAAGTCAGGAGAGTTAGCCATGCAACCAAGTTATGGAATCGAGCCGCATCAGCTCGACAAAACAACAAGGTATATCGGCTTAAGGTAGACGGGATCTTGACTCTCTCTCCCTACTCTTTCACGTCTAATAAAATATATCCTTGTATCTGTAAGTTGCCATTAAGTTAGCGAGCGTGGCTCGAACGGTTAAATGTCTTAGTATGTGTCGAACATTGAGTATTGAATAATTAAAACAACGTGCATCAAGTGTACGGGTCGCAGTAGGGTGGTGATGGTAGAACATTGAAAGGCAATATCGAAATGTGCATCACGTGCACGACTCGGAGAACATTGAACACTAGGCCTAAAATACTGATTATAGTGTTAAGCGAGCCCTCGTGCACGGAAGCTACTAAATGACTAAGTAACTACAGAACTGTTGTTATGTTAATAACTTATGAATGGAATGCGTTGGTTATGTGATACGAGAAGTGTTAAGCCATTGGGCGTCGTGCATCAATACGGATGTGTTGGGACATAATGTCGATGGAATTTGAGATAGAGATGAGGGATTATATTTATGGAACGTGAGATTGGTTGGAATGATATGACTTATTTGCTATGACGCGTATTGTATGGTCAATGGACTCGGATGGCCCGTGCACGGGTGCGGCTTCCCTCGAACGGTTACGACAGGGGCACCGGGACCGTTCGACCTAGGAGGAAATTATATACGATATTTATGGTGCACATCATTAGGACGGGTTGCGACCGACCAGTGTTGTGATAAGCTATGATATCAGTAAGTTTGGGATCCTTCAGATACTGGGCTAGCAACCCATATTGGAGCGATCATAGGCTTACACATAAGGTTGCCAAGTCCATTACGGTGCAAAACACCGTGACCTTCATATAGATAGGGCCGGTGGGCTGAGATTTAGAGTTGGGTGCAGGCGCAAGGCCTGCCACCCTTACGCATATGTCTAAGTTTGGTTGGTTGGCTGCGTGAATTGTATGGTTGGTTATGCATATTTCTAACGATTGCAAGCTAAGCAAAAAGAGACAGAGACATGCACGATCACTATGCTTATGTTTATATTATGTCTAACTATATCTACTGCAGGAACACGGTATTGGACACATTTATAATAAGTTTCTATGCTTGAATATTGCCATGAAACTGACCCTAAGGCTAAATAGAAAGATCACCAAATAAGTTGCATGTTTTACTAAATGTACTTAGTGTTGGTTGGGTGCGAGTGGGTCTTGATCAGTACAGCAAGGACGAAAGCACTAATCCCCCACTAGTTTGCTTGCAGGTTCAGGTTATATTCGGAGAGGAGAGGGGCTTGGCTTGGATGCGTCGAAACATGGAGTCCTTAGCGTTTCAAGAGGAGCTACCGCATTGGCATTCGGACTTGCAACATGGAAATGTTCGGCCGAAGACTACTTGTTGGCTATAAAGAGGCATAATGTATGGAATAATGTAATCCTTTGTAAGCTAGAGAGATCATGAACGTTGTAGCCAGTTGGCATATTGAGTTGGACTGTTCAGGGCCTTTGTAACCTTCAGTTCGCTATTAATAAAAGAGATTTCTATTGTATACTATGTTTACTTCCGTTGCTTATGTTATCAATTTGAGATAATCTTATGTGAACATGTTATCTTGCCTTGCATGAGCGTAACTCTAGGCTCGTGCGGCATCACGTCCCAGCGACGATGATGATTCGGATGAAATCTAGCAAGGACGAGCGATTTCCCGGGTCGGGGCGTGACAGAAATACTTTGGTCATAGGTGCTGGAACACATGACCTCGACGAGAGACAGTCGAGCAAGTCAGGGACGACGATCTCTGACGGGCCGATTAATTTCAAAGCATGCTAGGGGTGGCAGTCTCAAGACAGCCGACTGATTTGGATAACTTCGTGGTTAGTCCCTATGTGTTTGACCAAGCTGCTTAAGGAAAATTTGGAGAAAAAATAAAAGGATAGTTTGACATTTTGATTAAACTCAAGTATAGTTCAACAAATTTAATTATGTAATATTTTTTTGATACAAACTAAGAATAAAATGTCAATTTTATAATAAAATTAGGGTCTGGATTATTCCAGTTTTGTTGCATTTGAGCATTAAAAGTGAGACTTGCAGCATTTTATTAGAGATTGTATATACATAGTAAGTGTCTAATTTCTGACACAAAACAATATCTGTTCCCTCTCTATTTCAACTTTTCACATACAACCCAAAAGCAGCGGAACTCAGCTGCAACTGATGGGTTTGCTCTCTTTCTTCTCTCTTGCAAATAATTTTTCCATTGGAAGTTGTGGTCAACTCCACCTCCTCCTCCTCCTCCTCCGTGGGCAACATGCATTCCTCCATATTGCCATCGCCATTGGAGATGCAGTTGAAGAAGCTCGGAGAAGAAGAAGAACTGGATTTGCGACAGAAGATGCTCAGTGAAGAAGTGCTAGGTGTCATCGACGGAGAAAGAAGAGAAAGGTCGCTTTTGAAGGGGCAGCTGGAGCCTCCTCGTCGGGTAGGGGGCAACCGGACCCGTCGACTTCGAGGGATCGGTCTTCATCAGCACAAGAAACGACGACCTCGAGGGACTGATCTTCATCTACAAACAAATTGTAGAAGTAAAAAAAATAAAATTAACAACATAACTACATCAATGAACATGGATTTGAGATATATATAAGTGAGAATTCATACTCATATGAGGATTAATTGGTGCCTCCTTCCTTTTTTTTCCACTGGAGGGAGAGAGTTGAGGTTGAAGAAGGAAGAATAAAGAAGGAAAGGAATGTCAGTGGAGAGGAAAAAAGAAAAAAAGTGCTGGGCAGTCTCTCTCTCCCTCCAATGGCTGATGGAAACGGGTCTTACATATTTAGAAATGGTGAGTGGTAAGCTTACCATACATAGAAATGGTGACTATATCACTTGTAGACTGAAATTCAAACATTGAAAGTCCACATTTCTAATTTCTACCTACACTTTCAAGTGGTCATCCAAACAAAATATTTTGGAACTCCTCACTTGCGAAAGACAAAAACTTACGTATCCAAACATATTTTAGAAAGCGAAATGTATTGAAAGTATACTGTATTACAACATCATGAAAGTGCCACTTTTATACTTTCAAGGAATTTCAAGCATCCAAACAGCCCCTTATTATTGAGGCCCCCTTATTATTGAGGTCCTTTATGGACATTCATGGATGTTGACCTAAAAATAGACCACAAATATCATTTTTTTCAAATTTTTAAAGAATATTACTATGCAAGATACCTCTTATCATGTGTAGCTTCCCTTCCCGAAAATTTTGAATTTTTTTATTATTTATTTTATTTAAATGGTGATTTTTAGATTTTTATAAATAATTATTTAGTTAATTATTACGGTAGATGATTTTAGTCATGGTTAGGAATTTGAGTACAAGACAACTAGGAATCATGGCACGGATAGTGCAGTGGCGTGCTTTGACTAGTGTTTAGCCATGGTAGGGGAAGGTCGAGCCATATGATTGTTCTAACTAGGAAAATTAGGCCAAGTTGTGACTTAATCCCTATAGAATGTTTTAATTATTTATTAATTAGATTATTGAATTTTAGGGAACCCGGTTGTACTAAACTAGTCAAACTAGACCTGTACTAAGCCCAAGCCCATGTAGCCATACGGGACGTCCAATGACATTCGTGTTGGTGTATTTTGGTATGATGGTGTTGTATTCCGTTTTAATGATCTAATGAATATTTTCTAAGTATTCTTAATTAAATATTATAGATATCATTGTTAGTTGGTATTCAATGATATTTGTATAAAATAGGTCCTTGTACATTTTGGGATTATTAAACTGTACATAATGGTATATACACCATTATTGGTTCATTGAATTTCGTTATTATTATTATTTTTTTTATTATCTGTGTCATTGAGGTGATTATTATATATTATTATTATTATGGTTGTATTACTTTTGTCAAATAAATGTTATAATATATATATATATTCATATTTACATGAATAGGCCATACACTAGAAATAGATAATATTGAGGTTTTATTTAGATTTTATGGAGATTACTATATATATATATATATATATATATATATATATATATATATATATATATATATATATATATATATATATATATATATATATATATATATATATATATATATATATATGAATATGTAGATATATGGGTGCCTATTAAATATTTGTAAATATATACTCTCATTATTAATTATAAAAAAAAGTAAATATATATAGAGTTATATAATTATATACATATAAATGTGTATATAAAAATATATTATATATGTGTGTATGTGTATGTATATATAAATATATACGATATACGTGTGTACGTGTATGTATATATAAATATATACGATATACGTGTGTATGTGTATGTATATATAAACATATACGATATATGTGTGTAGGTGTATGTATATATATAAAAATATATTATATATGTGTGTATGTGTATGTATATATAAATATATATTATATATGTGTGTGTGTGTATGTATAGATAAATACATATGTATATGGGTGTATATATATATATATATATATATATATATATATATATATATATATATATATATATATATATATATATATATATATATATATATATATATAAGGTATCCTTATATATATCCTTATATATAAGGATATATATCCTTATATATATGTAGATATAAAAAAAAAATGTACATAGGTATCCTTATATATATATGTAGATATATATATATATACACAACTAAAAATAAAAGAAGAACAAAGCAACAAACAAGCCAGGCCAGCCAGGCCCGGCCCACAGCAGCAGTAAGCCCAGGCCCAGCCGAGCAATTCCCCGAACTCAGCCGAGCGCACCCGACCCCTGTGAAAGCAGAACAAAACCGTATGTATATATATATATATATATATATATATATATATATATATATATATATATATATATATATATAGAATAAGGGAGGTAGGGTGCCACCTCACAGGGGGGTGTCTACTTGTCACCCCCCCATGCTATCATCATGCACATGGGTGCATGATGATAGCATGTGGGGGGTGACAAGTAGACACCCTCCATAGGGTGGCACCTCACCTCCCTCATCCTCTATATATATATATATATATATATATATATATATATATATATATATATATATATATATATATATATAACGAAAAAAGGGATCTCGTAAACCCTAACACGAGCAGCTCCACACCGGCACCCCGCGCGCGTGCGCGCGCGCCGCCGCCGGTGACCTCCGGTCGGCCAGGCGCGGCGGCGAGGCGGCAACAGTGCTGCAGAACAGCGCGCAGACATTTCAAAGTCAGTTGGTGAAGCCGACTTCGCGTGCGATTATCTCCGTCGTCATGCAATGATTTCACGAACTACTTGAACATGTACGAAGCTAACCTATCCCCCTTTAACCCCATAGGATAGTTTCGAAGTGAATCGAATCAAATTCGACTTGAAATTCGACCAAAAAGTGAAGAAAAACTGTTTCGAAACGAAACATGATACTAGTTCATGGACCCGTTTTAGAAGGCGATTAATCACCGTTCCTTTGACAGTTTTAGAAAAGTCCCTGAACAAATTCGTAGACAATATATACACGATTAAAACACCTTGGTTAGATTTATTTTTGAGTTATTGTGCAAAAAATTATCCATTGTTAAAAATCAAGAAAAATATATTTTTAAACGGAAGATTTTTAGAAAAACCCTTCGATACGACGTGCGTCCCGCCAATCCGGACGACGTGGTCACAAAACAAAAGCATCAAAAGGTGCGTAATGGAGTCGTGGACGTGTAGGATTTGACGGAATTCAAATTGGTAGCGTGTACGCGACAAATTTGATGCGTATCCGTCAAAATTTATCGTATCGACCTCTGTGCAAATTTCCTAATTACTTTGTGCACGTTCGTCAGATCGAGTCAAAACTTGCGCCAACAGGACCGTATCATTTTTCTGGTCCTGTATACTAAGTTTTGTCCGATTCTTAGACAGTTGATCGGATCGCCGTTTTGCGGGCCCCACGGTCCGATTCAACGGGGAATTTTGTGCACGGCCTGCCGAAATCCAACTTTGGACATACGGTTGAGTTTGTATCGTCAAAACGAATCCGTAGACATGTAGTTTGATGACTTTAGAGACCATTGACTCTGGCATACTTTTCGGTGCAAAGTGGGTCCAACGACGGACACCATTTTGACCCAAAATTACCGTTTTGTCCCTGTTTCCAGAATTAGACTTAAGGACAGGCAATCCTAGCTAATTTGACTATTCTGAGAACGTTGGTAATATTTATTTCAGCATCCGGAGACTTTTTGCATATGTTGACTTTAGTGACTCATCTGATGTGGTTTTACTATCGGTTTCACCAGCTAAGGACCTCAGGCAAGTGTACTTTCTGATTGCTTTCGATTCATAGTATTTTCTTTTCTTATTTATACATATATGTTGCTGTTTGTTGACACGCTCGTCATACGGAGATTAGTATCATAGATTTATTATACATTCTTGACTGTCATTTTCATGATTACCATGCTTGCGACCAGATTCCATGAGTACTAGCTGAGCAAAAAAATATCTTAGTAGACGTGTGAACTACCCCTTACCCATCCCAATATATCTAATCTTGACTGATAGCAGCTGCACACGACACGTACAGGGTGCTGTATATACCCCTTAGTCGTTCACATGTCGAAACTGATATTTCAAAACACATAGATAGTTGTCTTTTATTTGTTTCCTGGTTCTCTTCACCACTTGCCATGTCATCAGTTACTTTCTAGTTTTCACCTCTCATATGTTATTTTTATGACTTGTTAATTCTATTGTGTTTTCGCATTGCCGTCGGTTTGTGTGCTTGTTCCATTCCTGACTGAAAACTAATATTTTTTCAGGTTAGCTGTAGCTTCACTTAGCTTTGGAAGATACGGGTGTACATGCAGATAGAAACCTAGAAATAGATAGCAGTTGTATCATTTTTATTAATTGTGAGAATTTTGTATTTTATTTAAATATGAATGTTGTAAATGTTATATTAAATTTAGAAATGTGAATGAGCAATAAAGTTTATTTTGAGCATTTATTTTTTGCGGGCTTGACAGCGTTCTACCGTCGACTCTGCGGCGTAGGCTGGCTTGGACACATCTCGTATCCGGAAAAGTGGGTGCGGGTCGTGACAAGTTTTTATGGTGGCCCATGCAGGTCAGTTTTCGCAAAATATGCGAACTCGTGATAGTACTTAAGTTAGTCGTACTATTGCGAGCCTGCACCTAGGAAATGCTCATTCACAATTAGGATTGAAATGATTTAGGAGGATAACTAGGATAAGGGTCCCTTATTAACTTGACTAATTGGGTAGTTAAGATTGTCTGATAGACCATGCAAATCAGATAAAGAATTATTAAATTTAGATAGCTTGCCAGATCCCTATAGATACACTATTACTCTTGATATGAAGATATGATCCAATGTGGGTATACTACTCACTTGGTAAGTTAGGCTTTCCCATAATTAAGGCTTTAATCTTGATAAACCGTTTAATTTTTCTTTTGCTCTATTTAGATGTAAATCTTATATCATAAGTTAGAATTGCCTATTTTAAATTTTATTTTATCGTAAGGAATTAGTTTATAATTTCTGATTTTGTTATTCATATACGAATCTCGAGGTAGATTTGATTCTCAGCCATTTGAAATACATATGAAATAAAGATTATGATGTTCTCACTCCCTTGTCTTCAGTTATTTCCTTCCCGACCAATCTTTTACTTTAAGGATTTAGACTTATAGGCAGATGGTTACGCTTTCTATCATAGTCAACTAGTTTAAACCTCTAGCAGCTCCTTGAAGTTCTTAGGAATATAGTTGGAGTAATTTTAACGACTGCGAGGGCTAGACAGCAGCACACTGTCGCCAATTGTTTGAGAATGGATAGTGTGGGTTCACTGCAGCCAACAGCGCACTGGCGAGGCACAACCCATAGAGTTGAAATTCTTTTAAGGAATCATAGGTTATGGAATATTGCTAAAATTATATCTTTGTTGACCTCTTTAGACCTTGTGACAATATAAGGTAGAGTATCTGATGGCATATCACATCTGAATCACGGAACCAAGGGTTTACCACCGTCAGAGTATACGAGCGAGGCATAATTCTCGGTAAAATAACTTCAGATGTGATTACCAGTTTAGGATACTATAGAGGATAGGAAAATGCCTTGTGTGTCCCATAAGATCCAAAGCCAAAACTAGTGAAAGCTCTGTAAGTTGGATAGCATGTCTCTCAACCTAGCATTCAGTGGTCCTCGTGATCTATTGACGAGGTAATTGACTGACATTAGTAGGTTTACCTAGAATATAAAATTTAGAGTTCCATAACCCATTAGTCGACCAAGACCTTATGGACAGGTAGATAGTAGGATGACTGTATAAGCAATAACACCAGGTAAGGTTTTGATTATCTCAAAACTCGAACTACTGGTGCCTCCTTTCAAAAATCTCGCATACTTGTATTTTGACTATCTTGACCAACGCTGCTAATACAGCCTAGTTTTGCAAGCTTACTCTTTTATCGAGCTTGATTCAAGACATATGTTCATCGGGGACGCCTACTAACATATTGTCTAATCAGAATCGATGTATTACGATCTGATCAACCTTAGTACACTCGGTTCGCTCTCCCTCTTATTAACCTACGTGGATTGAGATGTAGATGTCTCTAGGAACTCATCCGCGACTGCATTGACAATTCCTTTTGAACTATACATTCGCCTTTGAATCACGTAATTGTATTCAGTGACATCCTTCACTACTAGAAATAATTCATTATACGACAACCTTAAAATGTTGTTAATAAACCAAATGTTGCCACATAAACACAAATACGGCAACAATTTGACGTTGCCGTACTGTGCCGTAAAAGGTTGTGTCAGTATTGCTTATTTACGGCATCTTTAAGTTATTGATGTATAAAGTAACTAATTTACGGCAATTAAATGTTGCCTTATAAGAAATCTTTTTGTTGCCTCTGAAAATTATTATTAATAGCAATTTTTAGTTGCCGTAATTTCAAACAATATATGGCAATATATTATTGCCGTGCATTATAAATCCATAAATGGCAAGATTATGTTGTCGGATATTTTATTTGCTTTAATGGCAATATTTTGTTGCCGTAAACTAACAGCCTTATATGGCATTATATTATTGTCGTAATTGTAATTCCATATGACAATTCTTTGTTGCCACAATTGAGTATGCAAGGCACCTCTTTGTTGCCATGTTTGAGAACATGAGGCGTCTGCCTATTGCCGTATTTGACAAATTATTTTTGACTATTTATTTCCCTGATTGACAAAATGTGACAATTAATAGATGCCACATATTTGAAATATCACCTAAATTTCAATTGCCAAAATTTAAATAGATCATTAACCAAAAATTGAATGAAAATAAGAATCTAATTTGTAAACTTCAGATTAAAAGTCACTCTAAATTAATTGGTTGTTTCATTACCACATCATTCAAATTACATAAAACCAACTTCAATAAGAATGAAGAATCCACATTTACATATTCAACGTTCTGAAACACAATTCCTCTTTTATACGAGGTTCAAAATTCAAATAGGCACTTGACAACACAATTCCTATATGAGGTTCAAAATTAAAATAGGCACTTGACACTCCCAACTTAAAATTAAAGTTGTTGCCTCCTTGCTACCTCCATATTAACATGTCTAAAAAGATTCCAATGAAACTTGTGGCATGCCAATTGATAGCTCGACAATCTTTCTGTAACCTGGTATGGATAAACAATGAAATTAGTTTATAAACAACAAAATATTCACAAAATATTGCTCCCACCACTTATTATGTACTAATGCTCCCACCACTTATTATGTACAGGGATAAGAACAAGACATAAAATAGTGAATAACATCCCCCCCCCACTCTTTACTGATAGGGGTGATGCCCTTTTTCCTTCAACTTTTATGAATGAGGTTAGGTCCCTTAAGGTATAAAATGAGACCGAGAAGGAAAAAAAATTAGACATGGCACCAAAATATGGCCATGCCCGTCTTGTTGGAGTGGGTGGGGTTCCCAACCTATGTGGAGAAGATCCCGGAGTGCGACGAGCGTCGTCCGATATCGGAGAAGCTCGGGAGTAGTTGTTGCTGCTGCTGCTGCCCCAAAGGGGGTTCTGGACCAAGTCTGCCGAGTTCGGGCCGAACTCGGTCCCAGGTCGAGTTCTGGCCGAACTCGGTCTGGCCGTTCCAGGGTTTGGCCACCCAGTGCTGGTTGCCCCACACAGAGTTCTGGCCGAACTCTGTGTGTCGGAGGGCTGAAGCGGATTTCTGGATGAGTTTTCATCATTGGATCTAATCCAACGGTCCAGGTTGGTTGCGGGATTAGGGAGATATATTGAGTTTTTTCAACCCTAATTCATAATCGTATAATCGCATTGGACAACACAAGTTTGAGAGAGAAGGAGGCAAGAGTGCCATTACAACTTCGGAGAAGAAGACGGAGGATTGAAGGTCGCCATTCGAAGGAGATCGTGTTCGGGTAATCTCTACTCGTCGTTCTCGCTCTTCATAGCCTTGTAATCATTGTTCTTATCTCTGAGTGTTGTGGGGATCCGATTTGGATCGGGAGGAGTTTGTAGAGGGTATAATTCTTCTATTTCATTAGTGGAGGCTTCTCAGGGTTGGACTCCGATCGTCCCGTGGTTTTTTCCCGCAAGGGTTTCCACGTCAAAAATTCTCTGTGTCTGCGTGATTGTTTTTTTTGTGTGGCTATTTTTGGGTTCGTGCGTTGTATTGCTCGGTCCTCTCGCAGGTACTCTCCGGTTTGGGGAAAGGTTTCCGCGCTTCTTTCCCATCAGAGTGGTATCAGAGCTTCAGGTTCAAAGGGTGTCAGGAGTTGACAGAGGAACCAGAGAGGAGAGATGGACGCGAAGCCGGTGCGCATGGTGAACCTTAATGGCACAAACTATCATTATTGGCGGAGCAAGATGAAGGATTTGCTATTTGTCAAGAAGCTGCATCTACCTGTGTTTGCAACCGAGAGGCCCAGTGATAAATCCGAGGAGGACTGGACGTTCGAGCACATACAGGTGTGTGGGTACATACGGCAGTTTGTTGATGAGAACGTGTACAACCACGTTGCCAATATTGAGCACGCGAAGACGTTGTGGGATAAGCTGGAATCCTTGTATGCGAAGAAGACCGGGGTAAACAAGTTGTTCCTGATCCGAACAATGATGGGTCTGCGGTACAAGGATGGGGCGTCTATTTCGGATCACTTGAGTGAGTTCCAGGGCGTGGTTGACCAGCTATCTTCTATGGGAGTCAAGTTCGACGACGAAGTTCAGGGACTGTGGCTGCTGTGTACCTTGCCAGACTCGTGGGAGACCGTACGAGTATCTATGATCGCTTCTGTTCCAAAGGGCGTGGTCAGTCTGGAGTTTGCCAAGAGCGAGGTATTGAATGAAGAGATGCGGAGACGTTCTCAGGGCACTTCATCCACATCCCACCACTCAGAGGCACTTGTTTCAGAGAGCCGCGGAAGGGGCAAAAGCAGAGGTCCAGGTGGTGGCAGAGACAAGAGCAGGGGGAAGTCCAAGGGTCGTTACGAGGACTCAGAGTGTTACCATTGCGGTAAGAAGGGCCATATCAAGCAGAATTGTTTCGCTTGGAAGAAGGAGAAGAAGGGCGACAAGGGGAAGCAAGAAGAGAACACTACAGCGGCGGCCTCGATGCATGGAGGCGATGTGATCATCGTAGG
The DNA here is from genome assembly GCA_029216955.1 of Iris pallida. NCBI lineage: Eukaryota > Viridiplantae > Streptophyta > Magnoliopsida > Asparagales > Iridaceae > Iris > Iris pallida. The sequence goes on from JANAVB010034218.1 coordinate 1,499,322, forward strand.
TGATGAGGTCATTACTAACCTCGCCTGCGATGACAATTCTTGGCTGGTGGACTCAGGGGCTTCAGCACATGTATCTCACAATAGGGCACTGTTTGCCACTTACACGACAGGCGACTGTGGCGTGTTAAAGATGGGCAACGGAGATGTGTCGAAGGCGGTTGCCATTGGAGATGTGCATTTGAGAACGAAGACGGGTGCGGTTCTTGTTCTCAAAGATGTTCGTCATGTCCCTGATATCCGTTTCAACCTGGTGTCGGTTGGAAGGTTGGATGACGAAGGATTCTTCAGTCTCTTCGGGAATAGTCAGTGGAAGCTTTCCAGAGGTTCGATGGTGATTGCCAGAGGAAGCAAGAAGTCCGGTCTCTACTATATGGAGGGGAGCGCAGAGGGGGCACAGGAGGTGAACGGAGTCAGTGATGCGTCTACCGAGTTGTGGCACAGGCGGCTCGGCCATATCAGCGAGAAGGGGATGAGCTACTTGGTGAACAGGAAAGTAATTTTGGGGCTCAAGTCAACAAAGTTGGAGAAATGCACGCACTGTTTAGCTGGGAAGCAAAGTAGGGTGTCTTTCCAAAGTCACCCAAGTTCGAGGAAGCCGACGTTGCTCGAGTTGATTCACTCGGATGTCTGCGGTCCTATGAAGGTAAAATCTCTTGGTGGTGCTTCTTACTTTGTGACTTTTATTGATGACTGTTCCAGGAAGGTTTGGGTCTATGCCTTAAAGACCAAGGATCAGGTGCTGCCTACTTTCAAGGAGTTTCAGGCCTCCGTTGAAAGGGAGACGGGCAAGAAGTTGTTGTATGTTCGGTCCGACAATGGCGGCGAATACAATGGTCCCTTTGATGCGTATTATAGAGAGCAAGGGATACGACACCAGAAGACTCCGCCAAAGACACCTCAGCTCAATGGTGTAGCGGAGCGCATGAACAGGACACTGATGGAGAGGGTGCGGTATTTGCTGTCAGAAGCAAACTTGCCGGGCAGTTATTGGGGTGAGGCTCTTCTCACAGCTGCTTATATTATTAATTTGTCTCCTAGTGCTCCTTTGCAGGGTGATGTGCCTGACAAAGTATGGTACGGCAAGGAGCCGTCATACAGTCACCTGCGGGCGTTTGGTTGTAAGGCCTTCGTGCATGTACCGAAGGACGAGAGGACCAAACTTGAGCCGAAGACGAGGCGATGCGTCTTTGTCGGCTACGGTCGGGATGAGTTTGGCTATAGACTCTACGACCCAGTGGAAGAAAAGCTCTACAGAAGCAGGGACGTGGTGTTCGTCGAGGATCAGACCATGACCAACACTCAGGATTCCGAGACGCCTTCTGAGGCTGAGGAATTGCCTGAGTTAGAGTCATTTCGCTTCGAGCAGTTTCCAGAGGACATCACAGAGGATCCAGTTATGGGGGAGCCGGTATATGGAGTTGCTCCCAACCTTGATCATCAGCCTGCTGATGGTGGTCAGGGTGTCCCTCAGGAGGATGAGCATACCGGAAAGGTAGTTCCTGAAGGGGAGGAGGCTGTCGGTATACAGCCAGCACCAGTAGCTCCACTGAGAAGGAGCAACAGGGATCGTCGACCATCTACGAGATACTCGCCGGATGAGTATGTGCTATTGACTGACGGGGGAGAGCCCGAAAGTTTCGCAGAGGCTATGGAAGACGAACACAGGCAGGAGTGGATGGTAGCTATACAGGAGGAGATGAGTTCCTTGCACACCAATTCTACTTATGATCTGGTGCGATTGCCAAAGGGCAAGAAGGCTTTGAAAAATCGATGGGTGTTCAGAGTGAAGCAGACGGATGATGCTACTCGCCCTCGATACAAAGCGAGGCTGGTAGTCAAGGGCTACGGTCAGCGAAAAGGCGTGGATTATAATGAAATCTTTTCGCCTGTCGTCAAGCATTTGTCTATTCGGGTGGTGCTAGCATTAGCAGCCAGTTTCGACTTGGAGGTCGAGCAGATGGACGTGAAGACGGCGTTCCTCCACGGTAATCTTGAGGAGGAGTTATACATGGAGCAGCCGGAGGGATTCTGTGAGAAGGGCAAGTCACATTTGGTCTGCCGGTTGAGGAAGAGCTTGTATGGTCTGAAGCAGGCTCCGAGGCAGTGGTACGGAAAGTTCGAGTCGTTTATGGGGGAGCATGGTTATGCACGGACGACGTCGGACCATTGTGCATTTGTGAGGTATTTTGCCGAGGATGATTTCATCATTTTGTTGCTCTATGTTGATGATATGCTATTAGTGGGTCGGAATGCCACTAGGATAGCGGAGTTGAAGCGCCAACTGGGCGCGGCCTTCTCTATGAAGGATTTGGGCACAGCGAAGACTATTCTTGGAATGGAGATCAGCCGAGAGAGAGAGTCCAAGCTGCTACACTTGTCCCAAAAAAAGTACATTCACCGGGTACTTCAGCGTTTCGGGATGGACGGGTCGAAGAAAGTGAGTTCCTCCATCGCGGCTCACTTTAAGTTCACTGAGGAGCAGTGTCCATCTACCGAGGACGAAAAGGAAGATATAGAGCGGGTTCCATATGCTTCAGCTGTGGGAAGCCTGATGTATGCTATGGTGTGTACGAGGCCAGATATTGCTCATGCAGTTGGTACGGTTAGCAGGTATCTTTCGAATCCTGGAAGGGTATACTGGAGTACGGTCAAGTGGATTCTACGATATCTTCAGGGCACTACTGGTTGGAGACTTTCCTTTGGTGGTGACGAGCCGAAGTTGGTTGGGTATATCGACGCTGATATGGCTGGAGATGTAGACACGAGGCGATCGACTTCAGGCTACGTGATGATGTTTGCGGGAGGAGCAGTGTCTTAGCAGTCGCGGTTGCAGAAGTGTGTTGCCTTGTCGACGACGGAGGCAGAATACATTACGGCGACGGAGGCTTGCAAGGAGCTGTTGTGGATGAAGAAGCTGTTGCAGGAAATGGGACTGAAGCAAGAGCAGTATACTTTGCTTTGCGACAGTCAGAGTGCTATCCATCTTGTGAAGAATCAGACGTTTCATAGCCGGTCCAAGCACATCGAGACTCGGTATCATTGGATACGGGATGTGGTTGAGAAGAAGGACGCTGAGCTTGAGAAGGTGCATACAGATGACAACGGAGCTGATATGTTCACGAAGATTCTACCAAGGAGGAAGTTTGAGTACTGCAGGCAAATCGTCGGGATGATGACATCCTCCCCATAGTTGTGAAGGGAGAGATTTATTGGAGTGGGTGGGGTTCCCAACCTATGTGGAGAAGATCCCGGAGTGCGACGAGCGCCGTCCGATATCGGAGAAGCTCGGGAGTAGTTGTTGCTGCTGCTGCTGCCCCAAAGGGGGTTCTGGACCAAGTCTGCCGAGTTCGGGCCGAACTCGGTCCCAGGCCGAGTTCTGGCTGAACTCGGTCTGGCCGTTCCAGGGTTTGGCCACCCAGTGCTGGTTGTCCCACACAGAGTTCTGGCCGAACTCTGTGTGTCGGGGGGCTGAAGCGGATTTCTGGATGAGTTTTCATCATTGGATCTAATCCAACGGTCCAGGTTGGTTGCGGGATTAGGGAGATATATTGAGTTTTCTCAACCCTAATTCATAATCGTATAATCGCATTGGACAACACAAGTTTGAGAGAGAAGGAGGCAAGAGTGCCATTACAACTTCGGAGAAGAAGACGGAGGATTGAAGGTCGCCATTCGAAGGAGATCGTGTTCGGGTAATCTCTACTCGTCGTTCTCGCTCTTCGTAGCCTTGTAATCATTGTTCTTATCTCTGAGTGTTGTGGGGATCCGATTTGGATCGGGAGGAGTTTGTAGAGGGTATAATTCTTCTATTCTATTAGTGGAGGCTTCTCAGGGTTGGACTCCGATCGTCCCGTGGTTTTTTCCCGCAAGGGTTTCCACGTCAAAAATTCTCTGTGTCTGCGTGATTGTTTTTTTTGTGTGGCTATTTTTGGGTTCGTGCGTTGTATTGCTCGGTCCTCTCGCAGGTACTCTCCGGTTTGGGGAAAGGTTTCCGCGCTTCTTTCCCATCACGTCTGACGGCCTAAGAGATACAACAATATATGAAGAATTTAACAAAAATAGGTGAAAATGTGCAATAAACAAACTAATAACATACGAGAGTAGTGGATAATACCTTTTATGTCTTCATATATAGCACTAAAAAACTTTTTATAAATTAACCTGCATAATAAAAATTAGAAGAAAAAAATTAACTAAATTTAAATTATTAAATAGTATATATCATTCATGATAGATAATATTTATTTAACTAACTTCAGAAATTTAAACATACATTCGAAGTGGATTCCTCAGAAACTATAGGTGATCCAGAGAATTTTTTCATGATTTCCTGGACAGCAGCCTGCACCCGAGCATCAACACGAGCATCAAATGTATCTTCCATGTGAGCCACCCTACGCATAAGCTCATCACGTTCTCTAGTGAGTTGTTCCTCATGCTTTTAAAGCTTCTTTTTGTTCCAGTGGTAGCCCCCTTCGGACCACAACCATAGCCTTTAGCATAGCCTGACCTTTGACCAACAACTCGCCTAAAAGCTTCACTTGGAGTAAGATGCTCAAGGGTATCTCCGGAAGCCGATGGTTGTGGCTGACTAAGCAAATCAACCATTTCATCCTACATGTTAAGAATTAAATGGATTAGTATATAACAAACAATACATGAGATTAAAATAAATAGATAGTGGCAATTATCACATGAATATTTTTTGATCTCTCATCAGCCCATGTCCCATTTGGTCTTTGATGAGTCATTCGCCATAATTCTAGTCCATCGGGCTTCCCTCCCGTTTCGGGATTCCGTTGGCAATAGAAGAACACTTAGTATCGCAAAATAAATATATATACATATATAATTTATAACATATGAATGAACTCACTGCAGCATATATAATGGACTGAAATGACTTGCGCCATGTTACTTGTGTTACTCCTTCATGTTCTTGACTTTTTTTGTTCTTCTCTGAGATTTTCTGTTTTACAAAAGAATTTTTCTTTTATTCTATATACAAATAAAACTAATATATAATTCTTCATATAATTTTACCTTGTAATTGTCACTTCCAAAATATGTTACTAGTGTTTCCCAATCTGTCGTGCTCACACCTTCAGGGGCATGTAGTAGTCTATCTGCATTGGTCTCATATTGTAGGTAGTGTTTATGGTATAGCAAATGACGCCATTCTCTATAAATCTTGTTTGCTTGTTTAAGAACACAAGCCTTCCTCTCAGGAATATCATCAAATTCAAATTTTGACTATAAATACAATTATTATCAGTAACACAAAAAAATAAAAGAAATTAAAAATAATTAATACATTTGAATTGAATTCTATACCTGCATGCATTTTTATATTTTGTTCTTGACCTCATTATCTATCTCCTTCCATTTAGTCACACCTTGTGGAAAGCTATCAGTCTTACCTAGTGGAGCATTATGCTTGACAACATAACTCAGATGCAAACATTGCAGCATTTTTACATACTGGGACTCCTGCTTCAATTGGTATATTAACTGGCAGCTTTCGGTTTTCAATAGCACATCGTACATTTGCTAGCCTTATACCTCTTGACTTTCCTCGAACCCGTTTTTTAGTTCCAACATTAACTTCAAAGAATTTGAATGTTAGTCAATCATTATAATCAAACGTATCATATAGTAAGTCATGTTTTATAAAAAAAAAAATACATGTTCCAGTTTCTTCATTAGGTGTAATATTTTCCTCCGATTGTTGATTTGAAACCATATCCTAAAAAGGTATATATAAAAGCCTGCCTATAAGCCAAAATTATAAATGCACACATTTATCAAATATTCTAAAAAGAGTAACAATACTAGCATAACAAGCAATAAGAATAGGCAAGTTCACTAATTCTCTGCATAAAATGCCAAAAAACTTAAGAGTTATCAAACAAGGATAAGTAGAAACATCAACAAAGATAAAGCAAATACAATAATCATTGCTAGTGTAGACAGATTTCAGGTTATAGTAGCAAATTATAAGATTGCATGTTATAAGAGTTATCTAACATTGGGATCCATATTTTATAAGATTGCAGGTTATAGTAGCAGATTTCATTCTATTGTCAAAATAAGGAAACTCATACCAATTGAGTTCTTCCTTATCACACATTACTCTTTGTCAAAATCTTGTGTTCTTCAATTCGTGTTACTCTTTCATTAAGTACTTATTGTCCATTAAACTTATATTCCACGGGTTATTGGAGGTTAACTAGTATTGATCAGATTCCAGTGGCTGAGTTCACGTGGCTGGCATTAACTGCAAAAATATGTCGATATCTATACTTTACATATACAATAAGATATACTCACTAACATAGCAAATCCAAGTGGATATGGTGTAGAAATTTGCACCACCACCCACCTCATACTACAAATTTTCTTATTGTGTTCCCTTTTTGCTATCCTCTTTCAGATAGTATTCATAGTTTTGGGGTTTGGATGAACTCGCACACCAATAAACTTATGCAGAAAACATACATAACCATAATTTGATCTGGTATTGGAACAGTGCCATTGCACTTAGATTGAATAAAGGGGTATCAGTATACATAGTTTTTGGGTTTCATCTGGTATTGGATCAGTCACTTAGACTGAATGAAGGGGTATCAGTATACATTAGGATACCAAGTGTGAATGACTGAATGAAGGGGTATCAGTATACATTAGGATACCATCTTCTTTCAGATAGTATTCATAGTTTTTGGGTTTGATCTGGTATTGGATCAGTCACTTAGACTGAATGAAGGGGTATCAGTATACATTAGGATACCAAATGTGAATCAGTGAAAGGATGTATGAGGGGGTGAGCAAATCCAGATTTGACCTGGAATTGGGACAGTGCCATTGCACTATTTTCAGTGCAAGTATTGGGAGCCTATGGCACTCCATGCTGGGGGTTAGGACTTGATAGGATCTTGGGGGCTCGAGTGAAGGTCAGGGAAGACCTGAGGATACTGTCCTGTATAGACCAAGGATAGTGGTAGATGTAAAGGTAAGGACAGCAGGTTGAACATCTCACTTGGACAGGTGAGAGCAGGGCATTATGGGGGTTAACAGTAGCAGCTAGTGTAGGGAAAAACTCGACACTACTTGACAGTGTATAGGTGAATGTTTGACCTGGTACAACAACAAGGGGAGTAGACAGTGGTGGCAGATATACAGGTTAAGGAGTAGGCAGGTTATAAACCTGTGTACTAGGTTCACAGGTATTGGGACTCAATGTGTACAAGTTAGGAGGCTCCAATGTAGAGTACAGTGGAAATAGAGGGTAAGGTGGATGGCCCCCTATGCATTAGAGGCACAAAAGATAGGCCACAACAGTTAATATAGTTTTTAAATGAAGGATTCAATAGAGTTTAACACAGGATTGGGAAAAAATAAGGGGGAGTTGGGGTACTGTTAGTGCACAGGTTGGTAGATGAAGTATCTGTCCATTTTACTAGCAACAATAGCAGTAACAAAAGGATTCTAGATTGGGACACAGGTGTCACTCCCCGATTCCGTAGAATCGATAGTCGTCCCCCGGGCGTGATGCCGATTATGTCACGCTCCGATTTCGTATAATCGATAGTCGTCCCCCGGGCGTGATGCCGTGCGAACCTAAGTTGCGATCGCACAAGACATAGTCAGAAGGTTATCTGAATCGCAACATCAAGTTAGAGTACACAGAAAAAATTGAATGACACATTGAAATAGAAGTAAACTTTTTCATTGATAATATAACTTCATTTACATTGACTCCATTGCAATCATTGTCGTGCGGGCTACAACATGACTCGACTTACAAAACGAACGCTGATGAGATAGTCGTTCCATACATTATATCCCTTTTTACAAGCAAAATCATTATAATTTCTACCTGCTATCGAAGGAAGTCGAGTCGCCATTTGTCTTCTTTTGTACTGAGTGTGGAGTCTTCAAAAAGGAATTTCAGAACACAATCCTTCACACGTGGACGAGGCTTCAAAAGGGTTTACGTCGCCTTGAGCTTTAGATGGCACGTCCTTCGTGGTTCGGGGTACCTGCATGGAGAGCGAGGATCAGTACATTACACTTTGAACTGGTGCGTGGCTATTTAAGTTCCATGCTCTCATTTGGTTGAAGAGTTTATATGACTTAGCTTGTGAATGTTTCTAACCATCCTAATGAATTTCAAACCAACATATGACAACCATAATGTAAATTACGTTGGAACTTACCCACGACGGACCGCGCCGTGCCTTATGATACTTACCATGTTCTTCCCTGTCAATTGTTATCATTTTCATATCAAGTGCATCATTTCGTGTGGTTGGTCACTGGCTCCCAGAGCCATCGTGGACTCCTTTTTGCTTTTGTTAGACGGGGCACCTTTCAGCGCGAGTAGTGAGCCCCGCTGCAAGTCCCCGCCTAACTCGTGCCCAGCACAGCTTTTGTATTTGTTTCTTTTCTTGGCCGTAACGGTCTCGTGGCCCCGGGTTGCCGTACGGGGAAACTTTACCTTGTCGACAAGTTGTCCATGACCGTGCAAAGACCATTTTTCTTTTAGTTATTAAGACATAGTAGATTCTCTTTGAAAACTCAATCATTTTACCGTGTCCGTGCCCTTGCGTTTATTCTTTCATTCGCAACAACATTATCGATTTACCTAGGAAGGGGTCCAGAAGAGAAGGGTTAGCCACTCACCTTGAGTTTACTTCAGGCGAGAGAACTTGTTGGTCGTGCTAGAAGTCGCCTACGCGATTACCTGAAATTGCACAAGCAACCGATTAGAACACTGCATTATTCAAGAAGTTCGATAGGAAATGCGAGTTTGAAATGCAATCCATGAAAACTGTCAAAAACATTCACGAAAACGTATTCAGAAAACAAAGCCAAAACCAACGCAAGCGGCGTAAAAAGCAGAACAACAGGAGGTCTCTCCCGACTCAGCCGCAGAGTCAATCCTTGAGACGCAACCCGCTGAATATGGGACTTGGTTCCGAAGAAGCCATTCCATAATGGGGAATGGATCTTAATTCAACCGTTCCCGTTCGATTGATTCGATCGATCCCGACCTATCGGTCCCGACCGAATCGATAGCGACAGTGTTCCTTTCTCGCGCACCCCGTGGACGAAAAATGGGGCACGATGTAGGGACGGGGCACTACACCATAACCAACTAAGAAAAAGTTTTGTCCTCGAAACTTAAGAATATAGCCTACCTCTACGAGAACAATGAAGAAAACTTTTCCTTCATTTCTGACTCAAGCTTCCATGTTGACTCTTCGACCGAATGGTTTCTCTAGAGGACGCGGACGAGAGGGATAGCACGGTTGCAAAAAAGTTTATCCTTGCGCTCCAAGATTTGTACCGGCTTTTCGACATATGACAAGTCTGCCTTCAGGTCCAGCTTACCCAAATCTACCATATGGCTCGGATCGTATACGTACTTCCGTAATTGTGAGACGTAGAAGACGTCGTGTACCTCTGACAATGCAGGCGGCAAGGCAATTTGGTAAGCTACCTGTCACGCCCCGATCCCGCAGAGTCCTTTCGTCCTCGTTTCGGACCCTTTGGGACCGTTCGTCCTCGCTAAGACGTGATGCCGTGCAAGCCTAAGCTGCACTTGCACAAGGCCAAGACCTGAAGCAAGACAAGATAGACAAGGTTGACAATACGCAGCGGAACGTATCGCAGATAATTGAAGCAGCAGCGGACATATTTTAGAATACATGCATTGAACACAATGGTAACAAGAAACAATTCTCTTTATTGATTTCATTTGAACAGATTACAAGCTCTCGATTCTCTCTGATACAATATTACATTCTCTCAGAACTTTACAGATTACAATGATCCCGTTCCCATACATTACATCCCTTTATATACAAAACCAACTCTTGCAACAGATGTCATCTCTTGGCATCTCTTCTGATTTTTGGCTCCTGAGGATGAGGCTCGGGCTATCGCTTCGGACTATCCTTTTAGATGCATAGTGCACCTGCATGCAGATTGATGGTGGGTCAGTATATCAGCATACTGGTGAATTGTGGACAAAGAGCTATATTTGTCTGAAACGATCACTGTTCAATTAGTGAGAAAACATTTCTTGTGATGTGATCTTGCTACTCTTTACCTATGTTCATTTCATGCATATAGAGTCAGTTTACATTTCTTTTGAAAACATCTTTGAAAAGCCACAGTTCATATCATTTCAAGCATACAAGGGACTATTCAGTTCTAGCACGATGACTATTCATTTCATGTGCAGTGCGCAGCGTGTTTCATGAGCATATTCATTCCTTTGATCAAGCAACTCTTACGGACGATTATAAGCACGATATCATATCTTTTCTTTGATTCAAGACATTCTAAGGGTCAGATTACAAGCATGATATTACATCTTTTCTTTAGTGGAATATAGCACTTCTTGGTAACAGATTAATCTCTGCAAGCAATTCATATAGCAAAAACTCAAGCAATACATATGTATCACTTTTCAGTGATTCTTACCATAGCCGACCGTCCATCCCTGCACAAGACAAGGATTAGCATAAACATTATAAAACCAATATTGTCATTCCCTGTTCGTCTCTGCATCGTTACCTCTTAGCAAAACATATGATAGCCACATGCAGACCGATTGGCAGCTGTGACTCTCCGGTTCAGCTCTGCACCAACCAACACCTACCTATATAATGGTCCATGGGAAACCCATGATTAGCCGCTGTGACTCTCTTGGGTTCAGCTCGTCGCTAAGGACTCAGATATCGGCTACACTTTTAACATGGGTTTCTTTTACCCAGTGTGCTCATAATCTCTCCTAGGCCGAGCGGTTCCAGGCACCCTCAGATACCACCCGAGAGACAAATTTTACTCGTGCACGAGTTGTCCGAGACCATATGCATGCTCTAGCAGGATTCTATCAGATGAGACAGATTTGTGATCAAATGTACGACATGTTCTTTTCATGCCTTTACAGATATACGACACGTTCAATTTGTGCCTTTCATTTATTCAGGTCAACATGTACAAGTCCGTCTGTACATGTCTATAATTCTCAAGCAATACTTAGCAGCAAGCAATAATCAAGCATTCAATTCGATTCATTTGTCTTCTCTTATCGTATCAAGCATGACAAGCATCAATTCAGTTCTTATTAGCAGACAACGAGTCTTCTTATTAGCATGCAGATTAATTCTTTCTTTAGCATACAGGTTCTCTTAATCAAGGCAACGTTCATTTCTTAGCAAGGCAACATGTAATTTCTTTTAAAGCATACTCGATGATTTATCATCTTGTTATTAATAAAAGCATTCAATCAAAAACTAAGATTCTTAAGGCGTAAGCGAATCAACAAATGAGACTTCGTCCACTCATCCAGATCAATCGTCTTCTGTTGCAGAGCCAGCAATCCGATCTTTCTGTCTATCTCGTGCCTTCGCGGAGCGGGGCACTACATAATTACCCACCGAAAAGAAGTTTCGTCCTCGAAACTTAAGGAGAAACTTACGATATCCTTAGCAGCGATAGTCCTCATCCTTCGCCATCATCAATCCATGAAATCATGATTCAGGTCATATCAAAACCCTTATTCAATCAAGCATTTCAATCTCAATCAATCAAATCGATAAAAACCGGCATCATAAAAATATTTACGGACTTATTGTATGGAACGTTCATCTCATTGATAATATCAAGCAGGCAAGGAACTTTCGATCAGGAGAACATCTTTGAATTCAATCGAATCAATTGGCCAGAGGATCGTGTTGCTCTGATACCATTCTGTCATGCCCCGATCCCGTAGAGTCCTTTCGTCCTCGCTTCGGACCCTTTGGGACCGTTCGTCCTCGCTAAGGCGTGATGCCGTGCAAGCCTAAGTTGCGCTTGCACAAGGCCAAGACCTGAAGCAAGACAAGATAGACAAGGTTGACAATACGCAGCAGAACGTATCGCAGATAATTGAAGCAGCAGCGGACATATTTCAGAATACATGCATTGAACACAATGGTAACAAGAAACAATTCTCTTTATTGATTTCATTTAAATAGATTACAAGCTCTCGATTCTCTCTGATACAATATTACATTCTCTCAGAACTTTACAGATTACAATAATCCCGTTCCCATACATTACATCCCTTTATATACAAAACCAACTCTTACAACAGATGTCATCTATTGACATCTCTTCTTATTTCTGGCTCCTGAGGATGAGGCTCGGGCTATCGCTTCGGACTATCCTTTTAGATGTATAGTGTACCTGTATGCAGACTGATGGTGCGTCAGTATATCAGTATACTAGTGAATTATGGACGAAGAGCTACATTTGTCTGAAACGATCACTGTTCAATTAGTGAGAAAATATTTCTTGTGATGTGATCTTGCTACTCTTTACCTATGTTCATTTCATGCATATAGAGTCAGTTTACATTTCTTTTGAAAACATCTTTGAAAAGCCACAGTTCATATCATTTCAAGCATACAAGAGACTATTCAGTTCTAGCACGATGACTATTCATTTCATGTGCAGTGCGCAGCATGTTTCATGAGCATATTCATTCCTTTGATCAAGCAACTCTTACGGACGATTATAAGCACGATATCATATCTTTTCTTTGATTCAAGACATTCTAAGGGTCAGATTACAAGCATGATATTACATCTTTTCTTTAGTGGAATATAGCACTTCTTGTTAATAGATTAATCTCTGCAAGCAATTCATATAGCAAAAACTCAAGCAATACATGTGTATCACTTTTCAGTGATTCTTACCATAGCCGACCGTCCATCCCTGCACAAGACAAGGATTAGCATAAACATTATAAAACCAATATTGTCATTTTCTGTTCGTCTCTGCATCGTTAGCTCTTAGCAAAACATATGATAGACACATGCAGACCGATTGGCAGCTGTGACTCTCCGGTTCAGCTCTGCACCAACCAACACCTATCTATATGATGGTCCATGGAAAACCTATGATTAGCTGCTGTGACTCTCTTGGGTTCAGCTTGTCGCTAAGGACTCAGATATCGGCTACACTTTTAACATGGGTTTCTTTTACCCAGTGTGCTCATAATCTCTCCTAGGCCGAGCGGTTCCAGACGCCCCCAGATACCACCCGAGAGACAAATTTTACTTGTACACGAGTTGTCCGAGACCATATGTATGCTCTAGCAGGATTCTATCAGATGAGACAGATTTGTGATCAGATGTACGACATGTTCTTTTCATGCCTTTGCAGATATACGACACGTTCAATTTGTGCCTTTCATTTATTCAGGTCAACATATACAAGTCCGTCTGTACATGTCTATAATTCTCAAGCAATACTTAGCAGCAAGTAATGATCAAGCATTCAATTCGATTCATTTGTCTTCTCTTATCGTATCAAGCATGACAAGCATCAATTCAGTTCTTATTAGCAGGCAACGAGTCTTCTTATTAGCATGCAGATTAATTCTTTCTTTAGCATACATGTTCTCTTAATCAAGGCAACGTTCATTTCTTAGCAAGGCAACATGTGATTTCTTTTAAAGCATACTCGATGATTTACCATCTTGTTATTAACAAAAGCATTCAATCAAAAACTCAGATTCTTAAGGCGTAAGCGAATCAGCAAATGAGACTTCGTCCACTCACCCAGATCAATCGTCTTCTGTTGCAGAGCCAGCAATCCGATCTTTCTGTCTATCTAGTGCCTTCGCGGAGCAGGGCACTACACTACCGGGGTGACTCGCTTCAGTATCTTGAACGGACCAACAAATCTTGGGCTCAATTTCCCCTTCGCATCGAACCTGGAAACTCCACGCATGGGCGCTACTTTCAGGAACACGTGGTCGCCTTCTGAGAACTCGAGGGGGCATCGGTGCGTGTCGGCATAGCTCTTCTGCTGACTTTGTGCTATATTCAATCTCTCCCGTATTAACTTGACCTTCTGCACGGTCTGCTCTACCAGCTTCGGACTAAGTATCTGTCGATTTCTGACTTCATCCCAGCAAATGGGCGATCTGCACTTCTGGCCGTACAAAGCTTCATACGGTACCATTTGGATGTTGGACTGATCGCTGTTGTTGTATGCAAACTCGGCTAGCGGTAGATGAACGTCCCAACTTGACTTCAAGTCGATCGCACAGAGTCGTAACATGTCTTCAAGAATTTGGTTTATCCGCTCTGTTTGGCCGTCAGTTTGAGGATGATAAGCTGAGCTAAACTTCAACTTGGTCCCCAATGCTGAATGAAGACTACTCCAGAAGCGCGCTACGAACCGTCCATCCCGATTCGAGATGATAGATACTGGGACCCTGTACATCCAAACTATTTCATCAAGGTATATCTGAGCAAGGCGGTCGACGCTCCAAGTAACTTTGATGGCGATAAAGTGTGCTGACTTGGTTAGTCGATCGACGATGACCCAGATAGCGTCGTTCTCCCGCAGCTTCTTCGGCAAGCCAACAACGAAGTCCATAGTGACATGATCCTATTTCTATTCTGGAATGGCAAGGTTCTGCATCTCTCCGCCCGGTCGTTGGTGCTCGGCTTTGACTTGCTGACAGGCCATACACTTTAACATGAAGAGCGCTACGTCCCTCTTCATGCCGTGCCACCAAAAGACAACGCAGAGGTCCTTATACATCTTGGTGCTACCATGATGCAAAGAATATTTTGTATAATGCACCTCCGACATTATCTTCTTTCTAAATTTTGCGTCGTCTGGAATGCATAGCCGTCCCTTCACTCGCAACACTTCTGACTCATCCTCTGCAAAGTCGAACGCTTTTCCTGTCGATATTAGCTTCCGCATCTTCTCCAGGTATGGGTCGTCCTTCTGAGCAGACTTGATCCTCTCCAGTAGGCTCGGTTCCACCTGCAGTTGTGCTAGTTTCACGTCTCTAAAACGAACTCGGAGTTCGATGCCCATTCCTTCCAAGTCACGCAGCAGTCGATCGTTGATGCATAACGAAGCTAAGTATTTTCGGCTCAGCACATCCGCTACCACATTTTCCTTGCCCGACGTGTAGTCGATTGACAAGTCGTAGTATAATGCATGTGGTCCGTATTACGTATTTTGGAATACGTGTACGTATTTTATCTTGTATTGTATGATTCCTTGCTTAGTTTCCTTCCTGGCGTGGGTTATTCTTGGTTCGGGTTGGCTTGGTTCAGTTTGGGATTGCTATTGGTTCATCATGAACCAAGGGGTGAACCCCCTACCTACCACCACCCTTGATATTTATTACCCATTCTTCCTTCTCTCTCTTCATTACTCTTCTTCTTTTTCCATTTACTCCTTCACCTACCAGAGAGAGAGAGAGAGAGAGAGAGAGAGAGGTCTAGGCAAGTGCAACTTGCTTCATGGAGGAACTCCAATTTTATTACTTCATTCTTTTCCTTGCAGCATTTGAACTTACTTTAGTAGTTGTTCTTCTTTTTCCATTTACTCCTTCACCTACCAGAGAGAGAGAGAGGTCTAGGCAAGTGCAACTTGTTTCATGGAGGAACTCTAATTTTATTACTTCATTCTTTTTCTTGCAGCATTTGAACTTACTTTAGTAGTTGGCATTTTTACTTTCCATGGCTAGATTCTTGTAGATCTAAGTTTACTTTATTTTTGGAATTCTTGAGTTTTGATCTACTTAATCTTATTATTTCTGAGTTTGGATGGTTTCATGTTGTAGAGCATTTCATTTTGCCCTGTTTTGACCTATAGAAGTTCGAATTTGGGCTCCAGATGATGGAGTTATGGAGCTTGAGGACTTGGCTCTCATGGTGTTCTTCTTCTCGGAATTTTGGAGAAGATGAACTGTGCTTGACTTGACCGCATGAATATTTCATGCGGCAAGTATTCTCATCAGCCGCATGACTGGAAGTACTTTGAGCCGCATGAGAGCCGAACTCATCTAGCCGCATAAGTCTACTTCCTCTCTTGACCGCATGAACACCCTCAGCCGCATGGCAGCACTTGACCGCATGAACCTTCATGCGGCGGGTCTGCCAGCTGCATGGGCTTCGGCCTTCTTCCCAGCCGTATGGACTCCGTCTAACTGCAGCCACATATGCTCGTGATCATTCAGCCGCATATGGGCCCACTTTCTGAGAGCCGCATGGAACTCGTTCGACCCCAGCCGCATAGTACCCCGCTCTTCTTGAGCCGCATAGGCCTTGCTTCCACGGGCCACATGAGAACTTTCTCCCAGAGCCGCATAAGGGCTGAACCCAGCAACCGCATGAGGCCCTTGCGTTCTAGTCGCATAAATCCACTTACTTCTTGAGCCGCATGTAACCCACTGTTCTCAACCGCAGGAACCCTTTCCCCTTCAGCCGCATATGATTCCTTCTCCCTGAATTGCATGGGCTTTGGACCCTGAGCCGTATGGCCCCTCCCTGTACTTACTTTAATGATTAGTTATTATTATTACTTGATTGTTACTGTTAATTCATGTCATGTAATCTCAAATCAACTTGGATCCCCTGATTGAATGCTGCACTATGATGCCCTGTACATGTACCTGAACACGACAGTGACCCGTCGTGGTGCACTTCTGACAAGTGAACATGACATGACCTGATAGTGGCCCGTCGTGGCACACTCCTGACAAGAACTCTTGACCTGATAACCTGACATAATATATCTTGATAAGCTGTTGCGACGGCTACCTGACATGACATGACCTGTATAAATAACCTGGACACCGTGGACGATTGTACTTGTACAAATAATCCAGTCCTGTCTTGCATCATGTCTAGGAGGGGACTCCTGAGTACCACGGTCAGGAGTACATACTGAAATGGACTAAAGCTAATAACTAGATTAATACATTAGTCATAAAGAGATCTCCCAGCTACAGGCAATCCCGTTACCTGGGCGCGCCTGGGATCTGTAGCCTGCCGTCGAGTAGGGCACATTTCCAGCACACTGTCATGTGTTGCACCCTTCAAGCTACCTAAGGGTACATTCGTTTCCTGGACGATGTACCCACCTGAATTCAACCCTAATTTTCGACATGGATAACCTGGATGGTCTGCAGGGCTTGTGGCTGTGGAATAATCTCACTGCATCTTGCTAGTAATTAGGCTTGTGACAACCCTAGTTAGTTAAAGTATCAAGCCGTAATTCTTGCTTGGCCGTGAAATGATTGGATGGAGTCTAACCAGTCTAGTCTTGTCCTGATTCTGTTCCAGATTACTGCATGACCTGAATGCCTGTATTTATTTTGTCGATAAATGGTGAGAATTCCAAGTTCGGTTCAGACGAAGGGTTACAACCCCGGTCCTTGTTTGGTTTACGGGTTGTAACCTGGCTATCTGAATAGTTCCATGGTTATCTCATCGTATATCACCCTGTGATACTTTTTCTTAATTCCTGTCTTTATTATTAATCTATTATTATTGTGCTAATTGCTGGATTTTAGTTCCTAAGTGAAGCTTCCTTTGTGGCACTTGCTCTTTCTGGGGTCTGACCCAGCTGGTTTTGTATGGCTAGATTTCGGAGCAGCTTCAGAGGATCTACCGACCTTCCAGCCCGATGGTGGCGACCAGGCGTAACCAGGGCAACGAGTGGGTTATTTTTGGCTCTTCCACTCCATTGTAAAAATATTCTTTTGAGGCGTTTAGCCGACGAGCACCTGTTTAGCTCGATTGCACTTACTTACTGTCTGCCTACGGGCTGTAACATGATCGACAGATCCTAGGGTTGATCACGTATGACTGAAACTCTTGCTAGTCCTAATATTTTGTAACGACTAGCTTCATGATCAGCTGAATATGTAATATTTAGGATGCCTTATTATTGTATATTTAATGATCATACATCTTGTGACTTTACTTACTTGCTTGTGATTGAGACACTAGGCTTGTTCATGACCATAGGAGACTGTTGGCTTGTAGTAAACCCTCATGTATCTAGACAGCCGTGACCGTATAGCGAGATAGAATCCATTTCATATACGTAGCTGGCTATGTCTACCCCCGCTCTCCAGTATTCTGGTTCTGGGACGTGACATGGTTTAAGTGGTGGCCCATGCAGGTCTTGTAAATCAAAATATGTGAGGGTTTATCGAATAGATGTCTCAATCAGTATTCGCCCTTGATCTCTGCTCGTATCTTCTGAATCCCTGGATTCTTGTCCTGATCATATGCCTGTATCATTGATCTGTCTTGGTCCTTCCTTATTGTTCTCCATGTCGTCTTCTTCAGCGGCATCGTACCTGGACCTGCCGATCAGCAAGGCAGAGCCCTCCCCGCGGATCAGCAGCAACCAGGAGATCAAGCCCAGCATTTCGGAGTAGCCTCCAGAGTCGTATCTTCTGACGGAGAGCCACCAATTTAGCCCGTCCAGCCTGCAGAGCCTGATGATGGCACTTTGGTGGGTCTCATCAGGTCCCTATTAGCTTTCCAGGATCGTCGCGGAGATGTCTTGCACCAGGCGGTGGCAGATACTTTGACCAGAGGAGGTCATCAGGGTAATAGTGCGGCTAACAGCTTCAAGCGCTTGAACCCTCCCTTCTTCGACGGTAGTGAAGATGCTATCGCCGCAGATGCTTGGCTTCAGGACACAGAGGTGATTCTAGAAGCCGCCAGGACCCCAGAGAACGAGAAGGTAGCCGTGGTGCGCCTGCAGTTGCTAGATCTTGCCCGCAGCTGGTGGACGGCTCAGGCCATTGGATTAGCAGCACCCAATGCTTGGGCGGTGTTTAGAGAGAGATTCCAGACCAAGTATTTTGATGCTGTAGCTCGGTATGATCTACAGACGAGGTTCACCAATCTGAAGCAGATGGGCAGAACGGTCGATGGATATGCGACCGAGTTTTCGAGACTCAGTCGGTTTGCTCCCACCTTGGTGGCAACCGAGTATGATAGACCCCAGCGATTTCAGCAGGGGCTTCACCTGGAGATTCTATTGGCGGTTGAGCAGTTTGAGCATCAGACTTTTGATGCAGTCTTGAGAGCAGCTATTTGGCATGAGTATACCTCCCAAAGGATTGTGGATAGGGCCGGAGGTCGGAAGAGATCCCACGGCCAGATGAATCAGTCTTCAGCCCTAGCCCCGGCAGCCAGGGCTTTGACTATTGGAGCTCCGAGGCGGGCGATCTCAGTGACGTCGGTTCAGCATTCAGCCCCGACGTACCCTCAGCAGCAGAAGCAGAAGCAGTCTTCCGCAGTGGGATGTTCTCATTGTGGAAAGCCAGGCCATGTAGTGGCGGAGTGTCGCAGGGCACGGGGATTGTGTCTGGCTTGTGGAGCAGCAGACCATAGGGTTGGATCCTGCCCGAATAGGGGTGGTTCATCATCGTCCAACCTTTCTAGCTCTTCGGTGAGAGGACCAGCTCCGATCCAGCAGCAGCAGTATCCATTGCCGAGGCCCTTGCCGCCTCAGTCCCAGGTATTCCAGCAACAGAACCCCCAGCAGCATACTCAGGCCCAAGCCTTGAGTCAGAATAGGCAGCGATGATTTCAGCAGAGGGGACCAGCACCCCGAGGGCATGGTCAGGCTATGGTGATGACCGCAGAGGAAGGATTGGCACCAGGAGAGGTAGTGGCAGGTACTATTCTCGTCAACACCTTTCCAGCTTCAGTATTATTTGATTCTGGTGCCTCGCATTCATTTATGTCTGCACGATTCGCGACACGGGTAGGACTGGAGACCGAGTCATTATCAGTAAGGCTCAATATACTTACTGGTAACGGACTTGTGGGAGTCGATAGGGTGTTTTCTTCGTGTCGGATCGTAGTTAGCGGTAAGGAATTCTCCGCTAGATTGATAGAGTTCCCGATGGCCGATTATAATGTGGTCTTAGGGATGGATTGGTTGAGGGACCAGTATGCTAGGATAGACTGCCATATCGGTAGGGTTGTTTTTAGCATTCCAAGCGAGCCAGAGTTTTCTTTTTCCCGAGGCACAGTTGAGCCTTCTCCTCCAGTGTTGCGGATGGCAGTAGCAGCAGTACAGTTGCCCCGGATAGTTAAAGAGTTTCCAGATGTTTTCCCAGAAGAGCTTTCAGGTATGCCGTCAGAGCGGGAGATCGAGTTCACCATAGACTTGATTCCCGGAACAGCCCCATTGTCAGAGAGAATCTACAGGATGGCACCTTCAGAATTGGAGATATTATAAAAAATGATTAAAGAACTTCGAACCAAGGGATTCATTCGTGCTAGTGGATCGCCTTGGGGAGCTCCGATGCTTCTTATGAAAAAGAAGGACGGTACGTCCAGGTTATGTGTTAATTATCGTACCTTGAACTCAGTGACAATCAAGAACAGATACCCTCTTCCGAGGATAGATGACTTGTTTGATCAGCTCAAAGGGGCAGCAGTATTCTCTAAGATCGACTTGCGCTCAGGATATCACCAGATCAGAGTCAGAGAGCAGGACATTCCGAAGACAGCTTTTAGATCAAGGTATGGGCATTGGGAGTTCCTTGTTATGCCATTTGGAGCAACCAATACGCCGGCTGTATTCATGGATCTCATAAATCGTATCTTCATGTCTTACTTGGATCAGTTTGTGATTATGTTTTTGGATGACATCCTGGTCTACAGTCGGAGCGAGGCGGAGCATGAGCAGCATCTCCGTGTGGTTTTTCAGATTCTCAGGGAGCATCAGTTGTACGCCAAGTTCAGTAAATGTGAGTTCTGGCTCGATCGCATTTCGTACTTGGGTCACATCATCACCAGAGGAGGAGTAGAAGTGGATCCCCAGAAGATTGTGGCTATTGAGTCATGGCCAGTGCCTAGCACCGTTGCAGAAGTCCGTAGTTTTCTTGGATTGGCCGGCTACTACCGGCAGTTTGTTTTAGATTTTGCTCGGATTTTAGTGCCATTGACCCAGTTGACCCGCAAGGAGGTGCAGTTTGCTTGGACAACAGAGTGCCAGGATTCTTTTAAGAAGTTGAAGTGAGGCTTGATGACGGCACCCATTCTCGCACTTCCAGATGGAACCGAAGAATTCTCCGTGTATTATGATGCTTCGGGCAGAGGTTTAGGATGTGTTCTGATACAGCATGGGAAGGTAATAGCTTATGCGTCACGACAACTTCGTGATCATGAGAGGAATTACCCAACCCACGACTTGGAGCTGGCAGCCGTGGTGTTTGCGCTAAAGCTTTGGAGACACTACTTGTATGGAGATAGGGTGAAGATTTTTACCGATCACAAGAGCCTGAAGTATGTTTTCACCCAGAAGGATCTTAACATGCGTCAGAGGAGGTGGCTGGAGCTTCTTGTGGATTATGATGTCAACTTGCAGTATCATCCCGGGAAGGCCAACGTCGTTGCAGATGCATTGAGCAGGAGAGCCGGAGTTTATTTTCTAACAGCACAACCAGAGCTGTTAGCAGATCTTTAGAATATGGGTATTGAAGCTTTTCTCCCTTCCAGTATAACATTGATGGCCAGCATACAAGTTCAGTCCACTATAGTCGAGAGGATCCGGATGGCGCAATCAGCAGATTCCAAGCTTCAGCGACTCAGAGCAGAGTGTGAGGCAGGACGAAGACTAGAGTTATGCATTCATGAAGATGGTACACTTAGGTATGGTAAGCATCTTTGTGTACCCAGTGGAGATATCAGACAAGAAATCATGGCAGAGGCTCACAGTTCTCAATATTCCATTCATCCGGGCGGTACGAAGATGTACCATAATATTCGTCAGCACTTCTGGTGGAATGGCATGAAGAGAAAGATAGCCCGGTTTGTCTCTCGTTGTTTAGTCTGCCAACAAGTTAATGCTGAGCATCAGAGGCCCGCTGGACTTCTTCAGCCTTTGCCGATTCCAGAATGGAAGTGGGAGCATATAACCATAGATTTTGTGACTGAATTGCCTAGATCCCTAGCTGGTCGAGATGCTATTTGGGTTATAGTTGATCGGCTCACGAAGGTAGCTCACTTTCTACCGTTCAGAGTTGGTCAGTCGACAGCTCAGTTAGCAGAGATGTACCTCAGGCAGATTGTCAGGTTGTACGGAGTGCCAGTTAGTATCACCTCGGACCGAGATTCAAGATTCACATCGCACTTTTGGCGTAGCCTGCAGGAGAGTTTGGGAACTCGTCTTCAGTTCAGTTCAGCATATCATCCGCAGACAGATGGTCAGTCGGAGCGTACGATCCAGACTCTTGAAGATATGTTGAGGACTTGTACACTTGACTTCGGTGGTTCGTGGGAAGATCACCTGCACCTGGTGGAGTTCTCGTACAACAATAGTTTCCAGGCCAGCATCCAGATGGCACCGTTCGAGGCACTGTATGGTAGGAAGTGCAGATCTCCACTAGCATAGGACGATGTCGGAGAAAGGCAGATGCTCGATCCAAAAATGATTGCCCAAACAGTCGAAGTGGTCAGGAGAGTCCGGGATCATCTCCGAGTTACCCAAGATCGCTAGCGCCATTGGGCCGATTCTCATCGGCGCCCTCTCGAGTTTTCTGTCGATGACCATGTATTTCTGAGGATTTCGCCTAACTGTGGCGTCATTCGTTTCGGCGTACGGGAAAAGCTTAGTCCTAGGTATATAGGGCCATTTGATATTCTGGAGCGAGTAGGAGATGTATCCTATCGTCTCGCTCTTCCACCGTCGCTAAGCGAGGTGCATGACGTGTTCCATGTATCCCAATTACGACGGTATATCCCGGATCCGAGCCACGTCCTGGATCATTCGGAATTGGTTGTTGGTACCAACCTTTCGTATGAGGAGAGGCCCGTGTCTATATTGGACCGGAGAGAGAAGATACTCAAGAACAAGACTATCAAGTTAGTCTGAGTTGCTTGGGATCATCACTCTTTGGAGGAGTCAACGTGGGAGCGTGAGGATGATATCCGATCGCAATATCCCGACTTGTTTGACTCATGAGGTATAATATCTTCCTTATGCCTCATGCCTTCGATTTCTTGCTAGAATGAGTGATTGCTTGCCTAGTTATAGCTTGCTTGTGGTTAATATAGCTTGTCCTCGTCTCTCTAGCCTCTTAATTAAATTCCGAGGACGGAATTCTTTTAAGGTGGATAGAGTTGTAATACCTGTGGTCCATATTGCATATTTTGGAATACGTGTACGTATTTTATCTTGTATTGCATGATTCCTTGCTTAGTTTTCTTCCTGGCTTGGGTTATTCTTGGTTCGGGTTGGCTTGGTTCGGTTTGGGATTGCTATTGGTTCATCATGGACCAAGGGGTGAACCCCCTATCTACCACCACCCTTGATATTTATTACCCATTCTTCCTTCTCTCTCTTCATTACTCTTCTTCTTTTTCCATTTACTCCTTCACCTACCAGAGAGAGAGAGAGGTCTAGGCAAGTGCAACTTGCTTCATGGAGGAACTCCAATTTTATTACTTCATTCTCTTTCTTGTAGCATTTGAACTTACTTTAGTAGTTGGCATTTTTACTTTCCATGGCTAAATTCTTGTAGATCTAAGTTTACTTTATTTTTGGAATTCTTGAGTTTTGATCTACTTAATCTTGTTATTTCTGAGTTTGGATGGTTCCATGTTGTAGAGCATTTCATTCTACCCCGTTTTGACCTATGGAAGTTCGGATTTGGGCTCCGGATGATGGAGTTATGGAGCTTAAGGACTTGGCTCTCATGGTGTTCTTCTTCTCGAAATTTTGGAGAAGATGAACTGTGCTTGACTTGACCGCATGAATATTTCATGCGACAAGTGTTCTTTTCAGCCGCATGACTGGAAGTACTTCGAGCCGCATGAGAGCCGAACTCATCTAGCCGCATAAGTCTACTTCCTCTCTTGACCGCATGAACACCCTCAGCCGCATGGCAGCACTTGACCGCATGAACCTTCATGCGGCGGGTCTTCCAGCCGCATGGGCTACGGCCTTCTTTCCAGCCGCATGGACTCCGTCTACCTGCAGCCGCATATGCTCGTGATCATTCAGCCGCATATGGGCCCACTTTCTGAGAGCCGCATGAAACTCGCTCGACCCCAGCCGCATAGTACCCCGCTCTTCTTGAGCCTCATAGGCCTTGCTTCCGTGGGCCGCATAAGAACTTTCTTCCAGAGCCGCATAAGGGCTGAACCCAGCAACCGCATGAGGCCCTTGCGTTCTAGCCGCATAAATCTACTTACTTCTTGAGTCGCATGCAATCCACTGTTCTCAACCGCAGGAACCCTTCCCCCTTCAGCCGCATATGATTCCTTCTCCCTGAATCGCATAGGCTTTGGACCCTGAGCCGCATGGCCCCTCCCTGTACTTGCTTTAATGATTAGTTATTATTATTACTTGATTGTTACTGTTAATTCATGTCCTGTAATCTCAAATCAACTTGGATCCCCTGATTGAATGCTGCACTATGATGCCCTGCACATATACCTGAATACGACAGTGACCCGTCGTGGTGCACTCCTGACAAGTGAACATGACATGACCTGATAGTGGCCCATCGTGGCGCACTCCTGACAAGAACTCTTGACCTGATAACCTGACATGATATATCTCGATAAGCTGTTACGACGGCTACCTGACATGACATGATCTGTATAAATAACCTGGACACCGTGGACGATTGTGCTTGTACAAATAATTCAGTCCTGTCTTGCATCATGTCTAGGAGGGGACTCCTGAGTACCACGGTCAGGAGTACATACTGAAATGGACTAAGGCTAATAACTAGATTAATACATTAGTCATAAAGAGATCTCCCAGCTACAGGCAATCCCGTTACCTGGGCGTGCCTGGGATCTGTAGCCTGCCGTCGAGTAGGGCACATTTCCAGCACACTGTCATGTGTTACACCCTTCAAGCTACCTAAGGGTACATTCGTTTCCTGGACGGTATACCACCTGAATTCAACCCTAATTTTTGACCTGGGTAACCTGGATGGTCTGCAGGGCTTGTGGCTGTAGAATAATCTCACTGCATCTTGCTAGTAATTAGGCTTGTGACAACCCTAGTTAGTTAAAGTATCAAGCCGTAATTCTTGTTTGGCCGTAAAATGATTGGATGGAGTCTAACCAGTCTAGTCTTGTCCTGATTCTGTTCTAGATTACTGCATGACCTGAATGCCTGTATTTATTTTGCCGATAAATAGTGAGAATTCCAAGTTCGGTTCAGACGAAGGGTTACAACCCCGGTCCTTGTTTGGTTTACGGATTGTAACCTGGCTATCTGAATAGTTCCATGGTTATCTCATCGTATATCACCCTGTGATACTTTTTCTTAATTTCTGTCTTTATTATTAATCTATTATTATTGTGCTAATTGCTGGATTTTAGTTCCTAAGTGAAGCTTCCTTTGTGGCACTTGCTCTTTCTGCGGTCTGACCCAGCTGGTTTTGTATGGCCAGATTTCGGAGCAGCTCCAGAGGATCTACCGACCTTCCAGCCCGATGGTGGCGACCAGGCGTAACCAGGGCAACGAGTGGGTTATTTTTGGCTCTCCCACTCCATTATAAAAATATTCTTTTGAGGCATTTAGCCGACGAGCACCTGTTTAGCTCGATTGCACTTACTTACTGTCTGCCTACGGGCTGTAACATGATCGACAGATCTTAGGGTTGATCATGTATGACTGAAACTCTTACTAGTCCTAACATTTTATAATGACTAGCTTCATGATCAGCTGAATATGTAATATTTGGGACGCCTTATTATTGTATATTTAATGATCATACATCTTGTGACTTTACTTACTTGCTTGTGATTGAGACACTAGGCTTGTTCATGACCATAGGAGACTATTGGCTTGTAGTAAACTCTCATGTATCTAGACAGCCGTGATCGTATAGCAAGATGGAATCCATTTCATATATGTAGCTGGCTATGTCTGCCCCCGCTCTCCAGTATTCTGGTTTTGGGGCGTGACACGTAGTCTTTGATCAGTTCGAGCCATCGTCTCTGCCGCAAATTCAGTTATTTTTGGGTGAAGAGATACTTAAGGCTTTTGTGGTCCGTATAAATCCTGCACGCCATGCCATAGAGATAGTGACGCCACAGCTTCAACGCAAACACAATCGCCGCTAATTCTAGGTCGTGCGTGGGGTAGTTCTTCTCGTGCGGCTTCAACTGCCGGGAAGCAAAAGATATCACCTTATCTCGCTGCATGAGCACACACCCCAAGCCCTGGCCAGAAGCATCGCTGAAGATTTGAAATCTCTCCGTTCCTTCAGGAAGAGCAAGTATCGGGGCCGAAACGAGCCGTTGTTTGAGCTCCTGGAAGGAAGCTTCACAGTCGTCTGACCACTTGAATGCGACTCCTTTCTGGGTGAGGCGAGTCAACGGCGATGCAATCTTCGCGAAGTCCTTCACGAAGTGTCGGTAGTATCCTGCCAAGCCTAGGAAGCTTCGAATTTTGCTAACTGATGCGGGCCGTTTCCAATCAACAACTGCCTCGACTTTCTTCGGATCGACTGCGATGCCCACGGCGGAGATGATGTGCCCAAGGAATGAGACGCTGTTCAGCCAGAATTTGTACTTGCTCATCTTCGCATAAAACTGATTCTTTTGAAGGATTTGGAGTACCGTCTACAGATGCTCTGTATGTTGCGCTCGATCCTTCGAGTAGACGAGGATGTCGTCGATGAAGACTACTACAAATTTTCAACGAACGGACGGAACATCCGATTCATTAGATCCATGAAGATGGCAGGGGCATTTGTCAGACCGAACGACATTACCAAGAACTCGTAGTGGCCATAACGAGTGCAGAAGGCAGACTTCGGCATGTCATCTGGCTTGACTTTGAGTTGGTGATAACCCGAGCACAGATCAAACTTCGAAAACACCGTTGTACCTTGGAGCTGGTCAAACAAGTCGTCGATGCGGGGCAGGGGGTATTTATTCCAGACAGTGGCTTTATTCAATTCCCGATAGACGATGCAGAGCCGCATCGATCCATCTTTCTTCTTTACAAATAGCACGGGCGCACCCTACGGCGAGACACTCGGACGGATGAACCCTTTATCAAGTAATTCCTGTAGTTGTGCCTTCAATTCTTTTAACTCTGCAGGGGCCATTCTGTACGGAGCTTTCGAGATCGGCCGGGTGTCAGAAAATGTATCGATAGTGAACTCTATTTCTCGATCGGGCGGCATGTCGGGTAGCTCGTCCGGGAACACGTCTGGGAATTCTGCCACAACGTCGATCTGACCCGCGTTTGCACTATCCTGTCTCATGTCACGAACGGACGCCAAGTAGCCTTCGTATCCGAAATGAAGCAGCTTCCGAGCAAAAATTGCCGAGATCACCATGCAGGTCGGCGATGCTTCACCACACGAATAGCAGAATTCGGGCACTCCAAGTATGCGGAAGGTAACCCTCTTTCCTGTGCAGTCGATGGTAGCGTTGCAAGGACCGAGCCAATCCATGTCCAGTATGATGTCGAAGTCCTTCATATCTAGAACTATCACATCAAGACCGATCTTTTGACCCCCAATACATATGGTTCCTCTCCCGCAGGCTAAATTTGTGAGTAGTGGCATGCCCGAAGGCATACTTACGCTAAGATCAAGGTCTAACGACGTTACAGAAAATTTGTGCTCGGCGACGAAGTCCGTCGATATGAAAGTATACGATGCGCCTGAATCAAATAACACACGAGCAGGTACATTATTAAAATTTAATATACCTGTCACGACGGTGTCAGAAGTGAACGCCTCATCTCGAGTCAGGGCAAAGACACGCCCTTGAGTATTAGGACGTCGATCTTGGTTCTTGGGTTGAGTGGGCTGAGCAGGTCGAGGCGCCTGTCCTCGATTCTCTTGACGGTTTTGTTGTGGCGAGACATTACGATTCGGTCGAGGATTTTGGCAGTGTCGAGCAAAGTGACCCTTCTGTCCGTAAATGTAGCACTCTGCCTTGGTAAAGCAGTGGTCGTCAGTGTGCCCATGCTGGTTGTAATTTCTGTATCGTGGTAACGGGTTCCAGCCTTTATAGCTGCTAGTGTATGGACGCTTTGACGCGTAGTTGTTGCCTCCCGTATAGTTAGGACGTTTGTGATTGGAGTGGTGCACAACGTCGGCAGCAACGGAAGGATGCAGACTCTCAAGGCGGAGAGCCTGATTCAGAGCCTCGCCCGTGGTCTTATATTCTGGGACCCCGACATGCGCACCGATAGAGTGTCGCAGACCCACTTTGAACCGTCGCATACGGCACTCTTTTGTAGGCAGAAATGTACTAGCAAACTTGGACAACTTGTTAAATTCTGCAACATACTCTTTTACTGTCCGATTCCCTTGCTTCAATTGCATGAACTCATTTTCCTTCGCTTGACGAACGGCTGACGGAAGGTACCCGACTTCAAAAGCCTTGCGGAACGTGGCCCAAGAGATCGACGCTGTGTTGTTGTCGCGTCGGATTGCTCGCTTGTGCATGGCCCACCAGTCGTGCGCGTTCAACCATAGTTGAAGTTGTGCGTAGGCGACTTGCTTTGATTCTTCAATGCCGAGGAGTTCGAAGTGATCTTCCAGCTCTTTCAACCAGTCGATCGCCATAGAAGGGCCTTCGGTGCCGCTGAAGGAAGTGTGGCACACTTTTTTGAATTCTGACACTTTAAAGTTGTACTTTTTTGGTGCCGCAGGTTGATGCTCGGGCTCCTCCGTGTCGACTTCAATAGGTTGGACCGCCATCACGATGACAGTAGGCGTGGTGACGGCAGGCACAGTCGCAGAATTTTCGTTGGCCACAATTGTCTGGACGATCTGCTGCAGGGTATCCAGCTACTTTTGTTGAAGTTTAGCATGTGCGTCGAAGCGAGCTTCGAATTGGGCCTGTCGTTCCTCTGTCTGTTGATATCGGTTCTCGGACTGGTTCCGCTGTGCCTCCATCATGCGCAGCATCCTTTCGATGGTATCGTTAGAAGGTCCGGCCAGCGAACGACACAAACTACTAGAGCCGTTAGAAGCGCTCTGCCCTTGCCCGGCCGTGGGTTCCGGCACTTCTGTGATACGAAGGCAAACACATCAGTCATAAATTATTACGGACTCATTGTATGGAACAACTTATCTCATCGATGTGGGGTCAAAGGTTTGAAACTCTAGACGCGAGGCCAAAGGATGTAAAGCCGTGCTCTGATACCATTATGTCACGCCCCGATTCCGTAGAATCGATAGTCATCCCCCGGGCGTGATGCCGTGTGAACCTAAGTTGCGATCGCACAAGGCACAGTCATAAGGTTATCAGAATCACAACATCAAGTTAGAGTACGCAGAGAAAATTGAATGACACATTGAAATAGAAGTAAACTTTTTCATTGATAATAAAACTTCATTTACATTGACTCCATTACAATCATTGCTGCGCGGGCTACAACATGACTCGACTTACAAAACGAACGCTGATGAGATAGTCGTTCCATACATTACATTCCTTTTTACAAGCAAAACTATTATAATTTCTACCTGTTATCGAAGGAAGTCGAGTCGCCATTTGTCTTCTTTTGTACTGAGTGCGGAGTCTTCAAAAAGGAATTTCAGAACACAAGCCTTCACACGCGGACGAGGCTTCAAAAGGGTTTACGTCACCTTGAGCTTTAGGTGGCACGCTCTTTGTGGTTCGGGGTACCTACATGGAGAGCGAGGATCAGTACATTATACTTTGTACTGGTGCATGGCTATTTGAGTTCCACGCTCTTATTTGTTTGAAGAGTTTATATGACTTAGCTTGTGAATGTTTCTAACTATCCTAATGAATTTCAAACCAGCATATGACAAGCATAATGTAAATTACGTTGGAACTTACCCATAGCGGACCGCGCCGCGCCTTATGATACTTACCATGTTCTTCCATGTCAATTGTTATCATTTTCATATCAAGTGCATCATTTCGTGTGGTTGGTCACTGGCTCCCAGAGCCATCGTGGACTCCTTTTTGCTTTTGTTAGACGGGGCACCTTTCAGCGCGAGTAGCGAGCCCCGCTGCAAGTCCCTGCCTAACTCGTGCCCAGCACAGCTTTTGTATTTGTTTCCTTTCTTGGCCGCAACGGTCCCGTGGTCCCGGGTTGCCATGCGGAAAAACTTTACCTTGTCGACAAGTTGTCCATGACCGTACAAAGACCATTTTTCTTTTAGTTATTAAGACATAGCCTACATTCTCTTTGAAAACTCAATCATTTTACCGTGTCCATGCCCTTGCGTTTATTCTTTCATTCGCAACAACATTATCGATTTACCTAGGAAGGGGTCAAGAAGAGAAGGGTTAGCCACTCACCTTGAGTTTACTTCAGACGAGAGAACTTGTTGGTCGTGCTAGAAGTCGCCTACGCGATTACCTGAAATCGTACAAGCAACCGATTAGAACACTACATTATTCAAGAAGTTCGATAGGAAATACGAGTTCGAAATGCAAGCCATGAAAACCATCGAAAACATTCACGAAAATGCATTCAGAAAACAAAGCCAAAACCAACACAAGCGGCGTGAAATGCAGAGCAACGGGAGGTCTCTCCCGACTCAGTTGCAGAGTCAATCCTTGAGGCGCAACCCGCTGAATATGGGACTTGTTTCCGAAGAAGCCATTCCATAATGGGGAATGGATCTTAATTCAACCGTTCCCGTTCGATCGATTCGATCGATTCCGACCTATCAGTCCCGACCGAATCGATAGCGACAGTGTTCCTTTCTCGCGCACCCCGTAGACGGAGAACGGGGCACGATGTAGGGATGGGACACTACAATAGGCCTTGTAGGCCTGTGTATGTGTCACATAGAAAATGGCTGGTAGCATATCAATGTATCGAGTGAAGACAGGTTAGTAAGAAGAGAAAATGTGCACCTGTGCATATGTGGGTGCACAGGGTTAATATTGAAGCATACACCAGCAGTAGGTAACTACTTGTATAGGATCTTGGGGGCTCGAGGGAAGACCTGAGCACATGTACTTCCTGCTATGGCAGACATATGTAGCAACAGCAAGCTTGGGGAATGGGGGGAATTGGGACTTAGTGCACAGTCAAGTAGGGGTATTAAGTAGTGGCTTCACAAGGACTGAATATCAGTAAACTGTTTCATTAGTATCTGAATCATCACTATAAAGATTCACAAGGACTGAATGCATGATAAAAAATAAAAGACTTACAAGGAATGGATCCAGATTTACAAAGACTGAATGTATGATAAAAGATTCAATTGTAAGCATGAAACAAATCACCACTATAAAGTGGAAACTCCTATAGCCGATCATCTTCTTCATTTTCGAATGTGTCAGTATCTGAATCATCATTGGTACTGCTTCCATCATTACCAGAATCTGAACTCTCAACTTCCATGTCTTCTTCCAGGATATGCTCCATACTAGTGTTCACATCAATGATAAATTCTTCTACTTTCACACGTGCCAATCTTGGTACATTATCTTCAAAATTAACTCTCTCTTCAAGTCGAGATACATTAATATCTCCCAACTCATTTAGTTGGTACGGCTCATCTTCATTTTCCATTTCCACTTCATCATTTTCATCATCTTTACCGAAGACATCATATATGTTTCTTGGTTTCGCTCTCAAAACAACACGCCAATTTTTGTTCTTGTAATCCTCCACATAGTATACTTGTTGAACTTGAGATGCTAAGACAAAAGGCTCATTAGCGTATTGTAAACGTGAAAAGTTAAGGCTCACAAAACCAAATTCATCCTTCTTAGAGCCTTTCGTTTGATTCTTTTCATAACTAGGAACCTCAAACCAATCACATTTAAATAGCACAACAGAGTATCCTCCTGTGTATTCTAACATAATAATATGATTGATTACGCCATGGTAGTCCACATTCCTAGTCAACTCATCACCTCTTACTACAACGCCACTATTTTGGGTCTTCAATAACCTTTCACTATCCTTTGTTCGAAATCTATATCCATTAGTACAGTAGCTCCTATAAAAGTGTACCCTTCTATCAGGACCTTGAGACAGTGAATATAGTTCTTCTGAGACCCTTTCATCGGCCTCTTTGTACAATTTTGATACCTACATGATCATTAATTACCACAATAATTAATACTATATATAATGTAGCCATCTAGAATAAGTCAATAGAACATGGGATTTATATACTTACACGTGCTTTGAACCACAACATAAAGTGCTTATTATGTCTTCGTTCAATATTATTTGAACTTTCATTCTTTAGTTCTTCCATGTGTTCACTACAAAGTTAGCATGATATAAGTTCCTTTAATATTTGATATAGGACACATTGCAAAACTTAATAAACTATGAGCTTATTTTAAGAAGAAAAGTTACCTAATCCATGGCCGAACCTCATCACAATTTTGCAACACATATAAATGAGCTTGATCTCTCTCAACCATTGAAATTTTCTCATACTTATCAACACCCAAAGGCTTGCCTTTGTGTGAGAAAATTGAAAAATGAGAAGATGTTTGACCTTGTTCACAATCTGGATTTTGGTCTATTTCGCCCAACCCATTGCCTACATCATGCAAATATCTTGAACAAAATGTCATGCATTCTTGCGCTAAATATCCCTCAGCCATTGATCCTTCTGGACGTGCTTTATTTCTCACGTATCCTTTTAGCGTACGTAAATACCTACATACATGAATTATAATCATTTATAACTTTATTTAAATAGTAACATACTCTCTAATATAACATTTGAATTTACCAACCTTTCAATTGGATACATCCATCGGTATTGCACAGGTCCAGCAAGTATCACCTTATTAACTAGATGAACTGGTAAATGTACCATTACATCAAAGAATGAAGGAGGAAAAATTCTTTCTAACTTGCAGAGGGATTCTACAACTTGGATATGAAGTCGATCCAAGCATTTTGTGTCAACAATTTTAGAACATAACTCTCCAAAAAACATACTCAAGTCAATTAAAGGTGTGCAAATATCCTTTGGAAGAAGTCCTCGTAATGCAAGAGGAAGAAGTCTTTCAAAAAGAACATGAGAGTCATGACTCTTCAACCCACTGATTTTGCCCTAATTTACATTTATACAACGAGATATATTTGATGCATAGCCATCAGGAAATTTCACATCTTTCAAGAACTTACACAAAATGCTCTTTTCATCCTTAGAGAAAGTGTAACGTGCAGGAGGCAGTATATATTTATCACCCACACAACGTGGATGAAGTTCTTTCATTATGCCTAAATTTTGAAGATCGAGACGAGACTTTAGCGTATCTTTTGTCTTGCCTTCAAGGCCCATCAATGTTCCCAAAACATTATCATAAATATTTTTCTCGATGTGCATCACATCCAAATTGTGTCTTAACATATGACTTTTCCAATAAGGAAGCTCAAACAAAATGCTCTTTTTTTTCCAATTTCTAACATTATTGCCCTCATGTTTTCTTTTCCGATTAGCTTTTCCAAAAACAACTTGATCAAATTTGCCGAATTGACCAATTATCCAATCTCCAGATGGAGGTTTAGGAGGGAGCCTATTCTCATGCTTGTTACCAATAAACCCCTTGCTTCTTCTTAAGGAGTGATTAATTGGTAAAAAACGACGATGATCCATGTAACAATGTTTGCCACCATACTTCAACCAAAAAGAACTTGTGTCGTTATGACTGTTTTCCATAAAGAAATTCTCTTTATTTGTTGTGTTTCTGGGAAAATTACAACTGTAGGAATCCGATCTAGAAGACGATCTAGAAGACGATCGCTTTATCCCTTGGACTATGCGAAGAAGAAAAGCTCTCAAAATTTTGACAGTAGATATCAATCTATCTGTACAATGAATGAGAAAAAGAACCCTATTTATAGAGTCAAAAATAATAACTGAAAAGATAACTGTCTTCACAGCCTGTGCTTAGTTGAAAATCACGCAGGATTTAACATACGCAAGGCTGTGAGCAGTTACTGGACGTGGCCTGTAACTGTTGGACACATGGCAATCATGCATGAGTCGTGTGCAAGTTACAGGACACACAGGCGAGAGATCAGTGGCATGGCTGCCACGTACTCTAATTTGATGAAATCTACGCAGACTTGTTGAAGACGAAATCCACACGAACTCGGTGTAGAAAGCTTCAAAATCCACACAAACTTGGGGCGGGAAGCTTCAGGATCTACGCAGACTTCGAGGCAAAGAACTCAAAAATCCACGCAAACTTGAGGAAGAAAACTTCAGAATCCACGCAAACTTGAGATGAAGATCACAAATACACGCAGACTTGAGATAGAACTGCCAGTTGTCTTGATTCGGCGTGTCTCGACTGACACAAAATCTCTAACAGTGATTGCTTTGTCAGTCGTATTAAATGACAAGAAACCCTTTTGGTACGCCAACTCGACGAAGGCTGAGTCTTGCTGAAGAAGATTTCGAAAATCATGCAATAGACGGTGATGATCTCTCGAAGTCTGTGCATACGTGGCATACGAAGAGATATTCTTCGACTGTCGTGTTGTCAGTCATAATTATTCTCTGACAAATGATGAGTTGTCTCCCCAGTGTGATTTGTTTATATTGTCTGGATCAACTGAGCGTGACTTTTGACTCTGTCTTGATCAACTCAGCGTGACTTTCATTTTTAAAGGCCTACAAGACCTCCTTCAAAGTTTTCGAAAATTTGAAAAGACTTCAAAATTTTTGAAATACTTTGAAAATAAGATGATAAAATGAAATTAGTCACGCTGAGATGACTTCAAATTTTTCGAAAGTCGGAAAGACTTCGAAGTTCTTTGAAAACATCCAAATGAACTTATTAAATGTCATAATGACTCTTCGTTCTCCGAGACTGATTGTATCCAATTTATGGTGGAATATGAACCGCCGGCAAACTCTGTTATATAAACAGGAAGAAGATTCATTTTTAATCTTCATCTTACGTCAACATGACACCAAAGGAAGAAGCTGAGGAAGAAGCACGCAAGTTGGGCTTTTGTTCCCATGGTGACCCCAGTTTTGGGGGTGAAGAGCCAGAGCCCCTTGTCTTCAAGCTCAAAGATGATCCCTTGCAACTAGCCAAGAATTTCTTGAGCTATTTTGGCTGGATGGCTCGTCCTCTTCTGATGGGCGCAGCCTCATAGAGCAGCGTGAAATGTTTAAAGCTCTGTTGCACTGTCTGGGAGTTAGGAGCGTAGAAGAACTAGGCACCAAGCTCAGCCGCTCTGGGAAATAGAGCGTGACTTTTATGCTTTTGTTGCACCTTTTTTTGTTTTGTCTTTTGTAAGGCCATCAGTGCCTTTGAAAAATGAAGTACAACTTTTGTGTTTGATCTGCGTGCCTTAATGAGAAATATTAATCAGCAGTCTTTGATTGTTTCCAATGTTGCTCTGTCTTCCAAAGCACACGTGACACTCATTCCACAATTTACGAGCGTTATTTATGCGGATCTTTTCCAAGAATAGACTTGTACTTTGCCCTTTAAATAGATGGAAGAGTTTCGCAGATACTCATCTCCCATTCCTCTTCTTCTTCTCTGAGAATGAAATTTTTGGAAGATTTCACTCTCAAACAGGAAAGCAATATTTTATAATGTTCGACTTCTGCGTACTGTATCAAACATGAGTTTGCCGATCCTTAGCACCAAACTTGAAGGTAAGTCCAGTATAGTACGCGTACTATTTTTGCTGTTGAAGATAGGCTTTCTGTTTCTGATTGAACAATGCACGCTTGACCAGTCAGTGCGTGTCAAATGACATTTCTGTTGATTAATTCTCTTTTTCCTTGCTGTTTTCTGCAGAAGCTCGGCTAAAGATTTTCTTCAGAACTGGCATTGGTAATGTGGATGCTGTGGAGAATATCCTGCTGACACCAACATCAGGGAGCTCATACGCTTTTGACGCGTACATCAGACAACTCAGAACTCTTCGTGGGATAGAAGGGTCTTCCTCAGATGGTAGAAAGAGCCTTTATACACGAGAGTTAGATGGTGGAGTCAACTCTACCCCGAGAAATTGGGTAGTAGAGTTCCTTTCATGGCAGAACCAGGAATTGTATCCCAAGGTTTGGATACATTCCTGTCTCCTCTGAAAGGCCGCTCCCAATCCACCAATTGTATTGGCAGCAACACGTTTTCGTGTTGCCCTACTCTGTGGTTCTCCTCTCGTCTGAGAGATAAGACCAGAGTTTGATTCCTGCTGGACACCCAGGAATTGCCATAAACAACGAGATTGCCAGAGAAGATCCAAGAAGAAATAGATCTCAGTTGTACATAGAATGAAAATCCAAGATTTGTAATAGATTTCCATTATGATTTGTAAGAAAGTCTAAGAAAATGTAATAGACTTTTTGTAGTGAAATGAGAATGGAAATGATAATTCTTCTATGCTCAATGATTTGTATTTATGGATGAATTGTGGACATGATAGATAATAAAATCATCTTTTCTGTTTTAGAGTATATGATATTATCAGAGGTATTATGGATGTGATAATATGTAGGAACTTAAAAGAAAATAGATTAATTTCTATGCAGAGGTCAAAACATGACAAATGAGTAAGCAGATTCGGAATTGATTCAGAGGTTATGAAAATATGATAAATAACGAATCCCCACTTAATAAATTGATAGAAGATTATGAACGGATGAACCGTTAGAAAATGATGAACAGATGAACTGTCGAGTGAATGTAATAAATGAACGAAAGAACCGTCAAGTATTAATGAACATGTGAAACGTCGGATGAATGAGGAACTTCTGCCTATAAATATAGCAGAAATCTGGCGAGAACGAATACTTCTACTCCTTAACATAAAGATGTCATCTGGAGAAGCATCCAAGAAGACTGAGATAGCCTCAAAGGTTCAGAAAGGCACTGAAGAACGCCCTGCTGGTCCAGTCAAAACGAAGAAGACGGAAGCAGGCAAAGGTTCGTCTGCACCCAAGCCACCAAGGGACATTCTGGATTTTCTGCTTGAACCAGGAAGGACTGAAGAAGAGGAAGCCATGAGGATGGCCGCTTGCAAATTCCTCGTGGGTTCTAACAAGGAGGTTCTCGGCTCTTTTGCTGATCACGTCTTTGAGAAGGACGGTAGTAGCCCACGTCCAAAAGTAGAGAAGGACGATAGTGATCTTCCTTAATATCATGTATCATCATTCATGAAAATAAAATAAAATTTTTATTTTTTAAACATGAATTTGTCTGATGATTACAGGTATTTACATTTATACATAGTACTTTTTAAGGAATTTGCCATTAATAGGCATCAAAACTTTTCGTCCATCCAATTCTGAGAGTTGATAAGCTCCATTTGAGAAAACTTTGCTCACAATATAGGGACCTTCCCACTTTGCATCAAATTTGCCCTTACTCATATGAGTCATAGTCATAGGACGTCTGACTGTTAGAACAAGTTCTCCTTTTTGATATGATCGAACTCTGACTTTTTTATTAAAAGCTCTTGAAATTCTAGCTTGATAGAATTCAATATTCTGTTGAGCAGATAATCGCTTTTCATCCAGAGCTTCTAATTCCTGAAGTCGAAGACGATCGTTATTTTCAGCAGTGAGTTCATTAGCGATTGCTATCCTTAAAGAAGGAATTTGAATCTCTAATGGAAGAACAGATTCGCAACCATACACCAGAGAGAAAGGTGTACATTTGGTAGCATTACGAACTGTAGTGCGATAAGCCCACAAACATTCCCCGAGCTTGTCACTCCAATTACGTTTGTTAGTGGAGACAAACTTCTTTAGGAGTTTGATGATAGTCTTGTTGAAAGCTTCTGCTAATCCGTTAGCTGCTGGATTATATGCGGTAGAAGCCACATTATTGATCCGGTGATCGTCACAGAATCGAGTAAATTTCTGGCTGACAAACTGTGGTCCGTTATCATGAACAATGCGTCGAGGAACACCAAATCTGTAGATGACGTGGTGCTTAATAAAGCTGATGACAATAGACGTCTTAACTTCAGATAAAGGAATGGCTTCGGCCCATTTGGAGAAGTAATCGGTTATTGCGAGAATGAACCGATGACCTTTAGATGACGGTGGATTGATCGGGCCGACAATGTCCATGCCCCAAGCTTCGAAGGGCCATGATGCTGCCGTCGGATATAGAAATTCTGAGGGTTGATGAATAAAATATGCATGAATTTGACAAGCTTTACACTTCTTTGCATATTCGATGGTATCAGATACCATGGTGGGCCAATAATAACCCATACGTCGAATACAGTCTTGAAGTTTTGGTCCTGGCTGATGTGCTCCATAAATTCCATCATGTGCTTCACGAATGATTTGTTGAGCTTCGTCACCGGTAACACATCGAAGGAGTAAACCATCATAAGCTCGACGATATAAGGTCTTTGTTG
The DNA here is from genome assembly GCA_029216955.1 of Iris pallida. Classification (NCBI taxonomy): domain Eukaryota; kingdom Viridiplantae; phylum Streptophyta; class Magnoliopsida; order Asparagales; family Iridaceae; genus Iris; species Iris pallida. Next base: position 1,537,482 of record JANAVB010034218.1, read on the forward strand.
TATGATTGTAGTAGAATCTGAGTGATCGTCGTCTGATAGATGCTGCCTCACTCGGATCATCCGGAAGAATATCATATAATACGAGATCTAAGAAAGGAAGTCTCCAATCTTTATCCGTATTCTGATTCTCAGTCGAGTTACTGAAGATGAATTCCATACTGGAATCGGATGAAGATGACATCGATTTACGACTGAATCCAAATACTCTTGTTGTGTTGACGTCATGAGATGTTGATTCTTCAATGTCAACTGGAAGTCCTAGAGTCAAGTTATTTTCAAGATGAAATAATTCTCGATTACGAACAACAATCATTTGTTGCCGTCTGATTGGAATAGCCAGCACCACTGCAAGATTAGCAAGGGCATCAGCTTCTGTGTTACATGCTCGCCTAACATGTTCAATGAAGAATTCTTCAAACGAAGAAGCCATAGATATAGATGTTTTATGATAAGGAACCAGATCTTGATGGCGAACTTCATAAGTACCCCTGATCTGATTGACAATGAGTTTAGAGTCTCCATACGCCTCCAAATATTGAATATTCAGATGTTTAGCAAGTTGAAGACCAATAAGTAATGCGTTGTACTCAGCTACATTGTTTGAACACGGCTGATCGAGAGAATAAGCTCTTTGGATAGCAAGACCTTCTGGCGATACAAGAACAATTCCAACTCCAGCGACAATATCGCCATTAGGACCAATTCTTGATGCTCCATCAAAGAATAGACGCCAAGTAGGATCTTCTTCAGCAATTTGATTTGAATCTAGGACTTCATCTGGGATTTTATTATAGAGTTTTGAATTTTCTGGAATTGAGTGAGCAGCCAGAAAATCAGCTAAAGCTTGTCCTTTGACTGATTTTTGAGGAATATAGTGCATGTCATACTGAGCAAGTAGGATTCTCCAGTTAGCCAATCGAGAATTCAAAACACTGGGTTTCTTCATCATGATCCGTATAGGATTGATCCTGGAGATGCATGAATAGTCTGGCCAATGATATAATGAAGTATCTTTTGGACAGCAAACATCAAGGCTAGACATTCTTTTTCAACCGGTGAATATCGAGGTTCAGCTCCGGTCATAGTGCGGCTGAGATAATAAATGGCTTGTTCATGGCCATTTTGATTCTTTTGAGCGAGTAATGCACCCAATGAATGACTCATTGCTCGAGTATAGAGGAGGAACGGTATTCCTGATACAGGAGGTACCAATACTGGAGGGCTCATCAGATATTATTTTATATCATCGAATGCTTTCTGACATTCATCATTCCAGACAAAAGAGACACCTTTCTTCATAAGTTTGTTGAATGGTCTGCGGCGTCCTGATAAATTAGAGATGAATCTCCTGATATAAGCGATTCTTCCTTGAAATCCTCGTAGCTCTTTTAAGGTGCGTGGAGGACGCATCTCTTGGATGGCTTTGATCTTCTCGGGATCCACGTGTATACCTTTAGAGGTAATGACGAAGCCGAGAAATTTACCACTAGAGACGCCTAAAAAGGACTTAGTAGGGTTCATCTTTAATTGATGCTTACGCATTAGATCAAATATAGTCTTCAAATCTTGGATATGATCCTCCTTTTGTCGACTTTTGACTGCAATATCATCAACATAGCATTCGACTGTTTTCCGCAAATGTTCACGGAATATAGTGCTCATAGCTCGTTGATAAGTTGCTCCTGCATTCTTGAGATCGAATGGCATAACTGTATAACAGTATGTACCAATCGGCGTTCTGAAAGAAGTGTGCTTCTCGTCCTCTGGAAACATTTTGATTTGATTGTACCCAGAATACCCGTCCATGAATGACATTCGTTCAAATCCACAGGTATTATCAACCATGACATCAGTGATTGGTAGAGGGAATTCGTCTTTAGGACATGCCGCATTGAGATCGCGAAAGTCTATGCATACTCTGATCTTGCCAGTCTTTTTAAGAACAGAAACAATATTAGCCACCCAATCGGGATGTTGTTCCTTCTAATAAACCCAGAGGTAATGAGTTTATTGACTTCAGCTTCAATTGCATCCATGATGTCTGGACGAAATTGTCGCTGTTGTTGTTTGACCGGTTTAGCATTCGACAAGATATTGAGCTTGTGAGTTACAATTTGAGGATCAAGCCCTGGCATATCTTCATAACTCCAAGCAAAGACGTCGATGTAATCACGAATGAGTTTGATCATGTCTTTCTTATCAGTTTCTGAAAGACTTTCACTGATGAATATTGGTTTGGGATATCCCTCTTCACCAACATCTATTTGAACAAGTTTATCTTCAGTCGGAGGTTCTTTTTGCTCGAAACGGAACTCCCATTGATTATCTAATCTTTGGGCCCACTGTTCTGATTCAGGTGAGATTTCAAACTCTTCTTCGTCTTCATCACTTTCTTCAGAATGGTCAATGGAAACCATGTTGGAAGACAAAATGTTGCAGTAGAGGTCACCGATACTCGTATCGGAATCCCAAGAAGTGGTACTAGAAGAATCAGATCTCTTTTCTTCGTCAGACTCAGGATCTTTATGGATAATATTGATGAAAGGAGTAGGAGCAGTATAACCCAATCCGTATTTCGTCCTTCCATATTTCAGAGAAGGAATCCGGACAGGTATTTTTCTTCCTTTTCCATCATTGAGGCCAGTCCTGAAGTCATAACCCATATTTTTGATGATGTCTCTAGATTGCTGACTATAACGACGTAGTTGTAATCTTCCAGTGTCATCATTTTTGTCATCATCCTCAAGATCAGAAGGATTTTGAGGTCCTTTGTAGAAGAATATTGGAATGTCTCCTGGCTTTCTGCTTGGAACTAGAAAGTATGAAGATTGTACAGGTTCTAGAGATACATCTGTATAAACAGTCTGTACAACTCCTATGGTTATTGTGTTCAAGTCATCTAACAGATGTAAATAACTATGAACATAATTACAAACATCAACGTACTGCAAAGGTAGAGACTTTTCATTAAATGTAAAAGCAGCAATATTTACATTGGGAGAAGGCTGAGCCTTAGAGATTTTAGCCAAGTCAATGACTAAAGAGGGAGAAGAAGAACGAGAAGAAGCGTTGTTTCGATTAAGATCGATAACAAATGGCTCAGAAGAGGTGAGCTCCCTTGAAGTTTGAGTAGGAAGAGTAATCCGCCCTCCAACTGGAATTAGCAGAGTATCTTGTGAAGATACAGGAACTGTAGTACGCCCACTGACAGGAATGATCAGTGTATTTTGAGTAGATGACTGAGGTAACGGAGAGATCCGTCCACTCACTGGAATGATGAAAGAATCTTCTCCAGAGGGTTTAGGAGATTGTTGCTGAGTAGTTCGACTTTTAACAGGGATTATTAAAGTCTCACTTTGTGCATCTTCTTTCTCCATAGCTTGTATGATCCTTGTATACTCTTCTTTGTACATTCAGGAATCATTGAAATAAGCTTCAACCCCATGGAAGGGATTTATATCAGCAACTTCTTTTTGTACTCTTCCGTTGCTATCAATGTATTTAAAACATTGATGAAGAGTAGAAGGCACCACATTATTTTCATGAAGAAAGGGCCTCCCCAGAAGAAGATTATAGGATCCCGCGATCTCGATCACATAGAAAGTGACTTTAGATCTGAAATCGCCTATCTGAAGCTTCAGATGAATCTTTCCCAAAGGCTCGCTTCGGCTTTGATTGAATCCCAAGATAGTAGTAACCGTCTTGGAGAGCTTGTGAAGAGGGATTTTTAGTTCATCCAACAGACTCTTCGGCATTATGCTTATAGCAGACCCTGGGTCAATGAGGATACGATCTATCTTCATCGTATCAATATAACCAGTGTAGTAGAGAGGTCGGTCATGTCGATTATCCTCCAGTAGCATGTCGTCTTGTGTAAAGGTGATATTTGGGATAATCTCTAGTACACTGTTGCAATGTAAGCAAGTGGCAGGTTTCGCATCTGGCTTCTTCAATTGTGCAAGACAAGAGTCAGCTTGTAGAAGTGCTTCACTTAACGTCTCCCGAGTTTCTTTAGAAAGACGTAGAAGTTCAAAGAGGGACATTCTAGCTGGAGTATTAGCAAGTTGAGCCAAAATGTCGAAGTTGTAAGGCTTCTGAAGTCCAAGAGGAAGAGACTTCTTGATTGGTTTATCAAACTGAGCTTGTTGCTTGCCTTTCTCAAGAGTTGTGGGTTTGGGAGGAACAGGTTCAACTGGTGTAGTTGAAGGAACGGGTGCAGTAGATGATTCTTCTTCAGGAAGAACATTAGAAGCATTTTTATCAGCTGGAGGGATATCAAGAGGATCCTCAGGACTTTTAGAATAATCCTTTAGGTAAGGTTTCCCCGTTCGAGTAGCACTAACAAGTGCTTCTTCTTTCTCTTTTGGCTCTGTGTCAGAGGTAGACCCAAGAGAAGTCATATGACATGACTTGATCTTTCCAGCCTTTTTGGACTTTCGAGAAGAAATCTTTTGAGGAGAAGGAGATTCAAAGTCTGTTATTAGATCAGGATGAATCCACATGATTTCTCCAGTCTCCAAAGTGATTGGTGCTAATCCTTCAGACTGTGGAGGAGGAATATTTACTATTTCAAGAGTCGCCTTGGGAATAGGAACAATTCCGCTTTCAAGAAATTGAGGAGAAAAGTCTCCAAATTGCATAGAGACGACATTAGAAGTGACAGTCTTCTCTTTTGGAGTAAGAGAGATAGCTCCAGACTTAATCATTTCTTGGATCTTTCCTTTCAGTACATAACATGTACGAATTGTGTGACCCAGCATTCTGTGATATGGACAGTATTTAGGATGATCTGTCTTACCAGCTTCATCAGGTTTCTTGATCTCAGGTAATTGTATTTTATTACCTTTCAGCAGACATTCAAAGATACCAAGGACATCGTCGTCATCGAAAAAATATTCTTCTTTGGGGCGAGGTGTTCTTGATTGTTGCGTTATAGGAGAAGTTTGAACAGTTGATGTATCTTTGCTCTGAAGATTAACTTCAAGAGTTTCTTTTCCCTTACGAGCATTGTTTTTATTGTTAGCACCTTGTCCTGTTTCTTTAGGAGTCATCTGCACTCCTAAACCTTTGAAGGTTTCAGCACTGATTTTTGCAGCTTTGGCACTGACTATGAAGGAAGGCCAATCTTGAAATTGAGTAGACCCTGTCCACATACTGATGATTGGCAACAAGTTTGATTTGCACGTGTCAATGGTGACAGCATCAGGAGTTCCAAGAGGCATCTTCAGAGCTTCTCTTCGAAACCGTTCAATGTATTCCTCTGTGGATTCATTATTTTTCTGCTTGATTCTAATAAGAGCAGACATAGTCATGTCATTCAGCCCTTCATAGAACCTTTCAAGAAATATCTGTTTGAAACCAGCAAATGAAGTAATGCTCCCATCTGGGAGACTCCTATACCATTCATAAGCCGTTCCCTTGAGACATCCAATAAATACCCGAGTAAGGAGGGCATCACTTGGTTGTATTTGATCAGTCATCACTTCAAAGTGATTAATAAACTGACTTGGAGAGGTGGTTCCATCATAGAATGAGATAGTAGGAGGCTTGTATTTAGGAGGATATGATACTTGCTTCCATTCTATCGGATAAGGCTGCTTGATGCCTAACCTTTGTAAACCATCCTTCTGTTTGAATGCCTCGAATTGAGTTTTGAGATTCTTCAATTCTTCAGAGACAACTCCCGAAGATTGTGGAGTTGTGGCTTGTAGAGAATAGTTGGGAGGAGGAACAGCACTGTAAGCACTACCTCCAGCTCCAGAGAGACTAGGATTTAGTTGAGCTGGTCCAGGAGTATTGGATTGTACTGCTGGAGGAACTTGTACTGGACTTATATCAGTATCAACTGGTATGGCATCTGGTACAGTCTGTCGATTTTGTAACTGAGCTGTCATGAGTTCATACATCGACTTCATTGTGTCAGTCATAGACTTCATTTGCTGTTCCAAAGAAGCAATTCTTTGATCTTGAGGAGTCAAGGAAGAAGAAAGTTCATCAGTATTCCCATCAACCATGTAAGTCGTGACTATATGAGGGATTATTGATGAACTAGTGGATGTTGTATGTTCTGAATCATTGCTTCGTGCATCAAAGTCAACTATAGGAGAATTACCCCCAGTAGGAAGAGGTGGGAAGTTAGATTCTCCAAGGAATTCAGAATCAATTTCAGGGATCAAATTTCTTTGACTAGAAGCCAGGACTCTTGCTCTGGTGTTTCTATATACTCCATCTGGACTATCAACTCTACCCCCGGTGTCCCGAGAAGTCATGTTGACAGAGGCAAACAAAGGCTCATCTTCATCAGGCATAGGTTCATACTGAATCCGATTGAAGACAGACTGTCGTTTAATTTGACATCTGTATTACATTGTGGCTATTGGCTGGAAGTCACATTCATGATCACCATGGTCTTGAACCGTTGATTGACATCTGCACTGAATTATGACTCTTGGATAGAAGTCACATTCAGCATGTTCCTTTGACATAGAATTACTCCTTCTCTTCTGTTGAAGATATTCCCGTAAATCTGTTTGTGAAGATTGAGGAGTATACTTCCTGTTCTTGGGTCTTAATGGCTCTTGATTATATAAAGAGTGATTAATGTGAGCGACATAGTTTCTTGCATACTCTGCATCTGGATCTTTTATCTTCATATCCAATTGGTATGGTTTCTTAACACCAGAAGTGTTGAGTTTTATTCTTAAATCAGTGGAAGGTAACACATTAATTTTGGAAACATGGAGTTTTCCTTCCATTGATCTGGATATTTGCAGAGAAGGAAGAGTTGAACCACTCCTTTGATTAGGAGTTGGTAACAGACCCTCTTTAAGGGACAGATTCTGTGCCCAATTTGAAGAAGTCATAGGAGAAGATATTAAGGAATATTTCTTCTTAGACTCATTCAGATTTTGAGACATAGAATATCCAGAAGGAAGAGTAGTCAAAAGACCATCTCCTTTCCTTTGACTAACAAAAGTATCAGTCAAAGCTGTTCCTGAAGTAAAAACTACAGGAGCAGAAGAAACAACTAAAGAGTTATTCCTTTTCGAAGGGACTTTGTGTGGAAGACCACCCCCAGTTCTAGTAGAACTCGGTAAAGAAGAAGAGATAACTAAGGAGTTATTCTTCTCTGATAAAATACACGCTGAAACAGATTTGGCTAAAGAACCAGTGCTGTTGGCGTGACTTTTGATTTTAGAATTACACGCTGGAACAGATTTGGCTAAGGAGCCAGTACTGTCAGCGTGACTTTTAATTTTAGAATTACACGCTGGAACAGATTTGGCTAAGGAACCAGTACTGTCAGCGTGACTGTTGAATGTGGGATTGCACACTGGAATAGATTTGGCTAAGAAGCCAGTACTATCAGCGTGACTTTTAGAGTTGAATTTGCACGCTGGAACAGATTTGGCTAAGGAGCCAGTACTGTCAGCGTGACTTTTAGGGTTGAATTTGCACGCTGGAACAGATTTGGCTAAGGAGCCAGTACTGTCAGCGTGACCTTTAGGGTTGAATTTGCACGCTGGAACAGATTTGGCTAAGGAGCCAGTACTGTCAGCGTGACTTTTAGGGTTGAATTTGCACACTGGAACAGATTTGGCTAAGGAGCCAGTACTGTCAGCGTGACTTTTAGTTACTGTCATCTTCGAGCGCACAAGAGTGTGCGTGCTTGCAGTGGAATTCTTGCCAGTGTTAGGAGTAGACACTGTGGCAGAGACTTCACCATTGACTGCCAACTGATTCTTAAGGACATAGACAGAGTGTCCCTTCGACTTGGCAGTGATGATGGAGGCTAGAGTGGGCTTGCCACCCTTAGCCCGCTGCATTTCTTCATAGGCAAGTTGATCGAATTTGATCGTCATCACCTTCTTCGTCGAGCCGATTGACGAAGTGTCGCATTGAGTTGTTGCCATCTCAGAAGAGGAGATGGTTTTCCCCAGCAGAGTCGCCAATTTCTTTATAGAAAACAATGACAAGAAGGACAAGCTAATTTTCCTTTTGTACTCCAACCAGAGACTGATCCATATGCAGAAAAGTCATTGATTATCCACATTAATGCTGCACGCATTTGAAAATTAGATTTCAATGACACATCATAAGTATTAACACCAACCTTCCATAATTCTTTCAACTCATCAACAAGCGGACACATATACACATCAATATTATTTCCTGGACTTTTATGGCCCGGCAAAATTGATGAAATAATAAAGTAAGACTGCTTCATACACAACCATGGTGGCAAATTATATGGAACTAATACAATCGGCCATGTACTATACGATATACTCATATTTCCAAAGGGATTGAATCCATCAGTTGCTAATCCAAGCCTTACATTACGAGCCTCTAGAGAGAAATCCACGTGGTTCTTATCAAAAGATTTCCATGCCATAGAATCAGTCGGATGTCTCAAAACATCATCATCCACATGTTCTTCCGTATGCCAACGCATGGAAGAAGCAGTTTTTTCAGACATAAACAACCTTTGCAACCTTGGTGTTAAAGGAAAATACCGTAAAATCTTTCTAGCAACTCTTTTTTTTTTGTTTAATCCACCAAACTCTTTATCAATATTACTTTCTTTCCATCTTGGCTCACCACAAGTTGGGCACTCACTAAAGTCAGAATAGTCCTTAGGTACAATATGCAATCATTGACGCAAGCATCAATTTTTTCATAATCAAGACCAAGATCCTTGATTGTCTTTCGTGCCTCATAAAAGGAATCAGGAACCTTGTTCTCTCTTGGACATATCTTCTTCATATACGTAAGTAACTGATCCATTTATTTGTTGCTCCACCCATTAAGACACTTCATCTGAAATAAGTTAACGATAAATGACAACTTAGACTCTTTACATCCTGGGTAAAGATTTTTATCAGCATCTTCAACAATCTGTAAAACCTTCTAGCTTCTTCATTTGGTTCCTCTCTAACTTGTATATGTAAGTCTTCGTTGCCTCCCATTTCGAAATTATGTCCCATGTACATGTCATTCAGCATGTGGTAAGTACTCGCATCATCACATTGTTCTTGCATTATTTCATCTTCCAACTCTTCTTCTTCCCCCCCCCCCCCCCCCCCAGAACCTGGAAATTCCTCTCCATGATATATCCAACGAGTGTATGTTGTCTCAAAACCATTTTTTAACAAATGTAGTTCAACCATCTTCCTTGTATGCTCATACCCATTGTTACATTTTCGACAAGGATATTTAATCTCATCGATTACCCATGGGCATGAAAATGCATCATCAAGAAATTTTAACATTCCCCTGTCATATTCCACCGTTCCTCTACGAAACTGAATCCAATTCTTGTCAATTCTGCACTAAATAAAGCACATTTGAAAAATAAAAAAATTTAGAGATAAAAAAAGTAGATAAATATATAAAGGAGAAGACAAACTTATAACATAATAAAGAATGAGACAAATTTATAAAAGCAATTACCAATGACATCACAGAAATGGAGTCTTGCAACTAAAGTTAAAGTTTTTAGATAGCCCAATAAAAATGCACTTGACTGAAAAATAAACATTTGAAAAAAAATAAATAACCCAATTATAAATTGGATCATTGAAGTTACAATTTTTAAATAGTCATCCAATAAGAAATGCAGCTTTGTAAGTAAGCAACATAAACTAAAATATATGGTTGGAAAAAACCTACAATAGCATCTGGAGAAGCAGCATAATGGCAATATTTTATCATATTTAGTAGTCAATTTGATAGATACTATGACAATTTACTGTCTATACTTGTCCCAAAGTTGGTAAAGGTTTACGACTCAATCATGGTATTTGATTTCAAATATTCCGAAGTTCATAACTTCTTCAATGTTGAGATGTGCATTAAGTTGTTTGAAGCAATTGGTAGACCAAATGAGTGGAATCATGGACTTGGAAAACCATGGGAAGTTGGAGAAATTATACGAAATCTTGAATCACTCACTTCAAATATAGCTTAATAGTGTCTCAGTTGACGATATTGTTGTTTTTTGTTACATATTCACGATGAAGCAAAAGAAAAAAATGAATTAACACTATTGTGGAGCATAACTAAGGATGAAGAACTAACTTTTGAACAATGATTCAAATGGTAAGAATTATCTAAGGGTAGGAGACCAAAAGCTCAAAGCATTTGGGCTGGGTGAGTACAGGGACAAGTCTAAACAATGGATCAGGTACCAAAGACATTTGGTCATGCATTTTTCCTTATTTAGTAATTTTGTATGTACAATATCGCAAGTCTGGTGGATGATAGCATGCATGTGTGAAAGAGTCCAGGCTCACACTTTCCACTAATATATGATCTTAGTGACACAAACGCGTCCAATATTGTTGGCTGACTGAGGTTCTAAAGTAGTAAATGTCCATTGCAATTGATAGAAGCCTTTTTCAATGGCCACCATACTGTGTAAAAGATTAGTCAATACAATGGGTCAAATCTCTTCAGCTCTAATGATTATTGGTTACACAAACTCCAAATATAAAAGAAGCTATAAGAAAAAATGACAATGAATGTACCAACCATTTAAAGTTAAGCATCCACTGGCATGCAAATAGTAAAAGTATATAAGATATTCACAATTTCTGGTGGTCAATACCATATATTTGGTATCCTGATAACAAGTTGTCGCATGAGAAATTGGTTGCAATGGATGCAAATTCCGACAGTAGACATACTAATATAACCATAATATTGTCAAAGTTATCCGATGGCAAATTTTTTATTTTTTCCATTTCTTGAAAAGTACCTCGTTTGGTACACTGTAATGTAATCGTAATCGCAAAATAATTAAATAAAAAAGATGAATTTTTTTATCTGATTACATTGCATTCACGATTACATTACAGTGAGCCAAACGAAGTAAATGTTAAATAGTCTCGTGGTTTATGGAATACTGCATTATTGATGCAATGTTTATTTGTCAACATGAACAATTTTCTAATTGATTATTACAGTGATGTTCAAATCCATGTGCAAATCTTCTGTCGTAATATGATTGTTGTTCTGTAGTTTGGAAAATAAAATTGTGATTTCAGATTTGGTAATTTCGAGTTATAGTTGTACTTTACAACTTTTTTCAAAAGTTGTTGTGGTACTTCTAGTTCTGCAATTTTATGACTTGTATGTTTATTGAAGAACAAAGTTTCGTTAATATGCATAAACTTGTCTAGAAAGAAGTGTAACAACTCCTACTGATATGAGGGAGAAATTTTTACATATGGATGTGTGACCAAATAAAAAACCGAATAAAAAAGAAATCCAAGCAAATTTTTACTGATATGAGGAAGAAATTTTTACATATGGATGTCTAGAAAGAAGTGTGACCAAATAAAAAACCGAAAGCATGGAAAGAAAGCAATATCCAAAAACCTTGCTCCAAGAAATAAACACAAACTTGAGCAAGAAAGAAATCCAAGCACAGACACATTTAATCAAACAAATTTGTTAACCCTAAATTTCTTCTTATCCATCATCAGAACACAAAACACATCAACAATTGAAAAAAAAGAAAATTAACAAACATTGTTCGATCTCTCTTGGACGTACCTTTTGGTCACCGATCACTCGAAGTCGGTGGCGGCAGAGGCCTTATGCTGGATGCGCTCTTTCAAATCTAAAATCTTTTCGCCCCTAAAAAACCACAAATCAAAGGAAAAAAATAGAAAAAAATAATAAAGAAATAACAGGTTGAAGGAGGGGAAGAGACACCTTAGGTTGAAGAAGGAGAAGAGAGATCTATGTTGAGAGAGAATAAGAATTGGGGTTTTGCAAAATAAATAAGGAGGGGAAATATTCATGTTTCCCGCGCCTGTACGTATAGACACACCAAAAAGAAAATTTTATTCCGATTAAACCTCATGTAAGTTTCCATATATAAACAAATAAATATTGCCATATTTAATTTGATCTAAAAGAAGAAATACATTATTAATTTTGTGGCAACCTTTATTGCCATAAAATATTTATTTTATGGCAATGTAATATATTGCCACAGTTAATCGTAATATATTATGGCAACAATTCAACTTGCCATAATATAGTATAATTAAATATGGCATATGTTATTGTTGCCATAAACGATCCAATCAAATATGGCATTATGCCTTGTTGCCATAAACGAGCATGTGTATTACGGCAATATTAATGTTGCCATATTATGACTATATTATATGGCAATAATTTATGTTGCCGTAAGGCGTTGCCATAAAAAACTCGAACTACTGGTGCCTCCTTTCAAAAATCTCGCATACTTGTATTTTGACTATCTTGACAAACGCTGCTAATACAACCTAGTTTTACAAGCTTACTCTTTTATCGAGCTTGATTCAAGACATATGTTCATCGGGGACGCCTACTAACATATTGTCTAATCAGAATCCTATATTACGGTCTGATCAACCTTAGTGCACTCGGTTCGCTCTCCTTCTGATTAACCTACGTGGATTGAGATGTAGATGTCTCTAGAAACTCATCCGCGACTACATTAACAATTCCTCTTGAACTATACATTCGCCTTTGAATCACGTAATTGTATTCAGTGACATCCTTCTTGAACTCTTTATTGTTTTGTCTTTCACTGATTTGGAAAGACGAAAGCTCGTAATTGGTAGATAGATACATAGTATCCCCATGGCTATGATAGTTGTATACGCAAGTGTAGCTACCATCGGCCAACCATGTGACTGGAACATTGCCTTAAGTTACTCGTTCTCGACCCTCAAACTACTATTGGGACCTTCTAGCCATCTGAAATTTGAGAATGATTAGGGTTTTACCTTAGTCAATTGCCAACCTAGGAGGCTATCTATTCTCAAGAAACTAATTGTTGTGAGTCTCTAATTATTTGCTTGAAGCTTGCTTTAACTAGCAACCCTTAAGCCTTAACCCAACCTTTCCTCAACCAAAGCCCACAGTTTAGACATGAGATGAATAGACAAAGGTAAGGACAATCATTTACCCTGACTGTGGTAGACACCCATCCCGAGATCAGTTTCCAACAAATATTACCCTAGTTATGTAAATTTTATTATTAAGACCTAACTAGTATTGGAACACCACAGTCACTTGTTTAGCCAATATCATAGCTTAAATACCCTCTCATATTATGATCTACCAGTTATCAACAATAATACATGATCACTACAACCCATACCACTAAACCCTTGTGACAATAGTCTGGCAGGCTTGACAGAAATAGAAATTCACGACCCAGTTGTTAGAAATCTTTTCATATGATGTGTCTTAGAATTGGTTACCCCGTCGATAACTCTTGTATACTATGGACGAGTAGTTCATTCTATTTTATCGACCATGTGTCATTATACACACTCGTTTTTTATTTATTGAGGAACGATCCTTGACCTGACTTATATCTACTGTATCCCGATATGCCTTGCCTATTCTTTATTAACAAGAGTCGAAGTATAATATCCGGACTTTGGAATTCTTCTAACCTTATTATTCCTAAAATCGTGTCCTAGCTTGTAAGGTGAGTAGACTGTAAGCTTTCTAAAATTTTGGTATATACGAGAATTATCGATTGATTAGAATAATTTCCATTAGGATGATAATTAGTGCCCCATGGACTCCCACTTTCCATTTAGATCATTTTGTGTCCCCGGTCGTGTCATTAATATTCAGAGCACGAGACTAGCTGTTACCCTCCAACAAATTTTATATGTAAGATCTAGACGAGTCCACCTTCATCTAGGTATATCATGTCCCACTCAAACCCGTCCCCTTGTACTCTATTTTTGCGGTACGACTTTTAGGTCAAAAGGACTAACTATAACCCTTACCATAATACCGGTATACTTTCCGACTTCCATTAGAGTCTCAACCTCGACTCAATTCCTTCGACCCAATATATGGTTGTGACCTACTCGAAGCCCACTACGCATATACCACTAGTGTGCCACCCAATTGAGGTCTCATGTGCTACTTAAACACAAAAGTCACTGAAGGCGCATTTTGGGCTTTATGAACCTAGCTAACCAACCTAACTGGCAACTAGCTCAACCAATTGGGTTGAAACCTGTTCTAGGTTACCCTAACCTAGTAGAAATAGTTTTATCATTGGGATCTTGTCCAGCCAATATAGATTAAAATCCAAGGTTCATCCAACTAACATTTGATGTCCAATCAAGGAACCCATTAAGACCCAGTAAAACCCATCTAGGCATACCACCATATTTGGACTATAAAACCGAACTATTTGAAATAAGTCCCTATACCTATTGTGTAGTCTCCACCTCTTAGAATGTGATGTCATTCGTAACCATTAAGTCGCGATACGATCTTGTATTGTAATTATATTCCTTACTCGTGTGTTTAAATAACCACGAAAATGATCACAATCTTGATTTCTCAAATTCTGTTCTATTATGGAACCTTATTTAAAACCTCGAGAACGGAACTCCTGTATTGCATGGATTGTAAGCCCCTCTAAGAAACGAAGGGTTCTTCGGTTTAGCAAGAGACTGAACTAGAGTAGCCCAATCTAGAAAATAAGTCAATGGTTCATAAACTTTATTTCTATCTGCATCATTAGATACTCTCTATCACTCTTGAAACTTCATGTTTGCTCTCGACTATTCTTCCTTATCCTCCCGTCCTTCCTATTTCAAGGCGATGAATGTCCATGCTTATTAGAATTTATCAATATTTCTTAGCTACTTGTGTAAATTTGTTGCTTGTTAAATTTTGGGTTGCTTTATGGATAGGAAAAGATTATAGATGTCATATGCCTAGAAATCCGTTGGTAGGATTGTTAACAACTAGTTAGAAGATTATAAGATTTTAAATTAAGGAGTAGTGTGACCAAAGGTGGGTAAAAGTCCTAGAGGTTATGTAGTTACAAAATGGCTAGGAGGAAGACATAAACTATTTTGAGGAATTAGAATTTAAGGAGATTAAGGTTAAGGTAGACTTTCTTTTTGAATTTTAAGGAATAATTATGAATTAGAATTTCGAGGACGAAATTATTTTTAAGGTGGGTAGATTTGCAGCTCCCCTTTCCGAAAATTTTGAAATATTTTTTTTATTATTTATTTTATTTAAATGGTGATTTTTAAATTTTTATAAATAATTATTTAGTTAATTATTATGGTAGATAATTTTAGTCATGGTTAGGAATTTAAGTACAAGACAACTAGGAATTATGGCATGGATAGTGCAGTGGCGTGCTTTGACTAGTGTTTAGCCATGGTAGAGGAAGGCCGAGCCATAGGATTGTTCTAACTAGGAAAACCAGGCCAAGTTGCGACTTAATCCCTATGGAACGTTTTAATTATTTATTAATTAGATTATTGAATTTTAGGGAACCCGGTTGTACTAAACTAGTCAAAGTAGACCCGCACTAAGCCCAAGCCCATGTAGTCGGGACGTCCAATGACATTCGTGTTGGTGTATTTTGGTATGATGGTGTTGTATTCCGTTTTAATGATCTAATGAATATTTTTTAAGTATTCATTAAATATTATAAATATCATTATTAGCTGATATTCAATGTTATTTGTATAAAATAGGTCCTTGTACATTTTGGGATTATTAAACTGTACATAATGGTATATACACCATTATTGGTTTGAATTTCGTTATTATTATTATTATTTTTTATTATCTGTGTCATTGAGGTGATTATTATATAATATTATTATTATTATGGTTATATTACTTTTGTCAAATAAATATTATAATATATATATATATATATATATATATATATATATATATATATATATATATATATATATATATATATATATATATGTAGATATATGGGTGCCTATTGAATATTTGTAAATATATACTCTCATTATTAATTATAAAATAAAGTAAATATATATAGAGTTATATAATTATATACATATAAATGTGTATATAAAAATATATTATATATGTGTGTATGTGTATGTATATATAAATATATACGATATACGTGTGTACGTGTATGTATATATAAATATATACGATATACGTGTGTATGTGTATGTATATATAAACATATACGATATATGTGTGTAGGAGTATGTATATATATATAAAAATATATTATATATGTGTGTATGTGTATGTATATATAAATATATATTATATGTGTGTGTGTATGTATAGATAAATACATATGTATATGGGTGTAAATATATGGGTGTATATATATATATATATATATATATATATATATATATATATATATATATATATATATATATATATATATATATATATATATATATATATACACACACAACTTAAAATAAAAGAAGAACAAAGCAACAAACAAGCCAGGCCAGCTAGGCTCGGCCCACAGCAGCAGCAAGCCCAAGCCCAGCCGAGCAATTCCCCGAACTCAGCCGAGCGCACCCGACCCCTGTGAAAGCAGAACAAAACCGTATGTATATATATGTAAAGAACAAAAAAGGTATCTCATAAACCCTAACACGAGCAGCTCCGTCCCGGCACCCCGTGCGTGTGCGCGCGCGCCACCGCCGGTGACCTCCGGCCGGCCAGGCCCGGCGACGAGGCGGCAACATCGTTGCAGAACAGCGCGCAGACATTTTGAAGTCAGTTGGTGAAGCCGACTTCGCGTGCGATTATCTCCGTCGTCGTGCAATGATTTCACGAACTACTTGAACAGGTACGAAGCTAACCTATCCCCCTTCAACCCATAGGATAGTTTCGAAGTGAATCGAATCAAATTCGACTTGAAATTCGACCAAAAAGTGAAGAAAAACTATTTCGAAACGAAACAGGATACTAGTTCATGGACCCGTTTTAGAAGGTGATTAATCACCGTTCCTTCGACAGTTTTAGAAAAGTCCTTGAACAAATTCGTAGACAACATATACACGATTAAAACACCTTAGTTAGATTTATTTTTGAGTTATTGTGCAGGAAATTATCCGTTGTTAAAAATCAAGAAAAATATGTTTTTAAACGAAAGATTTTTAGAAAAACCCTTCGATACGACGTGCGTCCCGCCAATCCGGGCGACGTAGTCGCGAACCGAAAGCATCGAAAGGTGTGTAATGACTTCGTGGACATGTGGAATTTGACGGAATTCAAATTGGCTGCATGTACGCGACAAATTTGATGCGTATCCGTCAAAATTCACCGTATCGACCTCTCTGCAAATTTCTCAATTACTTTGTGCACGTTCGTCAGATCGAGACGAAACTTGCGCCAACATGACCTATCATTTTTCTGATCTTGTATGCCAAGTTTAGTCCGATTCTGAGACAGTTGACCGGATCGTCGTTTTGTGGGCCCCACGATCCGATTCAACTGGCAATTTTGTGCACGGCTTGCCGAAATCCAATTTTGGACATACGGTTGGGTTCGTATCATCAAAACGAATCCGTAGACATATAGTTTGACGATTTTAGAGACCATTAACTTTGGCACATTTTTTGGTGCAAAGCGGATCCAACGGCGGACACCGTTTTGACCCAAAATTATCGTTTTGCTCCTGTGTCCATAATTGGACTTAAGGACAGGCAATCCTGGCTAATTTGACTATTCTAAGAATGTTGGTAATGTTTATTTTAGCATCCGGAGACTTTTTGCTTGTGTTGACTTTAGTGACTCATCTTATGTGGTTGTAATATCGGTTTCACCAGCTAAGGACCTCAGGCAAGTGCACTTTCTGATTGCTTTCGATTCATAGTAATCTTTTTATTTTATGTTTATACATATATCTTGCTATTTGTTGACACGCTCGTCACACGGAGATTAGTATCATGGATTTATTATACATTATTGACTGTCATTTTCATGATTACCATGCTTGCGACCTGATTCCATGAGTACTAGCTGGACAGAGAAATATCTTAGTAGTGTAAACTATCCCTTACCCATCCCAATATGTCTAATCTTGACTGATAGCAGCTGCACACGACACGTGCAGGGTGCCGTATTTACCCCTTAGTCTTTCACATGTCGAAACTGATATTTCAAAACACATAGATAGTTGTCTTTTATTTGTTTCTTGGTTTTCTTCACCACTTGCCATGCCATCAGTTACTTTCTAGTTTTTACCTCTTATATGTTATTTTCATGACTTGTTAATTCTATTGTGTTTTCGCATTGCCGTCGGTTTGTGTGCTTGTTCCATTCCTGACTGGAAACCAACATTTTTTTAGGTTAGCTGTGGCTTTACTTAGCTTTGGGAGATACGGGTGTACATGCAGACAGAAACCTAAAAATAGATAGCAGTTGTATCATTTTCATTAATTGTGAGAATTTTGTATTTTATTTAAATATGAATGTTGTAAATGTTGTACTAAATTTAGAAATGTGAATGAGCAATAAAGTTTATTTTGAGCATTTATTTCTTGCGGGCTTGACAGCGTTCTACCGTCGACTCTGCGACGTAGGCTGGCTTGGACACGTCTCGTATCCGGAAAAGCGGGTGCGGGTCGTGACATCATGTAACATGTATTAATGAATTACTACGAAAGACTCGCGAAGACAAGATCATTTGAATACTTTAGTCATCAATTCTTACTCTCCTCCTTTATGGCCTACAATTACATCTTTAATGAAGTCCACCACAAACATTCATATTCGGGAGCATGTACACTGTACCTTGCTAGATGAGCCATATTTGATTGGGTCTGGGTCGGGCCAGGGCAGCCCTATAGCATTTGCTTCCACGAAATTCTAGTTAGAAAGTGAAAATTTTCTATTATTGTTCATTGTTTAACATAAAAATTTTCAAAATTTTATGTTAAACAATGAACAATAATAGAAACCTTAATGAGTTGATAATAATTTGTGATGAATGGAGATTAACGGAACGAGGTACATAAGCATATAATAACTAACTAGGTGAATTCGTGATAATAGTGAAAATTGTAGCCATAGTTAGGTATAGGTAGCATTTATAGACTAATTTGAATCTATATGATTTATTTCATGTTTGGATTGGGCCGGACCAACAAATTTTGGAAAATAAATTCGATTCGCCATTTTTGGCTGACTAGACTAGGCCAGAATTGAGGGGGGGGGGGGGGGGGGGGTGTTTGTAAATTTAGTCCGACCCTAATGAATTGTGGGCTAGACCTATCCTCTGTGTTGACTAGGTCTAGGCCGACCCAACCAAGATTTTGTAAGATGGATTCCAGGACAAATTTTGGACCACCCGACCAACTTCACACATTTTACTTGGCCCATAAACAAAGGAGTAAATTGATAATACTGACAAATGAGCAAAAGTATTAATTGAACCCATATCCAAACCTCTTATGTGCCATTTCCTATTATTTGCTTAATTATTTTGCATTTAAATACCTCCAACTTTTACATATTTGATTTTATTATCTTAATTTTATATATTTTGAGATAGAAAGCATGGAAAAATATATTAAGAGAGGTATCTTTTTTCTGAGAGAGGAAATTGTGTAGGGGTGAGCATTATTCGGTTTTGGACCGAAAACCGAATCGAACCGAACCGAATAAGAGGTTCGGTTCGGTTTTAAAAAAATTCGGTTCGGTTTCGGTTTTGAAAATACTAAATTTTCTTATTCGGTTTCGGTTTCGATTTTGGATTTCGGTTTCGGTCCAAAACCGAAAACCGAACAAGAAAATTTAATTAATTTATTTATATATATATATATGTGTGTGTGTGTATGTCTGTGTGTATGTGTGTGTGTGTACTATATATATAAGTATTAATATATATAGGTATATACTAAATATATATAGGTATATACTAAATATGTCTATGTATATTTAGTTACTATATATATTAACAAAAAAAGCTCAAAAAAATCAAAAAAATATAAATTAACCGAATAAACCGAAAACCGAACCGATTTAATTCGGTTCGGTTTGATTCGGTTTTGGGCCAATTCGGTTCGGTTTCGGTTTTGCTTATTCGGTTTCGGTCCAATTCGGTTTTGGGTTATTCGGTTCGGTTTAAACCGAATAAACCGAATGCTCACCCATAGAATTGTGGGTTGGGTTAATTGCGATTTGCAAATATCCAAAAGTTGATGGTAGCAACTTGAAAACGCTTAAAAGTTTGAAGATATGTAAATGAAAATGAGCCATTTCACTTCTGCAACCCTACCACAAAGAAAACCCTAACCCTAACCCTAGCCCCTAATTTTAGCAATTCTCAGTGGCTCCAATCACATGTCGGAATGGCTCAAATCATTCCAATTCCTCGGAGAGGAGCCTCTCTTTGCGTCTTTGCGGCTTAATATGGGTACAGATCGACATTCTTTACTTATGTCGTGAATTTTTTAGATGTTTATGTGTAATTATGATTTGTTTACTATCAAAGTTATCATTTTTGGTTCTGATGTAGTAGTACATATAAGGATTCATATGGTTTGTCTAATTGTTCTTCTTGTTGACTAATAGCAGAAACCAATTAGTTTTGGGCTATGTTGTGTCGGAACACGAAGAGGGTAGGACACGATACAGACATGGCAACATGGACACGTCGCATATTTGACACTGTTAAAAGTCCAAAACTCTGGGTTGTTGGTGAGGGGTGTGGGTTATATCTTTACAACACACCTAGGTTAAAGACCCATTTTATGGATTGAGAGATGGATTCATACAAGAGTATATTTTACGTTGCATGAATATGGACATAGTGAATATTTTCATACAGGTGCAACAAATAGTAAGATACATTGGAATGATTATGGACACGATACAGACACCATTTATTTTTGTCCGTGCAAGTTTTTTGTTGTTGTTGTGAAATCGGCCTAAAATATGTGTGCCAGAGAGATTGAGCATTGTTGCTCCGGTACCATGTTAAAGTCCCTACCACTACACAAGCTCGAAGATTTATATATGAACCGAAAATTCACAAATTAAGAAGGACAAAAGGCAAAACTATGAAGAAAAAGGGAAACCGAAAGGGGTGATATTTACTGGAAACCAAAAATTCGCCTTGAATAAAGTTAGTGTGTTGGTCGAGACATTTAAGTTACCCCCGCCCTTGAATATTCGAATAGCCAAATTTACTTGTACATCTAAATAAGCGCATAGATGAAATGGGCATAAAGATGTGGTTGACTGTCATCCTTGAACAAAGGGTCCTAGCTTCAATATTAAGTTGGTTGAGTTAGCAGACAACCATGGTTTGTGAGATCTATCTTCAAACCTTTGTCATTAAACATTAAGGTAGTCAAAGGCGCAAGGCGTACTCGGGTCCATATCATCCGAGACGCAAAGCACACTTAAGGCGCGTGTCCGAGGTGCATATATATATATACACACACACACACAGAGAAGTACCCTTTGAATTGAAGTTTTACGATATCTTCAAGTGCTTTGTAAGAATAATTCAAATTAATAGGAATTGATTTCATCAAAAGATGGAAATGATATATGAACTAAATTACTAATGGAAGAAATAAACAAACAAATAGTGAGAATTTCGTTTGCTGGAACAATATAAAAGAAAAACGGTAAAAAAACAGTATAGAAAATAAACATTATACAAAAACAGTAAAAAAGTAAATAAAAAATAATATAAACAAATATTATACAAAACAATATAAAAGAAAAGAAAAAATAGTATACAAAATAAAGTATTCAAGTAACAGTAAAAAAAATGTCCCTAGACGCGCCTCAACTACTTCATGAGCCTCAAGAAAAGGCACACCTTACGAAACGCGTCTCGCCTGGACTATACTGAGGCGCTGTCCCTGCGCCTAGGTGCAAGGCACGCCTTTGATTACAATGTTAAAAGTAAAATAGATAGCGCTTGTGTAGCCCTATACCCCGTTTTATAAAGATTCATGTACCAAATTCCAAAGTCTAGATCCAGAAATAGGAAAATATCCAGTCAGGTACCAAATTTCAAAGTCTAGATCAAGAAATAGGGAAATATCCAGTCAGGTACCAAATTCCAAAGTCTAGATCAAGAAATAGGAAAATTGATACAGGGCACGAAGATCGAACCTCACAATGGAAGAGGAATAGAGGCGGATATAGTGTCGAATAGAGTCACATACGGTGTCGAAGCGGAGTTGTCGAGGTTGACGTGCCAAAACTTGTCGGGTGGAAGATAACTACATCGGCCAAAGTCGAGTTTTGATTGTCCTAATCTAGAACTGTGCCAGGATTCACGAGGCGGAGTTGTCGAGGTTGACGTGCCAAAACGTCGCTGGGTGAAAGATAACTACACCAGCCAAAGTCGAGTCTTGGTTGTCCGAGTCCACAAACGATACCAGACAGTGTCAGGATTCACGAGCGAAAACCCGAATCTCCATTGAATAGAAGATAACTACACCAGCCAAAGTCGAGGCTTGGTTGTCCGAGTCCACGAGCGGTGTCAGCAAGACGATGCCAGGATTCACAAGAATCTTCACTAGATACCCTTATTAGCAACAGTGTTCTAAAAATCGGACTAGCCGCCGCCTAGGCGCTAGGCGACGACCCACCGCAGTAAAAATCCCCTAGACAGTGGTCTAGGCTGTTAGGCAGGCCTAGGCGGCTGATTTTATTTTTTTATTTTTTTTAGTTCTTAGTTGTATTGTGGATATTTGTTTGGATTTTAAGATAGTATTTGAATTTTAGAACATTGAAATTTCAAATTTCATATTTTCTAAAATATTCAGAAAAAAATAGGCGGGCGCCTAGGCGGTCTAGGCGCTAGGCGGACCTCTTCCGCACCGAGTCCGCCTAACGTTTTTTATAACACTGATTAACAATAAAGAGAAAAATATTGTAATGTCAACTAAGATATCCTAACTAACCAAACTGTCTCACATCACAAGCACTCCATGTCTCGTCTAAACATAGTAACATAGCACCATATTTCCTTTTATAATTTATTGTTGGATGCTATCAATTTTGACCCCTTATAGATAAAGCACTGTCAATGTCGATATTGTCATGGAGCAGGAAATCACTAGCAAAATAAGGCGATTTTTTATATTTGAATTTGTATTATCATGGTAAAGTATAAAGAATTATATACATTTGTACAATGATAAATAACAAACGAATTTGCTGTATGCTACAAATCACTGATCAAATCTTTTAGAACGTGATCATGATAAAAGATAAGATATGGTTAGCAACTAGTTAATGATATTCCAAGGGTCTCGTTTCATATCTGTTTTCATCCAGCACTTGTTTGAACCATTGAACAGAAGCTTTTGGTATCCTCGTAAGGTTGTTCTTGTAATCAACATAATAGAGGCCAAATCGAACTCTGTAGCCTGAGTTCCATTCCCAATTATCGAGTAAAGACCAAATAAAGTAACCACGAATATCACATCCATCCTCTCTGCATTTAATAAACACATCGTCTATGCTGTGAGCTTAACATACAAATAAGAAATTGAAGTGGAAAGTACAAGTATGGTCAGAAACTATAGTACTATACTGATTTTACTGATATAGTTCTTGCGACCAATATGCATTCCAAAGTAGACTACAAGAGCCTTGATGCAAACATGGACTTTACCTGTATTGGATTACATTACCTAGACTTGGCAAGGAAAGTTAGATTTCTTATTACATAGAGAATTGTGATAGAGATGTTTGCTACTTTGCTCTGAAATTTCAATCAGCAATAATCTTCTACACTGCATTTTCTGCTTCCTGATGGTTCCTCTTTAAAATTTGTGGAATTTCTGCTTCTCCCTCTCTTGTTCATTAGGAAAAATTTTAAGACGAAAATCTCTAGGGTTGCATTTTTTTTCTTCAACTGAGATTGTTTCTCTCCTAAAACTATTAAGAGACTCTTTAATGTATCAAGCACTGGTTGTCTAGCGATAGAGAATACCACGGTACAGACCCGTGCTTGATTCCCAGCTGGTTCACATTATCTCATTTATGATAAAGGATATGAAATTTACCAATGTAATTAGGGGATGGTCCTTTAGTGAGGAGTTCGTAAATATCCATGCAGCTGACCTAAAATTTTGGGATATAAGCTTGAATTGTTGTCTAGTATTGCTTCTAAGGGTTATTGATAAAAGTAATGTAAGCAATCCAGATATTGCAAACTTGTGTAACTCTTTCCCTCCTTACTGAGTACCCATTATGCAATTTATAAAAAGTGCATATTTTTCTAATCCATTTGAGCTGTTCCAGCTAAAAAGTGCAAAATTAGTCATTATCACGAGTAGGTAGAGAAATAGCTAAACATATTTTTCTAACTAGTTATTGGAAGACGGATGGAAAAAGTTAGATTTCATGCTATAGAGCTATGCAATAATTACAAAGCCTTTAATCTAAATACTAAACTAGTAGAAATTAACCTTACTGCCGCACGTAGTTCTGAAAGATAATCATTGTGATAGCTTATCCTCTTCTCATCCATTAATGCCTTGTTTAGATTGACAAAAGGATTATTTAGCTCGTCCATACCTGCAAAACCAGAATCTCTTCATATTATATTTTTCAGATGCGTAGACAATATCCTTGATGATGCAATTTAAACTTACCATTTTCTGTTATGACTATCGTAGGGTTCTTGTAATTCTCCTTAACATATCTCATCAGTTTGCGGATACCCCATGGGACTATGTGCAGCCATCGTGATGCAGCCTGAATGAGTGCACACAACTCTAATCAGGTTACTTCCTTTTATGATAGATACATGGTACTTTCTTATTCTAAATGTGCCCATAGCTCCCACGTGCCAGATTAATTAATAACGGGGCACGTATCCATCCTAACAGGCTGTTATAGCTTAGTAAAGTGTCTCAGAAAGCTAATAGTTGTATATTGTTCATATACTATAGTGCCAAGCACAAGTAGGTTGTGTATGGTATTGCTGCCCAAAGTTCTAATTCATAGTAAGTTTACTCTTTTATAAAAGAAAATTAGAATAGTTTTTTGCAACATACTCTATCACCGATCATCTTTCCCTTTCGAAAAGCTGTTAAGAAATGAATCAAAGCTAATAATTAAACTAGTTAAATAATTATGAAAAATAAAAAAGAAAGTCTGTGCTTAGGTGTTACCGGTTTTGATTACACCCGCATCGGCCGATGCATCGTCCATGACAAGCTTATGTATTCTACTTCGATCGTTCCGAGCATATAATGTGGTATAGTGGTTTATGCCAAGAAAATCTAGTGAACCAGCCAGTAAGCTTGACATCTCATTTGTTAAGTTGGGTAGTCTGTTGCCGACTAGCCTCTGCATTGAACGAGGATAGTGCCCAAAGATTAGGGGTTCCAAGAACCTGCTATCATTATCTTATGTTATTATCAGAGAGAAAACAATAGTAAATATTTCTGTTTTGTCAGTACGTTGGCAAACAACTTTCACCCTTACCATCCCAGCTCAAAGTCCATTGCTCTTCGAGCAGCATCAATGTCTTCAGTTGCATCTGATATAGGTTCATACCACTTGGAGTCCAAAGAAATTCCAATAGAACCATCCTGCTTTCCCTACAAAACCCAGGACGAACCTTATGTTATGCTAGCTTCTTGCCTTTCATTTTTTAGGAAAAAAGTTCATTTGCTTCTTTGGCTTATGCCCTGGCTCAGGGATGAATATAATGCTCTAAATGCATAATTGGTATTCTGAACATGGGGTATTCCATCTTCTCAAAAATTTCCCAGGTTAGAAACTTGTGGCCAACTTTTAGAGACTTCTGGTGAAAGAATTTAAGTCAGTCACTCCCATTAAGTCACTCCCATTAAGCCTTCTGAGTATAGACTTGTGCTCCTTGAAGAAGTTCATTTTGATTTAAGGAGAATTAATTGATGATTATGTTGTCTTTAGAAAATTGATCACCTTGAAATGAAGCCTGTAGGTTTTGAATGCTGCTGCATGAGATAGGAGGATGTGATGAGCAACAATGTATGGCTCGGTTAACGAGTTACCCTTTCTGCAGAACAAGTGAGATAGTATAGAACACCTCCCTGGAGCTTGAATGCCTGTGTCATAACCTTGGAGTGCAAAGTTATGAGGCTCATTGAAGGTGATCCAGTGCTTTACTCTATCACCAAAGGCTTCAAAGCAGGTGCGGGCATAATTCTCAAAGTCTTTTCTGCAGTATGAATAAATTTCCTTATTACCAAAGCAATTTGTAAGATACCTAGTTAGTTATTTTTCCTTTTATCATACATAATCTGCTTGTTCAGCCAACCATCATATCTGTCTTCAAGAGCTTGTGGGAGGTCCCAGTGATAGAGAGTAACATATGGTTCTATTCCTGAAATAAGAGAGAGTTTATCGTAGGAAACCGCAATTCAACTTGGAAGTACAAAGAGAATGTTTATTCTAAGATTACCATTTTGTAGCAGAGCATCTATAAGGCTGTTGTAGTAATCTATTCCTTCTATATTTGGCTCTCCGGTCCCATCTGTTATTGTGAAATCATGTGATTATAACCTGTAACATACAGAAAGTGTTGGGCTGCACACTCTTTGTTTGTTGAATTAGAGTTGTTTTAGCCTTCACCATTGAAATGCTTTTCCCAAAATGTAGAGAAATTACTATTTCAATCATGTAAGATTCTATGCAATTTTTTTATGTTTTATGAAAAGAGTTGTCATGAACTGAATGGTCCAATTAAACATATTTATGGAAGATTTTATGAAAGCTCTTCATTACTTGGAAGGATCCGCGGCCATGAGATTGAGAATCTGTATGCATCAATTCCCAAATCCTTCATCAAGTCGACGTCTGTCTGCAAATTAACAGCGTTCAGATTTGTAAAAGTATTTATCTACTGATAATGATAATACCTTAGATGAGCTAAAGTTTTGGTACTCACAACCTTGTTTACATAAGATATTTGCAGGGGCTCTGCTGCTTTCAGTTGGATACTGAATGTGCAGATTCATTGCTATGTTTGGATTGAAAAAAATAAAATAAAATAATCCTGCCCCTCTCATCTTTTTCAGTATCAAGTTTGACATTTATGCATGAGCTTTGGACACTTTCTCACGACTCATTGCTATCTTTTTCACTATCAAGTGCAGATTCATTGCCTTCTTTTTTCAATGTCAAGTTTGACCCATCTCAAGAGTCGAGACTGAAGAGACTAAAGGGACCAGCAAGCGGAATGGATCCTCAAGAGCCTTAAGATGGGTGCCATTAGGCTTCGAATGCATACTTGTTATGTTGGAGACCAGAAAAAGGTATTGCCAAGTGAAATTAGCTAATTTTGGCTACTTGATAGAAGCTACTACTTTGCACTCTCCACTACTCAGTTGTCAATTTGAAGTTCTAGCCCTCTAAACCTTTTAATTTAGCTATGATTGCTTGGGATCTCTATTGGAACCAAGAAATATATGCCTCTGTGCAATGAAATTCAACTGGGCGTACTGTTCTATTCCTTTTCTTCTTATTCATCGTAGTTTCTAGGGAGAAATGGAAACTGGAGGAGTATAGTAATAGTAGTACCTTTCAAGTACGAAGAAGCAATAAATCAACAATTTTGATCAAGACTTGATACTATTAATGTGATTATCCATTGTTTCAAGTTCACTCAAGATTGTTTTGTTGTTGATTTCAATGTGTTCCGTTACTCACCTTGAATCGATGGTATTGGTCTACTGCAACATCTGCATTGCTGAAATCCAATATTCTCCCTGACACAAAACCAAGAGTAACAACATCATGAAATTTCTCGTTGGAATCTCAAATAAAAAAGCCAGTCAATAGAAATCTTTGCACTTATAATTAGTCAAAGAGTAAATGGTAGACCGATTAAAATGCATGACACATTTCTATGCATCACAGCTTATGGCAGCATTTGAATATATAAACGCCTACCAGGCTTCCTTGTGAAAGTATCCCATATGCTCATTCCTTTCTTCCCTTCATTCACAGCTCCTTCAAACTAAGATCAACAACCATATTCTCAGATTTGCTAGAACGAGTGAAAATTGCCTAAAGGAGACAGAGAGACAGACAAGAACCTGATAAGCTGAAGAAGCTGTCCCGAAGACGAAGCCGTCTGGGAAATCGAACCTACCAATGGCCCCAGAGTTCACGAAGAAACCGATGACGTAGACGAAGAAGAAAATATACAGTATCAATGCGACTTCCATAAGAAAATTCTCCAAAAATGTTATAGAGAAGCTTTCGAGTGGTTAGGAGTTGGTTTGACAAAGAGGAAGCCTTGTTAGTTATTTTAAGTGGAGATGTTGAGCGTCACTTCACTTGTGTTTGAAGTGTACTTTCTTATTTGTAGTTCAAGCTGATCATAAACTTGGCTATAGAATAATAAGCCCTGGAAGGATGGATACTCCATGAAGCAAAAGCAGCCATATTATGAAAGAGAGTCCAGATGATAAGGACTGCTGCAAGAATGACAACTACTTTTGACTATACTAAAAATGTATTGTACATCTGAACAAAATTTCTTTTTTTGTGTATTTTCCAAGTGTCGTCGTAGAAATAGCATGCATCCAGAGTTCCTTCTTCTAATGCAAAAGCGGTGACTTGCTCACCTGACATCATGGTCGTTCTCCTTTTTTTTTTTTCTTTTTTTTTTAAACCAAAGCGATCTTGGCTCGAAGGCCGTGGCCACCGCCACCCAGCCACCTCCGTGGGAGGGAGGGCTCGAACCCAGCCCTCACCTCCTGTGCATGGTGGTGTTACCAGTACACCACGACTCAATGTCGAGTATGTACAAGTTGTCCAAAATTTTTTAAACCTGTGTATTGTTACTAAATTTTTAAATATAGGGCTCCCTATCTTTTTGAAAATTTAGCAAGCATGCGGATATGCTGCCAGCGCGTCTGGGAGCGCAATGCGCGCTGTCACAACGCGCCCCTCATGGCGCCGGCCTGTGGGTTTCTAGGGCTGCAAATGAGCCAAGCCGTTCGCAAGCTGCTCGAAGCTCGGCTCGATAAAAGTTCGTTTGAGCTTGGTTCGTTTAGTAAACAAGCTGAGCTCAAGCTTCATTTTCGAGCTCGTGAGCTGACTCGTTTAGGAGCTTGTTCAGAAGTCCGTTTGTTCTTTGTTGAATTTTATATATATATATATATCAAGTTCAAACGAAATAAAAAATTTATATCAAGTTCGAGTTCGAGCTCGAGCTCGATTAATTCTAGTCAAGCCAAGCTCAAGCTTACAAAAGCTTGGCTCGGCTTGGCTCGTTTGCAGCCCTAGGGTTTCCCATCCGACCCGTCTTGAAATACGGACCAAAGAGTTTCACATGCGTGTGAGCCGACGGGTTCCTAAACCCGGAGGATGCACGGAAGCTAATGGATGGGATTCCCCTAACGGGGTGTACCACGACCGACCCATATCTTCTGTGAAGGGTTCGAGTGGGAGCATGCGTGTTGAAACCCGAGGATCCTTGAAATTTCAGAAGAAAAAAAATGTTTTTTAGAGCGGTTAAAAAAATTCATGACAAAATATCTGGATGGGTCTGTAACCTGATAACATTAATTGATGTCTAGTTATAAGAGCATCTCCAACCCTATTGTCTTATTTTGGTTGTGATTCTTAGGTGGCATAAGACACAAGACAATGTCTTCTATAGGTTGTAAGATTATATTCACAAAAGACAATGAGTTTGAAAAATTTTCTCCAGTGTAAAAGTATTGAGAAGACAATACAAAGTATTTTTTTTTTTACAATTTTCAAGAAAATTTCTACTCTTATTCTATTTTTTTATAAATATTTTTATTCATAATTGATGATATGGACATGAAGTCATTGTGAAGTGCATAAAGTCTATATCTAGACAATCAACTTCACGTTGTCCTTGCTATGTCATTGTCATGTCAACTCCACTCTTTATTTTACATTTGCATTCGAGAAATACTTTTGAAAAAAAAAAATTATCATCATTCCTTTGTGGCAACAATTTTTTCCAAACTCACAATAGGATTGGAGATGCTCTAAGCAGAATGTTTGATGAAGAGTGTGACTGGAGTTAATTCCTTGCAAGTTTGAGGGAAGTTGCTTCTCCGAGAACCAAGGAAAGTCGTCGTTGTGTGCAAGCTAGTGACCCAAGGAAAGTCATCGTTGTGTGCAAGCTACTGTTTTAGTTAGTTGCAAGCAAGAGCAACCTCGGATGTTTGAGGGAAGTATTTAACTATCTAATATCCTACTATATAATACAGTTTGGAACGGCTCAAGACTGAGCCGTCCAAGTCGTATATTTATATATTATCTATTTAAATAAATTAAAAAATAATAAAAAATAATTAAATAACTATAAAGATGATATATAAGAAAAAAATTACACCGAAATAGATGGCAAATGGGCAACAAGCTGTACTACCAGTCCTTTTTGGATGACAAAACCAATTCTCTTTAAACGCTACATCCATAGACCTAGGGAGACACGACATTACTGTGCACAATTTTTTGTACTCTCTTAAGAAGCTTTACAGCGTCTGGTGCTAGAAAACCAAACGTGTCAAATGCGAACGAGATGAAAACGTGTTGATTGTCGGTGCACGCTTTCTCGTGTTTGGACACTTCGGCTGAGGCCGCTTTGAGAGCAGCTTGTCCCACAGTAAAGCCTCCGCTCCCAAGCCCACTAGTGAAAAAACTCATGTTAGGTCCACACATGTATTTTTTTCCTCTATCCATCCGTAAACCAGAATAACTATATAAATATACTATTAATTATTTAAAGAACTTAACTAAGTATTTAACTATCTAATATGACTTATTTATAATTCAAATGGTTAAAGTAAAAAATATTTTTTAGTTGCTTTAGTTCAAATCTTAAGAATGACAATTTTTTAAAATAAAGTTATATTTAATTTTTTTTAAAATTTTTTATTATTTTTTTAAACTATGATAATCTAATCTTTGTATATTCTACTTTGTTTGATGGCCACTTGCCAACTTGTAGGCACTTCAATTTTTAACACATACAGATTTGTATGCAGAAAGAACACAAGGTTTAAGGTTTAGAAATTAGTATAATATTATCAATAGAATATGACTAAAGTTTCGAAACAAGGGAGTCTGATGGCTGAGATCTTTAGGGGACGTTTGGAAGAAGTTTTTTATTTTATTTTTAGGAATTAATTATTCATTCATTTTTTCTTTGTTATGTTAGAAATATGTGGACAATTTTAATTTTTTCCATTTCCATATTTCATTCATACAATAGAGATCTTAATTTGTTTTATTTTTCATAAATATTATTTCATTAATTTTATTATGTTATTATTATCTTAATTTAATTGGTGTTATTAAGGATATTACCGTCATTTTTTATATAAATAATGTACCCAACCAACATTTTCAGGAAAGCAAAAATATTTCTAAGTGTGAGCTTTGGTTTTGCTTTGCTACATATGTGCAAATTTAAAGTCCCCAATATTCCATCCGAATTTCCAATCACTCAGTTAATGGGTAAGCAGAGGCGGCCCTGGTCCAGGGCAGGCCGGATGACGGCCCAGGGCCCCCGACAAAATGGGGCACCAACATAGAACTATCTACAATGGAACTATTATATATCATGTGCCTTTTTCTAACAAAAAGCATTGTGGTATAGTGGTTATAATGTTGGCTTAATTGCACTTTGATACCCTCAACTATTCATTTTTTTAAATTGATACCCTAAACTTTTTTTTGTAACAAGTTGATACCCAAAAAAATTTTTGGACGAAAATACCATTGGTCAAACTTAAAAATTACCCACCCCACCCCACCCTGCTTCCAGCCACCCCCCTCCCGCTTCCGGCCACCCGCCCCCGCCGGAAGCGTGGGGGGGGGGGGGGGGGGGGGGGGGGGGGGAGGCGACCGGAAGCGGGAGGGGGGGTGGCCGGATGTCACGACCCGATCCCAATTAAATGGGTCGAATCGGATCATGCCCAACCTGCACCGTTGTCGAGACGGCGGCAGTAAGCTGTACCACTATTGCAGGTAATCACAACAACATCTATATATTTGTCACAACTCAATATTCGGAAATTTAAAACTTTATTCAACTTTTAAATAAATACAACTGGAAAGTAAAAGAACTGAATTAAATGCTGAATTCAAATAACAAAAATTCCAAACAACAAAACTGGAAACAAGAAAAACCTAGCTAAGCGTTTGGCTCATCGGCCTCAGGTCCTGCGTCCTCCAATGGGGACTCTGGCAACACCACAGGGTACAGAACCGGGTCATAATAGCTGTTGTATAACAACTCAGCATCCTCAAAATCCCCTAAAAATGTTATCTCTAGTCAGGAGGGAGCAAAGTACAATTCATGATAATCTAACAATTGAAATAATAATAGAGTTATGCACTTTTAAACAATTTGAAAATAAACAGTTCTCCAGCAGTTAAAATATTGTGATGTGAATAGGCAATGAATATGACCGGCTTGGGTTGTACAGTTGTATCCTATTGATACGATATGGCTTATCTCCGTGTGTATGAGGGGTAAGCTAATACAATCATTATACTACTTTGGATGTGGTCATACTCATTATACTACTCCTCCAGTACCCAACAGTCAATCAGTCAGTGCTCTCAGAGAGAGTTCCGTGTTGCATCGTGGTTTAAACTTGCAATAAAATGATTATTAAATAATTGTAAACTAACACAAAATGTACTTGCCTTTGTTTATGACTGAAAACGGTGTTGGTTCCGGGAAGATGCTAGGTTCGTCTCCGAGATCCTATAGTTGGAGAATTTGACTTAGAACCATTGTGAAACCAAGCTAGGTGTGCTAGTTGCAATCTCTAGTAGCAGGTCCTAGTCAGATTTTAAGTTTGTTTATTCTACTGCTAACGGTTTACGACGCATGCTACGTTGGTTCTCATTTAGTTGGATAGCCAGTTTCTGGTTTTACTCGAAAAAATTTGTCGTTACCGGTTAATTCGCAAAACTTTGTATTTTTAATATTATACATATAAAACTACATTTTCTTTCAATGATAAAACGTGAGTTTTGTTAATAATCAATATTTTATTCAAGTTATTATATCATGAAAAATCCTTATTAATTTATACAAAAATATTTAATAGCCATTTTGTCACGAAGCGCCTATTTATGAAAAAGATAAATCATCCAGAAAATAAAAAAAATCCTAATCTACACAATACAGGGGCACAACTAACAAAATAGAAATCTGGGCTTATGCCCTTACAAACTTTACATAAACTAAAATAAGAAAAAATTAGTTAGCTCTGACTAATATCCCGTATTTTAAATATTGAAAACAAAACTAAAAATAAAATAAATAAAATCTTAGGAGTCTCAGACTTGGTCCAATCGTCACTATTTGTTGCTAATGCCTCAACGTCCGGGTAAAACCGGTTTCGTTTGCATTTCGCTAGGGCCCACGGACCGGTATGGTCGTCGTCCAAAAATCCATTTAAATAAATAATTTTCGAAAACCAATTTGAAATTCATTTCTAAAGTTTTATAAAAATTTGGGCAGCATTTCCTCTATATTCGGGATAACCCAAAACTGGGAAAATGTGCCGAAACACCCATAATAAAAGTCCCAAACCAGGGAACACCCAGAAATTAACTTCCAAACCATTTTACACAAAATTTAAATTCACAGAATAATTCCCGAAGCTTAATCGGAAACCCGAAATTATAATCGGAAAATCCTGAAATGAGATCGGAAACCACAGCACCCAAAATCCAGAAAACACCTTTCGAAAAAATCCGAAATAACCACAGAACATCATAAAATATCTCCAGAAAAATCCGAAGTTCCTACTCGACCTAAAACCGAATTCCCGGGAGGGAATCTGTCACGCCCCAGAACCAGAATACTGGAGAGCGGGGGCAGACATAGCCAGCTACGTATATGAAATGGATTCCATCTCGCTATACGGTCACGTCTGTCTAGATACATGAGGGTTTACTACAAGCCAACAGTCTCCTAAGGTCATGAACAAGCCTAGTGTCTCAATCACAAGCAAGTAAGTAAAGTCACAAGATGTATGATCATTAAATATACAATAATAAGGCGTCCCAAATATTACATATTCAGCTGATCATGAAGCTAGTCGTTACAAAATGTTAGGACTAGCAAGAGTTTTAGTTATACATGATCAACCCTAGGATCTGTTAATCATGTTACAGCCCGTAGGCAGACAGTAAGTAAGTGCAATCGAGCTAAACAGGTGTTCGTCGGCTAAACGCCTCAAAAGAATATGTTTACAATAGAGTGGGAAAGCCAAAAACAACCCACTCGTTGCCCTGGTTACGCCTGGTGCTCACCATCGGGCTGGAAGAGCGGTAGATCCTCTGGAGCTGCTCCGAAATCTGGCCATACAAAACCAGCTGGGTCAGATCCCAAAAGAGCAAGTGCCACAAGGAAGCTTCACTTAGGAACTAAAATCAGCAATCAGCACAAGAGTATAAATAAAAGTAAGAACTGGAAATAAGAAAATACATCAGAATGATATGCGACGAAATAACCATGGAACTATTCAGATAACCAGGTTACAACCCGTAAACCAAACAAGGACCGGGGTTGTAACCCTTCGTCTGAACAGAACTTAGAATTCTCACCATTTATCGGTAAAATAAATACAGGCTTTCAGGTCATGCAGTAATCTGGAACAGAATCAGGACAAGACTAGACTGGTTAGACTCCATCCAATCATTTCACGGCCAAGCAAGAATTACGGCTTGATACTTTAACTAACTAGGGTTATCACAGGCCTAGTTACTAGCAAGATGCAGTGAGATTATTCCACAGCCACAATCCCTGCAGACCATCCAGGTTACCCGGGTTGAAAGATTAGGGTTGAATTCAGGTGGATACATCGTCCAGGAAACGCATGTACCCTTAGGTAGCTTGAAGGGTGCAACACATGACAGTGTGCTGGAAATGTGCCATACTCGACGGCAGGCTACAGATCCCAAGGCGCGCCCAGGTAACGGAATTGCCTGTAGCTGGGAGATCTCTTTATGACTAATGTATTAATCTAGTTATTTAGCCTTAGTCCATTTCAGTAGGTACTCCTGACCGTGGTACTCAGGAGTCCCCTCCTAGACATGATGCAAGACAGGACTGGATTATTTGTACAAGCACAATCGCCCACGGTGTTTTGGTTAATTATACAGGTCATGTCATGTCAGGTAGCCGTCGCAACAGCTTATCAAGATATATCATGTCAGGTTATCATGTCGAGCGTACTTATCAGGAGTGCGCCACAACGGGCCACTATCAGGTCATGCTAGTTCCTTGCCACACCATGTCGTGTACAATTATCATTTCAATCATGTCAATCAAATCGTGATTTATCAAATTCAGGAAAAAGGTGTAAGGATATAAAATGGGCATAAAATATACCATAGGGGTTCCAAGGCATGGGCAATAATAAAATAACAGTACACAGGGCTATAGGAGAACCATGCGGCTCAGGCATATGCGGCCAAATGAGAAAATCCATGCGGCTGGGAAGAGAACAGCCCATGCGGCTCAATAGGGTCAGGCGCATGCGGCCAAGAAGAGAATCCATGCGGCAGCAGCTCATGCGGCTGAGGGTCCAAAGCTCATGCGGCTGAGGAGAAGGAGGCATATGCGGCTAGCGGAAAGAGTGGGGTATTATGCGGCTGCAGGGGGGGAAAGGTTCCTGCGGCTGAGAGCAAGTGGCTTGCATGTGGCTCAGAAAAAGTTCTCATGCGGCTGGGTCAAGTAAAGTCCCATACGGCCAGCGGGAAGAGAGGGCGCATGAGACTAAGTCAGAGCATTCATGCGGCTGGAAGAAGCGGGGTCCTCATGCGGCCAGGGATTGAGCGAGTTATGCGGCTAGATGAGTTCAGCACTCATGCGGCTCAAGTACTTCCAGCCATGCGGCCGAAGAGAACACTTGCCGCATGAATTATTCATGCGGTCAAGTCAAGCACAGTTCATCTTCTCCGAAATTCCGAGAAGAAGAACACCATGAGAGCCAAGTTCTCAAGCTCCAGAACTCCATCATCCGGAGCCAAAATCCGAACTTCCATAGGTCAAAACGGGTCAGAATGAAATTCTCTACAACATAGAACCATCAAAACTCAGAAATAACAAGATTAAGTAGATCAAAACCCAAGAATTCCGAAAATAAAGTAAACTTAGATCTACAAGAATCTAGCCATGGAAAGCAGAAATGCCAAGTATTAAAGTAAGTTAAAATGCTATAAGGAAGAGAATGAAGCAATAAAATTGGAGTTCCCTCATGAAGCAAGTTGCACTTGCCTAGACCTCTCTCTCTCTGGTAGGTGAAGGAAGTAATGGAAGAAGAGTAATGAAGAGAGAGAAGGAAGAATGGTTAATAAATGGTAGTGGTGGTGGTAGGTAGGGGGTTCACCCTTGGTTCATAATGAACCAATAGCAATCCCAAACCGAACCAAGCCAACCCGAACCAAGAATAAACCAAGCCAGGGAGGAAACTAAGCAAGGAAATCATGCAATACAAGAATAAATACGTACACGTATTCCAGAATACGTAATACGAACCACAGACATTACAACTCTACCCACCTTAAAAGAATTTCGTCCTCGGATTTAATTAAGAGGCTAGAGAGACGAGGACAAGCTATATTAATCACAAGCAAGCTATAACTAGGCAGGCAATCACTTATTCAAGCAAGGAATCGAAGGCATGAGGCATAAGGAAGACATTATACCTCACGAGTCAAACAAGTCGGGATATCGCGATCAGATATCATCCTCATGCTCCCACGTTGACTCACCCAAAGAGTGATGACCCCAAGCGACTCGGACTAACTTGATAGTCTTGTTCTTGAGTGTCTTCTCTCTCCGGTCCAATATAGACACGGGCCTCTCCTCATACGAAAGGTTGGTACCAACAACCAATTCTGAATGATCTAGGATGTGGCTCGGGTCTGGAATATACCGTCGTAATTGGGATACATGGAACACGTCATGCACCTCGCTTAGCGACGGCGGAAGAGCGAGACGACATGATACATTTCCTACTCGCTCCAGAATGTCAAATGGCCCTATATATAGGACTAAGCTTTCCTCGTGCGCCGAAATGAATGACGCCACGGTTAGGCAAAATCCTCAGGAATACATGGTCACCGACGGAAAACTCGAGAGGGTGCCGATGAGAATCGGCCCAATGGTGCTGGCGATCTTGGGCAACTCGAAGGTGATCTCGGACTCTCCTGACCACCTCGACTGTCTGGGCAATCATTTCTGGACCGAGCATCTGCCTCTCTCCAACATCATTCCAGGCTAACGGGGATCTGCACTTTCTGCCATAAAGTGCCTCGAACGGTGCCATCTGGATACTGGCCTGGAAACTATTGTTGTACGAGAATTCTACCAGGTGCAAGTGATCTTTCCACGAACCACCGAAGTCAAGTGTGCAAGACCGTAACATATCTTCAAGAGTCTGGATCGTGCGCTCTGACTGGCCATCTGTCTGCGGGTGATATGCTGAACTGAACTGGAGATGAGTCCCCAAACTCTCTTGCAGGCTATGCCAAAAGTGCGACGTGAATCTTGAATCTCGATCCGAAGTGATACTAACTGGCACTCCGTGCAACATGACAATCTGCCTGAGGTACATATCTGCTAACTGAGCCGTCGACTGACCAACTCTGAATGGGAGAAGTGAGCTACCTTCGTGAGCCGATCAACTATTACCCAAATAGCATCTCGACCAGCTGGGGATCTAGGCAATCCGGTCACAAAATCTATGGTCACATGTTCCCATTTTTATTCTGGAATCGGCAAGGGCTGAAGAAGTCCAGCGGGCCTCTGATGCTCAGCTTTAACTTGTTGGCAGACTAAACACCGAGAGGCAAACCGAGCTATCTCCTGCTTCATACCATTCCACCAGAAATGCTACCGGATATCATGGTACATCTTCGTGCTGCCAGGATAGATGGAATACTGAGAACTGTGCACTTCTGACATGATCGCATGTCTGATATCTCTACTGGGTACACAAAGACGCTTACCATGTCGAAGTGTACCATCCTCATGAATGCATAGCTCTGGTCTTCGTCCTGCCTCACACTCTGTCCTGAGTCGCTGAAGCTTGGAATCTACTGACTGCGCCATCCGGATCCTCTCGACTATAGTGGACTGAACTTGCATACTGGCCATCAATGCCACAATAGAAGGGAGAACAACTTCTATACCCATCTTCTGAAGATCGGCTAACAATTCCGGTTGCGCTGATAGGAAATAAACTCCGGCTCTCCTGCTCAATACATCTGCCACGACGTTGGCCTTCCCGGGATGATACTGCAAGTTGACATCATAATCCACAAGAAGCTCCAGCCACCTCCTCTGACGCATGTTAAGATCCTTCTGGGTGAAAACATACTTCAGGCTCTTGTGGTCGGTGAAGATCTCCACCCTATCTCCGTACAAGTAGTGCCTCCATAACTTAAGTGTAAACACTACTGCTGCCAGCTCCAAGTCATGGGTTGGATAGTTCCTCTCATGATCACGAAGTTGTCGTAAAGCATAAGCTATTACCTTCCCATGCTGCATCAGAACACATCCTAAACCTCTGCCCGAAGTATCACAATACACGGAGAATCCTCTGGTTCCATCTGGAAGCGCGAGAATAGGAGCCGTCATCAAGCCTCGCTTCAACTTCTCAAAAGAATCCTGGCACTCTGCTGTCCAAGCAAACTGCACATCCTTGCGGGTCAACCGGGTCAATGGTGCCGAGATCCGGGCAAAGTCTGAAATAAACCGCCGGTAGTAGCCGGCCAATCCAAGGAAACTGCGAACTTCTGCAACGGTGCTAGGCACTGGCCATGACTCAATGGCCACGATCTTCTGGGAATCCACTTCTACTCCTCTTCTGGTGATGATGTGACCCAAGTACGAAATACGATCGAGCCAGAACTCGCATTTACTGAACTTGGCATATAACTGGTGCTCTCTGAGAGTCTGAAGAACCACACGGAGATGCTGCTCATGCTCCACCTCATTCTTGCTATAGACCAAAATGTCATCCAAGAACACAATCACAAACTGATCCAAGTAAGACATGAAGATGCGATTCATGAGGTCCATGAATACTGCCGGCGCATTGGTTGCTCCAAATGGCATCACAAGGAACTCCCAATGCCCATATCTCGATCTGAACGCTGTCTTCGGGACGTCCTGCTCTCTGACTCTAATCTGATGGTATCCTGAGCGCAAGTCGATCTTCGAAAATACTGCTGCCCCCTTGAGTTGATCAAACAAGTCATCTATCCTCGGGAGAGGGTATCTGTTCTTGATTGTCACTGAGTTTAAGGTACAATAATCAACACATAACCTAGACGTACCATCCTTCTTTTTCACAAGAAGCATCGGGGCTCCCCAAGGCGATCCACTAGCACGAATGAATCCCTTGGCTCGAAGTTCTTCAATCATCTTGTACAAGATCTCCAACTCTGAAGGTGCCATCCTGTAGACTCTTTCTGATACTGGGGCTGTCCCGGGAATCAAGTCTATGGTGAACTCGATCTCCCGCTCTGGCGGCATACCTGGAAGCTCCTCTGGGAAAATATCTGGAAACTCTTCGACTATCCGGGGAAACTGTACTGCTGCTATCGCCATCCGCAACACTGGAGGAGAAGCTCAACTGCGCCTCGGGAAAAGAAAAACTCTGGCTCGTCTGGAATGCTAAAAACAACTCTACCAACATGGCAGTCTATTCTAGCATACTGGTTCCTCAACCAATCCATCCCTAGGACCACATCATAATCGGCCATCGGGAACTCTATCAATCTAGCGGGGAATTCTCTACCGCTAACTACGATCCGACACGAGGAAAACACTCTATCTACTCCCATAAGTCCGTTACCAGTAAGTATATTGAGCCTTACTGATAACGACTCGGGCTCCAGTCCTATCCGTATCGCGAATCGTGCAGACATAAAAGAATGCGATGCACCAGAATCAAATAAAGCTGAAGCTGGGAAGGAGTTGACGAGAATAATACCTGCCACTACCTCTGCTGGTGCCAATCCTTCCTCTACGGTCATCACCATGGCCTGACCATGCCCTCGGGGTGCTGGTCCCCTCTGCTGAAATCCTCACTGCCTATTCTGACTCAAGGCTTGGGCCTGAGTATGCTGCTGGGGGTTCTGCTGCTGGAACATCTGGGACTGAGGCGGCAAGGGCCTCGACAATAGATACTGCTGCTGCTGGACCGGAGCTGGTCCTCTCATCGAAGAGCTAGAAAGGTTGGACGATGATGAACCACCCCTATTCGGGCAGGATCCAACCCTATGGTCTGCTGCTCCACAAGCCAGACACAATCCCTGTGCCCTGCGGCACTCTGCCACTACATGGCCTGGCTTCCCACAATGAGAACATCCCACTACGGAAGACTGCTTCTGCTTCTGCTGCTGAGGGTGCGTCGGAGTGGAATGCTGAACCGACGTCACTGAGGCCGCTCGCCTCGGAACTCCAATAGTCAAAGCCCTGGCTGCCGGGGCTGGTACTGAAGACTGATTTATCTGGCTGTGGGATCTCTTCTGACCTCCGGCCCTATCTATAATCCTCTGGAAGGTATACTCATGCCTCCTAGCTGCTCTCAAGACTGCATCAAAAGTTTGATGCTCAAACTGCTCGACTGCTAACAAAATCTCCAGGTGAAGTCCCTGCTGGAACCGCTGGGCTCTATCATACTCGGTTGCCACCAAGGTAGGAGCAAACCGACTGAGTCTCGAAAACTCGGCCGCATATCCGTCGACCGTCCTGCCCATCTGCTTCAGATTGGTGAACCTCGTCTGTAGATCATACCGAGCTACAGCATCAAAATACTTGGTCTGGAATCTCTCTCTGAACACTGCCCAAGCAACGGGTGCTGCGAATCCAATGGCCTGAGCCGTCCACCAGCTGCGGGCAAGATCTAACAACTGCAGGCGCACCACGGCTACCTTCTCGTTCTCTGGAGTCCTGGCTGCTTCTAGAATCACTTTTGTGTCCTAAAGCCAAGCATCTGCGGCGATCGCATCTTCACTACCGTCGAAGAAATGAGGGTTCAAGCGCTTGAAGCTGTTGGCCGCGCTGTTACCCTGATGACCGCCCCTGGTCAAAGCATCCGTCACTGCCTGGTACAAGGCATCTCCACGACGATCTTGGGAAGCTATCAAGGTCCTGACGAGTCCTACCAAAGTGCCATCATCAGGCTCGGCAGGCTGAACTTGCTGGACTGGTGGCTCTCCGTCAGAAGGCACGACTCTGGAGGCTACTCCTGAATGCCGGGCTTGATCTCCTGGTTGTTGCTGATCCGCAGGAAGTGCTCCGCCTTGCTGACCGGCAGATCCAGGAACAATGCCGCTGAAGAAGACGACATGGGGAACAATAAGGAAGGACCAGGACAGATCAATGATACAAGCATATGATCAGGACAAGAATCCAGGGATTCAGAAGATACGAGCAGAGATCAAGGGCGAATACTGATTGAGACATCTATTCGGTAAACCCTCACATATCTTGATTCACAAGACCTGCATGGGCCACCACTTAAACCATGTCACACCCCAGAACCAGAATACTGGAGAGCGGGGGCAGACATAGCCAGCTACGTATATGAAATGGATTCTATCTCGCTATACGGTCACGGCTGTCTAGATACATGAGGGTTTACTACAAGCCAACAGTCTCCTGAGGTCATGAACAAGCCTAGTGTCTCAATCACAAGCAAGTAAGTAAAGTCACAAGATGTATGATCATTAAATATACAATAATAAGGCGTCCCAAATATTACATATTCAGCTGATCATGACGCTAGTCGTTACAAAATGTTAGGACTAGCAAGAGTTTTAGTCATACATGATCAACCATAGGATCTGTTAATCATGTTACAGTCCGTAGGCAGACAGTAAGTAAGTGCAATCGAGCTAAACAGGTGCTCGTCGGCCAAACGCCTCAAAAGAATATGTTTACAATAGAGTGGGAGAGCCAAAAATAACCCACTCGTTGCCCTGGTTACGCCTGGTGTTCACCATCGGGCTGGAAGAGCGGTAGATCCTCTGGAGCTGCTCCGAAATCTGGCCATACAAAACCAGCTGGGTCAGATCCCAGAAAGTGCAAGTGCCACAAGGAAGCTTCACTTAGGAACTAAAACCAGCAATCAGCACAAGAGTATAAATAAAAGTAAGAACTGGAAATAAGAAAATACATCAGAATGATATGCGACGAAATAACCATGGAACTATTCAGATAACCAGGTTACAACCCGTAAACCAAACAAGGACCGGGGTTGTAACCCTTCGTCTGAACAGAACTTAGAATTCTCACCATTTATCGGTAAAATAAATACAGGCTTTCAGGTCATACAGTAATATGGAACAGAATCAGGACAAGACTAGACTGGTTAGACTCCATCCAATCATTTCACGGCCAAACAAGAATTACGGCTTTATACTTTAACTAACTAGGGTTATCACAGGCCTAGTTACTAGCAAGATGCAGTGAGATTATTCCACAGCCACAAGCCCTGCAGACCATCCAGGTTATCCGGGTTGAAAGATTAGGGTTGAATTCAGGTGGGTACATCGTCCAGGAAACGCATATACCCTTAGGTAGCTTGAAGGGTGCAACACATGACAGTGTGCTGGAAATGTGCCCTACTCGACGGCAGGCTACAGATCCCAAGGTGCGCCCAGGTAACGGGATTGCCTGTAGCTGGGAGATCTCTTTATGACTAATGTATTAATCTAGTTATTTAGCCTTAGTCCATTTCAGTAGGTACTCCTGACGGTGGTACTCAGGAGTCCCCTCCTAGACATGATGCAAGACAGGACTGGGTTATTTGTACAAGCACAATCGCCAACGGTGTTTGGGTTAATTATACAGGTCATGTCATGTCAGGTAGCCGTCGTAACAGCTTATCAAGATATATCATGTCAGGTTATCATGTCGAGCGTACTTATCAGGAGTACGCCACGACGGGCCACTATCAGGTCATGCTAGTTCCTTGCCACACCATATCGTGTACAATTGTCATTTCAATCATGTCAATCAAATCGTGATTTATCAAATTCAGAAAAAAGGCGTAAGGATATAAAATGGGCATAAAATATACCATAGGGGTTCCAAGGCATGGGCAATAATAAAATAACAGTACACAGGGCTATAGGAGAACCATGCGGCTCAGGCATATACGGCCAAAGGAGGAAATCCATACGGCTGGGAAGAGAAAAGCCCATGCGGCTCAATAGGGTCAGGCGCATGCGGCCAAGAAGAGAATCCATGCGGCAGCAGCTCATGCGGCTGAGGGTCCAAAGCTCATGCGGCAGAGGAGAAGGAGGCATATGCGGCTAGCGGGAAGAGTAGGGTATTATGCGGCTAGCGGGAAGAGTAGGGTATTATGCGGCTGCAGGGGGGAAGGTTCCTGCGGCTGAGAGCAAGTGGCTTGCATGCGGCTCAGAAAAAGTTTTCATGCGGCTGGGTCAAGTAAAGTCCCATGCGGCCAGCGGGAAGAGAGGGCGCATGAGACTAAGTCAGAGCATTCATGCGGCTGGAAGAAGCGGGGTCCTCATGCGGCCAGGGATTGAGCGAGTTATGCGGCTAGATGAGTTCAGCCCTCATGCGGGTCAAGTACTTCCAGCCATGCGGGTGAAGAGAACACTTGCCGTATGAATTATTCATGCGGTCAAGTCAAGCACAGTTTATCTTCTCCGAAATTTCGAGAAGAAGAACACCATGAGAGCCAAGTTCTCAAGCTCCATAACTCCATCATCCGGAGCCAAAATTCGAACTTCCATAGGTCAAAACGGGTCAGAATGAAATGATCTACAACGTAGAACCATCAAAACTCAGAAATAACAAGATTAAGTAGATCAAAACCCAAGAATTCTGAAAATAAAGTAAACTTATATCTACAAGAATCTAGCCATGGAAAGCGGAAATGCCAAGTATTAAAGTAAGTTAAAATGCTATAAGGAAGAGATTGAAGCAATAAAATTGGAGTTCCCTCATGAAGCAAGTTGCACTTGCCTAGACCTCTCTCTCTCTCTTGTAGGTGAAGAAAGTAATGGAAGAA
Source organism: Iris pallida (assembly GCA_029216955.1). NCBI lineage: Eukaryota > Viridiplantae > Streptophyta > Magnoliopsida > Asparagales > Iridaceae > Iris > Iris pallida. Next base: position 1,581,344 of record JANAVB010034218.1, read on the forward strand.
GAGTAATGAAGAGAGAGAAGGAATAATGGTTAATAAATGGTAGTGGTGGTGGTAGGTAGGGGGTTCACCCTTGGTTCATAATGAACCAATAGCAATCCCAAACCGAACCAAGCCAACCCGAACCAAGAATAAACCAAGCCAGGGAGGAATCTAAGCAAGAAAATCATGCAATACAAGAATAAATACGTACACGTATTCCAGAATACGTAATACGAACCACATGCATTACAGAATCGGGGACCATTATCATCATCGACTACCGAATAAATGGAACGGGACCGGAATTATACCTTGGGTTGCTCGGCTAGAGCTCTCAGATGAAGATATAGAAAATAAATGCGGACAACAGGTCAGAAAACCCGCAGACAGCGCTGAACGGACAGCGCTGGACAGCGCTGAACGGACAGCGCTGGACAGCGCTGTTCAGATCAGTGGGGCACGGGCTCGCGGGAACCGGAGCAGAGGGGAACGGCTAGGGCATAACCGCGGGACAGCGTCGGAGAAGGGGCGGCGTTGGGAAACTATGCCAGAGAAGGGGCGGTGCTGGAAACAGCGCCGGGCGTCGGGGTTGCGGGTCCCAATCGGGGCCGGGAACGCGGCCAGAAGGTCGAGGCCGAGAGGGGGTCCGACGGGACGGCGCCGTAAGGACGGCCGCGCGGTGAGGGCCGCGGCCTGGGGCGCGGGGAAGCCGGGGGAGGCCGCTGGGGCGGTGCTCGGGGCAGCGGGCCACGGGGGTCCTGGCCGGAGTCGGGCGCGGGTCGGAGCCGGAGGGCGCGGGTTCGTCGGGGAGCGGGGGCTCGGGTGGATCGGGGAGAGCTCGGGAGTGTTTTGGGAGGAGATGGTACTGGTGGTGGGTTTGTTAAGAAAAAAGAGAATAAAAAATATGGGGAGTGTTGGTGAAGCTCCTGAGTAGTGATGGGTTGGGAACGTGTGTTGGTGTTGGGGTTTAATAGGAAGGGAGTGGAGAAATATGTGTGGTGGAGAGGGAGTGAAGGAGAGAGAAGTGAGGGGAGTGGGGAAGGTGCTGGTCCAGCGACTGGACCAGCTCGTGGGGGAGAAAGTGTTTTTTTTTTGTTTAGTAAAAACAATATATATATATTTATATATTAGAGAAATGAGTTTAAGAATGGGATCAGAAAACGGGATTGGGTTTCGGGTAACTGGTCCAGGCTCGGTCTCGCAACCAAAAATCCAAATTATTATTTTAAAATTAAGTTTTGAATCCACAATATAATAATAATAATAGTATTATATATTAATAATAATAATAATAATAATAATAATAATAATAATAATAATAAATTATGAATCCAAAAACTGGGTTTCACAATCTTCCCTCCTTAGAAAATTTTGTCCTCGAAATTAAAGGCAGGGTTAGGGGTTACCTCAAGTCTCAAACAGATACGGATACTGCTCCCGCATCTGGTCTTCTCGCTCCCAGATAGACTCGCCTGGTGAGTTGTGCCGCCACATAACTCTGACTATTGGCATCATAGAGTTTCTGGTTCTCTTCTCTCCTCTGTCCAATATTGCCACTGGCTTCTCTGGCACTGTGAGGCTGGGTCCAATTTCCAGCTTCGAATGGTCCAAGATGTGGCTCGGGTCCGGGATGTAGCGTCTCAGCTGCGAAACGTGGAAGACGTTGTGGACGCCTTCGAGACTTGGAGGTAGAGCCATCCGATAAGCCACTTCTCCAATCCTGTTAAGTACTTCAAAAGGACCAATATATCTGGGGCTTAGCTTTCCTGCTCTGCCGAAACGGATGGTTCCTCTGGTAGGAGAGATCTTCACAAACACATTGTCACCTTCTTCAAACTCCAAAGGCCGTCGGCTGCTATCGGCCCAATGCTTCTGTCTGTCCTGGGCAATCCTGAGCTTGTCTCTGACCATTCTTACCTTCTCTGCTGCATCGGTCACCATCTCAGGTCCAAGCAATACTCGTTCTCCGACGTCGTCCCAAGCAAGTGGAGTGCAGCAACGACGTCCATAGAGTGCCTCGAACGGTGTCATACCGATGCTAGCTCGGTAGCTGTTGTTGTAGGAGAACTCTACCAAGTGCAAATGGTCTTCTCAAGACCCTCCAAATTCCAAGACGCAGGATCTCAGCATGTCTTCTAGCGTCTGGATTATTCTCTCCGATTGTCCGTCAGTCTGGGGATGGTAGGCGGTGCTGAACTTCAGTTGTGTTCCCAAACTGTCATGCAAACTCTTTCAAAAGTGAGAGGTAAATCTAGTATCTCTGTCAGACACAATACTTACCGGAACTCCATGAATTCGGTAGATGTGTCGCATGTACAGTGCTGCCAACTTCTCGGTGGATAGACCAACCTTGAAGGGGATAAAGTGAGCTGACTTCGTCAGTCGGTCCACGATCACCCAAATGGCATCCTTCCCTCCTTGGGATCGAGGCAGTCCCGACACAAAATCTATTGTTATGTGCTCCCATTTCCACTCCGGGATGTCAAGCGGCTGTAGGAGCGTAAAAAGTGCTTCAAAGAAAGAGTCATCTCATTCATAAGTGGTCTGCTTTACGCCTAGCAGAACGGGTAATTTCTTTACGCCCAAGACTAGGCTAATCAATTTATGCCTAAAAAGGCTGATCATTTTACGCTCGGGTCTACACCCATGATTTTACGCCAAGGACAGAGCAGCCACTTTTACGCTGGGCAAAGCTGTCAAGTCTTGCATTTAATGGAAACTCTGACATGAAGATATTAATGATGGCATATATCACAGAATTCAAAGGGATTTGTTTTACACAGAGACCAATGTTGTCGTTTAGTGTGTGGATTGAGCTACTTTACGCTCACACTACGGCTTCTTTTACGCACGAAGACTTAACGAGCTTTTACGCTCAACAGTTGACGTGTGCGTAAAGTCTATTTGAGCTATCTTTTGCGCTCAAGGTTATTTAACAACCACTTTACGCGGGAAGTCTACGTCAAAGCTACTTTACGCTCAATCTATTTCTTTACGCTCAGAGTACATTGGGCTATTTTTACGCCCTATTCTCCTCCACCAGTTTGGAACGTGGTTTGCTTACGTGGCTTTTATGCCACTCTTTTCGAAGAACGTGTGTACGTACATCCTATTCTTACTGAATTGATGGGACACGTGTCAACGTATATAGAGGATGACTTCGATCATGGGTGGCAGTTGTTAGCGTAAAGACGGAACTTTTGCTGAGTTTTTACGCACCAGAGCCCAAGTCTATAAATAGACTTATTTTTCTCATAACGAAAAAAAAAAGACAGGGAGAGACAGGAGAGAATACAGAGATCAGAACTTCGAGATTTTGATTCTCCAGAGCATTCTTCTTCAACTTTTCTTTCAGAACAGAGTGAAGCAAAGCAGGAAAGCATTCGGCCTCGCCATCAGTGCCCAAGTGCGTCGATACCTTTCTGGTGACTTAGTTCTTCCAAGTTGTTCTACTTCAAGCAGTGATCTTCATCATCATCATATGGTCCAAGGAACAAAGTGATCATTTACAGATCAGACTTCCATAGCAATACTTTCCCATAATCAAATTTGTACTTCTTGTACTTTTTCTCATTTTATTTTCAAAATCTAACTTTTGTTTGGCAATTTTGTTAAGTGAAACAAAATGGCGACTCTGCTGGGGACGACCTTCTCCTCTAACGAGGAGGCGATTGCTCAATATGATGATGTTTCGGTCGATTCGACCAAGAAGACTCTGGTTGTACACTTCGACCAGACTGCCTATGAAGAAATGCTCCGAACTGGGGGTGGTTCTCGCCACTCCAATGTTCAAAAGTCTCGTAAAGCACGAAAAGTTTGGATTCCCAAATCCAAGGTAGTTTCTGATCTCTCTGTTGCTTCTGATGACAAGGAAATTCTTCCCACTCCTGTCGTAGGGGCTCCCGTTCGTAACGAGACAGTCCTTACTTCAGAGTTGCACTCAAAGTGTGACGATTTATCTCCTATTTGTAACGGTGAAGATAATCAGGTTTCACGCCCACTGCGTAAGAATCAAATTTTACGCTCAGTGGGTAAAGACCAAATTTTACGCTCAGTACATAAGGATGAATCTCCCATTCGTAATGGGGCAGACTCTAAAGTTTATGCTTCTGAGTGTAAGAATCAGTCTCCCGTCAGTGACGTGGTAGGCCCAAATAAATTATGCTCCTCGCGTAAAGCAAAATCTCCCGTCTGTGACGTGGTAGATAATCAATTTTTACGCTCCATGCGTAAAGGTAAGTCTTCTGTCTTTGACAGTGTAGATAAAATTCATAACGATGTTTGCACATCTAATGTGAATGTACCTAAACGTGTGCAGCGTAAAAATGTCGTTGGTAAAGCTTCTGTCCTACACCAACAACCTTCTTATACTGCTTTACGCAAAGTACCAAACTTACAAATTACACGCCAAAAAAATGGAGTCCTACGTGCTAAATTTCAAGATTTACGCACACAACTCCAAACGCGTAAAAATGTATAGTTTGGTTCTGCGAATGCAGCCAGTAATCTTCTTTATACACAAGGGACTAAACGTTTTTCTACCCCAAATGTAATAAAGAAGAATACTCCATCTGTTCCTTCTGATTTACATGAATTGCTAATACAAAAACGTAAGAACAGACAATCTCCGGTAATATTCCCCCAAAAAAACATCATTGTGAATATCACCAGGTTGTGATCAACTGTTGTTGTTCGGCTTCAAAACGGTCAGTTTTTGATCGTTTAAATTTTAACTCGCCTCAACATCAAGCTGAAGACCAAGAACATGAGCTGTCATATGTGTCAGTCAACATGGCATCTCATACTAACAGAGGACGACATCCAAGACGGAATATGTCCCAAACCCCAGGTCAATAACAGTTCAACAGGCTTCTTGATTCCTTTGAAGAAGTATATCAGAATACTCGATCAAGAAGATAAAGACAATTACAGACTTCTGAATCAGAAGCTGGGGGTACTCAATCTTTTGAGTCTGATACTGATAGTGTGGATTCATACTTCTATACTAATCCCTCTATATCTTCAAGAGAGGTTGAATCCTACGCTGTTGGAGATGAACCAGAGACGTCATCTGCTAATACAGAACAACGTCTCACTGTCGTGGAGCAATCATTGAAAGACATGCTTAACATGGTGCAAAGCATACATCAGATAATTTTGAATCAGCAAACTGCTCAACCTACAGTAATAACTCCGGTACCAGTAGCAGCACAAACTCAAGATAGTCAAGGGGCCGATATACCTTTGAATATTCAAGAGCCTGCTGTTAATCAAAATTCTGCATCTCCAGATCCCATCATTCCAGAAGATGTACCACCTCCAGTGGGGGTTACGGTACATCCAACGACTATTCAATCAAATGTGCTTCCTCAAACCAGTGAAGCCATTCAAGCAGTACGTGAACTCAAAGCACAGTTTGAAGTTTTGAGGCACAAAGATCAGCTCCAAAGGTTAGGGATTAAGCAACCTTATCCTCCTCATTGGAATGATGTACCCTTTCCACCGAAGTTCAAGCCGCAATCCATGGTTTTATTCGATGGAAAAGCATCTCCCAGTCAATATATCAATTACTTTGATATTATGACTGTACACTTGCAGAAAAATGATGCTCTTCTCACTCGAGTGTTCATCGGGTGCCTGACGGGTTCAGCTTACGACTGGTATCGTAGCTTACCCGATAACTCTATTTCGTCTTTTGACGAATTCAAGGCAATGTTTCTCTCCCGTTTCTACGAAGGAGGTATGGACATGAACATGTCCTCCTTGATAGAAATCAAACAAAAGAAGAAAGAAGATACTCGGACGTTCATTGAATGTTTCCGACAGGCTACTCTAAAGATGCCTCCTGGTATGCCAGATTCAGCGTTGATTGATACATGCAAGATGAATTTGCGACCATCCATTGCTGTCTTCACAGGTTCCCAATTCACAGATTGGGCTTCGTTTATCATAGCAGCAGTTTCTGCCGAGACCAATGGTAGGTTGGCTCGTGAACACGGGATGATTTTCGCTTCAGAAGATAAAGGAAAGAAAAGTAATCCTGGTAATAATCCTGGCAATCGTAATATGAAAGGAAAAGATACTCTTATGGTCAATCTTTCCAAGAACAAAACGATACCAAATAATCAGGAATCTTCCAGGCCAAAGGAAGAATACTCTTTTGACGAAAGTGATATTCCAGGAATATTTCAATGTCTGGTGAAAAGTGGTAAACTTCAGATTCCAGAGCCAAAAAGGCCTAATGAGGTGAATCTGACTGACAATCCCAAATATTGTATCTATCATAGATACATTAATCATCCTACCAGTGCTTGCTATGTCTTGAAAAAGAAGATCCAAGAGCTGATAAATGGTGGCGCTATCGCTTTAACCAATGATGACCATACAGTTACGACCAATATGGTTTTTCTTCAGTTCGGGGATTTTCCTCCACAGCAAATCCCAGATGGAATTATCCCAATTTCGAAGGCGACGATGAAGATCGTAAATATCCCGCCTGCCAGGAAAGAAAATACAGGATTGCTGCCGCTCACATTGAAGAATGGTGAAATCATGTGGGTACATCTTGACTTAGTACCTGAATTGGAAAATGAAGGTAAAACTTTAAAATCCAAGAAAGGTAAGAAAGTCAAAACCTGCAACATGATTTCTCATGTAATTCCAGATCCTGATGACTTAGATCATCTATGGGATGGCCTTCCTCTAGAAGATAGACTAAAAGGACTAAACATTTGTCCTCCAAGTCTAGCTCCTCCTACCAAGCTCAAGCTTACTCATCAGCAGTGGCTAGCCATAAATAGTGTTCCTTTATACCGGGCACAACAAGTTTTTGCTGCTTATGAAAAAGCTCCAACAGGGATTTCTCCTCGTATCCCGAATCCTTCTCCTCCCTTAACTACAGAGACGTCTATGCTTCATTCTCCTGTAGTTGCAGAGGTTTCTTTCTCTTCCTGTGCTGAAACACCTGTCCAAAGCTCACTGCCTATCCACTTGTATAGTCAGCAATCTGTCCTTCTTATGCGGAAGATGGGTTACGACTTTCAAAAGGCAGAAGGTTTGAATTATGATAAAGGAATACGTCTTCCTTTACAAATTCAAAATCAGAATTCTACTGCTGGATTGGGTTCTGAAGTTCCTCGTAACAACCCTCACAAGAAGAAGGCTAAGGGAAGAAAGACTAAATCCTGTAATATGGTACTTTCTTCTCCTGAGTCTGAGGAAGAAACTTTTGCTGGTACAAGATCTGGAAAAGAGTACCACAAAGACTATAAGGGATCCTCCAAAGAAGCAGAAGATGTAGTGGAAACTCTACCAGTTCAACCTTCTCCTGTTCCTGCTAAACCGTCTGTGGTTGAAAAGGGGAAACAGAAGGCAGTACGCTTTGATACCCCATTGAAGTCTGCTTCCAATCAGGGGGTGGTGATGAAGCCTTACAAGTTTGACATTCTAGCTCAGTTAGCCAATACTCCGGCTAGACTATCTATATTTGAACTGCTTCGCCTTTCCAGAGAAAGCATAGAGACTTTGAGCGAAGCTTTACTTCAAGCAGATTCATGTTTGGCTCAACTCAAGAATCCTGATAATATACCAGTGTCATGTCCGTAATGTCATAGTGTGATGGAAGCAATTCCCAACATCACCTTTACACAAGAGGATATGCTATTGAAACACAACAAGCATGATAGGCCTCTGTGCTACACTGGATATATCGGATCCACTGAAATTGACAGGATTTACATTGATCCTGGGTCTTCAATTAGTATAATTCTTCAGAGTATGCTAAGACCCCTGAGGATTCCTACTAGTGAGCTGACTTACACTAGTACTACGATAGTCGGTTTTAACTCTGGTAAGAGCAAACCACTGGGGAAGATTCGTCTGCAGATTCATATTGGTGATCTTCGAACTATGGTAACTTTCTATGTTATCAACTCGGACGTATCCTACAATATTCTTCTTGGAAGACCGTGGATTCATGAGCACAATATTGTGCCTTCAACTCTTCACCAATGTTTCAAGTATGTGGACTCCCAAGGAGTTGTGAAAACTGAGTTTGCTGATATTAATTCGTTCAAGGGTGTCGAAGCCTACTTCTCTGATTCAAGGCTTTATAAACAAGAGCATGTGAAAGAGATATCAGACATGGCTGAAGATCAGTCATCATCTGACGATCAGTCTATTAATGAAGATCCGCCAGAGGAGCAACCTTTGAAGATCATAGTCAAGGGACGAATCCAATCCCAACCTGTCAATGATCAACCTTTGATAATCAAGGTTAAAGGAAGAACTCAAACTTCATCTGAGGAATCAATAAATATTCCTGCTAAAAGCCAAGTTCAACCTTTTATGATCAAGGTCAATGGGCGTACTTCTTGTACGAATGATCCAGAATCACCATTGATTGTTAATCTTGGCAATTCTACGCAGAAGACGGATGACAGTCCACTGTTGATTAATCCGAAGCGTAGCAATCAGATTGTAAATGATGTAAATATTGATCATTCTGTACTTTTTGATATCAATGAAGATTTCCTGTTCGAGTATATGGCTGTCAAGTTTATTGAGAGAATGACTTTATCTTCTGATAATCAAAGTCATCAATATAAAGACAACATAGAACCGGAAGAAACTTTATACATTGATCATAAGGAGAATTCTTTTCCTCCTCATGTCGATGTTGGACCTTATGCTCAAAAGTTCTTGACATCTTCTCCCTATCTGCTTCCTGTAGCCGCTTCATCACAAGCTTGCGTAACTTTCAGACATCACGAAGAATCATATTTCGTGGTTCCGTCTGATAAGAAAAACAAGCGTCAAATTGTGTTTGGTCTGGCTAGAAATATCCCTGTTACTCAGACAGATGATCTGAAAGATAAAGATAAAGTAAGAATCCGAATTGACAAATACAGTCAACAATCTATCAAGATTATCCAGAATATGGGATATGATTTAAAGACTATGTAAGGTCTTAATCAAGACAAGGGTAGACGACTACCATTATACGGTGATCCATTTTACCAGAAGACTCATCATAGATTAGGATATGATCCGTCCCACATGTTTAATGACGATATACAAGAAGAATTCTCTTCTAGCTCTTCACAATCATCAGATTCGGAAGAAATTCTATTCATCGAATCCGATATGTCTCGTTCCTCATATTGTGAATCTGGGCAAATATTCTCAGTCAATATGGTTCAAGCCGATGACGAATCAGAACCATTTGAGAATGATCCTTGGGCTCAACAGATGGATACTCAATGGGAACTTCGTTTTGAACAGCGACAGCCACCTACAGAAGATGAGGTTATCCAGATAGATGTTGGAGATGGAATTACGTCCAAACCAATATTCATCAGTAAGAATCTTTCTGAAGATGAAAAGGAAGAGCTGATAAAACTTATCAAAGATTACATTGACATCTTTGCATGGAGTTATGAGGATATGCCAGGGCTAGATCCTAAAGTTGCTACTCATAAACTCAACATTTTGCCTAATGTCAAGCCTGTAAAACAACAGCAACGACGCTTTAGACCAGATATGATGGATGCAATTGAAGCAGAAGTCAAAAAGCTGATTACATGTGGCTTTGTTAGTGAAGAACAACACCCAGATTGGGTGGCCAATATTGTTCCTATTATGAAGAAGAACGGAAAAGTTCGAGTTTGTATAGATTACCGAGATCTTAATACGGCTTGTCCAAAGGACGAATTTCCACTTCCCATTACTGATGTCATGATAGACAATACATGCAGTTTTGAACGTATGTCTTTCATGGACGGATTCTCAGGATACAATCAGATCAAGATGCATCCAGAAGATGAGAAGCATACATCTTTTCGAACACCCCTTGGAGTTTATTGCTATACGGTTATGCCGTTTGGTCTTAAAAATGTCGGTGCCACATATCAACGGGCTATGAGCAATATCTTTCAAGAATATCTACGGAAAATAGTTGAATGCTACGTAGATGACATTGCTGTTAAAAGTCGGTCAAAGAATGATCACATTCAAGACTTGAAGACAGTATTTGAATTGATGCGCCAACATCAATTGAAAATGAACCCTACTATGTCTTTCTTAGGGGTTTCTAGTGGCAAGTTTTTAGGATTTGTCATTACCTCTCAAGGTATCCATGTTGATCCTGATAAGGTTAAAGCAATTCTTGAAATGCGTCATCCTCGTAATCTGAAAGAACTCCGTGGCTTTCAGGGCCGTATTGCTTATATCAGAAGATTTATATCTAATCTTTCTAGGAGATGTCAACCTTTCTTCCGTCTATTAAAGAAAGGGGTATCTTTCATTTGGGATGAAGCGTGTCAAAAAGCCTTCAATGACATTAAGCAATATCTTACAAACCCGCCTGTTTTGGTACCTCCGGTGATAGGAAGACCATTGTTGCTATATGTTCGAGCCTTGGATCATTCACTTGGCGCTCTTCTGGCACAGAAAAGTGATATGGGTCATGAACAAGCAATATATTATCTGAGCAGAATGATGGTCGGAGCTGAACACAGATATACTCCTGTGGAAAAGGAATGTCTAGCCTTGGTTTTTGTCGTCCAAAAGACAAGGCATTATGTCACTGGACAGACTATTCATGTCATCTCCAGAATAAATCCCATTCGGGTATTGATGAGAAAATCGAGCATTCTTAATTCCAGGTTAGCTACCTGGGCGATGTTGCTCACTCCTTATGACATGGTTTATGTACCTCAAAAATCAGTGAAGGGCCAAGCGTTAGCTGATTTCTTAGCTGCTCATCCTATACCTGAAACTTCGAAGTTATATGGAGACATTCCAGACGAAGTAGAGGATTGTAACATGACTTTGAAGAATGATATATGGCAATTATATTTTGACGGAGCATCACGAGTGGGACCTAAAGGCAATATTGTCTCTGGGGTAGGAATTGTCTTGGTTTCTCCTGACAAAATGGTCATATACCGTGCCTATTCTCTTAATGAGCCATGTTCTAACAATATAGCAGAATATAATGCTCTATTGATTGGTCTCCAAGTAGCAAAACAATTGGATATTGAATTCTTAGAGGCTTATGGAGATTCTCAATTGATCGTTAATCAAGTTAGAGGGACTTATGAAGTCAGAAATCCTGATCTCATCCCCAATCATCAGGTGGTAGTCGAGTTCGTCCTATCATTCAAAGGATTCTTTATTGAATTTGTACCACGTTCTCAGAATGTGAAGGTTGATGCTCTTGCCAGTTTAGCTGCAGACTTGGCTGTCCCAATCCGAAGGCAAAATACAATCACTTTGTTGGACCGAGACTTGTTCTATGTGAAGAGTAATCTGCATATTGAACAAAGTTATGTCACAGAGGCAAGTTCCCAGCAGAAAGATTGGAGAACTCCATTCATTGATTATGCAGTTCATGGGATTTTGCCTAAAGAACCTAAAGAAGCTGCATCAATTAAGAGACGATCATTTCGATTCTATTATGATTCATCTTTACATATGCTATATCGTCGTTCATATGACGGACTCTTGCTGCGTTGTCTCTCAGAAAGTGAAGCCAAACAAACACTGCGTGAGGCTCATGATGGTGTCTGTGGTGCTCATCAACCGGGTCCAAAGTTGCAAGATCGCATTCGAAGAATGGGGTATTATTGGCCCTCTATGATAGCAGATGCTGTAGACTATGCCAGAAGATGTAAAGCATGTCAGATTCATGCTGATTTTATTCATCAGCCGTCTGAATTTCTACATCCTACAGCAGCCTCCTGGCCTTTCGAAGCTTGGGGTATGGACGTCATTGGTCCTATTAACCCTCCTTCTGTCAAAGGACATCGGTTTATACTAGCTATAACCGATTACTTTTCGAAGTGGGCAGAAGCAATTCCCCTTGCTGAAGTGAAAACATCTAATGTAATCAGCTTCATTAAACATCATGTCATTTATCGCTTCGGGATTCCTCGACGAATAATTCATGACAATGGGCCACAATTTCCCAGTCAGTCATTTTATCGGTTCTGTGACAAAAATCGAATTCAAAATCTGGCTTCTACGGCTTATAATCCAGCTGCTAATGGTTTAGCTGAAGCCTTCAACAAAACGATCATCAAACTTCTCAAAAAGTTTGTCTCTTCTAATAAAAGAGATTGGAATGAGAAGCTTGGAGAATGTTTATGGGCATATCGAACAACGGTCCGGTCTCCTACTGGTTTTATACCATTTTCACTGGTTTATAGATGTGAAGCTGTCCTCCCATTGGAAATCCAGATCCCTTCTCTTCGAATTGCTATTGCTAATGAGCTAACTACAGAAAATAATGATCACTTACGACTCCAAGAACTTGAAGGATTGGACGAGAAACGTCTTCAAGCACAACAGCATATTGAGCTATATCAAGCCCGTATATCTCGAACTTTTAATCGTAAAGTCAAGGAGAGGGTATTTAAAGTTGGCGAGCTTGTATTAGCTGTTCGGAGACCAATGGTGATGACTCACAAAAGCAAAGGGAAATTCCTAGCGAAATGGGAAGGCCCGTATGTAATTGAGTCCGTGTTCTCCAATGGTGCCTATCGGTTGTCAAAACCCAATGGAGATCTACTTATGCTGCCGATCAATGGCAAATTTCTTAAGAAATACTATGTATAAAAAGAGAAGACAGAACAAAAATAAAACTTCTTTTATTATTATTTTTGTTCAAGATAAAAGATTAAGGACGAGGGCCACTCCCTTCCTTATTGAATACATAGTCAGCCAATGCATAGAAGGCATCGTTTCCTGAACCCATAAAATTTTTACAGACGGTCATCCTCAATGCTTCTTCTTCAGGAGTTTTTCCTGGCTCTACTAAGAAAGAAAAGGTGTCTTGGGATGGCTTGGGTGTAGAAGAACTGTTGTCTACTTCGGTCGGACCGTCACTATTGGCTCAGCAGGGCATGTCTCAATGACGTCCTCAATGTTCCTGAAGACTTCATTCTTTTGCTGTACATCCTCGGAAGACATTTCCAACAGAGGAGTAGAAATAAGAATGAAATGATTATAGAGAATTCTCACCTATTTATAGAGGAGGATTACTAATGAACTAGTCTCTGAAATTGAAAACGACTTTTCATTTCCGAAAAGACTCGTTCGTTCATGTTACCAGGTTCATCCATTTAATTATGGAATTGAATCGTCCTTTCTGTTCCCAAGAAATACGTTGATTCGTCCACCGTTTTGACATCTCACAACATCTGTCTTCTTATTCCCCAGCTACCAAGGTTTGGTTAAGCTGACTTCTTGTCTCTTGAGAGAGGGATTTTAAATCTTCTATCAATTGATTAAAAAGTGGGATTCGTTATTTATCATGTTTTCATAACCTCTGGATAAATGCTAAATCTACCTACTTATCTATCATTTTCCATTTTGACCTCTGCATAGAAATTAATCTAATTTTCTTTTGAGTTCTCACACACTGTCATGTCCATATTACCTCTGATAGTATTGTGTACTCTAAATCAGAAAAGAAGGTTTCATTATCTATCATGTCCATATTACATCCAGATAGATACAAATCATCGAGCATAGAAGAATTATCATTTCCACTCTCATATCACCATAAAAGTCTATTACATTTCTTAGACTTTTCTTTACAATGGAAATCTATTATATCTAGGATTTTCATTCTATACACCAACGATAACCTAATAGATCTATTTCTTCTTTGGATCTTCTTTGACGGGTTCGTTGTTGGTGGCAGTTCCTGACTGTCTGAGCTCCAGTGGCAACCAGAGCAGTAGGAATCAAACTCTGGTCTTCTCTCTCAGAAAAGAGGAGAACCCCAGAGTATGGCAGCCCGAAGGCGTGTTGCTGCCAATACAATTGGTGGATTAGTGGCGGCACCTCAAAGGAGATAGGAATGTATCCAGCATTGGGATACAATTCCTAGTTCTGCCGTGAAAGGAACTCTACTACCCGATTTCTCGGGGTAGAGTTGACTCCACCATCCAACTCTCCGTGTATAAAGGCTCTTCCTACCAACAGAGGAAGACCCTTCTATCTCACGAAGAGTTCTGAGTTGTCTGATTTGTGCGTCAAAAGCGCATGAGCTCCCTGATGTTGATGTCAGAAGAACGCTCCTCACAACGTCAAAATCGCCAATGCCGGTTCTGGAAAAGCTGCTCAGCCAAACTTCTGCAGAAAAAACAACAAAGAAGAAGTGTTTTAAACAGAAGTATCATCAGATGCGTATTGAACGCTAACTAAAAACAGATGACAAGGTTTTTACGCCAGTGCTTCAACAAGGCTTTTTACGCCATTGCTTCAGCAAGGCTTTTACGCTGGCGCTTCACAAAGGCTTTTACACCAGTGATATGACAAGGCTTTTACGCCATTGCTTCAGCAAGGCTTTTATGCCGGTGCTTCACAAAGGCTTTTACGCCAGTGATATGACAAGGCTTTTACGCCATTGCTTCAGCAAGGCTTTTACGCTGGTGCTTCACAAAGGCTTTTACGCCAGTGATATGACAAGGCTTTTACGCCATTGCTTCAGCAAGGCTTTTACGCCGGTGCTTCACAAAGGCTTTTACGCCATTTGCTTCAGCAAGACTTTTTACGCCGGTGCTTCAGCAAGGTTTTTACGCCAGTGCTTCAGCAAGGCTTTACGCTCGTAAAATAGCTGTGTTCAAACAAAAAAAAAAATTTCGAAGACAAATATTTTCTTACGATCGGACTTACCACTTGAATCGAATGGTTTGGCTCTAATGGTGGTTGAATCCACGTTTGAAGACTGAACGTACAAAAGAACACCGTGGAAAAGCTTCACCATCCTCATTTGTTGGAGAACAACATCACAGAAAGTTATCTTCAGAGGAATGAATACGAGAATATATGAAACATTCTCGGTTATTTATAAAGGCTGAAGAACTGTTGGGATGAGTCTATTTCGGGGAAAGATCCTATTTAAAGGCTCTCGTAACCACAAAACAAATGCCACGTGTTGGTTTGTTTCTTGGGAATTAACAACCACAGAAGCAGTCAAAAGAAGTGCATAAACAAGTACGCGTCAATAGATGAGGTTAACAGCAAAATTTTATTTATAAAGGGGGAAGTGGACCCCTATAGATAAAAGATTCGCAATACATAAAAATGTCATTTTTTCTCTCCTTCGTTGGGCTGACGAAGGGAGATACCTAGTTCATGCATATTGTGAATCCCAGAGCGGCGCATCAGATTAAGAAACGCTTCGGCATCTCCTGGCCTTTCGTACGCAGTTGGGGGACCACCATCAATGCGACTAAAGACTGCAGGAGTCACTCCGAAACACTCTAAAAGGTTGCACGCTCGCTCGAAATCAAGCCTGGAGCTCGAAGTCTCTTTGTTGGTAATCTCGTTCTTCGGCGCCATGACAAAACAAGGATGAATGTCAAAAATAAAGAATTTGTCCTTATTTATACAAACCAAAGCAACTCTTCACATTCCTCGTTGGAAACTGCTTACTCGGGAAGATGAAGAGACATTCAAAAGTTTTGAGAAAGAAATTTATTGTGACGGTTAAGTATTGACCGACATTAATTTTCTTTTGAAAATCACGCCGACTGTTGGATATCCCCGCTTTTACGCGGATGACTGTTGCGTATTCCAAATTTTACGCTGGCCGATCAAATCTCAACTTTTACGCTTCTGTTCAAAGTGTTTCAAATTTTGGAGATATTTGAAAACTTTGAAGGGAGTCTTGTAGGAGCGTAAAAAGTGCTTCAAAGAAAGAGTCATCTCATTCATAAGTGGTCTGCTTTACGCCTAGCAGAACGGGTAATTTCTTTACGCCCAAGACTAGGCTAATCAATTTATGCCTAAGAAGGCTGATCATTTTACGCTCGGGTCTACACCCATGATTTTACGCCAAGGACAGAGCAGCCACTTTTACGCTGGGCAAAGCTGTCAAGTCTTGCATTTAATACAAACTCTGACATGAAGATATTAATGATGACATATATCACAGAATTCAAAGGGATTTGTTTTACACAGAGACCAATGTTGTCGTTTAGTGTGTGGATTGAGCTACTTTACACTCACACTACGGCTTCTTTTACGCACGAAGACGTAACGAGCTTTTACGCTCAACAGTTGACGTGTGCGTAAAGTCTATTTGAGCTATCTTTTACGCTCAAGGTTATTTAACAACCACTTTACGCGGGAAGTCTACGTCAAAGCTACTTTACGCTCAATCTATTGCTTTACGCTCAGAGTACATTGGGCTATTTTTACGCCCTATTCTCCTCCACCAGTTTGGAACGTGCTTTGCTTACGTGGCTTTCATGCCACTCTTCTCGAAGAACGTGTGTACGTGCATCCTATTCTTACTGAATTGATGGGACACGTGTCAACGTATACAGAGGATGACTTCGATCATGGGTGGCAGTTGTTCGCGTAAAGGCGGAACTTTTGCTGAGTTTTTACGCACCAGAGCCCAAATATATAAATAGACTTATTTTTCTCATAACGAAAAAAAAAGAGACAGGGAGAGACAGGAGAGAATACAGAGATCAGAACTTCGAGATTTTGATTCTCCAGAGCATTCTTCTTTAATTTTTCTTTCAGAACAGAGTGAAGCAAAGCAGGAAAGCATTCGGCCTCGCCATCAGTGCCCAAGTGCGTCGATACCTTTCTGGTGACTTAGTTCTTCCAAGTTGTTCTACTTCAAGCAGTGATCTTCATCATCATCATATGGTCCAAGGAACAAAGTGATCATTTACAGATCAGACTTCCATAGCAATACTTCCCCAGAATCAAATTTGTACTTCTTGTACTTTTTCTCGTTTTATTTTCAAAATCCAACTTTTGTTTGGCAATTTTGTTAAGTGAAACAGCGGCTGCAATAGTCCTGCTGGTCTCTGTCTGCTAGCTTTTACTTGTTGACAAATTAAACATCTAGTCACATACCTGGATACATCCTTCTTCATTCCGTACCACCACACTATAGTACGCATATTCCGATACATTTTGTTGGCTCTAGGATGTATGGAATACTGCGACTGGTGCGCTTCTTGCATCAGCTCGTTCCTCAGTTCGCCAGTTGGTACGCAAAGTCTCGTACCATTCTTCAGTGCTCTATCGCAGGCAATTGAGAATCCTTCAAGTGTTCCTGCCAGCACTTGATCTCTGAGTTTACAAAGCGGCTCGTCTTGGAATTGTGCCTCCTTGACTCTGTCCATTAGACTTGAACGCACTTGCAACTGCATTATTGATGATTCAGTTCCTGGTACAATGGCTTCTCTTCCCAGTTTCTTCATTTCTTCTTCAGGCAGTACAATTTCCAGTCCAAGCTTCTCCATGTCCTCCAGCAGATGACGCTCCTTGGTCAAGAACATTGCCATCGGGTATCGACTAAGTGCATCTGCAACAACATTAGCCTTATCCGGATGATACTGCAGGTTGATGTCGAAATCCTTCATCAGCTCCAGCCATCGTCTCTGTTCCATGTTCAGCTCCTTCTGAGTGAAAACATATTTAAGACTTTTGTGGTCTGTAAATATTTCCACTCTCTTTCCATAAAGGTAGTGCTTCCATAGCTTCAATGCAAATATCACCGCTGCAAGCTCCAAATCATGTGTGGGATAGTTCTTCTCATGAGTCCATAATTTTCTAGATGCGTAAGCAATTACTTTTTCGTGTTGTTGAAGAACGCAGCCAATCCCTTACCGGAAGCATCACTATAAATTGAGAAACCGCCGGTACCTGCGGGTAGCGCAAGTATCGGCGCCGTTGTAAGCCTCTTCTTCAGTTCCTCAAAAGCTGACTGGCAAGCTTCAGACCAAATGAATTCTTTGTTCTTCCTGGTAAGCTTCGTCATTGCTTCAGCAATCTTGGAGAAATCCTTCACGAACTTCCTGTAGTAGCCAGCCAAACCCAAAAAGCTTCGGATTTTTACAACCGAGCTTGGTACAGTCCACTTCTCAATAGCAGCTATCTTCTTTGGATCCACCGAAATTCCTTTTTCTGTGACAACATGACCCAGAAATTTCACTTTGTCTAAAAAGAATTCGCATTTAGATAGCTTACCATAGAGCTTCTCCTTCCTCAAGGTGCTCAGAACTTTCCTCAGGTGCTCTTCATGCTCTTCTTCAGTCTTCGAGTAGATCAGTATGTCATCGATGAAGACAACAACAAACTGATCCAGGTATTCATGGAAAACCTTGTTCATAAGGTTCATGAACACTACAGGGGCATTCTTCAGTCCAAACGGCATGACCAAAAATTCAAACTGACCATATTTGGTGTTGAACGCCGTCTTGGGAATATCCTCCTTCCTGACCTTGATTTGGTGGTAGCCTGATCTGAGATCTATCTTCGAAAATACCTTGGCTCCACTTAGTTGATCAAACAGGTCGTCGATCCGGGGCAGAGGGTACTTGTTCTTGATGGTGATGTTGTTCAGCGCCCGGTAATTAATGCACATCCGCACGGTTCTATCTTTCTTGGGCACGAATAAAACTGGTGTGCCCCAGGGTGAAGCCCCGTCTCTGATAAATCCTTGTGCCTTCAGTTCGTCAATCTGGTCCTTCATCTCCTTTGCCTCCTTAGGATTGACTCTGTAGCATCCCCAAGAAATAGGGGAAGAGCCGGGTACTAGGTCAATGGTGAATTCCACACATCGATCTGGCGGCAATCCTGGAAGACTATCTGGAAAGACGTCCATGAATTCCGCTATGATAGGGTGAGGAGGCCCGGGTTCTTCGGTGATAGAGGAGTAGGTAACACTCTTCATGTTTTTCGGAGCTCGAGAGATTTCAAACTCCGGTTCTTCTGGTGGGCTGAAGATTACACATCCTCTATGACAATCTATCAGCGCATGCTGCTCACTTAACCAGTCCATCCCTAGGACTACATCATAGTTGGGCAAGGGCATCACAAGTAAGGGTGTTAAGAATTGGTGGCCTGAGATAGTTATGGAACAATTACAAGCCTCAGTGATGGGTATGGGTCCACCACCGGTCATAACTCTACTAATCATCTTGCTAAGTCCCGTATCTAGGTGGTGTGCAGAAATAAACTTTGATGATACGAAACTGTGTGATGCGCCCGAATCAAATAATGCTAGAGCAGGATGTAAAAACACAAAAATGGAACCTATGATGACATCAGCGATGGGTTCCTGCTCTGGTTCTTGCTCTTCTGCCGCTAGGGCATAGGCTCGCCCGGTCTTCTGCTGGTGTTGTCCGAACCGTTGTTGCTGAATGGGTAGGAGAGCTCTTTGCTGAGTTGCTCCGGTCCGGTGGACTGACGAGGGGCAGTCCTTCACTTGGTGGGTGGCAGACCCACAGACTAGGCAGTGTCCTAGCCTCTTCCTGTATATGTTCGACTGATGTCCTGGCCTCTTGCAAAAATTACAGACAAGGATCTGCTTCTGAGGCGCTCGTTCATTGGTCCTTGCCTGATGTCCTGGCCTCTTGGGGTCAGCAACCAAGTTCTGGGCAAAGCGGCTAAGTCGGCCGAACTCTGCCGCATACTCTCCAACCGTCATGTTCCCTTGCTTCAGGTCCTGGAACTGTCTTTCCATGTTCCGCATCTCTGATGTTGGGAAGAACTTCCTGCGGAACAGCCTCTTGAAGGTGTCCCAGTCAAGCTGCTTGTCCTGGAGTCGGGGTTCATTCCGATACCAGGTGCTTGCCATATCTTGCAGCTGGAGTCCTACTGCTTCGGTCTTGAGGTCCTCTGGGAGTCGAGCGACGCTCAAAAGACGCTCCATGCTATCTAGCCATTCATCGACGTAGATAATACCCTCGGTTCCTTTGAAAGGTCGAGGGCCTTGCTTCTTGAAACTCTCTATATCTCCGACCTTCATGTAATAATAAGCCTCTAATCAAAAGAATGGCCTTAATGATATATAACTTAACTCCTGAATTTATGTTTACCTTGGCAGGTCGTGGCTCCAATGAAGTTGTTGCTCCTCTCTCGAGGGCAGCCATAGCCACATTGTGGGCATTCTCCATGCCTTCTCTCATGATCGCGGTCTGCTCGCGATGGGATTCAGCTTGGGCTGCGGTCTGTTCTCGATGAGCTTCTGCTTGGGCTCTCTGGGCTTCAAGCACTCCTCATAGCATGCCCACTAGATCGGTGGGATCCACGGGCACTGGTGGGGCAGCTGGTGCGGGCACTACCGCAGGGGACTACAGCTCAGTCTGGGGAGGTGTAGGGTTCGCCGCTTGAGATGTAGTGGCGTAAACGCCGCGGAGTGCTGGTGATTGATGGGGACGGTCGGTCAGCTGCAACGGTGAAGGGTCTGGACGTGCTGGGGGAGATGGGGTGTGTTCGGGTGATGACACCTCATCGCCAGCAGGGGTGGTCTTTTCCTTGGTCATATTCTGGAAGGTTTAGGATGCAAACATAAGCAAGGTATCCTACCAGTCTATAATCAAACAAAAATATTTATGTATATAATTCGGACCTATGTTGTGACAAATCAATATTCTAGTGTTCTAATTGTTTCTAGGTATGTTTTTCTAAGTTGTTATCGACCTGCATGGGCCACCACTAAAAACATGTCACGACCCGATCCCAATTAAATGGGTCGAATCGGATCATGCCCAGCCTGCACCGTTGTTGAGACGACGGCAGTAAGCTGTATCCACTATTGCAGGTAATCACAACAACATCTATATATTTGTCACAACTCAATATTCAGGAATTTAAAACTTTATTCAACTTTTAAATAAATACAATTGGAAAGTAAAAGAACTGAATTAAATACTGAATTCAAATAACAAAAATTCCAAACAACAAAACTGGAAACAGGAAAAATCTAACTAAGCGTTTGGCTCATCGGCCTCAGGTCCTGCGTCCTCCAATGGGGACTCTGGCAACACCACAGAGTACAGAACCGGGTCATAATAGCTGTTGTATAACAGCTCAGCATCCTCAAAATCTCCTAAAAATGTTATCTCCAGTCAGGAGGGAGCAAAGTACAATTCATGATAATCTAACAATTGAAATAATAATAGAGTTATGCACTTTTAAACAATTTGAAAATAAACAGTTCTCCATCAGTTAAAACATTGTGATGTGAATAGGCAATGAATATGACCGGCTTGGGTTGTACAGTTGTATCCTATTGATACGATATGGCTTATCCCCGTGTGTATGAGGGGTAAGCTAATACAGTCATTATACTACTTTGGATGTGGTCATACTCATTACACTACTCCCCCAGTACCCAACAGTCAATCAGTCAGTGCTCTCAGAGAGAGTTCCGTGTTGCATCGTGGTTTAAACTTGCAATAAAACGATTATTAAATAATTGTAAACTAACACAAAATGTACTTGCCTTTGTTTATGACTGGAAACGGTGTTGGTTCCGGAAAGATGCTAGGTTCGTCTCCGAGATCCTATAGTTGGAGAATTTTACTTAGAACCATTGTGAAACCAAGCTAGGTGTGCTAGTTGCAATCTCTAGTAGCAGGTCCTAGTCAGATTTTAAGTTTGTTTATTCTACTGCTAACGGTTTACGACGCGTGCTAAAAATAAAATAAATCTGGGCTTATGCCCTTACAAACTTTACATAAATTAAAATAAGAAAAAATTAGTTAGCTCTGACTAATATTCCGTATTTTAAATATCGAAAACAAAACTAAAAATAAAATAAATAAAATCTTAGGAGTCTCAGACTTGGTCCAATCGTCACTATTTGTTGCTAATGCCTCAACGTCCGGGTAAAACCGATTTCGTTTGCATTTCGCTAGGGCCCACGGACCGGTATAGTCGTCGCCCAAAAATCCATTTAAATAAATAATTTCCGAAAACCAATTTGAAATTCATTTCTAAAGTTTTATAAAAATTTGGGCAGCATTTCCTCTATATTCGGGATAACCCAAAACTGGAAAAATGCGCCGAAACACCCATAATAAAAGTCCCAAACCAGGGAACACCCAGAAATTAACTTCCAAACCATTTTACACAAAATTTAAATTCACAGAATAATTCCCGAAGCTTAATCGGAAACCCGAAATTATAATCGAAAAATCCCGAAATGAGATCGGAAACCACAGCACCCAAAATCCAGAAAACACCTTTCGAAAAAATCCGAAATAACCACAGAACATCACAAAACGTCTCCGAAAAAATTCGAAGTTACTACGTCGACCAAACCGAATTTCCGGGAGGGAATCGGGGACCATTATCATCATCGACTACCGAATAAATGGAACGGGACCGGAATTATACCTTGGGTTGCTCGGCTAGAGCTCTCAGATGAAGATATGGAAAATAAACGCGACAGCAGGTCGGAAAACCCGCGGACAGCGCTGTTCAGATCAGCGGGGCACGGGCTCGCGGAAACCGGAGCAGAGGGGAACGGCTAGGGCACAACCGCGGGACAGCGCCGGAGAAGGGACGACGTTGGAAAACCGCGCCAGAGAAGGGGCGGTGCTGGAAACAGCACCGGGCGTCGGGGTTGCGGGTCCCGATCGGGGCCGGGAACGCGGCCAGAAGGTCGGGGCCGAGAGGGGGTCCGGCGGGACGGCGCCGGAAGGACGGCCGCGCGGTGAGGGCCGTGGCCTGGGGCGCGGGGAAGCCGGGGGAGGCCGCTGGGGCGGTGCTCGGGGCAGCGGGCCACGGGAGTCCTGGCCGGAGTCGAGCGCGGGTCGAAGCCGGAGGGCGCGGGTTCATCGGGGTGCGGGGGCTCGGGTTGATCGGGGAGAGCTCGGGAGTGTTTAGGGAGGAGATGGTACTGGTGGTGGGTTTGTTAAGAAGAAAGAGAATGAAAAATATGGGGAGTGTTGGTGAAGCTCCTGAGTAGTGATGGGTTGGGAACGTGTGTTGGTGTTGGGGTTTAATAGGAAGGGAGTGGAGAGATGTGTGTGGTGGAGAGGGAGTGAAGGAGAGAGAAGTGAGGGGAGTGGGGAAGGTGCTGGTCCAGCGGTTGGACCAGCTCGTGGGGGAGAAAGTGTGTTTATATTTTTTTTTGTTTAGTAAAAACAATATATATATTTATATATTAGAGAAATGAATTTAAGAATGGGTTCAGAAAGCGGGATTGGGTTTCGGGTAACTGGTCCAGGCTCGGTCTCGCAACCAAAAATCCAAATTATTATTTTGAAATTAATTTTTGAATCCACAATATAATAATAATAGTATAATATTATAATAATAATAATAATAATAATAATAATAATAATAATAATAATAATAATAATAATAATAATAATAATAATAAAATTACAAATCCAAAAACTGGGTTTCACACCGGAAGCGGGAGAGGGGGGTGGCCGGAGGGGGGCGGGGCGGGAGGGAGGGGGGCTGGGGCTGTGCGGGAGGAGGGGGTGGCCGGAGTGGGGCAGGAGGGGAGGGGAGAAGGGGAGAGGGAAGGGATAAGGGCATTTTCGGGATTTTTAAAATTTTATGTATGAAGTTGAAAAAAAAATAATAGTTGATGTATTAAATTGTTGAGTAAAATAGTTTAGGGTATGAAGTTGAAAAACTGGAATAGTTGAGGGTATTAAAGTGAAATTTAGCCTATAATGTTAGGCTTGTGTTTTGGAGGTCCTTGATTCAAATTTTGACTATAACAAAATTTTGTTTTATTTATAATTTTTTTACATTATGTATGGGGGCCCATCTTGGATGTTTTGCCTTGGGCCCCCATTATTAACTCAGGACCGGTCCTGTGGGTAAGGAATCAAAAACTCATTCTCAAGCCTCTAAAACTTGAACCAAACAGTCCCTAGTATTATGTTGCAACCTACCACCTCATCATATGTGTTGTTATGTAAGTTATAAATAAAATAAAATTACATATATTTATGCAATGTTTGCTGTATCTTTCGTTTATACGTTTTTTTTGTTTTTATAATTTTTTAAAGAAAGGTTTTTAGTTTTTCATAAACAACAGACATGTGTGACATATCTAGTTGTTACTTGTTTATAAAAATAAAAATATGTTTGATAAGCTGCAATAATTGTACAATGTTTTTATTTTGGGTGCATACCATCTGCATCCCAAATTTATTTATTTTCCTTTCCTATTTTGTATGAAAACATGGTAAACATTTTATTTTGTTTTCACTATTTAGAAAAAAAACTACTTCCCAGAAACATAAAACAAAAAAACACTTACCAAATATAATTTTTGTAGAAAAGAGAATCTTTTTAAACAATAAAAAATTAAATAATTATATTGAAAATTTAAATATACATCAATAAGATTTATTCAAATTTAATTTTATTGATCCTAATCTACCTTTCTAAATTTAATAATGTTTGAAATATGTTTTATAGGACTTTAATCTTATCAAAATTTAAATTTTAGATTTAAAAAACTTAATTTATCCTAATTCAAAAATAATAATTATTCATATATCTGTGTAGAGTTTATTACGGGTATAACTAAGCAATTTATTTTAAATTTATCAAAATCTATAATTTTAAATTATAAATTGTAGAATCCAAAATTTAGAAACTTAAGTATATTTTCTCTGTATATATATAGTGGTTTAATTGTAACTTTATACTCTCAATTATTTCTGTTTTTCAACTTGATATCTTAAATTTTTTTTTTCCAACTTGATACCCTGAATTTTTTTTGACAATAATGTCCCTGCTAAAAACTACTCCCTCCTCCTCTCGAACGGTCCCTCCCCCCCCCTCCGGCCACCCGCCCCTCTCCCGCACAGCCCCGCTCCTCCCGCCCAGCGCACCCCATCTCCCCCCCTCCTCCTGCCCCGTGCTCCCTCCCTCCCTCTCCCCTCCCCCTCCTGGGGCGCGACAACGCGGGAGGAGGGGGGGGGGGGGGGGGGGGTCTGGGGCATCGGGGCGGGAGGGAGGGGGTGGGGGGGGGGGGGGGGGGGGGGGGGGGCGATGGGGGAAGGAAGGACAATGGAATTTTCGAATTTTTTTAATTTTAGGATATGAAGTTAAAAATTTAAAATAGTTGATGATATTAAGTTGTTGAGTAAAATAATTTAGGATATGAGCTTGAAAATTCGAAATAGTTGAGAGTATTATAATTCAGCATATATATATATATATATATATATATATATATATATATATATATATATATATATATATATATATAAAGATTTGTGTGAGTCATGATTGAATTCCGTTGAGAGCAATTATGGTGATAACTACATGTATTTTGGTTGGCCACGTTTCCCATTAGTTTCGATTCTAATAAAACAAAATTTTATTAATATAATAATATTTTAGTAAATGTGTATTTTATATTACTAGCATATGTGCACGTGACTTGCACGTATTTTAACATTTTTTAATTAATTTAGAATTTTTTTTTAGAAAAATCAAAGGATAGTCTTCCTAATTACTAAGTTGTCTTTATTAAAATTAATGAACTATTTTTAATTAGTATAAGTATGTAAAAATATTTTTGGAATTCAAAAGTTTTACCATCTAAATTTTCCTATTATATAGTATATAGTAGAATAGATTACTTCCATTGCACTTGTTTTTGGGTTACGACATGCTACGCTGTCTCCTCTTCACAAAGGAGTTGTATCAAGTCCTAGTTGGTGTCCTAGTTGTATCATGTCCTAGTTGGTGTTGGTGTCTAGATTAGACCTAATGTGCTGTCGAGGGCCGATGGCATTATATTGTGGTTCTGACAGGGATGGGGTTTATTCTAAGTACTTTGACAAATACTAAAAAATATTTTTTTCTTAAACGCTATAATATTTTTATTTTTATTTTATTTTTATTTATTTTTATGTATTTATTTATTTTTATTTTTTTAGAGATATAGGCAGGCATAAATGCACAACTTTGACATGTACATGTTCATGTTCATGTTCATGTTCATGTTCATGTTCAAGCCTTCCTGAATGTAGGGTTGGGCTTTCGGTTTATTCGGATCTTACTTAAAGGCCTCGTTTGGTTTGCGGAATGGAAATGAAAGGAAACTGATTCCTTGGTATTTCCTTTCCTTTAGGAAATTATAATTCCTATAAACTTTCCTTTCCGGTGTTTGGAAAGATCGGAATTATAACCGGAATATATCTTTAATTTTTATTATAGTGTTTGGTGTTTGTAAGGAAAGGAAAAAAATCAAGTCAATTTTTCAAAAATACCCTCGTGCTAATAAAAATAATTATTACTTAGAAATATTTTTGTCTAAAAGATATTATGGATAAAAATGGTAAATAATATTATGAACATGGATATTTTGGTCAAAACTTTTTGTAATAAATGCGAAAAAGTTGGAGGAAAAGTGATTCCTTAGATAAATGGGAGGAACCACTTTTTTCCCTATTTTCCTACCTCTTGGAAATTATTTTCCCTTTCCAACAACTTTCCTTTGACTCCCAAACATAGGAAAGGAATCACTTTCCTTTCCCAAGCTCAAATTCCGGTAACCAAACGAGGCAATAGTCAAAATCAAATAAATCGAAATTCTAAAAATTTAAACCGAAATCGAACTGAATCGAATAATAAATTTATTTTATTCGATTTATTCGGTTTGCTCGTTTGACATATTTCTATTGTTGAATGAGTCGAATCCAAAGTTGGAATCGTGGTTGAATTATATTATAAATTATAATTTTTATATACATATTGTTGAAGTTTAAAGTTACGCACAAAGTTGGACTCGTTGTTAAATTATCGAAGTTGCACCTCAAAGTACATAAAATTGTTGTTTTCAAATTATAAGGACGTCACTAATGTTTTAAAAAAAATTACTCTTCAAACATTTCTTCATTTCTTTTTTTGAGGTAGTCCTGGCTATGCACAAGATTTGACAAATTGTTAGCAGTTCTATTGCTATAGAACTCTGATTTTCGGATTGTCAATTTTTTACAGTCATAATGTAATATAGGATGGCTAAAATTTGACAGTTTTCTATTGTCCCAAATGTGACCGTGTTTTTTTTCGAAACTTCGAACATCCATTAACGAAGTTCTAAACTTTAGAAATAGTGCTTCCTTCCGTGGACTTTTTTATATGAAACAATAAGAAAACAACTATAAAACATAAAATTTGAAAATCCAAAAAAGTATATATAGTTTTGATAAAACCTATAATCTATATAAAAAAAACTAGTTTCAATTGATCTTATTATTTATTTAGAAGAGATTAGACGGTTTGTTTGACATTTTTTTTGTTTAGAAGAGAAAAAAAAATATAGCAATAAGGTGCATGTTGCCCACCAAAAAAATATATATTGCTTCAATAATAAAATAGAATAAGTTGTGTTGCGCTCTAACTAGCGTCAGAAAATTTTTTTTTGAAGTGACAATAGCACAGATCTTTTAATATTTTAAGATAGGAACTTGAGACTTGGAAAAAGTTTCAGTACCTAAATCCAAATTTGTATGCTAACCGGTTGATCTAAACATGGGTGGACGTTTGGTTTATTCTGATTCAATTGACTCGAAATAGTAAAAATTAAATAAATCAAACTTCCAAAATTTAAAATTGAACCGGAATCGAAATTAGCCAAAATTAAAATTGAACCAATAACTGATTCGATTCTTTCAATTGGGCTATTTTAATTAGCCACAACAGACCCGCGTAATGCTAACCCCTAAATTCTGAACCGAAGGTCCGACAGAACACTCTTTTCAGAAACCAAAATATCCAAAACAAAACCCTAAAATCCCTAAACCACAGCCGCTTCCGAGCTCCGGCCAATTCCGGCGGCGGCGATCTGCTGTAGAAAGAGGAGCCGGTGAGTCTTCTATTTCTTGGACAAGTCGAAACCCTAATTCGAGTACTCAAAACCCTAAAATTTACTTCTTCTTTTTTAACTATTTCCGCTCAGAAGAGAATTTGTTTGATTCGGAGACGCGAAGATGGTGAGACCTAATCCTGAACCTGAAATTACGTACTACGATCCCTCCGCTGGCTTCTTCCGCAAATCTAGTGACGGTCCGTCCTCCTCGGAGCGCCGCAACGATTTTTCGGTACTATTTGTTGTTAGAATTGTTATGTTTTGATGACGATTTTATGATATTTGCATTCTCAATTTGTTTCCTACAATGAATTTTTGCAATTTGCTTCGTGTTGCAATGTTACTTGTGATGCACGTATAATATCTAGGACGCACCGACGGACGCGCTCCAAAAAGCGGTGGCGGTGTCATATCCGGTGTCGTCGTATCCGAATCGTATTGTATTCGTGCCAGTGCTACGTAGGTCGAGTTCAGTTTGTATTGTGTACTTTTAAGTATTATCCACAGGATGTAGCATGACATGTTTGCAGTCCTAGCGAGCAGCGAGCAACTGTGTCGCTGGCAGAAACTTGCGCCGATGGCCCCTGCCATAGGAAGCCCGACATGCATTGGTTCACAGCCTTGGTGTCACAACAGATTGAGACTGACTTTGCGTTGAAAAGTTCTGCTTGCTGCTAAACAACATACCACATTTTAAAAGTTTGCATTTTCGCGAAGTCTCGGCTGCTCCACTTCTAACTACTATAATTAGACAGATTTGTTGCAACAAATCTTATGGTTGTGGAGCGTCACTACGTTGATATGCTCGTCTCAGTTCCTGCTTTGAAATTATATCAGATGTAGCTTCCTGCACTACTTATAGGTCTGAGATTTTTTCTCTTCTATGTGCTTATCATTTCATATGTCAATAGATTTAGCTTAACCTCAAGGAAGGCCGTTCTCCACCACATTCATCACTTGTATCAATATTCGATAGTTCTAATTATGATTTGTCGTTAGTCTTGCAATTTGTTCCTCAACCGGCCAATTAGTTCTGGATGATGCAGTGTAATCTCCCCTTGGACTAACTCCTAATTGCAGTTCTTCCTCGCTCCTTCTTTCATGTTGCACATGTGATATTTGACTAACTATGTGTTTGTGGATGCATGACCATGAGACCGCATCTTATGTCATTTATAATTCTTAAATTTTAGTCTTTGATTCGTTAATTATCATTAATGGACTGCATGGGGAATTTTCTCACGTTTATCTCTAAAAAAAGTTAGTCCATTTTTTTCCTTCTCTAGCGTCTCACATCTTCCTTCTTTCTTCTATCTTATTCTAATTTATATACACCTATATGAAAAATCATATGATTTTTTGTTGTTGTTGTGAGGGGTATAATGTGTCCTTCTCATCTTATTATTATTTAAAGGGGAAATTTTGTACTGCCTCCTTTAACTTTCCGAATTCTAGCTGAGCACCTTGTTGAGAAGTCTTTGTGTTTAAAGTTTAAACCCTCTCCCCTCCAACTTCATTTGATAATTCAACTTTTAAAGAATAACAAACTGGAATAAACTTTATACCCTTTCTTTTAAAATTCAAAATGGACTTATCTTTCTGAATGTGTTGTTGACTTGTTGTACCCCCCTCTCCCTCTCTTCCTTCCTCTTTCTCTCCTCTCCACATCTTTCTCTCCTCTCCAAAATGTTTCCCCGTCTCTCTCCTCCCTCTTGGATGAGAGAACTTCTCCCCTCTCTCTTATCCAAATCTCTTTCTCCTCTCCTCTCTCCTCAAAACCCCTTCTTGCTCATCTCTCTCCAGAACTTTTTTTTTCCTCCTATAGCTCGACTCTATCATCTCCCTCTCCCCCTTGTGTCAGCCTTCACATACCATGACCTACTATTTTCAATCCGCAACCCAATCCATTTAACCTGCATTCATCTTTAGTTTTTATAATATTTAATTCTATTTTTCCAACTAAAATAGACCGACTATAACCATTTATAACTATTTATGACCACTTAGAACTAATTATAATCATTTTAACTAATTATAACAAATCGAATATTACTATAATCATCTATAGCAATTATAACCAACTTTTTTTCACAAAATAGTTTTTCCACACTTTGTTATAGCTGGTTATAATTGATACAAATGGTTATAATTGTGTTCTATCCTTTGTAATTAGCTCTAAGTTCTAACCAGTTATAAGTAATTCCAAATGATTATAGTTGGCCTATTTTGGTTGGAGATATAAACTAAATATTTAATTTTTAAAATACATTTAGTTAAATAGTTTGAGAGAAAGAGAAGTTGTGATGTATAGAGAGTGAGATGACAAAAGAGAGTGATACAAGAGATAGAAAAGAGAAAGGGACGCCAGAAAGAGAGAAATTTAGTTATTTATAATTAGGACAATTTGGTTTAGATGGTTATAATTGCTACAAGTTTGTTATACATAGTTCTAAATGGTTACAATGATTATAAAAAAAGAATTTTAACTGGTTACAATGGGTCTTTTTTAGTTGAAGAGAGAAATTAAATATATAATTCCACAAATATATTTAATTAAAAGATGCACATGAGAGAGTGAATGAGAGGGCCCATAAAATATTTTTTAAGTTGATGAGAGAGAAATTAAATATATAATTCCACAAATATATTTAATGAAAAGATGCACATGAGAGAGAATGAGAGGGCCCATAACTTAAGTTTTGAACAGAAGGGCATAATAGTTATATATTTGGGTTTAAACATAAAGACTTGTCAACAAGACTACCAGGTTTCGGAAAGTTGGAGGGTGCCGTACAAAATTTCCTCCTATTTAAACTTTAAATTTCACTTTTAGTGATAAATATTTGCACTATCTAAGGTAATAATGAAGCACCAATAGTGACTTCTTGGGTTGCCAAGACCTACCTCAAAGCAATTTATCTCGCCATGATATAGATACGGGATACAAACATTTTGTAGTAACCTATGTTGCATGGATAGAGACATGGATAATGGCGAGGACAAGATATGGATAAAAACACAACTTTCCTGTTTCCTTGCAACACGGATGGCAACATGTACTTGCTCATCTGATATATCATTGAGATTAAGGTCTTTGCAAATGTATAAGCTTGCATATTTTGAAGTTTTCAGTTCCCTTGAGTTGTAATAAACTCAAATATATAACTCCTTTCACGAACTACTGGCCTACTTTTTTCGTTTAAGGAAAATCTATTTTGTTGAATGAAAAGTGGATTTAAAAGCGAGTAGCTGTGTAAATGATCCACACTTGGGTGCTTGGTTGCCCTCATATTATTGATTACTACTTGGCTTCACTGTTAGCAAGTGACACTAGCTAAGAATATTTTGAATCCCCTTCAATATTTTGTTGTGAATGTTGAGGCTCTTTTTACTATTTTTTTTATCTAACTGACAGAGAAATTGTTGTGTGCTTTTTATGCCTTAACGATGACAATATTTGCCCATCTTCCTATATATGCTATACATCAAACATTAAAAATACATCAGCTATGAAACTGGAAATCCAAATTAGAAACCGTTTTTTTTAGTATTTATAAGCAAATGTTTAGACATATCCCATTATTGTCGTTACTATTCTCCAGAATGTTGACTGCCCATCCTTGAGTATCTTATTAAATTTATCTATGACCAGAGTTGAGTATGGTAGTACAGATTGTCTGGCTAATGGTGTTATTTTATTGATACAGGTGGACTAATTGTGTACTTTTTGCCTCAAAATTGTTTACTTTGTTTTGCCACGAGACTTGACTGATAGACTGGCTATGGGGTTGTTTTATTAATTTGAAATTTTAATAGTAAAATTGTTTATTCTTGCAGTCTTCAAATCACACAGATCGAGAACGGAAACATAAAACCACAAATGTTGCAAAGCAAGAGGACAGTGAGAAAGAGAAGTACGACATGAACAAGATATTGGAGGATATCCAGTACTTGGGTAAATGCCACCATCTTAACTTCATATTACTCAATTTGTAATCCCTTTATATAATTCATGTTTTGACAGATTTATCATATTTACATATTTCTCTTGCCTAACCAATCTGTTAAATTCTCAGTGAACTTATGAGAAAACTCATTTGACATGTTGGTCCTTTTGTTGAAACAAGTGTTTTCGTTTATCACTAAGAATATGTTTAAAATATGAGAAATGATATAATGCCTCTCTTAGTTTGCAAGTCCATTGTGATTGGTCCTCGTGGGTCTAAATTTAGGAGAGTTTAAAGTTAGTACAAGCTATCATCTTTCCTAAAGTTTAGTCCTACATGGACCAATCATTTACTGGAGTTCCACAAGGAGTTGCAAAATAGGAAATTTATTTTACTTGTCAGGATGTGAGAATTTCACAAATTTTGTAAGATACTTTTGTTTGATGAGAAATTAAGGAACATCTTTTTAATCTTATTGAATTCTTCCTGTGTCTCCATCTTAACTTTAGAACTGATGCAGCTACCCTGATTACATCATAATATTGCGATGCCTTTGTTTTGTAAAAGCGGTTACTGCTTTAATACTTCAGGCCAGATATTACTAGACTATGTTGTACGAATAAGCATACGATGCATGGGCCCAGCCCCCACCTCACACGGTGGTTAACCAAAAACAACAGAGTACATGATGCAGATACTGGGTATAGACATTTTCAAATCGGTACAAGTATCACCTACTAGTACGAACACGATATGGATACAGACACCATTTTCCCGTGCAACGTAGCTGTTAGAAAATAATAGATTGGGCAACGGGTTACTAAACACTGGAAGACGGATGATACAACTAATGCTTGCATTAGTAAATCATTATCAGTCACAGTGTTGATGATTAGTTATACATGCTCAATAGCAATGAAGCCAGGGTACCCCACAATAGGTGTTTTGCTCGTATTGGAACATAGCAGACATGGCAAACATGCAAAATATCACGGATACACCAAAATTGGTTCCATTTTCATGCCATGTCCGTGCCATTATGCAATGTTGTTCTAATGTCCTTGTCTGTGTAAATAATCTTATTCCTAAGAATGTTAAATTGACTGAATTTTTATATTTCTTGCAAATCCTGAAATGGTCTATTTAAATTGCAGAGGAAATTTGTTTTTTAGTGTTTATCCTATATTAATTTATATCTCATCAATTAGGTTCCTCAAATATGACATGGAAAGAGAGGAAGAAGATGGAAAACCAAAGGGTGGTTGCTTTGGGTGGAAAGGTAAGTTTCTTCTCCTTTTACCTTCAGCTGAATTCCACTATCCACCAATCATCTTTCTTCTTTTAACCAACTCAATGTTCCATCGTCGACAGCCTCCTAAGAAGCATCGGGTGCCTTTGAGTGTAGCAAAAGTTCCCATGAAAAGGCAGAAGCAGAGGGAACAAAAGAAGATTGAAGAGGTGATAATACTGTTTTCATGCTATTCTAATCTATTTTCTTCCAGCATTGCAGAGAAGTTTTGGATTTGATCTCGTTCGTGTCTTCTGAATTGTTGTTTGTCTTATAGGAGAGGATTCTTGGGGGATTTATAAAGCGCGCCGGTAGGCCTAGAGTTGAGAAGCGCAAACCAGAGGACAGAGTGCTGAGGGCAAGCGAGGGTCATTTTAGCAAGGGTGTATTGAATGTTAAGCATCTCTTAGGAGGAGCTCCATCTAGGAGCAATGGTAATGATGGTGGTTCTCACATGAAGACTGCTGGCAAGGGGAAACCCAAGGGAAAAGGCAAAGGGAAGGGAAAAGGAAAAGGGAAAGGAAAGAAGGGGAAGAAAAGGGGACATTAGTCTGTTGCTTCATTGTTTGTTCTGTTTTTTTGGGCAATATTTTGTCAGCATATTGAATTTCATCATCCAGTTATATTTTGACCAAGTACTACATGCTCCCCGCAAAGTCATATTTCTTGCTAGTTAATATTGGCAAATATTCTGTTAGTATTACTCCTTCATGAGATGATGATAATACTATTGAGATGATGGGGGCAAACCTGTGATGATCATATTGTTGCTGTCATGAGAACTCCTATAATTTTGAAGGTGGCATGAGATTTCATTTTGTGATGAACAGTTTGGAAGAACAATCAATCATCAGTACTTCGAAGTCACGGCTACACTGTTTGCTTTGGATGCCAATTGAATGT
This sequence comes from Iris pallida, assembly GCA_029216955.1. NCBI lineage: Eukaryota > Viridiplantae > Streptophyta > Magnoliopsida > Asparagales > Iridaceae > Iris > Iris pallida. Next base: position 1,615,089 of record JANAVB010034218.1, read on the forward strand.
ATAATGATCTATAATGCTATGAATATATTTGATTGATGTCCTTCAACCGAAAGTTATGGCGATGGAAAGTGCATTTTGTTGGGAATTTTGATGCAAATTGGCCTGGGAAACTGACATAAGTGTTGTAAATTGTCAGATTGATTTTTTGCTTTTGCTTTTATTTTTATTTTTTATGTTTCATTTTATTTTTGGATTTCGGTTCCCATCTGAAATTGTAATCTTTGCATTCGGTGTCATCTTTGTATTCTCCTCCAGGGCTTCATAACAGTAGTTTGTAGCATAGAAGTCTAACTTAATTAAAGTTGTTGAACTATAGTTGAATTTAATTATAAAAATACGAAACTACTTACTATTTTATGATATTATTTATTGCAACATCATTTTATTGAGTCAAGTCTAGTTCCTTTCTTTTAAATTTTCCTTGAGTCTTAAAATTAAACTAAATTGATAATTATATTATTATTTCTGTAATTCTAAATTTAGTTCAGTTTAATTTCAAAAATACTTTAATTTTTGTGTGTAAATAATGCTCAAAATGCTAAGATTATAAAATAAATACATCAAGTACTAACAATAAACTTTGAGCATAATTTGATCCGACTAAGTGGTAACTTGGTTGTCTCTACAACAATCCTAAAATGAGAAAAAATGTATAGTTTTGGTATTGTGATAGTTAGATGCAATTATAGTTCAACAAACAAGGTGAAGTTCGGACTGGTCAACTTGGACCTGATCAACGGATCGACACGAACCGACCTGCTAGAGTCTCGAATTTGAATTAGGTTTACTGTGGTGACTTGAAGACTCGGTCCGGTCCAAAAACTCAGTCTGAACCCAGTCTGAACCGAGTCCTGCCTCCCAATTCGGTCGACCCGGCATTATCACAATTTACCCAAAAGTATGTTGGTACAAATTAAAGGTAAAATATCAATTTAAAATAAAAATATTGTTGGGTACATTATCACTATTTACCCCAAAAGTATGTTCGAAAGTTATTTTTTGAAAAAAAAAATGCTTGATAAGAAATTCAACCATGACAAAGTAAGAAATTACTTTTAATGCCTACGATCAAGCTTTTTATTCGGCTAAGACATATAATAATCAACATTATAATTTTGAGTCATTTAGCAATAGGATAATCAAAGCCCAAGCCTAGTCCATTCTTAAACCCCTCCCTGGGGTATATTCGTCTTTTACTGCACACCCTAAATAAACCCCATAGAATTAGGGGGCATTTCCGTAAATTCCGTGCAAATAGTAGGAGGAGGAGAAGGAAAATCTTTCGCTTCCCATAAAAGGAGTACAGCTTCCAGTAGCTTCTCTTTCCACAGTCAGAAAGAACTACAGAGAGAGAGAGAGAGAGAGCAAAGTTTTTGTTTAGAGAGAGAGAGAGAGAGAGAAATGGCGGCGGTTGCGGTGGCGAGGAATGGGTTCCGGCGGATGTTCTCGATCTCGGCCTTCGCACCTCCGCCTCCCGCCGTTCCCAAGCCGCCGGCGGACCCCAACACCAACCTCTTCGTCTCTGGTATGCCATCCTCTCTCTCACAAATGACAAACCCTAGCTTGGGGTACGGTTAGGGTTAGGGTTACCAACCGAAGCATATATATTTATTTATTTATTTTTTCTTGTTTAAATAAATAATTCCTGAGGCGAGTTAAATGAGAAATTAGGGTTTCTGTTGTTGATTTCCCTGAGTTAATTCGTACAAGTCTGTAAAGACTGATAGGAAAATAATCTGCTGAAAAACAACTAAGTTTCTGATTAGAGCAAAACTCTAATAGCAGTAAATAATTGCTGAAAATTGCTAATAAATTAGCAAAAGCCATCTGCTGGGGCGATGGAGATCTCCATTGCTTAAAGCGAGATTCGATTGTCTCCGTCGTCTATCCGTTCCCAGGAACCATCAAGTTCTAAGAAATTTCTAGAACACTCGTAGGTCACCACCCTTCACTTGGATAGAGCACTGATGTGCAGAAGAATGACACTTGGAACAAAAACACTCGGTTGCCTTTAGAGGATTCTCTTTTTTTTTTCCTCTGTTTTCTCAGCTGAAAGAACACGGCCTCGTTTGGTTCGCGGAATGGAAGGGAAAGGAAATCAATTCCTTGGCATTTCCTTTCCTATGGGAAATTGCCATTCCCGTTGATTTTCCTTTCCGATGTTTGGAAATGCGAAGGAATTTGGAAAGGAAAGTGAATACTTCAATGTGGGAAAGTGATTCCTTGCTTGGATGGATGGAATCACTTTCCCCCCTAATTTCCTTTCCATTGGGAATCACTTTCCTTTCCTCCTCAACTCCTTTGGCACCCAAACATAGGAAAGTAATCACTTTCCTTTCCCAACCCGATGATTCCACAAACCAAACGGGAAGTGTTGGAGCAACAACTTAGATAGGGAAACAATCCCTTGAAAGTGGTACTGTCCACTAAAGACCTGGACAACATAACAAGGAATAACTCAGTAACTCCCTACTAATAGGGCATTACGAACAGAACAGCCACCAGCAGTGGCAAAATTGCGACATTGAGACAAAGTAGCAGTTCTATTTCAAACCACAATTACTAAGCTAAGTAGTAACTTCCCGTGAAAACAATGATTTAAGTCGCTTCGTTTAAATAAAATATCGTAAGGGTTTTAAAATTTTAAATACAATACTATTATGGTTTTTCAATTTTAATATAATACTATTAGGATTTTTTTTTGAGTAATTATATAAAACATATTCAATTGTTAAGTATTTGTTGAGATGATCAATTATTCAATTGAGTCATTAACGCTAAATGGACTGAATCAATCATGAATAAAAATTAGGAATACTATAAGAAAATGCGCATACATAATCTGCTGAAGAAGAAAAAATTAACCTTATTCTTATTGGTAGTGGCCGGCTGGTTGCCGTTGCCATCGTTGGTAAGTGGCTTTACTAAAAGGAAAGATTTGTGATGTGGAATCTGAGTTTGAGAGTAAGAGAGAGATTAAGAAAAGTCGAGAGATATGGTTAAGAAAAGTGGGATTGGGAATAAGAGAAGTCAATTTTTTAAGTGTGTGTGTGTGGTTGTTGCTCTGCGTCGCTGGTGAAGGTGGGATTGGAATAAGAAACGTCAGTTTTCTAAGTGTGTGTTTGTGTGTGTGTGATCTAATATGAGTGTGTGAGAGAGTTTTCACGTGTCATTTTTTAAACAGGTAATTTCATAGGGGGTGAAGTTTATTGTATTTATAGGAAAGATGACATTTTTTACGAATTTACAGAAAGAGGGGTGAGGCGACATCAGAGATGGCGCCAGAGGCCCCCCCCTTGGCGCCATCTATGATGTCGTCGGGCCATCCCCCCTTTTTCTCCTTCCCTCTTTCAAATGCTAATTATCCTCCCTCCCTTATTTGTTCATATCCTCTTTCTCTTCTCCCAATACTTACTTTCTCTCCTCCCTATGTACTTTTTTTCCATGTCATTATTTGTTTTCCTAGATTCCTTACGGATTGTTGGAGTGCAAGTAGATGTATATACGAGGGTAAGAGTGGGAGAACATGATACATTCACATAGAGGAACAAGAACCGAAGAGCTAAGAGTGGGAGAAGATGAATGCTGAAAACGATGGTCGTATTCCCGGCGGGCCGACGACTGAAAGAGAGGAACAAGAACGGAAAAAATCACATATCTCGATTGGTGTTTACCAGAGAGGTAATTTTCCAAAAGTTCATATTTATTCGTTATTTTATTGTATATTAAATTAGAGTTAATTTGTGTCATTCGTTTCATTTGTAGTTATTTGATTATAAGCCGGATGTACGGTTGCGTTAACGTGGACAATGACATAGCGCTACAAACTACGCCATATGGGAGATAAATACATATCAAAAGGGCTTAGTTAACGTATTTGGTTTTGGATTATGTAGATGAGCTTGATTCTTGTTGCACGACAGAGATTTAATTTTTTTTCTAGTGCAACGTTGGTGGCCCTAATGCAACACTTTTCAATTGCCGGTAGGAGAGATGATCGTAACTCTACTGGATGTAGCCAACATTTTAGGGTTATCTATTACAGGTAAAATAATTGTTAAATATTAATTTGGGACGAAATTTTATATAGAAATCTAATTTAAAATTACAGGTGAGCCTATATTTTTTGATAATCAACCAAGCGCTGCTACTACAATTAGACGTTATCTCGGTATTGATCCGTCCGAAAATACAAACACAAGATCCGACGTCACTATAAACTGGTTGCGCGAAAACTTCATGGATCTAGATCGTACAATTGACGGTCCAGTTAACGTAAACGAAGAGCGGGTATTTAACTTCACTTATTTATTAATGTATTTATATTGAGAATATGGAAATCATAGTACCGTACGTTTACAGATTATTTGTTGCACAAGGGCGTATCTACTCGCTCTATGTGGTTCAGTTCTCTTTCCGAACGCAACTGGATGTCGGATTACTGTTCGACTTTTTTCTTTTCTTGAAAATTTGGTTCAACCGACACGCTATGCATGGGGAGCCGCAGTCTTGGCTTGTATACTTCTCTGACAGAGTTTGTGACTGCGACCTCTTTACAAGATATGAACAAAAATTTAACTATATGCATGTCACTCCTACAGGTATTTTATCATTCTAGAGAGTATTGACGTTACTTAATATAATCTAATTTTGTATTATTGTTTGTACTTAGATCTGGGCATATGAGCATTTTGCGATCGGTAGACCGGTGACTAGCATTAGTCGCGAATTAGGTGTCTTTCTAGTAGGTAGACGTTGGACTACTGATGTGGTGGACCAGGCACATTGTGGACATCCGGTTGTTTCGATTTATTGAACCGAATTTGACTCTCTTACACATGACGAGGTAAAAATTAATATTACATTTGTGTTTAATTCTGCTTATGTATTGACTTGACAATATCTCATATGGGTTACGTGGATGCCGTATATTATACGTGCCGATGCTCCCGACATCCAAAGGATGTCGTATTCCAATAGTCATTATAACTTGGTCATCTTATATGATTATCGGACCATGTACCACCCTGCTGATCGTGTTCTTCGCCAGTTTGGTCTCGTACAAATTATTCCTAATGCGCCCGCCAATATAAGCCACAGCAAAAGTGGACGGCTTTCTAGAATTCAACGTTATCTCCATGAATGGAACGCGAGATCCGATCGATATAATATATTGAACATGGCACGACCTGTTTAATCCGCTGAAGATTGTAAGTTCAAATTTAATATCTTATTTAATTTCAAGTTTGTAATTGTCGACTTATATGTCAGGTTCAAACGATTCAGGGTTATGTGATATTACATACAGACGTTGGTATGGAGCACCACGTATAGGTAACAGAGCATACACATTTGAAGAGATACGGTTCACTAATAGAGCCGTGGATGACTGCAGTATGCGACGATTTATAGATAACATAAGTCAATTGGTAAGTATTATTTATTTGAACAACGTTGTGTTAGTTATCATTTATTAATTGACATATTTTTAAATTTAGCGTCCAGAAATGGTTCAAGCGATTATCGATAGAGATTATGCTAGCACTTTCAATCTAGTACAACGTATTTTGGAGGGTATGGAACGAGATCTTAAGTATGGTCCTGCGTCCCATATGCCTCCTGTATATATTCCTCCAGATTATCCAACTGGCAATGTTAGACAGAGACAGAGCCGTAAGTCGTCTTATCATCCTGGCGAGGAGGCACCCTATCATCCTCCGGAGGAGACATTTTATCATTCTGCAGATGAGGCACCTTATGGAGAGAGGGCATCTTACCAACCTACTGGCGAGGGAACATCTGGTTATGCCGGCGAGAGCAGCTCCCAACCTACTTTTACCAATTGGTTTGCGGAGATGAAATAATATACACAGTTGCTGTCGACTCTAAGCGCTCTTAGGCCAACTCAAGAGACCCAGCGGATTGTGACTCCAAGGCCAAGTCAGATACCCCAGACGATTGTGACTCCAAGGCCAGCTCAAGAGGATTCCCCTGAACCGGTGGTTTCCCCAGAACCGGAGCGTCCAAGGCGTAGAACCAGTATTAGAAAAACTCTTTGGAAACATTTGGGTAGAAAATAGCGGAATTTATTTTCGTGTTCAATATGTAAAATATAAATCATATTTCTTTTTGTCATTTGATTACATCTTTGTTTATCAACTTGAATGCATCAGTTACTACATAGGATGACTAGTACATTTTCTTCTGTTGTGTCCAACTCCATGACAATTACTACAACGCAAATCTCTTGTAGATTCATTGCTTGAAGGGATGCGCTTCTTCTTCGGTCTTCCAGCTTTGCGTCTAACATCTGGTACTCCAATTGGTCCTCGCGTCAGAGTAGCTTCAAGCTCGTACGGTACTAGAATTGGTTCCATATGCGACATATACACACTTTTCAACTTGTCAGTAGAAAATATTGAAGAATAAAACATTTCAATATTGTAGTTGGAAGACTTACAAGCATAACATGCATGTATACATGGCATAAGTGTATGAAACCATCTTAAACAAGAACAATAGCTCTCGTTCAAGCGTACTATATAGGTTCGGCTGGTTTTACAATCTAACATTTCAAATAAGCAACTATCAATGCGTAACATTTGCAAGTAATATTTTTGTCTATTTATACTTGCCATTGATTTCATCATTCTTGGACAAAATCCTATTTCTAGATTTTCAGCATGGAGTCTATTCTTCTCCTGAAGCGTTGTAATCTTTGCTCTAATTCCATCAAGTAGCATTGTTATCGGTTTGTCACGTAGATTCTTAACCCAGCTATTGAAACATTCTGCAAGATTAGAAGTGTGAATATATAATCTAGCATGAGAAGAATAAGCAGCTATCCAGTGTTCAAAACTACGATTTTTATCATTCACCCTAATAAGCCAGTTAAACATGTCAATGTTTTCGGCTTTGATTATTTCAAATCTATAGTCGGCATCCGTTTTATTATACGATCTAGCAAGAGAGTCTAACATTCGATGAAATTTTGTAATCCGGGTGACATATTTTAAATTCTGTTTAAAATGTTGAATACAAAAGAAGTGTGGTAATTCTGGAAAAATAGTACGCATAGCATTTATATGTCCCTTTTGTTTATCAGATATAAATGAAAATATTCTCCAGTGATCTAAATATCTTTCAAAAGTATTTCTTTAACAGTTTAGAAACTATGTCCATGAATCAGTATTCTCACCTTCAGCAACAGCATAAGTAATTGGATATAACTGATAGTTAGGATCATGAGCACAAGCAATAAATAATGTACTTTGGTATCTAGATGAAAGAAATGTACCATCAATACTAATAACTGGTAAACAACCTGCTAAAAAACCATCAATACATGCTTTGAAACAAATAAAAATTCTTTCAAAGCCATTGTCTTCAGTGGCTTTTATACAGACTCTACTGCCTGGATTTGTCTCCATAATTCTTAAACCATACTCTTCAAGACTAGCATAGGCATCAGCATAACTACCGTTTATTTCAGCTAATGCCATCTCTCGAGCTCTCCAAGCTTTGGCATAAGAAATTTGTATCCGATGTTCTCTACGGATATTCTTTACTACTTGCGATAGGCTATAAGACTGATTATCCCTAATTATATCAATAATCTTATTTTTACTCCACTTAGCAGTAGCTAATGGATGGCATCCTCTTGTTAGTCCACTTAAACAAGAATGTCGACTTTCTAATGTACTAATGAGAAATATTTGTCCTGTGCCAAGGGGTCTAGCATATACTCTCCAATTACAAGCTGGTTGATCACAAGTATAAATAATTCTCCTAGAATTGTTCATACTACCGGTTGAACATGTAAAGTTATGTTCAATTGCTACATTACTTATAAAATTTCTAAACTCAAGCCGTGTAGCAAATTGTTGTCCGACAAATAATTCATGAGTGGTACCACTACTAAAAGTATCATCAAAATCATCATCTATATTTTCAATTAAATTATCACTATTTTCAATAGTTTGAAAATCATCAAAATCATCATTACTAGGTAGATCTACTGGTTCTTTTTCTTCATGAGTTGGAAGTGGTCGAGAAGAACTAGTACCCACTTCATAATTAGAAGCACGTGGACGTGAAAACATTTCAAGTGGTGGAGAAACTTGAGTAACAAAAATACTTATAAATGGCGATTGCAAATTAACTTCAAGAACAAAATTTTATGCTTGATCATAATCTATTAACAAACAATGAGAAACGAAAACATGTCTTAAAATAAATTCATATCGAATAGAAAAAGAGTTAATAATCAGAGTTCGTAGACTATCTAATGTACTAATACGATCGGTTAAAAGAAGTTGCGTAAAACCGTTTCGTATGATAGCCCATTTACTGAACCTCCATGTGAGCACAATATTCTTAGGCTCTGATCCATATCGAAAAAATGGACTTCTAATTTGTAGAAAATATTGAAGAATGTAGAGCGCTGCTAATAGAAAGTGGGAGGAAGAATAGAAAGAGTGAAGTGGGAATGAAACTCCCTCACATTCACCCCGTTTATATAGATGCAATCTCCAACGGTTAGAAATATGAACGTTATACAGTAAAGTGGAACGTTGGAAGGAGGGGATGGCCCAGCGACATCATAGATGGCGCGGGGGGGGGGGGGGGGGCTCTGGCGCCATCAGAGATGTCGCCCGGGGGGGGGGGGGGCCTCTGGCGCCATCTCTGATGTCGCCTCACCCCTCTTCCTGTAATTTCGTGAAAAGTGTCATCTTTCCTATAAATACATTAAACTTCACCCCCTATGAAATTATCTCTTTTCAAGAAAAGAAAGAAGTCGAACAATAATCCGACATCCAGTTGCGTTCGGAAAGAGAACTGAACCACATAGAGCGGGTAGATATGCCCTTATGCAATAAATAATCTGTAAACGTACGGTACTATGAGTTCCATATTCTCAATATAAATACATTAATAAATAAGTGAAGTTAAATACCTGCTCTTCGTTTACGTTAACTGGACCGTCAATTGTACGGTCTAGATCCATGAAGTTTCCGCGCAACCAGTTTATAGTGACGTCGGATCTTGTGTTTGTATCTTCGGGCGGATTAATACCAAGGTAACGTCTAATTGTAGTAGCAGCGCTTGGTTGATTATCAAAAAATATAGGCTCACATGTAATTTTAAATTAGATTTTTATATAAAATTTTGTCCCAAATTAATATTTAACAATTATTTTACCTGTAATAGGTAACCCTAAAATGTTGGCTACATCCAGTAGAGTTACGGTCATCTCTCCTACCGGCAATTGAAAAGTGTTGCGTTGGGGCCCACCAACGTTCCACTAGAGAAAATATTAAATCTCTGTCGTGCAACAAGAATCTAAGCTCATCTACATATCCAAAACCAAATACGTTAACTAAGTCCTTTTGATATGTATTTATCTTCCATGTGGCGTAGTTTGTAGCGCTACGCCATTGTCCACGTTCACGCAACCGTACATCCGGCTTATAATCAAATAACTACAAATGAAAAGAATGACACAAATTAACTCTAATTTAATATACAATAAAATAACGAATAAATATGAACTTTTGGAAAATTACCTCTCCGGTAAACACCAATCGAGATATGTGATTTTTTCGTTCTTGTTCCTCTCTTTCAGTCGTCGGCCCGCCGGGAATACGACCATCATTTTCAGCATTCATCTTCTCCCACTCTTAGCTCTTCGGTTCTTGTTCCTCTATGTGAATGTATCATGTTCTCCCACTCTTACCCTCTTATATACATCTACTTGCACTCCAACAATCCGTAAGGAATCTAGGAAAACAAATAATGACATGGGAAAAAGTACATAGGGGGATAGAAAGTAAGTATTTGGGGAAGAGAAAGAGGATATGGACAAATAAAGGGGAGGAAGGATAATTAGCATTTGAAAGAGGAAAGGGAAAAAAGGAGGGGATGGTCCGGCAACATCATAGATGGCGCCAAAGTAGGGGGGCCTCTGGCGCCATCAGAGATGTCGCGAGGGGGGGTCTCTGGCGCCATTTCTGATGTCGCCTCACCCCTCTTTCTGTAAATTCGTAAAAAATGTCATCTTTCCTATAAATATAGTAAACTTCACCTCCCCTATGAAATTACTTGTTTTTAAACAAATGTTGAAATGGCCCGAAAGAGTATGGGGCCTTGGGGTTGTCCTAAGCAAAACTATGGAGGGAGGTTGCGCAAGCCTGAAGTCAGTCTTGTATGGCTTACCCCTGGGCCATCCCTGTCTAAATACATGGTTTCTAAACAAAATGAGGATTATGAAGACCCTTTTTAGCTTAAACCCCTAATTGTACCGTTATTTGCGATCCATCAAGCAAATAAGTAGTTACAGTGGGACTAAATGAGAAATATAAAGCCCTCATCCGTTAGTGCAAAGATCGATGAACAAGGGTTTCTAAACGTAGAATTTCTTTTTGAAAACTTCTTTTATTAGGAGAGGCACTCGATTTGTTGTCAAAACCCTAGCTATGGTTTTGGAAAGTTTTTTTTCCTTAAACATGTCACTTGTCTCTTATTTACTAACTGTGTTGCTTTTTCTGCGCTATATCGTTGAAATACTTAAATACAAAAGGAGCTAAATGCGAAGTGGAAGTCCATCAGGACAAAGATTGATGGGTTAGAGTTTTATTTATAAATCTAGGGTTTCTTTTCTGAATTTATTTTTATCAGGAGAGAAAATCAGTTTGTTGTCTAAACCCTAGCTAAAGATTTGTGGAAACTTTTGAGATTTATTCGTCTTACGGTGGTTTATTGGAGGGCTTTAAATAGACTAAATTATATAAGAACTTGCATGTGTACTCTCCAGTCTCTACTGACCCCCTAAATCTTACTATCACCCCTTTATAAATGGCTTTTGCGCCTTATATAGGTGCTTTTGTAGCAGCACATGCAAACCATTGCTCATTTTCAATTCTCATTATCATAGGGTGCATAGTTACTATGATCACACTACTCCTGAACCACATTCAGACCCCTCTACTCTAATGCGATGGGTCCCAATACTGATCACCAAAAGTGGTGATCCTCGTGATCGGGAGCTTAAATTACGAAGATCAAATAGTGTATCAATCAAACGATAATAGAAAAGAATAAAACTGTCACGTCCCGATTTCGTAGAGTCATTTATTCACATATTTTATCTCTTGGAATCGATCGTCCTCGCTTGGGCGTGATGTCGTACAAGTCTGATATTGCACTTGTACAAGGCAAAGATGGTACATAATTGATTATCTTCAAATAGGAACACATCGCAGCGGCAGAAGCAGATAAATTGAAGTTAATGGGGACAATCTTTCTCATTGCATAGAAATACATCACTTCTTTATAGCAGCGGAGATAAAAGGATAACTTGAAGTCACACAGAGATATATAGAACTTTATTCTCTTTATTGATAATTGAAGAAGAGTACAAGACTTGTATTGAAATACAATGCTTACAACCAATCTCACTTTACATTGAAAGCCAACTGAACAATGCTATACAACTCACTTTTGATACTTGGATACGTTGGATTACAACTCGATATGCCGACTTGGCTTACAACTCACTGGTACAACTGATACAATGTTCCATACGTCATGTCCTTTATAAACAGAAGACATCATCTTGTACAAGGAGAGCTTCTGCATGCCCAACAAATCTTCGATGCCGCGGGACCGGTCAAGCCAATCTTCGTGTACAGAACATCTCAAGCACGAGCACCTGTCCACAAAAACGTGGGTCAGCACATCATCTATGTACTGGCGAGCAGAATCCAATCCACTCGCCTAAACCAACACTAACTGGTCAATTTTAGCAAGCAATTAATAGAATGATCTTTCTACTTGGGGCCTAGCAGCAGTTTTCAGTTCATGGGCAATAATCATAGTGAAGCATGTAAACTTATTCTTAGCAATATTCATGTGGACGTATCATTAGCATTCTTGGTGTTATCATGCAATGAAATCATTGAGGCATCGTTAACATTAACATCTTAAACATGTTATGACAATTCTCACTTCAAGCATCCATTAGCATGTATGTTATGTTTGAGCAGCGTTTATAGCAAGGCATCTTTCTAGCATACTGAATTTAACATGTTAAGCAGGTTCTCATATTGAAAGACTACACATAGCATCGTTTACTTGGCACGTTAAGCACGCAATTTAACTCAACACATATTGAGTATATCACATTTAAGTGATTTTTTACTGATAGCCAACTCCCTCGTACCTGCATAAAAATACAGGATAATATGATATACTTACTATGTCTGCACAAAACATTGATTAGCATGCATCCTGACTACATGGTCGTTGGTGAAACTCCACCATAAAGGACTTTCCAACGGGTATTACGACACACCATTCCAGGGTAGGTTGCAAGCCTAGCCGAATGTCCCGTAATACCTCGTGCCACCATAGCACGACCAATGTTTCCTCCCGGGTCGAATCGGTCCCGGTGCCCCAGGTACCGTTCGAGGAAACTTATTCAGACTTGTACAAGTACGTCCATGACTATGCGAATGCGTGTCGACTCGATAACACAAATGCATGGTAAAGCAACTGAAAGTAAGCAGAGCCAACAGTTCAACATCTCATCTCAATCTCGAGCCGTATTCAACGACTAATCATTACCATCATTCTATTTGGTGATCTCCATAATCCCAAGCCTCATCATTCCTCATTCATTGATTCATTGCACATTTCTCATAGCATTCCTCTCAATGAGGAACCAATAACATTTCATTCATTCCAAAGGGACAAACAGCTTTTCATTCGTTTTATTGGGACAATTATTATTCATTTCATTGCTTACACGAAAACAGGCATTATCTCATTTCCTTGCAACAGTTATACAGAGAGTACATGATTCAAGAGTCTCATTTCAGTTCATTGTGTTAATAGCATAGCCAGTTCTTTCTCATGTATCAATCACACCGCATCTCATTATTCAAGTATTTTATTTATTTCAGCAACATTAAACATAAGGGACAATATTATCAATTCATTCTCAGGCATCAAATCACATTAGCAGTTCAATGTGTTGTACATTTCAATAATTCTCAGCATAAGCATCTCTATTAATCAGCGACTAACACATGGGACATTTAGAGACAATTCATAGCATTCCAATACTTCATTTTATTAAGTATGAAGGAGTAAGGAGGAGGAAGGACAGTTCCACTCACTTGCATAAAAGAGTCTTCCTGTTCTGATCACACACAATTCCACTAAGCGTAGCTCCACCAGCGAGCCACGTTCTAAAACCCATTCCGTCTAGCCAGCTAAGAGAGACTGCATCAGTCTTAATTCTCCTTATTCCCAACATAAGTCATGGTCCAACATTCTGATCCCATCCAACAAGCCAACCAAATGTCTCGCGTGGAACGGGACATTACATAATATACCACTCAGAAAAAGTTTCGTCCTCGAAACTTAAGAGAACCACTCATCTTACTAATTTACTTAGTCACAACAAGTTACTCATTCAGCTTCAATTCAATATTCATTTAGCACACTCGGTCATCTCAAAATAGCTATCCAACTGTACCATTTTAAATCCATCAACGATTCGATCTGTCCTTCTCTTTTCAATTACTTGTAACTTCTTATTGATTCACCAACATATTTCATGCATTTCTATCTTGGTCGCAACGTATCACTTCGTTTGGATCCATACACATATTTTAGGCGTCCCCAAAATATATGCATTTCAGCCAAAGTCTGCGCTAGTGCGATAATTTCTTTCCATAATGTTATCTCAGTCGCAATATCACTTCGGCTGGATCCATACACATATTTTAGGCGTCCCCAAAACATATGTACTTCAGCTAACTTCCATGTTAGTGCGATTCGATCAGCCACGATATAACTCTTTTCCAAATCCGACTTAGCATCCTTTCAATTGACTTATCACTTTATTCACTTGCCACAATCACTATCTTCCAGGCCACAACACTTATCATCAGGGACAACTCGGTCAAGCTCTCTATCAAGCATAATATTTTTAACATTCGGCCAAGGGTCTAACTTAGAGCCAATCATATCAAGAGTTCATAACATGCAATCATATTCCTTTCCAATTCCAACAATATTTTTCACCGAGGCAATTCATCTTTTCTAAAAGATACAATCCGACATCACCCACTATCGATTACCCGAGTCAGGGTATAATTCTATGCAACAGTCAAGGTTAACCCAGCTACCTTACTATAGATACCGGTCAAACATTTCCAAGGCACAAGTTGAAGTATACAATTCCTTAGGTCAATACTCAACTTCACCATCTCTCGTACAATGCCACAAGGTCATTCTATGGGTCTCCAATGGTCACCTATTATTTAGTCAATCTCTAAGGTTAGCTATACTGGCAGCTAAACTTAATCATTCAGGTGACTTTCCTAGAGTGGACGGCTACTAGGGTTATACTAGTTCCTTATTCTTAGGGCCAACAAGCAACTGACAATTCTAAGGAACTATACCCAAACCCATGGGTATCAACTCAGTCTGAATACTAATCGCCATTGTCGGCTATGCCAACAATTGGTAAGTCATCAACTGGTCGTTAGGATCAAGTCTATCTATCCAGGGTCTTCCTCAAGGAAATAATTCCTACAGAGGCTCATTCTTAGACTTACCCAACGATCGACTTAAGATCGATCCATCAACATTACGGTCAATCCCAAACCGACATACAATTCTCATTGTTCTAATACTCCAAGTAAATTTTCAACGATTCAATTTCTATTCCAATTCCTTTGTACCCACACGAACCCATAGGCCAAGGCTAACTATTCAAGGGTCATCGATTCCGTTAGTCTCAACAGGACTATGGAACCATATTATTCGGTCCGTATGACAGAGTCACACCACTAAGTCATAAGCCAACAATGTATATCCCATCTGACAATCACATATACCGACATTATCCAACACGTTTTTAATTCCTTAATCCCATTCGTTTTTCAATTATCAAACTATCTTACGGACATTCTTAAATCTCATTCTTTTTCCAGCCGTTAAAATCTCATACGGACATTCTTAAAATTCCCTACCTCAAGGGTCGAGTAGTTCATTCCATTCAATCCGACAATTTATGTATCAATTAACCATCCTCTATGCAACACAAATATTCAGGGTTGCTACTTGTTACTTTTCTAATATAATTCAATTCCTCAGCATACATGCACATATGGAATGACTATCCTTTGGTGATCAAGATGGATTAACATCTGCTACACCTTAGGGTCAGGGCACATATTTCTAATATTCCTTTGGTTTACCGACAATATTTTCAAAACTTTTAGCTTAGCAACCAACTTTGTATTAGCCACATATGATTTGCATCCAACCAATCGAAGTCAACATTCAGATGTTTTAAGCCACAACATTTTCTAGCCAAATTCATTTACCCATAGCATACTAACTGTCTTTACTAGTCTGAGTCATCACTCGACTAAACAATTTCTAACCAAGCCACCGATTACAATTTTCGACAATCTCGCTACCCAATATAACATTACCGTCAAGGGACACTCGAGTCATCTAGCAACAATACACGACTCCTAGCTAAGTTTCGGCACTACCCAGTACCCACAGATAGTCTCATTGCTATCTTATGGAAAGGGTCAACATACATCTCGTTCTGAGGTGGTAGAGGCAATATACCACTCAGAAACGAAGCCATCCTTAAACGATACCAACCCAATTCTATTCCGGACATTCGTGATCTATAATGATCACAACACTTAGCCAACATCTCGGGTCTCAATATCACAAGCCAACATTCTTAGGGTCTCAAAAGTACTAGCCATCTCCCATGAATCAACTCATCCGTTCTGTTGAACTCATCCATAGAATGTTTCATTCCCAATTCTTTCCCAACATCACATGCAATTCTCAACTTGTTACAGCATACATAGCCACTTTTCTTTATTTCCACATTCCAAACAGCATTCACACTATAGCTTACTATGGTATCGAGTCATTGTTGGGTTATCTGTGTCCAAACCAACAGCAATCATTTATTCAGGGGCATCATATTGTATTTAGACTTATTGTATAGAACATCCAGTAAGCCAGCCAAGAGGGTCAACGAACTTTCAGACACAAACAACATAGGATGATTACCGAACAACAACAGTACAATCGCGGAAGCAATCTTTGATTTAATCGCGGAAGCAACGTTGAGTGATCGCGGAAGCAACTTTGGTTAATCGTCGATGCAACTTTGATTTGAAACGAATCAAAGAAGAGACCAAGGACGTAAAGCCGTGCTCTGATACCAATTTGTCACGTCCCGATTCGTAGAGTCATTTATTCACATATTTTATTTCTTGGAATCGATCGTCCTCGCTTGGGCGTGATGCCGTACAAGTCTGGTATTGCACTTGTACAAGGCAAATATGGTACATAATTGATTATCTTCAAACATGAACACATCGCAGCGGCAGAAGCAGATAAATTGAAGTTAATGGGGACAATCTTTCTCATTGCATAGAAATACATCACTTTTTTATAGCAGCGGAGATAAAAGGATAACTTGAAGTCACACAGAGATATATAGAACTTTATTCTCTTTATTGATAATTGAAGAAGAGTACAAGACTTGTATTGAAATACAATGCTTACAACCAATCTCACTTTACATTGAAAGCCAACTGAACAATGCTATACAGCTCACTTTTGATACTTGGATACGTTGGATTACAACTCGATATGCCGACTTGGCTTACAACTCACTGGTACAACTGATACAATGTTCCATACATCATGCCCTTTATAAGCAGAAGACATCATCTTGTACAAGGAGAGCTTCTGCATGCCCAACAAATCTTCGATGCCGCGGGACCGGTCAAGCCAATCTTCGTATACAGAACATCTCAAGCACGAGCACCTGCCCACAAAAACGTGAGTCAGCACATCATCTATGTACTGGCGAGCAGAATCCAACCCACTCGCCTAAACCAACACTAACTGGTCAATTTTAGCAAGCAATTAATAGAATGATCTTTCTACTTGGGGCCTTGCAGCAGTTTACAGTTCATGAAAAATAATCATAGTGAAGCATGTAAATTTATTCTTAGCAATATTCATGTGGACGTATCATTAGCATTCTTGGTGTTATCATGCAATGACATCATTGAGGCATCGTTAACATTAACATCTTAAACATGTTATGACAATTCTCACTTCAAGCATCCATTAGCATGTATGTTATGTTTGAGCAGCGTTTATAGCAAGGCATCTTTCTAGCATACTGAATTTAACATGTTAAGCAGGTTCTCATATTGAAAGACTACACATAGCATCATTTACTTGGCACGTTAAGGACGCAATTTAACTCAACACATATATTGAGTATATCACATTTAAGTGATTTTTTACCGATAGCCAACTCCCTCGTACCTGCATAAAAATACAGGATAATATGATATATTTACTATGTCTGCACAAAACATTGATTAGCATGCATCCTGACTACATGGTCGTTGGTGAAACTGCACCATAAAGGACTTTCCAACGGGTATTACGACGCACCATTCCAGGGTAGGTTGCAAGCCTAGCCGAATGTCCCGTAATACCTCGTGCCACCATAGCACGACCAATGTTTCCTCCCGGGTCGAATCGGTCCCGGTGTCCCAGGTACCGTTCGAGGAAACTTACTCAGACTTGTACAAGTACGTCCATGACCATGCGAATGCGTGTCGACTTGATAACACAAATGCATGGTAAAGCAACTGAAAGTAAGCAGAGCCAACAGTTCAACATCTCATCTCAATCCCGAGCCGTGTTCAACGACTAATCATTACCATCATTCTACTTGGTGATCTCCATAATCCCAAGCCTCATCATTCCTCATTCATTGATTCATTGCACATTTCTCATAGCATTCCTCTCAATGAGGAACCAATAACATTTCATTCATTCCAAAGGAACAAACAACTTTTCATTCGTTTTATTGGGACAATTATTATTCATTTCATTGCTTACACGAAAACAGACATCATCTCATTTCCTTGCAACAGTTATACAGAGAGTACATGATTCAAGAGTCTCATTTCAGTTCATTGTGTTAATAGCATAGCCAGTTCTTTCTCATGTATCAATCACACCGCATCTCATTATTCAAGTATTTTATTTATTTCAGCAGCATTAAACATAAGGGACAATGTTATCAATTCATTCTCAGGCATCAAATCACATTAGCAGTTCAATTTGTTGTACATTTCAATAATTCTCAGCATAAGCATCTCTATTAATCAGCGACTAACACATGGGACATTTAGGGACAATTCATAGCATTCCAATACTTCATTTTATTAAGTATGAAGGAGTAAGGAGGAGGAAGGACAGTTCCACTCACTTGCATAAAAGAGTCTTCCTGTTCTGATCACACACAATTCCACTAAGCGTAGCTCCACCAGCGAGCCACGTTCCAAAATCCATTCCGTCTAGCCAGCTAAGAGAGACTGCATCAGTCTCAATTCACCTTATTCCCAACATAAGTCATGGTCCAACATTCTGATCCCATTCAACAAGCCAACCAAATGTCTCGCGCGGAGCGGGGCATTACAAAAACAACTTGTTGAAATGAAGCATACATGAGCAAGTCATTCTAGGATAATAGGATTCATTATGAATTTTTTCCCTAGCAGATGCAGTCTGAAGCTGCCCTCGGCTCTTGTTTAGGTGTGATGAGCTACCTGGACATTATATGTAATCTCGTAGTGGAACTATAGCATGGTCTTTTTGTAGAAGAAACGAAAGAAATGAAATTAGGTGACTAACCCCATTAGGGATGTGTAAGAATATTGTATATTACATTCATAGTTATGGAGATGGGTTAGGAAGTTCTATTTTTCATTTTCTGTCGTTATTATTTAGGCTACCATTCGTTCTCAAAAGTTAAGGAACTCTTCTCCAATAATGGATTGATAACAGTTTCCAACTAGACTCAAGTTAGGATTCCTTTTTTTTTTTTTTTGTGAATAGTACTTTTTAATAACAACAATTTTCTGATTAAATTCTTACTCAATTGAAGTTTTAGTATTCTCCTATGGTTTTCAAGCATGCTTATAGGGTAATTTTATGAATATTGCAACTCGTTTTCTAATAGCAACAACGAAGTTAAATAACATGAAAGTAAAATTTTCTGCAGAAGTCTACCCCATCCCCAAAATGGAAACTTTCGCTCTTTGATGTGACCAGAAAAAGAAACAGTAAACATTGTTACGTTTGTTATTTAATTAGACAGACTAGTGTGGTAGACATCACATCTATGAACTGAACACTTATTTGTATGTTTAATTTGGCCTATAATTGAAATTTGATCACTATTTAAGTTTATAGGTTAAAGTATGTTTAATTTGGCCTATAATTGAAATTTGATCACTATTTAAGTTTATAGGTTAAAGTTTTTCTACTTGGAGGAGAGTTCTTGTCTATGAGTTGCCTCAAGGTTAAAAACTTAAAACGTTAGTTTAGGTGGAAACCATGGTTCTAACTAAAATGAACTAGAAGTTGTGATAATAGTTGCAATGCATCTTAATATGTGGCTTAAGATAGAAAAGGTTTGGGAGAGTTTTAGATGTTTTAGAAGTGGTTTTTTTATGTCTGATGACTTTGCTTGGCTCGAAAACAACAGACGAGATCAGACTTTGGGATGAACTAATAGGGATGATGATGATGGCAAGGCTTAGGGTTATAGTTAAAGGGTTGTAGGATGTGGTCTCGAACAAAAACACACAAGATCAGACTTTGGATGGAACTAATTGGGATGATGATGATGGTAAGGCTTAGTTTATAGTTAAGGGGTTGTAGGCTGTGGTGAAGGAGAAAAAATGTGCTCTGATTGCCGCATTTGAGCTTGGAAAAGGGGGGGGGGGGGGGGGGGGGGGGGGGGGAATAAGGGGAATAAAAAAGTTTCATACGTCTAATATGAAAGAAAAGATTGAACTGCAGCAACTAATATTTTGAATCCTATTTCAGATCTGTTAAAGTGAAATTCCAAAGTCATTGTGATGTAGCATTCTCTCTGGAAAAGCCTTGTTAATATGGCAACCTCTTAGAAAGCTGTTTAGGTTATAGGCTCCACAGGAACATTACACGGCTAGAAAGCACTGGTCAAGAAAATAGTTTAGAATTTTGACGGGGAATCTGATATAATATTAGGCTTACTTTTGCAGTATTTTCTATTGCCTTGTCCAAGTCAGTAGACTGATGCTATGTAAATGTTAATATGGTTTCCTATAATCTGAGTTGCCTTGTTATGTTTCTTAGTTTGAATTTTTCATTAGTGACTGCGATATTACATTTTGTGAATGAGTTTGTTCTTGCACTAGATCCAATTTATAACACAACTAATTAGTGAGCTTAGTGACTCATAACTTTTAGCCCGGACTTAGTGTTTTTGCCTACACATCACCCGTGCGGCGCACATTCTTCCTCCTCGAAGCTTCGTGCAAGTCTCCCTCGAACGGACTCGACTATCGTGCTAAAAAGAGGAGAGGAGTGGAGCAAAGATTGGAAACTTAAAGAGAACTTCACTATATGAAAGAAAGCTTACAAGGTTTTGGTGGTTAGGAGCAAATGAGACTCATTCTATTTATTGACTCAAGGGCCTTACAAGTGTGGCCATGGTTGTGCTTGTGCAACATACAACGGTTGGAAGCTTCTAGGCTTGAAATATTTGCAAACCTTGTTAATAAAATAATACATGATAAGAAATAGGAAAGTCTCGTGAGAGTTCAAGAGGACTCCACCACACTCGGAAATTCTAGAGCATTCCAACTTAACTCCAACTTAACCCCAGTCTGGAAGGGGGATATGCAAAGCACTCTCAGGGAGCAAAAAATTACGTGTGTGACAAGTGGCTGGCATCTTACATTGATCCAATTGTACCATGTTATTCTTTCCTTGTCCAAGCTATAAAGATATGATCAGAAATAATTTGTCTCAAAGTTGTTCCGTCGGTGGATGCTATAGAGACTCGTTAGAATTAGAAATCTTTTATTTCAAACTTCCAGATCCCAGTTTGATGATTCTCAGGAATTTGCAGGACTTAGCAAGAGGACTACGACTGAGGGATTAAGGGAAGCTTTTGCAAAGTTTGGAGAAGTAGTCCACGGTTGGTTAATGTTTTGCTTGAACCTTTAAAAACAAATCTGTTGCCTTCTGTGAACTGAATATTTCCCAAAACACACGAGAACTACAAACGATAATTCCCATTATCTTTGAATTTGACAGCTAGAGTTGTAACCGACCGTGTTTCTGGGTACTCCAAGGGATTCGGATTCGTGAAATATGCCACTCTGGAAGATGCAGCAGAAGGAATAAAGGGCATGGATGGCAAGGTTAGTAATAGCTTTAGTTACTGTTGTTCCTTGAAACTAATTTTTTGTAAATACTTTTGTGAACCCAATAGTGCAACTTATTATTGTCTACTAGTGATACTTTCCACCTCAAGAGAACATCTAATTTTACTAATTTTGTATTTTGCAGTTTCTTGATGGATGGGTTATCTTTGCGGAGTATGCGAGGCCAAGACCTCCACCGCCACCACAGCAGAATTCTGACTTCCCATACAATGAATCTGTATCGGGATATTAAGAGAAAATTCAATTAGCGAGCTTATAATTGGCTCTCTTTCATTTTTAAGTTGTTGCCAAGGTTGATTTTGGAAAAATTTCACCTATTGTTGCAAGTATTAAAATGATGAATAGTTCATGGAATGTAGGATTTATTGACCGCTTGTTCCGAGCGTTCAAATGAAGTTCATGTGGCGCTGTGGGTGCAGGTATTTTTACTCAGGATCAACTTTTCTGTGTTGGGAGTAGGCAATCTTAGGTTGGCAGGTGTAGGTATTGGACAAGGGACGAATTTAATCCCAAGCTCAACCAACATTTAGAATGGCCCCATGCGTGTTCATGTGCTTGACGGGTGATAGGTGTCGTGATCATCGGAAAGCTTACTTGTCATATAGGGAAAAAAAAATAAAAAATAAAAAATATATATATATATATATATATATATATATATATATATATATATATATATACTTGTGAGATTAAGAGCATGTTTAGTTTTTGTAATTTATAGTGTTGAACACTTTAAAGTGTTTAAATAAGTGCGAGATTTATTAAGTTAGGGGCGGTTTGGTTCAAGTTTAGAGGTGTGGAAATGAGTTTTGGATTCCTTTGGATTAGAAATGAGAGGGGATATGAGGGCTTTAGATTTTCACATGTGGGAAAGTAAAACATAACCCAAACATGGAAAGAGTATTTATGAAAAATTAAACAAGTTAAGATTCCTAAACCAATTATGGAAATAAAATAAGAAAATAGTTTTTTGGACTACATATTTTCAATCTAACCGGACATAGATATGGAAATGTTGAATTCCTTTTCCATGGAAAAGAAACAAGAAATAGAATCCTAGAATTATAAAACCTCCATCCAAATGTTCGTTGTACTTTTTACTTGGAAGTGTTCATCATTATATATTCGATTTCTTTATAAATGGTAAGTTCGGCTCAAACAACTAAGGTCATCTCCAATTGGGGTTTCTAGCTCCCCTATTTCTATGGTAGAAATTCTTCTTAGATCAATGGAGATTTCTATATCAATTTCTATTCTATGTGGCGGTGATGTAGGATATTTTTTTTTTAATGAGGGTTTCTATACTCTTAGGCCTCGAAAGGAAATCAATTCCTTGGCATTACTTTCCTTTGGAAAATTACAATTTTTATTTATTTTTCTTTCCGATGTTGGAAATGCCAACAAATTTAGAAAGGAAAGTAAATACTTCAATGTGGAAAAGTTATTTCTTGCTTAATAATTGAAAAATGAGATTATTCAGGAATACACATTGAATGCTGAGATTACGCATTGAATTCTGGTAGTAGATCCATGATGGAATCACTTTTTTTTCCTAATTTTTTTCCATTGGAAATCACTTTTCTTTCCTCCTCAATGCCTTTGACATCCAAATATAGGAAAGTAATCACTTTCCTTTCCCAACCGATGATTCCGTAAACCAAAACGAGGCCTTATAGAGATCTTCATCTCTCATAACAATTAATATTGGATCCTACATCATTGAATTGATCATTTATTTTGCCACATTGGAGTGTATTTTTGTGTGTGTATAATTTCTAGATAGAAACTATAGCAACTATGATATAAATTTTCTTAAAGTACAATGTAGGATAGGATAGAAACTTGATTTCAGAAATCTCCATTGGAGATGGCCCTAAGGTCTTGTTCGTTCTTTATAAATGAATAAATGATAAAATTTAAGCTCAAAGAGATGGCAACGCCCCAAGAACACAAAGAAGGCCAGTTCCTTGGATTAGCTTTGGAGAAGACTTGCTCTTATATATAGTTTCCCCTTCGCAATGGTCCAAGTTGAGTAAAACTTTGATATAGATGATGTATCAAAGTTTTGATACAGCCACCGTGTATAACAAGTAGACTCCACCTCAAAGTTTATATATATAATATATATATATATATATATATATTATATATATATATATATATATATATTACCGATATATTCTTGTGATTGCATGAATTCTACTTGCACAGTCAAAGTAATCCAAGTTAACCTAATCTAAATTAGCTTAAGCATTCCAGATCAACATCATGAACTTTGTACATATGCACGAAGTTATCTACACAAATATGAAATTATCCCATCAGAATAGCCTCGTTTATAGAGCAAAACAAACCCATCAGTAGGGGTGAGCGTCGATATAATCGGTCGGTATTTGGTTGGATTTTTCGGTATTTTTTTAAATCGGTATTTAAAAAATTAATACCAATATCGTACCATTTAGAATCGGTTTTTTCGGTTTCGGTTAAATCGGTATTCGGTCGATTTTTATTCGGTATCGGTATTTTACCATTTAATATTTGATCAATCAACACAATTAATATTAACCTCTTAACCTAGAAAAATATTTTTTACTTTTTTTTGAAGCATCAAATTTCAAAGCCAAGCCTCTACCAAACAAGCAATTAATCAAATTTATTAGAATAATATGTAACAAGTCGCAAACACCTAAAAAGAGCTTAAAAGATCAAACACGATCACTAAGTTTAATTCTTAGTATAAGTTTAAGTACGTTAAAATTCATTTCAAAATTATATGAAAACACAAAATATAAGCTCAAAAGACCAAAAGTTAATTCTTAGCATTCTTAACATAACTTCAAGTCCACCAAAATCCATTCTATATTCTAACAAACTAATTTCCAACTAAAATAAAGATAAAAATGAAAAAGAGTAATATAAAATTAATCACGAACAACATTCTAACGAAAAAAATGTAATATATATATATCGCTTCGGTTCGGTATGGTATTACATTCAAACCGTTACCACTACCATTATACCATATTTTAATCGGTTCGGTAATTCGGTATCGGTACATAATTTCGGTTCGATTTTTCGGGGATTTTTAATCGGTAATCGGTCGGTTTTTCGGTAGCGGTCGGTATTGCTCACCCCTACCCATCAGAATAGCCTCGTTAGCACAATATGCACGTCGTCGTACAAATATTCTCCCATCAGAATAGCCTCGTTTATAGAGCAAAACAAAACCCAGAAGAATTTTTGCCAACTTGACATCAACTCTCCAGGTTGGTACCAAAGTTGTTACCCAACAATTATGAGCATGACATGGCCATGCAGTAAACCTAGATAGAAAGCCAGTTGATGGAGTAGGTAACTACCATTTGCCTGTGCAATTTAAGATCTAACCAAGGAGCAAGACTCGAGTTCGATTCACAATTTGCTATAGGAATTTGCATTCGTCGAGGACACATTAAGCCAAATATTTAAAAGGAATGACATCAATGTTTCCTGGTGGTTAACATACTGACCATAAGATTGGTGGCAGTTTCTACGCTTTCAACACGATAGATAATTCGATAAATCAGCTATCTTCTCATCCCATAAATCGTGATACTGATAGAGACCTTACAGTAAAACACGATAACGAGCCATAAGTTGTTCTTTATTGCTCTAGTTCAGAAAACAAACCTGGTAAATCTAAAGGGAATAAAAAAAAGGGGCAGCCAGACCAACAATACTGACACATAGCTCGCAATAGGGAAACCTAAAGGTATCTGAACCACCAGGGGTTGGATCACTTCAGTCTGCCAAAAGCTTTGGTGCAACCTGTTGTCACAAAGCAATTCAAATTAGGGCGTGAATTAGTGATCACAAAGCAAACAAAAAACTTTGAACACTTACACATTCATCAATGCAAGACCAGTAATCAAAGTATTGTCCAGTACAATGCTTGTGATCACTCTCATCTCGTTTGATCCTCTCAACACATGCCTGCAAAAAGTATTACTCTAATTGCTTTTGGGAGTTTATTGGTGTATGCTTTGAATAGAGAGGACAGTTCTGGTTAAGTGTAGAGGTATATTAATCTAGCATGCCACCGAAAGATGTATGATGCATATCTGAAATCTAAAATTATAGATAACAACAACAACAACAACAACAACAAAGCCTCTATCCCAAATTTTAAATCTAAAATAAAGATGTGTATTTTTTGGTTTACAAATATGCATACACTTCTACATACCTGAATAGTTTTCAAGTAGTATGATGCTTGAGTGAGTACTCGTCTAAAAATTGCAGGACAACCCAGAATGAAGACGAGCACAAAACTAATACTCGTCTAAAAATTGCAGGAACCCAGAATCAAGTAGTATGATGCTTGAGTGAGTACTCCGGCGGCGGGGGGGGGGGAGGGTGGAGGGGGCGCGGGGGTGGGCCGGGGCGTGGGCGACTGCCGGCGGAGGCACGCGCGCAGCGGGGATGTCATGGAGAGGGGGCTCGGGGTAGAGAAGAGGGCATTTTCGTCAAAAAAAAAGGGTCAAAGGAGTTGACCGTTAAAGAAGGACGGAATCTGTCAAAAGTGGGAGGTAACTTACATTTGCGAAACTTGTGGGTGCACCTTAAATATGGTAAAATAAAATGGGGTGCCACTCAAAATTTCTCAATATATTATATAAGCACTTGTCACCTCTTATGTGCAGATAATACTACTACATATTACTGAGAATTAATTATCAATTGGCATTACTGAGAATGCTTCGAGGATGGTCTAATTGACTTCTATCCAAATGGATCTGCTATAAGGTAGTAATCTAAGCAGCCGACACTCCAAAAAGGCAAAAGTGTTAAGACCATTTCGTCAACTTACAACAAATAAGGTCGGCCAAACTTGGCTATCCCCAGGCATAAACCACTTGGATCTACTTCCCAAGTGCAATGTTAACGGAAGTGGTCAAGCAGCTTCTTCAGTCTGCATTTTTTTTTCATTCTTCACTAAAAGGGTTGAGAGAGATCATAGAAGAGCCAACTATAAGAAAAAAAAATACAAACACAGTGACACAGAGACCTTAGCTTGAGGATACACAATACAATTTTGTGCAACAATGGAACAACCACAAAACAATCCCCTATAGGGTGGAAGATGTTACGGTTCGGTTCGGACGAATCTTTACCCGTTACTCACATGGACCGGCCAAGAAGAAAGACACACAAGACACGGCTAGAGTTGCCCAGACCTAGCCGGTGGCACTACTTGAAATATTATTAATAACATTAGCAATAATTAGTTTCCTTTCAAAAAAGATATTGCTAATAATATTTCCCTTTCAAGGAAGGATATTATAATAATTAATAATTAGATTCCTTTCAAAGAATATATTGCTAATAAATATCTTCCCTTTCAAGAAAATATATTATTAGTAATTAATTAGTTTCCTTTCCAACAAATTATCGTTAGCAATTGTAGCCATCCTCTATCTATATATAGAGGTGAAATTCTCTTGAGAAAATTATCAAAGAAAAAGTTTAACCTATGAGAAGCGTTCGCGCCTGTGATAAGGCGCAACACCAAGGCCGGCAGGTCACAAGACTAGAGACTTCTTCTTCATCGTCTCGCTCCATCGTCCAGTTACGCGTGCCTTCGCCAAGTAAGAAGAAACGCGTAACAAGTTGGTATCAGAGCCGGTCGATCCTCCCGACCTCATGGCGCCTATACCACCATCCAACGACGAACGCCTCCTTCGACTCGAGGTCACTGTTGACGGCATCTGCAGTCGTCTCGACGCCCAGCCCGAAAGTACCGCGGCAACCCCACGCCTCCATCAACACCTCAATCGCCGACCTCGTCGCAAAAATAAACGCATTGCTCGCGAACTCGACAACCACCATAACCGGCCGCGGTACCCCACCCCCCTGCAGGGCCCGCACAGCAGTGGCAACCCACGGGGGACAACCGCACGTCGACAACAGGCCCCTCCGTGGGCCTGACAGCCCCCGTGGGCCCTCCACCGCTCGACAGGCCCCGGGGGTCCTCCCCTACTTCGACAGACCCCCCCCCCGGTCCTCCCTCCACCCCACCACGACCCCCCTATCCCCCCCCCCCCACCAGCGAGGAGAAGTTCATTCCGGCGAACCCCTGCGCGGGGCTCCTTTCCGCTACAACTACTATCGTGATCCCTTCCGCGAAAACGAAAGATACCGTCGTCTGCCCCACCCTTGCCACTTCTAGGGGGGGGGGCAAGCATCGTGGAGACCGAGGCGATATCGGTGACGAACGCTGGCTACCACGACTCAACTTGCAACCTTACGACGGCACTGGCGATCCTTTACTTTGGGTGCGTCATTGCGAGCGGTCTGCGAACTCCACCGCATTCCTGAGGATGAGCGAGTCCAGATGGTGGGTCTCAAACTTGAAGGCGAGGCTCAGTCTTAGCTCGACGGGTGGCAACGACGGATAGACTGGATTGACTGGGGGCAGTTCTATGACGAGCTTCTCATCCAATTCAGCATTCTCACGCATCGCGGAGGATTTGGGGGATCTCATATCCCTCAAGCAGACGGGCACGGTCGCGGACTTCAACCGAGAATTTCAATCCATGTTGTCTCGAGTTCCGCGCATGTCCAGCGACGAGGAGATCGACATCTACATCTCCGACTTGACGATAACCATGGGCCAGGATGTGTACCGCGACTGGCCATTAACCCTCGCACAGGCCATGCGGTGCGCGCGCGAGGCGGGACATAGGTGGACGAAAGGCGGCACCCCAGGCGTTTCCGGAAGCCTTATATACGGTGAGCGATTCCTGTTCGCGTAATACGCGGCACCCCAGCAGAGACCGGCCTCTAGCGACGGGTCCCATGCTCCAGGCTCTCCACGGCAGGGTCGACCGGCACCCTCGGGACGGCCGTCCAGGCCACTTCCGCTGGCTCGTCGGCAAAGGGACTCTGCTTCAACTGCGACAAGACCTTCTCCCCAGGCACCGTGTAAGTATCTCTTTTATCTAGAGGTACCGAAAGCCGAAGAGGCCGATTTCTCGGAAGAAGAGTTCGACGAGGACGGCCGACCGTCAATCTCCGCCTTAGTCGTCCATGACCATAAAGGGGGGACGATGCGGCTTCTCATTTAGATCCACGGGGTGATACTTCTTTGCTTAGTTGATTCGAGCAGCACTCACAACTTTGTTAGTTGCTATGCTGCGCAACGACTTGGCTTGCGTACGACACCAAGTGCAGCAAGAACGGTCCGGATTGCAAACGAAAGGAGCTGCCTTGCTTCGGGGAGCTCGGCATACTAACCTTTACAGTGGCAGACTATGCCTTCGCAGCCCCCTTCATGGTTATCCCTCTCGATCATTTTGACGTCGTTCTAGACGTTGAATGGCTCAAGACACTGGACGAGATCGGGTGGGACTTCCGACACCTCACCATGCACTTCACCTTCCAGGACCGCAACATCCTGCTAGGCCTCTCCCGTCACGATGTCAGCTCCTCACGGTCACGGCCATCCATACCAGCGACAAACCACCTCTCCAGACCCGCCTCCACAACGTCTTCCATGTCTCTTGCTGAAGCCATTTCGTGGTCCACTACCAACGGTAGTACCAGCCTTACCTGCCGACCTCACACCAAGCGAACATCTAGTCCCGGCGGAGATACTTGATACTCGGATGGTTGCTGACAAATACGAGTACTTGGTTCGCTGGGCAGAAAAAACCGCTGACGATACTACATGGGTCCAATACGACACCCTCGAGCGCCTTCATTCCGACTTCCAGCGCGAGGACGCGCTGGGTTTGAAGGGAGGGAGTATTGTTACGGGTCGGTTCGGGCGAACCTTTACCCATTACTCACATGCACCGGCCAAGAAAAAGAAACACAAACACGGCTAGGGTTGTCCAGATCTAGTCGGTGACACTACTTGGCAATACTATTAATAACATTAGCAATAATTAGTTTCCTTTCAAAAAATATTGCTAATAATATTTTCCCTTTCAAGGAAGGATATTATTAGTAATTAATAATTAGTTTCCTTTCAAAGAAGATATTACTAATGAATATCTTCCCTTTCAAGGAAAAATATTATTAGTAATTAATTAGTTTCCTTTTCAACAAATTATGGTTAGCAATTGTCGCCATCCTCTATCTATATAGAGGTGAGAATTCTCTTGAGAAATTATCAAAGAAAAAGTTTAACAAAGAAATAGGCAGTACTTTCCCGATCTGAGAAGCGTTCCTGCATGTGATAAGGCGCAACACCAAGGCCGGCAGGTCACAAGACCAGACGGCTTCTTCTTCATCGTCTTCGTTCCATCGTCCAGTTACGCGTGCCTTCGCAAGCAAGAAGAAGCGTAACAGAAGATCACAAGTTCCACCAAATATCAAGTAGATTTATCTCAAAAATACACTATAAGCCAAAAGAAGTTGACTCACATGCATGGGTGTCCAAAAGATAATGAAACTCAAATAGTGTGTAGAATGTCCAATTTAATAGGATCGAATACGAGGCTCAATCAAGATCGATAAACGACAGTCTTGTATGACAAATTAAGAGATGAACCTCGGATCTATCAATCTCTTTAAAAGATGAAATAATAATGGTTGTAATGTAACTACAAGATAAACAATTAAAAATTAAAAAAATAGTTGAAAGTAATCACTTTCTGTTTAGTAAATCAATTATACCTGATATGTGCGTAAAGACCTTACACATTTTGGCTTGCATGAATCCTCAAGGTATTTCTTCGGATCAACAACTTCCTCATCTTCCCTGAATATAAATAGATAATGTAACAACATATCATATCCACCACAAAGCTAAAACCGTCCAAATTCATTATTAGCTTGGATAACATAAACACATAAAAATTTGACGCTAGCCAATATATTAGCATAAGCAAAGGTGCATGAAATTACAAGATTAAAGAAATATGCAATCATGCATAAAGTAACTTCTACTATGTGATGCTTCCTAAACTTACGGTACTTTACCACTACACTCATTATAGAACTATGTTGCATGGACACGAACACTGCCGATATTTTTGGAGTGTTTGTGCTTACTAGTTATAGGGCAAAGATATTAGGTGCTGACCAATAGAATAAATCAGGAGTTGCTTGTGTAAAAATCGACAAAACAGTTCATGAAAGAGTCAAAAGGTGCATAAATTTCTACCCTAATTGTATAAGAATTAAAGCTAAACCACTAGAACAAAATTTCATCATCCAGAATCACAAGTCTCCCATTACTGCAACAATTAGAAAACACCATAAATATACAGAAAAAAACATTAAATAATACATAAATCGATGTGATAGGATTTCGAACGTATGATATCAGTAAATGATAATGGATTAGGCGGCCATCATCGTTTATGGAAAAGAAACAAATAATAGTAAGTACAAGGATCCCTCGATTCTATAATATAGGTAATGCAATACCTTTACATTGTAATTATTATTAAATTCCATGGTAAGATTGGCAATTTCAGTAGAACAAAATTTTCAAGAAAGAGAGGTCTTATATTAATGGGTGTTGGATATGGATAAGAACATGGTACCAATGCGGGATATGGACATTGTTAAAAGATAGGTTTAATATAGTCATCAATGTTGCATGAATACAAACACAAAACCGGGTAGAAAATGGTGAAATATGAAAATAAACTTCTTGCAACCGACTGATTTGGATGGAAGGTTCAGATTTTTCGTAAAAAAGTACTTCGGTACGATCAAAATAAAGCTACTTGGATATTGTGCATTTATATGTTAGATTGATGCAACTCATGAAATGGGATATGAGGAAATCTTTCTTACACGGTCATACATGAGAGGATATGTACGAAAGATGGATTTAATTAGGAATCTATGTATGTCGTTCCTTTTATTGTTGCTCAAGCCAGATCATGAAAAATGATCATGTTCGGTTCCTTGGGGGGATGGGTTCAAAAGAATTAACCTTTGATAATAAAATATAAACCTGAGTTGAATGGTCTTGTATCAAGTGTATATGTATTTAAGCAGCATAGGGTAGAGGGCATCTGACAGTTCCTATTAGCAGTCTGGGGCTTCCAATTTGCCACTAGATTTTACAGCAGAAGTAGGAATAAACGTACTTGAATAGACATCTATCAAGATCCTCGGCACGCAAAAGAGAGAAAAAGGGATAGACCAAACTATGTTAAAATGTGATAGAAAATATAAATGATCGTTGTGAAATACATTGTTGTATTTTGTAGGATTTTCATATTAACAGTTCTTGTAGAAGAACTTATATATTCCTCTGCAATAGACATAAACATTACTAAACATTTCCTGCACTTACGAATCTGGGAATAACAGCAGGCACAAAGAAGATACAAGAAGAAGAGCAACAAAGCTTTTATCCCAAATTTTTGAGGTCGGCTGTTTCAATCCATTTCTCCATTCAGTTCTATTAAGGGGCATGTCCTTTGTAACAATAAAAAATACCATATCCATTTTTAAAACTATAATCCATGTAGTTTGGCCTACCTCTAGTCCTATCGGCTCCAACTACTTTTTATTGCTCGATTTACTACTACTTACTAGAGGAGGTCTACAAACTCTACACTACAGATGTCAAAACCAAACTAAGACGATTTTCTCTCATAGGCACAAAGAGGATAGTTTATGCTATTTACCATGGAGTGCACGTATGCACACACCAAGGTTGTGAAAAGCGCTAGGCGCTAGTCAGGCGGGCACTCGCCGCCTAGCGCCTAGCCCGTCTACTAGGCGGTTCAAAAAAAATTAATATAAAAAACTTGGAGAAAATTGCAGAAAAAGTCCATAAAATCCCAAAACATGTATAGTCAGACGTCGGAGGAGACTAGGCGGGCACCAGGCGCCGCCTAGACGGCCGCCTTTTAGAAACATGTTAGACTCAAGCCATATGCATCTACATTAGTATAATCATGCAATTTTTCATCTTTGCCACTGATTATAGACTTATAGTTTCTATATGTATGTTTGTTATTACTCCACAAAGAGAAACAGAATAATACTGGCATAGGACGAGTGATTTAAAGGGGGCAAGAGGTAAACCTTTCTACTAACTTTAAACAAAGAAGTCAACTTTTCGCATATAGATTGAGGTTGGAAGTAAAACTTCTGTTAAAAAGCAATCGAGTTAGCCGTGGAACTTCTCTATTAATGTCCATATAGTTGGAATTCGTCTTTGTTTTTCCTTGAAAGCTGTAATAGCTTTCTCCAATTTACTATTAAATGCATATTGATATTCTACAACCAAAAACTAAGAAAGAACATATATGAACACAAGAAGAAAGTGAGATATCATCAGATATGTAAATAGTAAACACCAACATCAATAAATGCACGTTTCCCATTGTATATTCTGTGTCTTGGTATTTGAAATAAATTATACTAATCTGAGGGGGAAAAAACTATATATAGAGAGATCATACTCACATTGTGACTGTAAAAACCTGATAAGAGGTTTAATGTTATTACAGCCGGAACCTACAAACACACACACAAAAAAACGATTCAGTGTTGGCAACAGAAATGCACAGTCATATTCCCATCAATTGATCGCCAAAAAAATCCACTTGTGCACGGACACGAATATGATCATAGCGACACGGTATTGATTTTGACATGCCCGTGTACTTTGGAGTGCCACGCTATTCGCATTCCTAGTTACAAATTCAACAAAACAAAATAGCATACATTCCCCAAAAAGCAACTGCTCTGCTGACCACCAGAAAACTCCGCATGTGCAAATACTGTACAGACATGATATTGATCTATGTGTGCCCTAGTGTATTTTGGGGTGTTCGTATCACGTCTCTTACTTATCCAGCATATCGCGACACGGACACGACACCTATTTTCGTAGTGTCACTATAACACACTATATTCTTAAATCAAGAACATATATATTTCAATTTCAATATATATATATATCAGACATTAAAAAAAAATCAATTTATGATTCAAAGATCTAGGGCTTACATCAACAGCATCAGCATCTTAATCTAAAGAAGAATAAGTAAACAAAAAACTAAAATTTGCGAGGAACATGGAAACCCTAACGAATAATAAATTTGATTGATCAATAATCAGAACCAAAAAAAATATGTATCAAGCAATAGTGGCAACCTTTTTTTTTCTGTGAATGGAGACTGATTGTGGGAGGGGGAGAGAAATGGAGAATGTTTAATTATGTTCAGGAATAGGATCCGACCCGTTCGTCATCCAGATCCGACCTGTTTGATTCCTATCGGACTCGATCCGGATCTGGATCAGAATTTATATTACTTTGCGTCCAGGTCTAGAACATTTTTCTTTTGTTGTTCACTTGCGGATCTTTTCCGAAAAAATAGGCCTATGTCAAATCCATCCTCAATTTTTCCATCAATTTTAGGACTACAAATGAAATATTTCATTATTATTCTATTGTCAAAATTTTACAAATCCATCAATACGCAAATAATAAACAACTATTATTTATTATACATAAATTTATTTCTTCATAATTATTTTAATATAATTATATATATTTTATAGTAATTTATATTATATACATAAAATTTTGTACTAACTTTTTAATTATTCTCTCTAATCTCACTAAATTTTTTTTATAAAAGGTTGCATTCCACCGCTCATTATGCCAACCACTTTTCCATCCAAATTTCTTACATTATTTTCATATCATCTTTTTTCATTAATGAATTTTGCAGCCGGTTCATCTCATGTACTATCTGTTGGAATTATTCAATAATTAAGGGCCACACATGTAAAATTAATTGTGTTTAGGCTATCTAAATAATTAAGCCAAATTAAAGTGGTCTATTTGGAAATTGACTTAAGGGTATAATTGTCATGGAATTAATGTGTAGATACCGGAGATAATTCTAATTTGATGAGGGACCAAATTAGAAATGTCAAAACATATAAATATATGTTCATTAGGGTTATGGTCCCCAACTTATACGGCCATCAAAAGAGAGGTTTTCTCTTTTTTTCTTCTACATCCCCATCAACAGAAAGAGAGGGACAAAGGATTCGGATTCTTCTTTGTCATTAAGGGTCGTAGCAAGTTGGAAGATCAAACCCAATAAAGAGACGTTCGCTTCAAGATCCATCAAGTCTAGCAATGGATTCAGGTACGCTTCCGCAATTTAATTTATGTTCTTCATCTCATGAATCGACAGGGCACAATAAAATTTCTAACAAGTGGTATCAGGGCCTTCATGTTTGATTTATGAGATTGAAGTTTCAGAATCAATTTTTGTTATTGTTCAGAAATCATAGATCCTTCATTCTAATTTTAATTTAGGGTTCCAATGGTCCATAAAAATATTTATGATACACGAATATTAGATCTACAGTTTCTCAATAACTGATTTCTTGATACACGAATAAAATTTTGTTCCGGCCAGATCATGCTGGACATGTATCCAAACGATACATCCATAATTAATGGACTAGGATGGCACTTATGTTTGTTGTTTGATCAAAATTGTTGGCAGTAATACACATGGTGGGTTATAATTTATGGTGGAATATAATTTATATATTTCCTTAGTGTTGTACTAGATGGCTAAATAAAGAGAACAACTATTGGGATTTTGTCTTCTACTTCTGAGTTGTTTTCGTACATAAACAACTGTTCCAACATGTTTGCACATCATAATTTATTTATTTTATTTTTTGCATACATGGTTCTCCATTGCTTACAAGTACATTGATTTGCTGTCAACCCTTCATTGATTTGATCGCCATATTAAGAAAATCTTGATAGAATTCATAATTTACGTACAAAAATGATCTCTCAGTTCATGCTTAAATATTAGATATGGACGTATGTGATAATGACCGTAGAAATTCTCCATTATATTAAATATGCATGAATATGCTTATTGCTGGACATATGATATATGGAATATCGGTTAGATTCCAATTACTCATGCTGATAGATATTTGGTGTTACTCAATTTAGAGTATTTTCCAATCTAAGTTGATCATTGGAGGACAAATTGGAATCAAATATAGACAATTTTATGTTTGGCATAAATTTAGTTTCCGATAAATTTATGTTCTAAGTCATATATTGATGTAATCTCTTGACGTACATATCTTCAGCAAATTATTTTAATATAATCTTTATGGGTTATTTGAAGCAATCTATTGGTCCATGTCGTCAGTAAAATATTACGTGAATTTTATTATGTTGACAATGCTCAGTTTAGTCAAATTAAGAATATTTGTTTGAATCATGTAAAGAGATTCACATGCTTATGATTATCTTATTTGAGTTGTAATATTTTAATTATGCATGTACATAAAGTTTTGGACATTATTCGGTTTTATAAAATTTAGTCAACATTCAATTTTTTTGGGTGCCTTTTGTGACTAGCAATAGTCGTCTAATATTCTAAATAGACCCATTGAAATAAGATGTCGCCAAAGTGACCTCTCTTGCGTAGATAGTCTGTGAGGGATGTTAGATGTTTGTGTGTGTAAATTCATGCGAGTATTAGCCGGCCCAAAGGAAGGTTAATAGTTGGCCGAATTGCACACATACTTGTGGTGATAAATGTGTGACAATTATACGGTTTACATGTGAATAATAACCCGATCCAAAGATATGCTTATTATTTGACATGACTTATTGTCAGCGTTTGATCATTACACCAAGAATACCACTTGCAGTCAATATCACTGTCCAAAGACTTGATATTAATGATGTACTAGTTATCTTGAGATGGGGTTCACCATTACTTGAATTTGTTTGACTATATTTTATGCTTTGGTTATTTGTTAGAGCATGTTTGTTTTTTTGTTGCTTTGTTCTCTTTACAGTTAATGTTGTTAAAATATCTGCCAATAAGATTTTAATTTCATGTTTAATGGGATAAACTTTAAGGGCAAAAAGAAATGAATACAGTAGCTGCTAAGGGTCCAGATCAAAAGAAACAACAATATAAAACTAAAGGTTGTTCTTTTGTGATAAGACATGACACATAAGGAAGAAATGTACAAAGTACCACGCATGACGTATAAAAAAAGTACATTTCTAAATTTGATCTGTTCTGAGGTTAATTTAGATTTAGTACCAAGAAACTCATGTTAGTTAGATTCTGGTGGGACTACTCACATTAATGTTCTAGGCAAGGTTGTCTGAGTTACCAAAAGTCAATTGATGGTGAAAGATACATCTATGTGGGTGACGACAATTTGGTAGAATTGAAAACAATATGACATTTTAGGTTATTTTTAGGAACCGATTATTATTTGGATTTGATAGACACTTTTATTGTACTATCTTTTAGACGAAATTCAGTTTCAGTTTCCTTAATGGACAAATCTGGTTATTATTGTTCATTTGGAAACAATAAGTTTAGTCTATCTTTAAGTTTAAATATTATTGGTAACGGTTCCCTTAAGGTTTATGATAACCTATATTCAGTTGAAACTATTGCATCTTATAATAACCTTGCAAGTGAAGTCATGTGGTACTAAACGCAAAATTAACAATATTTTTTTTAGCTTCATTATGACATAAACATTAGGTCACTTCTCTAGAAATAGAGTTGAACGATTTGTGTCTGATGAGATTTGGATTCCATTGACTTTATAGACTTTAATGTTTATATTGAATGTGTAATGGGAAGACAGACCAAAGTTAAATTATAAACAGCTACTTTATTGGTTATGCTACAGATCAAGGGGTTGATAATTATACAATCCCACACTAAGAATTTTTTTTTGAGACGAGAAGTGTAATATTTTTTGAGGATGTTGAGTTTGGGGGAGAAATAAAGTTTGGATCATTGTCTTTGAGAAGGAATCAATTACGATTCCTACTATCATTTTTGGCGATGTGCAGGATTCTATACCTGTCATGATCAAGAAGTGAATTCGGAGTCTCAATAAGACAATGTCGAATTACCTCTATAAGTCGTTGTTGAGATACCTTAACAACGACAACGTAGTGACACCCCATTTAAGATAAGGTAATTATTCCTAAGGAACAAACTCAACAACCTCAAGAACCGGTAATATTAAGATGGTCCACCAGAGAAATGAGAAATATAATTTCGGATAATATTGTCATATTTCTCTAGGAACGTGAGGAAGACTGTGGATACTGGAAGATGATCTAATCAACTTCCGTCAGGTCATGGAAAGTTCCAGTTCTCAAAGTGGATTGATACAATAAATAAGGAGTATAAGTTCATGCAAGACAATAAAGTTTAAGAACTTGTCCCATTACCAAAAGGTATGAAATCCATTGGTTACAAATGGACATTTAGAACCAAGAAGGATTCAAAGGGTCATGTGGAGAAGTATAAAGTATGTCTTGTAACTAGTGACTTTACTCAAAATTTTGGGATTGATTTTAAAGAGTTTTTTCTCTTCGGTATCTTTGAAAAACTCATTTAAAACAATCATAGCACATGTTGCACATTTTGATCTTGAGTTACATCAAATGGATGTCAAAACGGCGTTTCTCAATGGTAACATTGATGAAACTATTTATATGGTGCAGCCAGATAACTTTGTGTCGAAAGATCTAAATAATATGGTTTGCAAATTGACAAAATCTATTTATGGACTCAAGCAAGCTTCTCGTCAGTGGTACTATAAATTTTACTAAGTTGTTACCTCGTTTGGTTTTGAGGTTAACGTTGTTGAAGATTGTGTGTATCACAAATTCAGTGGGAATTAATTTTTTTTTTTGTTTTGTATGTTGATGACATACTGCTTGCCACAAATGATATAGGTATATTGCATGACACTAAGAAATTTTTATCAAATAACTTTGAGATGAAAGATCTTGGTGACGCCTCTTTTGTATTAGGAATTCAAATACACCGAGATCGTTCTCGAGGTATTCTTGGATTATCACAAAAGAGCTATACCGATAAAGTTCTTAAAAGATTTGGCATGCAGGAATGTAAACCAGGTGACACCCCAGTCGCTAAAGGAGACAAGTTCAGTCTCAATCAGTGCCCTAAGAATAGCCTTGAAATTAAGAAAATACAATAGATTTTTCCTTCATGATCAGTTGTAGGGAGTCTAATGTATGCTCAAGTATGTACGAGTCAGGATATTGCGTACATATTATGATGTTAGGCAGATATTTAAGCAAATATGGATGGATCATTGGGTAGCAGCCAAACTACTAAAGTAATTAATAGAGAACAAGAAATTATATGCTCTTTGTAGGAGATCGGATAATTCTGGAGATCATAAGGTATTCCGACTCTGATTTTGTTGGATGCCAACACAGTAGGAGATCCACATCAGGTTATGCTGACTAATGGAGATATATTTTGGATGAGTGTCAAACATGCACTCATAATTTCTTCCACCATGGCAGCAAGGTTTATAACATGCTGTGGGGCATCTATTCAGGGAATATGGTTGCAAAATTTTGTCAAAAGGCTGCAACTACAGTACGGTGTTGAAAGACCACTTAAATTATGGTGTGACAATAAATTAGCAGTAATGTATTCCAATAACAACAGAAACTTGTATAAGTCAAGGATATTGACATAAAGTTTCTAGTTGTGAAGGAAAGAATTCAGAATGGTTAAAGTGTCCATATAGCACATTATAACAAACTCTATTTTAGCGGATCTGCTCACAAAAGCATTATCACCCAGGGTCTTTCATGAGCATACTGCTCATATGGATGTTATCTCAATCAAGTATATGGCAATATAGTGGGAATTTGTATTTTATGTGTTTGGGTGCTATTTGATTTTGGACACATTTATGTATTAAAGTATTTGATATTTATCTGATCAAATATATGAAAATTCAGTTCATTCTGTTTTCATTATGTTAAAGTATTGATCTCATTAAAGTTAAGGAGGACCAGTTGAAAATAGACATGTATTGATCACATTGCGTGTAATTTCCATGCTATGCATCCATGATTGATCTATGTCGTTTAGCTATATTGGTATATGTGACCATTGATGGTTTAGTTACACTATATGTGACGAAGGCCGCTTTGATCCTATGTTGATATGGTTAATGGACGAGATTGTCCGGATATACCCTAAGGATTAAGATAGCAATTTATGAGCTCACTAAGGTTAACACAATTATAAGGTTACATATGTGGCCCAGAGGGAGATTGTTGAAATTATTCAATAATTAAGGGGCCACACATGTAAAATTAATTGTGTTTAGGCTATCTAAATAATTAAGCCAAATTAAAATGGTCTATTTGGAAATTGGCTTAAGGGTATAATTGTCATAGAATTAATGTGTAGATACCGGAGATAATTCTAATTTAATGAGGGGCAAAATTAGAAATGTCAAAACATATAAATATATGTGTTCATTAGGATTATGGTCCCTAACTTATACGGCCACCAAAGAGAGGTTTTCTCTTTTTCTCTTTTGCATCTCCATCAACAGAAAGAGAGGGACAAAGGATTCGGATTCTTCTTTGTCATTAAGGGTCGTAGCAAGTTGGAAGATCGAACCCAATAAAGAGACGTTCGCTTCAAGATCCATCAAGTCTAGCAATGAATTCAGGTACGCTTCCGCAATTTAATTTATGTTCTTCATCTCATGAATCGACATGGCACAATAAAATTTCTAACACTATCTTCATTCATCTAATACTTTTTAAGAAAATGTATTTAGTCTTAAAAATATATTATGTTTTCTATTATTTTTCTATCAAATTATTAATTTAAGTGTTAATTGTAATAAAAATTAGTTGAAGACATAAGTAATTTATGCAAATGAATTAAATATTATTTGTTGATCAAATTAATGTAATAAAAAAATCTAATGCTAATAAGAAATATATTCAATATTAGATTCTATTAGAAGATTTCAACATGAACTTTTAAATAGTTTAATTATTATATTATTTATATTTATAAATTAAAAGATGTTTTTTTGAATAGTAAACTTTACTGACTAACTGCAAACTGGTGTGGTAACAATAGGAGAGTAGTCCTCAGTTAGGACCTGGGC
Source organism: Iris pallida (assembly GCA_029216955.1). Taxonomy (NCBI): domain Eukaryota; kingdom Viridiplantae; phylum Streptophyta; class Magnoliopsida; order Asparagales; family Iridaceae; genus Iris; species Iris pallida. The sequence goes on from JANAVB010034218.1 coordinate 1,655,426, forward strand.
AATACAAGGAGAGGAAGAAGAGAAACTTGAACTAATTTTGTTAACAGTGCATACCCAGCTAAGGCATGGACAACTTTGTTCCCAGTTCTTCTCACGAACAGGAAGTGGATTGATTGATTAGCATATAAATCGCTTTTGATGGAGTCGATCAAGTCCGATAGCTTCCAAGGAACAAGTTAAAATTTTGAAGGGCAAAATAGGCATAATCCTTAAATTTGAGGTTTTTTTTTTCTTTTTTTCCTCAAATTTGAGGGTCAAACCACTCTTCCCTCAGAATTTTGAGAAAAGATGCTCAAATTGAGTGTGGATTGGAGAGTATTTTTTCTCAATTAGGTATTTGAGGGGTTGGATTGGAGATGGCCTTATACTAATACCAAATTAAGGTTGTGTTTGGTTTACCGTAATGTAATTGTAGTTGTAATGGAATTGGATCTGTAATGTAATTGCGGTTGTAATGTAATGGAATTACAATTACATTACCATCTTTGGTTGGAACATGTAATTAAACCATGTAATGTAATTAATTGCATTCAAATATTTGGTTTATCATGCAATGTAATGAAATAATAATTGTCATTTGTACCATTTTGACAAATATATCCTTAACATTTATATATTTTTTCTTTTTGTCAAATTTAACATTTATAATTAAGAGATTTTTTTTGGATATGATTTTTTTTAAATTTTTCAAACAATCATGCATATTTTTGTTTTTGTTATAATATTTTTCTTGCTAAAAAATATTATAATAGTGGACTGTTGTTTGCTAAAAAATATGAACAAAACTCTAATTTTTTTGATAAAATAAATATTATAGTATTTGACCGTACGCCTCTAAATTTTAACAGACTTAGGATAACTCTGAAAATAAAATATTAAAATAGTTAGCAATAAAAAACACTAGATTATTATTTTTTCTCTTGTTCCAATTTGTTTGAACAAAACTAAATAACACAAAAAAATTTGTCGGAACAAAAAAAAAACACATATTCTTAAGGGATGAGATTTCTGGATAAATTATTTATGCGAAGTATTTCAAGAATGATTTTCTATAACTTAATTTGGAAATAAATTCTCCATCTCAGAAAATAAAAAAAATTCAAAGCCACCTTAATTATATTTCTCTTTCCATATTATTTCCATTGTTTGTCTTTTCCCTCAAAAGAAAAGCACCAGCAGGACACGTCCCCTTCTCATCATCTTCTTTATTATGTGGCCCATATTCCATATCATGGTTAAATTAGGTAACTGTTGAAATAATAAAAGTTTGGTTAATTTAGAAGATTCCTACCACTTGTAACTTTGATGGACGGTTACAATTTTTTGTGAATGGTTGCACCTTTGATGAAAGGTTGCACGAATAGGGAGATTCGTTCCCTCTCTCCGTGTAACTGCCTGTTTTGAAAAATGAGGGTAATTTTATCATTTTACAAATGTTTATATATTGTAAATATTAATTAAGAATATTGTGTGAATATTTGGATTATTTGATTTTTGTTAGTCGGGTTAGGGGCTAGTCTAGATTTTGACTTGTGTTAGTGGTCCGATTAGCTTAGACTCTAGTCGGAACCCGTGGATTAGCTAGGCATGGCCCACAAACTCATTGCATTAGGCTAGTGCATTTAGACTAATCCCACATGACAAGTTTAGTCATTTAGAAATTAGAACTTTGACCAATTTGACCCCAATTTCTTGCATGACTTAAATTAATCCAAGGGAACCTATTAGGGGCAAACTAGACTTTTCCATTGACCCAAATAGGGCTTCCATGACTGGCCAAGAGAGGGGAGGTCTCCATCATTTTATTTTTCATATTAGCCTATATTTCTTCCATTTTAGTGTTCTTCCCCAACTTGAGAGCAAACCCATTTGATTTCTCCCTCAAATCTACTCTTTTCTCCATCAAATTCTTTTATTCTTTCAAAGAGGAGGAGCCTACAAGGATTCTGGAGCCAAGAGCAAGGAGGGGAGTCCATTTGCTAGAGGAGACCGTGTCGGATTCATGTCCTTTGGGTTGTTCATTGGAAAACCACTCTCAATAGCTATCTCTCTCTAAAACTCTCCATTTCAATGCATATAGTTGGTTTTGAACCCATAAGAACCCACCCCATGTAGGGATGACCCTTAGGAATGATTTAGAGGCTCATTTGAGTCCTCATTTGGAAGTTGGGATATGTTTGTGTCACCCATGGAAGAATTTCGAGGGTGACACACCAAGTATTTATGTTTATGCCCCATAGGCTATTTAGACTTCTAATTTCAGATTTGAGTATGTTAGAGAATATTTTAGCCATGGTTAGGATACCCCAAGTGGTTTTCATTGGGATACATATGTTTGTATCTAGGTATTTTTGGCCTACACGTCATATTATATATGTAGAGGATGAATATTGCTATATATTTTGTATAGTGGACTGTTTTGGGGTTTTGATATGAGATTTAGATTGTGTGTGAGAAGTGAGATAGATAGAGGAGGGTGTGTATGTGTGTGTTTATATATAGTTGTGAGTTTGTGTGTGTTTGTGAGTGACTTGGTTGTGTTGTGGTTGTGTGAGTTTGTGAGAATGGGGTTTTGGTTAGTGGTTTGATATGTATGTGTGTTAGTGTTTGTGTGTTAGAGATGTGAGAGTTGTGTCTTGGTTTCTTTAGTGAGATGTGTGAGTGTGTTGTGCTTGTGAGAGTGAGTGTGCTAGTGATGCGAGGATGTGAGTATGGGTGTAGTAAGTAGGGGGGGGGGGAGTTATTAGTGATGGTTGTGTGTTAGAAGTAGAATAAGAAGGGGCAGTAGCTGCAGCAAATAGCAGCAGCAGCAATAGCAACACTAGCAGCAGCAACAGCATTAAGCAGTGGCAGCAGCTGCAGCAGCTGTAGGCAGCAAGGGTAGCACCCATTGCCACTTTGTCCCATTGCCCCTTTGTCTAGAGTGTGTGTGTGTGTTCTTGTTTAGGATAGTTAGAGTTAGATTTATACATGAGTTAGCATATGTTAGAGTAGTATATTAGTTAGAAGTTAGTATGTTAGTTTCTTTATATATGTGTTAGAGATATATGTTAGGATATCTAGGATACATAGATGTTAGATATAGTTAGTATCCTATCTAATTAGTATCTTAGATATGATAGTGTGTTAGAGGTAAGGTAAGTAGTGTCTAGGTATATGTAAGTATCTTAGGATATAGATAGTGGTATCTTGAGATACCTATAGTTGTATCATAGGAATACCTTAGTATTTACCTTATCTTAAGGTAATGGTTTTACCTACTAGGTGAGACGCCCTAGAACCAGAATACTGGAGAGCGGGGGCGTACATAGCCAGCTACGTATATTGAAATGGAACCCACCTCGCTATACGGTCACGGCTGTCTAGATATGAGGGTTTACTACAAGCCAACGGTCTCTTAAGGTCAAGCCTATTGTCTCAATCTCAAGCAAGTAATATAGTTACAAGATGTTAGATCACCAAATATACAATAAAAGGCATTCCAAATATTACATATTCAGCTGATCATGAAGCTAGTCATACAAAATACGTGGACTAACAAGAGTTAAGTCATACATGATTGTTAATCATGTTTACAGCCCGTAGGCAGACAATAAGTAAATATGCATCGAGCTAACAGGTGCTCGTCGGCTAAACGCCTCAAAAGAATAATTTTACAATGTAGTGAGCGAAACAAAATGGAAAACCCACTCGTAGCCCGGGTTCCTTCTAGTCGCCACCATTGGGCTGGAAGTTTGGTAGATTCTCGGGTGCTGCTCCAAAATCTGGCCACACAAAACCAGCTGGGTCAAACCATAGAAAGAGCAAGTGCTACAAGGAGGCCATGAAATAAGAACAAAAGCCAGCATATCAGAACATAAAAAATAGAAAAAAGTACAAGTAACAAGAGTACAACAGGACAATAAACAACTAGGGACGTGGAACCATTCCGGGAGCCAGGTTACAACCCGTAAACCAAACAAGGACCGGGGTTGTAACCCTTCGCCTGAATAACACTATGTCTCTACCCATTTATTGTTAAAGATAAGTAAAACAATCATGTTCAGGAGTACCAGGTACTGGGAATAGACGAGACTTAGACAAGGCTGGACACCATCCATTCACAAGCGGCCAAGCAAATACTACGGCTTACTACTTAACTAGCTAGGGTTATCACAAACCTAATTACTAACAAGATGCAAATGAGAGATTCCCAGTCCCAAGCCCTGCAGACTATCCAGTTATCCTTCCACGGGTTGAGAGTATGGTTGGGTACATCGCCCAGGAGACGATATACTCTTAGGTGACTTAGAGGGTGCAACACATGTCAGTGTGCTGGAAATGTGCCCTACTCGTCGGCAGGGTACAATTCCATTTAAAGCGCCCAGATAACGAGATGCCTGTGACTGAAAATTCTCTATGGACTATAGTTTGATCTAGTAATTAGCCTAATCCATATTCAGTGTAAATCCCTAACCGTGGTAACCATGGAGTCACGTCCTAGACATGATGCAAGACAAGACAAGACAAGTGGATTGCACAAAGCAGCAAGAATGAACACCCACAGAGTCAGAGTTGATTATATGAGTCAAGTTAGCCATCGCAACAGCATCAAGTCAAGTCAAGTTACAAGTTACAGGTTACGAGTTACAAGTCAGGAGTGCGCCGCCACGGGCCACTATCAAGTTATCCAGTTGCAAAGATTAATCATGGATCATAGGTCACAAGTTAAGAGCGCACCCTATCGGGTCACTATCAAGAAGATCAGAAAGCACTAGGATCATAAATCACAGAATTTACAAAAAGCGTACTAGTCATAAGCAAAACACCGAAAACCGTGCCAGGTCGTGTTGGGTCAAGACAGTCGTGTTGTGTGGAACAAGATCTCAAAACTTCAATCCACAAAAGAGAAGCCAAGTCCAAGGAAATAAAACCAAACCATCATGGGCAAGTAGGTTGCGCAGGGGGTCGGATTGCGCTATGGGAATGGACTGCACAGGGGAATGAACTGCGCAGGGAAATGAACTGCGCTGAGGTTGGCTGCGCTAGGGTCGGCTTGTGCTGAGAGCGGGTTGCGCTGAGAGCGGGTTGCGCAGGAGATGAGCTGCGCTAGGGATGGGTTGCGATGAGAGCGAGCTGCACAGGGTGAGCTGCGCAGCGGTCAAGTGCGCCAATGGAAGGGAGGTGCTGGAGCTAAAGAGCGCCAGCGCGGGTCAGCCCAGCGCAAAGCACTGGTCTAGGAGTTAGCGCAGTCCGACCATGCGCTAAAGAGCGCAGGCCGAGGGTCATCTTCTCCACCAAGCCGAGAGGAAACCCCAAGAACTCCAAATTTTCAATCTTCATATCTTAGCCAAAACAAAACCAAATTTGGATTTCCAAAGTTCTAACTTGTGTAAAATTGAATTCTCTTCCACATGGAAGTCTCAAAACGAGGAAAAATCTAAGTTTAATAGATCAAAACCAAGAAAATCTGAAAATGGTTAAAACTTAGATCTAGAAAAATGGAAGCTCCAAATCACAAAATGCCAAGTTCTAATGTTGTTCACCATGGCCTAATCTAGCTAATGGACAAATAAAATGGGGTGCTTATTTGGTGGCAAGGTGCACTTGCCTATGGTGTTGGTGGAGGAAGGAAAAAGAATGAAGAAATTAATGGAAGTTATGAGGAGAGAAAAGTTAGGTAGGATTTTAATGAGGGATGGTGTGTTGTGTTGAGGGTGGAGGTTAGCTAAGTGTGGTCCAATGCATACTAAACCAAACCAAACCAATTCCTTCTCCATAAAATAAAACCACGCCAGGTCCAAAAACCCATTTTACGAGAAAACTAAAATCTGCAAGTTAAGCCAAAACACAATTATAGGCCAGAATCTGAGAAAATAAAATACAGGTCCAAAATACATATAAGCCTAATTAAAAATACGTATTCCGAAATACGGACATTACAACTCTACCCACCTTAAAAGAATTTCGTCCTCGGAATTTAAATCAAGATGCTTAGATGTAAGAGCCAGCTATGCTATCCATAAATAAGCTACACTAAGCAAACAATCAACCAATCATACATGCAAGCAAGGAATGGAAGGCATAAGGTATAAGGAAGACATTATACCTTACGAGTTAAACAAGTCGGGATATCGCGATCGGATGTTGTCCTCACGCTCCCACGTTGACTCACCTAGAGAGTGATGACCCCAAGCAACACGGACTAAGCTAATAGTCTTGTTCTTGAGTATCTTTTCTCTCCGGTCCAATATAGATACGGGCCTCTCCTCATACGAAAGGTTGGTACCAACAACCAATTCTGAATGGTCCAGGATATAGCTCGGGTCCGGGATGTACCGTCGTAATTGGGACACATGGAATACATTATGCACCTCTCTTAGCGACGGCGGAAGAGCGAGACGATAGGATACATCTCCTACTCGCTCCAGGATATAGAACGGCCCTATATAGCTAGGACTAAGCTTTCCCCGTACGCCAAAGCGAATGACGCCACGGTTAGGCGATATCCTAAAGAATACATGGTCGCCGATAGCAAACTCTAAGGGACGTCGATGAGCATCGGCCCAATGGCGCTGGCGATCTTGGACCACTGAAGACGATCTCTGATTCTTCTGACCACTTCAACTGTCTGGGAAATCATTTCTGGACCAAGTATCTGCCTCTCTCCGATGTCGTCCCATGCCAACGGGGATCTGCACTTCCTACCATATAAGGACTCGAAAGGTGCCATCTGGATTTTGTCCTGGTAACTATTATTGTATGAGAATTCCACCAGGTGCAGGTGATCCTCCCATGAACCACCGAAGTCAAGGGTACAAGATCTCAACATATCTTCAAGAGTCTGGATTGTGCGTTCCGACTGGCCATCTGTCTGTGGGTGATAAGCTGAGCTAAACTGAAGGTGAGTTCCCAAACTCTCTTGCAGGCTACGCCAAAAGTGTGATGTGAATCTTGAATCCCTGTCCGAGGTGATACTAACGGGCACACCGTGAAGCCTGACAATCTGCCTGAGGTACATCTCTGCTAGCTGAGCCGTAGACTGCCCAACTCTGAATGGAAGATAGTGAGCTACCTTCGTGAGCCTGTCAACTATAACCCAAATAGCATCTCGACCAGCTGGGGATCTAGGCAATCCAGTCACAAAATCCATAGTCACATGCTCCCACTTCTATTCTGGAATTGGTAAGGGCTGAAGAAGTCCAGCGGGCCTCTGATGTTCAGCTTTAACCTGCTGGCAAACCAAACATCGAGAGACAAACCGGGCTATCTCCCTCTTCATGCCATTCCACCAAAAATGCTGACGAATATCTCTATACATCTTCGTGCCACCGGGATGAATAGAATATTGTGAACTGTGAGCTTCTGCTATGACCTCCTGTCTGATATCTTCACTGGGTACACAAAGACGAGTGCCGTGCCGAAGTGTACCATCTCCATGAATGTACAACTCCGGCCTTCTTCCCGCCTCATACTCTGCTCTGAGTTGCTGAATCTTGGAATCTGTAGACTGCGCCATCTGGATCCTCTCAACTATGCTGGACTGAACCTGTAGACTAGCCATCAATGCCACGTGGGTAGGAAACTACTTTAATTCCCATCTTCTGAAGATCTGCCAATAACTCTGGCTGCGCTGTTAGGAAGTAAACTCCGGCTCTCCTGCTCAATGCATCTGCTACAACGTTGGCCTTCCCTGGGTGATACTGCAAGTCCATATCGTAGTCCACCAGTAGCTCGAGCCATCTTCTCTGCCGCATGTTAAGGTCCTTCTGGGTGAAAACATACTTCAGGCTCTTGTGGTCGGTGAAGATCTCCACCCTATCTCCGTATAGTAGTGCCTCCACAACTTAAGCGCAAATACTACTGCTGCCAGTTCTAAGTCGTGGGTCGGGTAATTTTTCTCATGATCACGAAGCTGACGTGATGCATAAGATATTACCTTCTCATGCTGCATCAAGACACACCCCAATCCTCTGCCTGAAGCGTCGCAATAAACTGTGAATCCTTCGGTCCCATCTGGAAGCATGAGAATGGGAGCCATTATTAAACCTCGCTTCAACTTCTCAAATGATTCCTGACACTTTGCTGTCCAAGCAAACTGCACATCCTTGGGGGTCAACTGGGTCATCGGCGCCGAAATCCTTGCAAAATCTGAAACGAATCGCCGGTAGTAGCCGGCTAATCCAAGGAAACTGAGAACTCAGCCACTGAGCTAGGTACTGCCATGTCTCGATAGCCACAATCTTCTGGGGATCCACTTCCACTCCTTCTTGGGTAATGATGTGACCCAAGTACGAAATACGATCGAGCCAGAACTCGCATTTACTAAACTTGGCGTACAACTGATGCTCTCTAAGCGTCTGAAGGATGATTCTGAGATGCTGCTCATGCTCTGCTTCACTTTTGCTGTAGACCAGGATATCATCTAGGAACACGATCACGAACTGATCTAAGTAAGGCATGAAAATACGATTCATGAGGTCCATGAATACGGCTGGCGCATTGGTTGCTCTGAATGGCATAACAAGAAACTCCCAATGCCCATACCTAGATCGAAAAGCTGTCTTCGGGATGTCCTACACTCTGACTCTGATCTGGTGGTATCCTGATCGCAAGTCTATCTTCAAGAACACTGAAGCCCCTTTGAGTTGATCAAACAAGTCATCTATCCTCGGGAGGGTATCTATTCTTGATTGTCATTGAGTTCAAGGTACGATAATCTACACATAATCTGGATGTACCATCCTTCTTTTTTCACAAGAAGCATCGGGGCTCCCCAAGGCGATCCACTTGTACGAATGAATCCCTTGGTCCTGAGTTCTTCGATCATCTTGTACAAAATCTCCAACTCTGAAGGCGCTATCCTGTAGACTCGCTCTGATACTGGTGCTGTCCCGGGGATCAAGTCTACAGTGAACTCGATCTCTCTCTCTGGCGACATCCCTGGAAGTTCCTCTGGAAAGACATCTGGAAACTCTTCAACTATCCGGGGTAACTGTACCGCTGCTACTGCCATCCGCAATACTGGAGAAGATGGCTCCACTGCGTCTCTGAAAAATGAAAACTCTGGCTCGCGTAGAATACTAAAGACAACCCTGCCAATGTGGTAGTCTATCCTAGCATACTGGTTCCTCAACCAATCCATGCCTAAGACTACATCATAGTCTGCCATAGGAAACTCTATAAATCTAGCGGGGAACTCTCTACTACTAACTACGATCCGACACGAGGAAAACACTCGAACTACTCCCACAAGACACATTACCAGTAAGTATATTGAGCCTCACTGATAATGACTCGGGCTCCAATCCTATCCGTGTCGTGAATCGTGCAGACATGAATGAATGCGATGCACCAGAATCAAATAATACCGATGCTGGAGAGGAGTTGACGAGAATAGTACCTGCCACTACCTCACCTGGTGTAACTTTTTCTTCCATAGTCATCATCATTGCCTGACCTTGTCCTCTGGCTGCGGGTCCTCTCTGCTGGAAACCTCTCTGCCTGCTCTGCACTTGGGCTTGGGTGTACTGCTGCTGGTTCTGCTGCTGAAATGCCTGGGCCTGAGGCAACAATGGCCTCGGGTATTGCTGCTGCTGCATAGGTGCTGGTCCCCTAACCGATGGACTGGTTAGGTTGGAAGAGGACGAACTACCCCTATTCGGGCAGGCTCCTATCTTGTGATCTGCTGCTCCACAAGCCAGGCACAATCCCTGCGCCCTGCGACAATCTGCTACCACGTGCCCTGGCTTCCCGCAATGAGAATATCCTATCGCGAAAGTCTGCTTCTGCTTCTGCGGGTACGTCGGGGTTGAATATTGAACCGACGTTACTGAGGCCGCCCGCCTCGGAGTTCCAATGGTCAAATCCCTAGCTGCCGTGGCTAGAGCTGATGATTGGTGCATCTGATTGTGGGACCGCTTCCTACCTCCTGTCCTATCCACGATCCTCTAGGAGGTGTACTCGTGCCTCCTAGCTGCCCTCAATACTGTATCGAACGTCTGGTGCTCGAACTGCTCAACTGCCAACAAGATCTCCAAATGCAGCCCCTGCTGGAACCGCTGGGCCCTATCAAACTCAGTTGCCACCAAGGTGGGGGCAAACCTACTGAGTCTAGAAAACTCAGATGCATAACCGTCGACCGTTCTGCCTCCTTACTTCAAGTTGGTAAATCTCTTCTGAAGGTCGTACCGAGCCACAACATCGAAATACTTCGTCTGGAATCTTTCTCTAAACACCGCCCAAGTAACTGGCGCCACTAATCCCTCGGCCTGCGTCGCCCACCAACTGCGAGCTAAGTCTAGCAACTGCAGGCGTACCACCGCTACCTTCTCATTCTCAGGTGTCCTAGCTGCTTCCAGAACCACCTCGGTATCCTGAAGCCAAGCGTCCGCGGCAATCGCATCTTCACTGCCGTCGAAGAAGGGAGGGTTCAGGCGCTTGAAGCTATTGGCTGCGCTGTTTCCTGGATTACCGCCTCTGGTCAAAGCATCCGCCACTGCCTGGTGCAAGGCGTCTCCTCTACGATCCTGGGAAGCTATCAGGGTCCTGATGAGACCTACCAAGGTGCCATCGTCAGGCTCTGCAGGCTGGACGGGCTGAACTGGTGGTTCTCCTCCGGTAGGCACGACTCTGGAGGCCACTCCGAAATGCTGGGCTTGATCTCCGGGTTGCTGCTGGTCCACGGGAAGTGCTCTACCTCGCTGATCGGCGGGGTCAGGAACAATACCGCTGAAGAAGACGACATTGGAAACAATAAGGAAGGACCAGGACAGATCAACGATACAAGCATGTGATCAGGTCAAGATTCTCAGGGATTTGAAGATACGAGCAGAGATCAAGGGCGAATACTGATTGAGACATCTATTAGGTAAACTCTCACATTCTTGAATGCCAAGACCTGCATGGGCCACCACTTAAACCATATGACGCCCCAGCCCCAGAACCAACGGTCTCTTAAGATCAAGCCTATTGTCTCAATCTCAAGCAAGTAATATAGTTACAAGATGTTAGATCACCAAATATACAATAAAAGGCGTCCCAAATATTACATATTCAGCTGATCATGAAGCTAGTCATACAAAATGCGAGGACTAGCAAGAGTTAAGTCATACATGATCAACCCTAGGATTTGTTAATCATGTTTACAGCCCGTAGGCAGACAGTAAGTAAATATGCATCGAGCTAACAGGTGCTCGTCGGCTAAACGCCTCAAAAGAATAATTTTATAATGTAGTGAGCGAAACAAAATAGAAAAGCCACTCGTAGCCCGGGTTCCTTCTAGTCGCCACCATTGGGCTGGAAGTTCGATAGATCCTCGGGTGCTGCTCCAAAATCTGGCCACACAAAACCAGCTGGGTCAAACCCCAGAAAGAGCAAGTGCCACAAGGAGGCCACGAAATAAGAACAAAAGCCAGCATATCAGAACATAAAAAAAATAAAAGAAAGTACAAGTAACAAGAGTACAATAGGACAATAAACGACTAGGGACGTGGAACGATTCCGGGAGCCAGGTTACAACCCGTAAACCAAACAAGGACCGGGGTTATAACCCTTCGCCTGAATAGCACTATGTCGCTACCCATTTATTGTTAAAGATAAGTAAAACAATCATGTTCAGGAGTACCAGGTACTGGGACTAGATTAGACTTAGACAAGGCTGGACACCATCCATTCACAAGCGGCCAAGCAAATACTACGACTTACTACTTAACTAGCTAGGGTTATCACAAACCTAATTACTAACAAGATGCAAATGAGAGATTCCCAGTCCCAAGCCCTGCAGACTATCCAGTTATCCTTCCGCGGGTTAAGAGTATGGTTGGGTACATCGCCCAGGAGACGATATACCCTTAGGTGACTTAGAGGGTACAACACATGTCAGTGTGCTGAAAATGTGCCATACTCGTCGGCAGGCTACAAGTCCATTTAAAGCGCCCAGATAATGAGATTGCCTGTGACTGAAAATTCTCTATGGACTATAGTTTGATCTAGTAATTAGCCTAATCCATATTCAGTGTGAATCCCTGACCGTGGTAACCAGGGAGTCACGTCCTAGACATGATGCAAGACAAGATAAGACAAGTGGATTGCACAAAGCAGCAAGAATGAACACCCACGGAGTCAGAGTTGATTATATGAGTCAAGTTAGCCATCGCAACAGCATCAAGTCAAGTCAAGTTACAAGTTACAGGTTACGAGTTACAAGTCAGGAGTGCGCCACCACGGGCCACTATCAAGTTATCCAGTTGCAAAGATTAATCATGGATCACAGGTCATAAGTTAAGAGCGCACCCCATCGGGTCACTATCAAGAAGATCAGAAAGCACTAGGATCATAAATCACAGAATTCACGAAAAGCGTACTAGTCATAAGCAAAACACCGAAAACCGTGCCAGGTCGTGTTGGGTCAAGACAGTCGTGTTGTGTGGAACAATATCTCAAAACTCCAATCCACAAAAGAGAAGCCAAGTCCAAGGAAATAAAACCAAACCATCATGGGCAAGTAGGTTGTGCAGGGGGTCGGATTACGCTAGGGGAATGGACTGCGCAGGAGAATAAACTGCGCAGAAGAATAAACTGCACTGAGGTTGGCTTGCGCTAGGGTCGGCTTGCGCTGAGAGCGGGTTGCGCTGGGTCAAGCTGCGCAGGGGATGAGCTGCGCTAGGGATGGGTTGCGCTGAGAGCGAGCTGCGCAGGGGATGAGCTGTGCAGCGGTCAAGTGCGCCAATAGAAGGGAGGCGCTGGAGCTAAAGAGCGCCAGCACGGGTCAGCCCAGCGCAAAGTGCTGGCTGAGGAGTTAGCGCAGTCCGGCCTTTCATCTTCTCCACAAAGCCGAGAGAAAACCCGAAGAACTCCAAATTTCCAATCTTCATATCTTGGCCAAAACAAAACCAAATTTGGATTTCCAAAGTTCTAACTTGTGTAAAATTGAATTCTCTTCCACATGGAAGTCTCAAAATAAGGAAAAATCTAAGTTTAATAGATCAAAACCAAGAAAATCCAAAATGGTTAAAACTTAGATCTAGAAAAATGGAAGCTCCAAATCACAAAATGCCAAGTTCTAATATTGTTCACCATGGTCTAATCTAGCTAATGGACAAATAAAACGGGGTGCTTATTTGGTGGCAAGGTGCACTTGCCTATGGTGTTGGTGGAGGAAGGAAGAAGAAGATGAAGAAATTAATAGAAGTTATGAGAAGAAAGAAAGTTAGGTGGGATTTTAATGAGAGATGGTGTATTGTGTTGAGGGTGGAGGTTAGATAAGTGTGGTCCAATGCATACTAAACCAAATCAAACCAATTCCTTCTCCATAAAATAAAACCACGCCAGGTCCAAAAACCCATTTTACGAGAAAACCAAAATCTGCAAGTTAAGCCAAAACACAATTACAGGCCAGAATCTGAGAAAATAAAATACAGGTCCAAAATACATATAAGCCTAATTAAAAATACATACTCCAAAATACGGGCATTACACTAGGTAAGAGGATTTACCTAAATATTAAGGTTTATAGGTTAAGGTATTGGTTAACTAATAGCTTAGGGTAGCTAGTTAGCTACTAGATATCTAAGTATGGGTACTGGATGTTAAGGTATTGTTACCTAGACTAAGGTATTGGACTTCCAACCAAGGTATTGGTATTGGGATACCAATAGGGGTAAGGTATATGGTATCTTGGTAGCTAATGACTAGAAATATGATATTTGACTTAGATTTGACACTGTTTGACCAAGGTTGACTATTTTGACTAAAAGTCAAAGTAGAGTCAATATCTAACCTAGATTGGACTATGAGCTGACCAGTTGACCAAAAGTCAACTATAGGTCAACCATTGATCCAGTTTGACCTAGATTGGACTAAGAGTTGATCAGAGTTGACCAATTGACCAAAAGTCAACTGTAAGTCAACCTTTGACATAGTTTGATCTAGTTTGACCTAGTAGTAGACTTAGTTTGACCTAGATTGCATATCATGCACGAGAAATCATGTCTAACACTGTTAAACCCTATTTAACTCAGGTAATCTTATCTTTAGGTCTGTGACTTCACTTTGAGCCTCGATTTACTATTGACATTTTTCATCGGATCTCAAACGAGTACATTCTCTGATAATATTTCTGTTTTATGATATCGTCTATGTTTTTTGTATTTAGTGTAGATATCCTTGTTTGCTTGACACATTGTTCACACGGATTGACATTTGTCTGGATCCGGTCATGAGATGTTATTCCTTGTATTCCTTGGTATATCTTGTGCAAACCTTGTCCTTGTTACTTGTGCATTGTATAGACACGATTCCTGTGAAGGCTCGCAACCTTATCAGAGAATCCGTGTCATAACGTGTCAAGGTTGGATCCACTATACTAGTCGGAGGCGAGGGTATTAGCGTAGATATGTGATCAATACCCTCCTTGTATCAAATCTAGAACCTTGAATAGATATGTTATTAGGGTATTATCTCCGGTATCTACACATTAATTTATGTCTTCTGCAATTTAATACAACCAGGCCATAAATTTTCGTACAAGTTCCTAAGTCGATCACATATTGAAACTAGTGCTAACTCACCTAGATAGTAGTTCTTGGTTCTTGTACATGATATACATTGTTCTTTTGCTCTTACACTCATTTACAGTCTTGATATGCCTTACCATGTTCAAGTACGTATCACTTTACCTTGTATATTCTCTCTATTTACTGCTATATATCTTTATCGTCTAATTATAACAGTTATTGGGAATTTGTGCTCGTTCCATCCTTACTGGATATGTTGACAAAATTTTACAAATGACGGCGAGGACGAGTGTCCTACCTACTATGGTCCTGACTGGATATGTTGACAAAATTTTATAGATGACGGCGAGGACGAGTGTCCTGCCTACTATGGTCCTCATGACGTAGTGGGCATAGACAGGGAGACCCTAGTTCAGGAAGGGTTAGTTCCAGCCGATGAGGCACTAGTGGTAGCTCAGTTAGATTATGTTTTGTACTGGACTTTGTCTCCAGATAGCACTTGGCATGTTATTATTTTAGAATTTGTGTCAGAGATTGTTGACTCTGAGACTCTGGACTTGTATTATTTCTGTGTCGAATTTTCTGGATGATATTTTAATATCTTGTTGTCTTTATCTTTCAATATCATTTATCCTTCTTAGAATTTTGTGATTGAGTATATTATATTGTCATTGCTTGTCCTCCATTTGGAGTTGACCTTCTAGACAGGTTTTGATATTATAATTGTTGTTAGATAGTAGACCTAGACAACATTTTACGCCATTTCTGCGACGTAGGCTGGGACGCTGTTACGCACTCGTACCCTACTCGGGTGCAGGTCGTGACACTCCGCCTATATGTATGAACCCAAATTGAATCATAAGGGTCTATTAAGAAACACAACTCATAAAATAGGCCAAGAGAAAGAGAAGCTGAATTTTACATCAAAACAAACTATGGATTCTGGAATGATTTTAATTTATAGTGACTAATTATATGATCAAGATCCTATATCGATTTACATGTTTTAGATTTACATGTTCGAATTAAGATTTATGTTTACATACACCCAAGTGTCCAACCCAATCCCAAAATATTTGTCGAGATTTCTCCTCTTCAAATATTACCATATTCTCTTTTCCTATTTCTTCTTCACAAACCTTCACCCTTCTCCTCCTCTATAAATCCAAGAATTCAGAAACCTTAGCCACGGTGGAGTCCGACCTGATCCACGAATTGCCTCCACCTTGATCACCACCTCGTCTTCCCCCTGCTCGAGTTCCTCCAGGCGTACGAGCACTATGGCAGCGCCATCCTTGTCTTTTGGATGTCCATGGCATAGTCGACCATGTTGGTCTTGCTGAGCAGCTCTCGGGAGCAGAAGAAGGAGGAGGACGAGGAGGGGTCCATCGCGGGCTCAGAAGGAAGGAGACGGGGATGGTAGGTTTTTTTTTCGCTCTCTGATGTTTTTTTTTTCGCTCTCTGATCGGGATTCGGGAAGAAATATTTTGTGTAAGGACAAGATTGTTATTTAAATATTGAGGGAGTAATGTAATTGGGATTAAATAGGTTCTACAAAGTAATTATATTAATATAAATTGATGTAATGTAATCAAACTTGTAATCGCGATTACAATGCATTCAATTTTTTGTCCAACCAAACACTCGGATAAGATCTACGATGTAATGCTAATTATATTACATTGTCCAATCCGGTGAACCAAACATGTCCTAAATTTCTGTCCACTGCAGCAAAATTCTAAAACTTATGACGAGTAATGGAGATTAGATATTTATATTATTCCAACACGAGAACCACTAAAAGACTAAGTGGACTCCATCTCACCTTATGTTTTGTTTTTTCTTTATTTTATTTGGGCTAAATTTCAACTTCATACCCTCAACTATTTCAGTTATTCAACTTGATACCCTAAAATTTGTGTGTGACAATTTGAGAGCTCAACTATAATTGTACAACTTAATATTCTATCTAGTGTTAACATAAAATAAAAATGACCGAAATACTCATATTCTCTTCCCCTCCGCCCTCTCTTTGACAGCAGACGTGACGGCGTCGGTAGCATTGTGTTAGCGGCGGATGGAGGGGAGGGGGTAGCGAGGTGGCCAGGGGTAGCAAGCGGGGGCGCAACGACGACGGAGGTGGTTGCAAGAGGGGGTCCAACTATGTGGGGGGGCAGCGAGTCTGGGGGTGCGGCGATGAAAGGGGGCACGGCGATGGAGAGGGCGCTGTGGGGCGAAGTTGGCCGGAGTGGGGAGGTTGGTGGGGGTACGAGATGGGGGATAATTTAGGTAAAAAAATTAGTGGAAAAGTTAATCCCTGATTGATGGAGGGTAGTACCAAATTGAAAATATATATAATAGATAATATTAAATTATCGAGTAAGAATATTTACGTTATACAGTTGAAAAATATAATAGTTGAGTAAAGTTAAAATTTAGCCTATTTTTGATATATATAAGTTATTAGCCCATCTCAACCTAATCCAACCCCCAATTCAAATTTTTGGTTCCCCCTTCACCTTTTTTTTTAAACAAAGGACTTTATTAGTCAATCAGCATGTTGTCTACAGAAGTGGGAAGCTCTGCGGCTAAAAATTCAGAAATACAACCAGGGGGAGTTGGAAAGGAGCCAACCGAATTATTCAGGAGAGCGTGCTTTACTAGGGTGTGGGCAACCATGTTACCCGTTCTCCTCATGGGAGACTCTGCGATGGAGAAATCGAGTCTTCGATTGACTGGATCAAATCGTGGAGCTTCCAGGAAATCAGCCCAGTGTCGGCTTTGAAGATGCGGTGTGATGTTAGGGAATCGCCCTCGATGGTGAAAGCCGTGTGAGTGAAGGAGCCAGCAAGTTGGATGCCCAGTTGAATGGCGTGAACTTCAGATAAAGACTGCAGTCAGATCCATGTGAGTGTGATACGAGCCAAGTTCGTGAAAACATAAAACGACCATTTGAGTCCCTGGCGATAGCTGCGGCAATGAACGAAGAGGAAGTGGCGCCATCCACATTGATCTTGATAGTGCCCCCGGGAGGGGGAGTCCACCAGCTAGGTGAGGTTGCTGTGGTGCATTGTTCATTGATCTTCTCCAGGCAGTCCACTCGATTCCCTTCGTAAGCATGATAGGTGGAGCTGGCCATGATTGAGATACGGGGGATGCTAGGGCCTTTATGGCGGAAGATGCAATAACATCTTGCTTTCCAAATGGTTCCACCCTTCACCTCATTTCTATTTGATACATTTGTCCAAATTATAACCAAGTTACATATATTCTCCGGTGTGTGGTGTGTGAGAGAGAGATATTTATGCTTTAAGCATTTCCTATGTTTTGGAAATAGCAATCATTTAGTTGTCTTGTTTGACTGTTTAAATTAAATCCTTAAATTATTTAATTTTTTGCAGGAGGTTTGATCGGAGTGGACCGAGTCGGATCGCCTACCGGATCGACCGAATTAGGGGATAAGACTTGGCTTAGATGGACACCACATTAAATATAATTCGAATTCGAGGCTCTAGCAGGTCGGGTCGGATCGGTATGTTGATAGGATCCAGATTGATCCAGTCCGAATTTAACCATGTCGGATCCAGACCGGGCCGTCGGCCAAAATAAACAGCTTCAGTTGACAATAACATGACATTGTTAAGATTTATTCTTCTTTTTCTGCATGCATACAAAATGTATGCATTTTTACCTCTTTTTTATTTTTATTTTCTTGTTAATTAATTTCTCTTTTAGAGTTGTTTGGTAAATGCATGCAATTATGCTATTTGGCTCACAAAATTTTTAGATGATGCCATCTCCCATTATGTGGCATATGATATGACAACTGACATGGCAGCTGACATGTCATGTTTTAACCCAAAAAAATTATCCAAATTTTTTATTGTTAATGTTAATTTTAATGCTAATTGTTATTTAATGTTCATTTTAATTTTAATGTTAAAATTAATGTTAATGTTAATTAATGTTAATGTTAATATAATATTAATATTAATTTTAACGTTTTTTTTTTTTTAAATAAGAGAATTTTATTAATCAAGGTGAATCAGAGATAGATGTCGATAGTGTAATGTCATCAGCTAATAGCTGGTTCATACAATCTAGAAGGGATGATGGCTCTGTAGTGAGCTGTTTATGAAGAGAGAAGTTTGCCAAGGCATGCGCTACTTTGTTCGTCGTCCTTCTCGCGAAGGAGAATGATGGGCACTGAGTGGGTGTGATGTCTTCTCTGATGGCTTTGATTAAGTCCTTCATCCTCCAAGGGATCAAGCTATTATCCTTTAGCGATCCTGACCATAGTCAAGGAGTCTCCTTCTATTATCGTGTTGTCCTTTTGGAGGGAGTTGGCAAGACGAATCCCCAGGTGGATAGCATGGGCATCCGTGACCAAGCTGCTGTTTGAGAGGAACGATGGCGTTGAGCACCAGGTTGTCGCTTTGATGAAGGTTCCGTTTGCGTCCCTCGCCACAGCTGCGACCGCAATGATAGAGAATGATGTGGCTTCATCCACATTGATCTTGATAGGTCCTTCTATCGGCGGCTTCCAATCATCATCGTTTGAGTGCAGCTCGGAGGAGGGTTTGGAGAATCTGTTCCTTCAGTATGGTGACCCCTCTCATAGGTTGCGCAGATGGTGCTAGCTTGGCAAGTGATGCGATGAATACAAGGGGTAATGCAGCGGAACACACAGTCACCTCTGGCTTTCCAGATCGCCCATAGGATGGCGGCTCCCAAACGGAAGGTCATGTGGGACTGGACGTTCGACAACCAATGATGCAGGAGTGAGTGGATGTTGAGTTACGAGTCCACACACAATCTAATAGCACCGGTGAACCATACCGTCCGAGAAGTTTCACAGTGCAGAAAAAGATGGTTGTCGTCTTCCTTTTGGAGGAGGTAGAAGGGTCACATTGGGTTTGCGTGCGGCATTCTCTGGTTAATTGCGGCAGAGAGGGGGAGGGTGTCACGACCCGCACCCGGGATAAGGGTACGAGTGCGTAACAGTGCCCAACCTACGCCACATAAACGGCGTAGAACGTTGTAGGTCTGCTATCTAACAACATAAAATAACCTGTCATCTCCGAACAGAGGATATAATATGGAATATCGATAAACTCAATCACAATCTAGCAGGAAGAATGTATGGCACGAATAAAGATAGAGATAAATCATAGAGTGCAATAGTATCAAACTCAAACAGAGAGAGAGAGAGAGAGTCACAAAATATAGTTATATAATATCTGAAATAATATAACATACATAGAGTAGTAAGCTGGAGACAGAATCCAGTCTAAGATCCTAATCTAACTGAGCAACATCTAGAGTCTCATCAGCTGGAGCTAATCCCTGCTGGACTAGGATCTCCAAGTCTATGTCCACTACGTCATGTGGATCGTAGTAAGTAGGACAGTCCTCTTCGCCGTCATCTGTAATATTTTGTCAACATATCCAGTCAGGATGGAACGAACAATCTACCAACAACAGTTCATAATATATGACAAGTGCTACGAGACAGTAAATAAAAAGATTATACAAGAGTAATGGACTGTACATAAAAAATACCATGACAAGGTAAAAGCTGTAAACTAGAGATAAAAAATGGCAAGGAAACTGATCATGGTATATACAGAAATCAAGAATCATCTATCTAGGTATGAAAGTACTAGTTTCAACATGTGACCGGCTTGGGAACATGTACAGGAAATATGGCCTAGCTAGTCATACGTGTAATGTATGACTAACACTCACAGGAAACAATATCGTGCACAGGAAGGGTATGATCACATGTCTACGCTACTACTCCCTGCCCCCGACTGGTAGAGTGGATCCAAATAAGACACGTTATGACACGGGATTCCGCGAGAAGGTAGCAAGTCTCCTCGAGAATCAGTGTCTATATATTGCACAAGAACTATAAGGGGGCTTGCACAAGATACACCAAGGTAACCAAGGAATGACATCTCATATCAGGATCCGTAAATACCAATCTGTGTGACCAATGTGTCAAGAACAAGTATATCTACACTAAGTACATGAAACATAACAATTATCATAAATTGGAAAAGTTATCAGAGAATGTACTCGCCTGAGATGTGATGGAAAATGTCAACTGAGTCCAAAATAGTACCTCGAAGACCTAAAGATAGAATGTTCTATCAATATAAAGTTTTGGAAGTAACAAACTAAGTCATATTAGATCAAACTAGGTCATACTAGGTCAATCTGAGTCAATGGTTGACCTACATTTGACTTTTGGTCAACTGGTCAACTCTGGTCAACATCCAATCCAATCTAGGTCAAACTAGGTCAATAGTTGACCTATAATTGACTTTTGGTCAACATGTCAACTCTGGTCAACTCCTAGTCCATTCTAGGTCAAATGTTGACTCTACGTTAACTTTCAGTCAAAATAGTCAACCTTGGTCAAACTAGACTAAAAAGCCTATTTCTAACCATTACCTACCAATATACCTCAATACCTTAGATACTAGGTAATACCCTTACCTTTGTAGTATTTACCCTAGGCTAGTAGATAGTCCACTAACCTAGGTTAATAGATCCTATTAATACCTTAGGCTAGTCTCTAACTACTTATCTTAGTATCTTACTAGTACCTTACTGATACCTTACCTTTACCTATAGGTAAACCCCATTGCCTTGTCAAGGTATCCCAATACCTTACCAAGGCATCCCAATACCTTCTATGATATCCTCACTCAAGACATTAAACTAATGTAGGATACTAACTAATATCTAACATTTGTAACTATCTAGTATCCCAAAACTCTAAGATACCAACTATATATCTAGTATTCTTACTAACTAACTAACATACCCTTAAGAAACTAAACTAGGACACGAACATACACACACAAAACGCAATGGACACACACCCACAAATGCACAAGGGGAGGGGTGAATGGGGCTGCCTAGTGCAACCCCTAATGTTGCTGCTACTGCTCTAGTTTTGCAGCAATTAGCTGCTGCTGCTGTAAAAATAGTAAGGAAACTGCTGCTAAAGGCAGCATATGTTGTTGCAGTATATGCAGCAACTTGCAGGTTGCATAGTGCAACAGTCCCCCCTCTCTAACACTCTCACTTCACTCCTCTAATCACACACATCCCCTTCAACTTAAACACACTCATAACCCCAACTCATACTCACCTCTACTCATAACCACACTCTAAACACAACTCTAAACCACTCTACATAACCACAAACTCACACTCACAAACACATCAACCACAAGCACACTCACACACTCTCACAACCACATCAAATCACTTCTACAACCATACTAACCCCAAACCAATAGGATGGCTATGAACCCCCACTCTCTCACACACACCAAGGCACCACCACATATACCAATATATATAACCACAATGCCCAAAACAATCCACCTATATCAATACGTATCAATTATCACATAGAGGCCTATAAATATGACTTGTAGGCCAAAACATGCATACACCTATATAAGAAATCATGTAAAAATTATATGGGACAATTCTACCATGTCTAAACTATCCTCTATCATATCCAAAACTAAAAATAGGCTTCAATAGGTCCATTTTGGCATTTTCTCAAACACATGGTGTGTCACCCTCGGAATTCTTCCATGGGTGACACAAAACTCATTCCAAATATCAAATGAGGACTTTAATGAGTGTCACGCCCCGATTCGGGAATCGTTCGCCTCCGCTTAGATTCACGCCGAATCGTTCGTCCTCGCTAAGGCGTGATGCCGTACAAGTCTGGAATTGCACTTGTACAAGGCGTGCTCGTGTTCCTTTTATAAAAGAGACATTTTGAATAGAGATTCGCAGCGGATGATAGAGAAGTTTTGACAACACAGATATGATCTGAAATAAGTTCTTTATTGATATCTTTGAAATTACATTGCATAAACATAAGGCTCTCAAACAGCCGAGATGAAAGGCCAAACTTGGCTACAACTTGCAGAAATATTGAAATGAGATACAACTTGTTCCATACATCATATCCCTTTATTAATAATGCAGCAATAACCACCTTCAGCAAAATGCCTTCTTATTCAAGTGGAAACTTCAAGATGTACGAAGCTTCTAAAGAGTCGGACAGCAAGCCTTCAGCGTCTATGATTATCCACTAGGTTCCCGGCACCTGTGGAGACGAGGGTCAGTACATTGCCACATATGTACTGGTGAGCGGCCGTAACCAATCTCACCATAAATCAACAGTAGTAAAATTACATGAATGTTCACTATTGATTTGTATTCTTTCTATCTTGCCTTAGGGTCCATTAACAATTCATATATTTGATGAGAATATAAGAAGCATACAGTGATGTTAGAAACATAAGCAATTCATGTTGTTCTAACATAAGCAGTTCATATTGATCACCAATTTGGTGAATCTTATCCACGGTCGATAGCCATCCCTGTACATATTTATGAATACCACTTACTCTGCCTGCATAAGACAATGTTAGCTATGCCACCTGTCTATATGAAGGTCACTGACTACACGCCATCTGGGACATCTTGGTCGGACGGCTCCCCTTCATCGGTGGGTAGCTAGCCCATCCGGAAGGTTCCCGAAAGACCGTGCTACTACTTCAGCACTGTGCTACTACTTCAGCACGGCGTTCCTCCTAGGCCGAATCGGTTCCGTGGCCTCGGAGTACCGTTCGAGGAACTACCTTGTATACAAGTTGTCCATGACCATGCATGCAATGCAACTTAACTAATAAGAGACACGACATGCATGATAATAGCATCTTCTACACATATTCGTAGTTCTCATTTCATCTTGCCATTTTCCCATCTTTCCATCTTACCAACTTGTCTTGAGCCATAGGCTCGTATATTCGTTCATCCAACCAAGGGACTAATCATTTGTAACCCATTCTTTCGAACCGAAGTCCGATATACTTACCGCCCAATACTTGGGTCTTTGCATCACCTGTTAAACAATTCATATAGCATACGAGCGTCATTCGATTTGCAACATAAGCCTAGCCATGTGATAATTTATCTTTCATTATCTTTTCCACATTATTACTAGGCATCTTTTATTAAGCACCGAACGCAATAACAAGTCTACCATTGTTATGCGCGAAGATCAAGGATCGTCGAAGGATCAAAGCCACTCACTTGTTGGTGAATTGTCGAGAGAAAGAGGTCTTCCACGCAACGTCACCCGAGGTTCACCGCGTTAGCACCTGCATTGGCACCAACGTCTGGTCAGCATACTTCTTCTCTTTCTCTCAGTTTTTCGATATAAAATGCGTAGACGGTGAAAGTAAATCCATGAAAACATTCATCGAAAACAATCACGAAAACGCACACAAAAGCCAACAGCAAAAGCGACATCGAAAACCAGCAGGGCAACGGTCTCGGGGCAAGCGACTCTTATATAGAACTCTTCCCCCAAGATGCGTGCCACTGCATCTTGGGCATCATTTCAAAAGAGTCCAATCCATAACGAGGAAAGGATCTCAATTTATTATCCCGCGATCCTGGTAAAGTTTCCCCAATTCTCATCCGACTCGGCCATTCGGCCGCTAGCCCGCACCGTGCTCCGCAACGGATTCAGGGCATTACATATTAATACACTAACAAAAAGTTTCGTCCTCGAAACTTAAACACAAACCCACCTAGGTCAAACAACGAAGGAAACTTTTCCTTCACCTCTGCCTCAAGTTCCCATGTCGACTCTTCGACAGAATGATTTCGCCAAAGCACTCGAACCAAAGAAACAACTCGGTTCCGCAAGATTTTATCTTTCCTATCCAAGATCTGCACGGGTTCCTCCACATAAGACAAGTCAGCTCTTAGCCCTAGCGGACCGAAGTCTACCACATGGCTTGGATCGTGTACATACTTTCGTAGTTGGGAAACATGGAAGATATCGTGCACTCCATCCAATGCTGGTGGCAACGCGATCAGATAGGCGACAGGGCCGACTCGCTTAAGAATTTCAAACGGGCCAACAAATCTCGGACTTAGCTTCCCCTTCGTACCGAATCGCATAACTCCGCGCATCGGTGACACCTTCAGAAATATGTGATCGTCCACCATAAATTCCAATGGTCGTCGATGAGTATCCGCATAACTCTTCTGCCGACTTTGTGCCACACGTAACTTCTCCCGAATCATGCGGACCTTCTCGACGGCCTGTTCCACCATCTCCGGACCAAGTACCTGTCGTTCACCGACTTCATCCCAACAAATCGGAGACCGACACCTTCGCCCGTACAGTGCTTCATACGGGGCCATTTCTATACTTGACTGGTAACTGTTGTTGTAGGCAAATTCTGCTAGCGGCAAGTGAGTATCCCAACTAGTTTTCAGATCAATAGCACAAAGCCGTAGCATGTCTTCAAGTATCTGATTCACCCTCTCGGTCTGGCCATCGGTTTGAGGATGGTATGCAGAACTAAATTTCAATTGTGTTCCCATGGCAGCTTGTAAACTGACCCAGAAACGTGATACAAATCGCCCATCCCGATCCGACACTATTGATGCCGGCACTCCATGCAGTCTGACAATTTCATCCAAGTATAGCTGAGCCAACCGGTCGACGCTCCATGTGGTTTTCATTGCGAGAAAATGCGCAGATTTGGTTAATCGATCAACGATGACCCAAATTGCATCATTCCCCCGCTGCGTCTTCGGCAAGCCAACTATAAAATCCATGGTTATATGATCCCATTTCCATTCTGGGATCGCGAGGTTCTGCATCTCCCCGCCAGGCCTCTGGTGTTCCACTTTGACTCGTTGACACGCTAAGCATCGCGAGACAAAGAGGGCCACATCTCGTTTCATGCCGTGCCACCAGAAGGTCGTGCGCAAATCTTTATACATTTTTGTACTTCCCGGATGTAAGGAATACTTGGCGTAATGGGCCTCCGTCAAGATTTCCTTCCGGAGTTCTTCATCCTTCGGGACACATAGCCTCCCCTTGAGTCGCAATGATCCGTCCTCGTGCCTGGTGAAGTCGCTGGCTTCACCTTTTTCCACTATTCTGCCAATCTTAATCAAGAACTCATCTGTCCTCTGTGCCGTCTTTATCTTTTCTAACAAACTCGGCTCAAGTTGAAGTTGAGCCAATTGTGCATTTCGGCCACGAATCTGGAGCTCAATTCCCATGCTTTCCAATTCCTCCAGTATTCGTTTGTCAATACTGAGTGATCCCACAAAGTTTTGACTCAACGCATCCGCCACCACATTGCCTTTTCCTGGGGTGTACGCGATCGTCAAGTCATAATCTTTTATAAGCTCCAACCAACGTCTTTGCCGCAAATTTAAATCTTTTTGAGTAAAGATATACTTCAGGCTTTTATGATCGGTGAAGATCTCGCAAGCCACTCCATACAAGTAGTGCCTCCACAATTTCAGTGCAAACACTATCGCTGCCAATTCCAAATCATGCGTTGGATAATTTTTCTCGTGCGGCTTAAGCTGTCTCGAGGCATAAGATATCACTTTCCCTCTCTGAGTCAACACATATCCCAAACCCAGTCCGGACGCATCGCTGTATATCTGGAATCCCTCGACGCCGTCTGGAAGTGTAAGGATTGGAGCTGATACGAGACGTTGCTTCAGATTTTGAAAGCAAGACTCGCACTCATCAGTCCAATCGAATGCCACTCCCTTCTGGGTTAGCCGAGTTAAAGGCGCTGCCACTTTTGAAAAATCCTTGACAAACTTCCTGTAGTAGCCTGCCAAGCCGAGGAAACTTCGGATCTCGCTCGCCAACGTGGGTTGCTTCCAATCCACTACGGCTTCAATTTTCTTTGGGTCAACGGACACACCTTCCGCCGAGATAACGTGTCCTAGGAACGACACGCTACTCATCCAAAACTCACATTTGCTCAGCTTGGCATAAAGCTGATTGTCCCGTAGAGTCTGTAACACTGTCCTCAAATGTTCTGCATGGTCTTCTCTGTTCTTTGAGTAGATTAGGATGTCGTCGATGAACACGACCGCAAATTTATCCAAAAAGGGCCGGAAGACTCTGTTCATCATATCCATGAAAGCGGCAGGAGCGTTGGTCAGTCCGAAGGGCATGACCAAGAATTCATAGTGTCCGTATCTGGTTCGGAATGCGGACTTAGAAATGTCATCTGGTTTGATCTTTAACTGATGGTAGCCTGAGCGAAGATCAATCTTTGAAAATACAGACGCCCCTTGCAACTGATCGAAGAGGTCGTCTATTCGAGGCAACGGGTACTGGTTCCGAATTGTAACTTTATTTAGCTCGCGGTAGTCGATGCACAGCCGCATCGATCCATCTTTCTTCTTCACAAATAGCACCGGAGCACCCCATGGTGAGACACTGGGTCTGATGTATCCCTTGTCTAATAATTCTTGTAGTTGCACTTTGAGTTCCTTCAATTCAGCACGCGCCATCCTGTATGGTGCCCTTGAGATCGGACGAGCGTCTGGAAATGTATCGATAGTGAATTCAATCTCTCGGTCCGGAGGCATTCCGGGTATCTCGTCAGGAAACACATCAAGAAATTCTGCCACGACTTCAGTGTTAGCTGAGTCTGCACCATTCTTGCGTGTGTCTCGAACAGAAGCAAGGTACCCTTCGCAGCCAGAATGAAGCAATCGCCGGGCCGTAGTAGCTGAAATCACCATCGAAGCCTTCGCCGACGAACTGGCCGAGTAAGAGAATTCTGTTCCCCCAGGTAGGCGAAACATAACTCGCTTCTTCGCACAGTCAATCGTCGCACAACATGCACTTAACCAATCCATTCCCAGAATGATATCAAAATCTTTCATATCAAGCTCGACTACATCTAATGGTAGCTTTCTCTTCCCGATACATATGTAACCATCCCTACACATCATGTTAGTAGGCATCTCCACTCCTGATGGAGTACTAACACTAAGGTACATATCCAATATTGTCATTTTTATTTCATGTTCCTTAACATAGTCTTTAGATATAAAACTATGTGAAGCACCAGAATCAAATAAAGTACGTGCAGGAATGCCATTAAATAACAATATACCTGTCACGACAGTATCTGATGCAAATGATGCTTCCTCCTGAGTCAATGCAAAGACTCGGCCCTGGGCACCGGGCCTCTGATTCTGTTATGGCTGAGGAGGTCATGGTGCCTGTCCACGATTCTGTTGATATTGTTGGTGATGCTGCTGCCTTGGAGGGTTCTGGTGGCCCCTCCCTGGACAGTCTCTGAATCCGTGGCCCATGCGACCACATTTGAAGCATCCACCCTCTAGCACCTGACATTCGTTAGCAAAGTGCCCTTTGTTGCGGCACTTGTTGCAGAATGGTCCACCCTGGTTGGGTCGTTGAAAGCCACCGTGGTTCTGACGCTTAGGCGCCTCATATCTGCCCCCGTTGTTCGGTCTCTTGTTATGCAGATTCTGCACCGACGCTTGCACTGGCGCCGTCGCAGGATAGTGTGGGTCCAATTCCTTCGTATGCTCATAAGACTCCTGAAAAGTCTTATATTTCTGAACCACAACTTGAGCCTTCAGAGCAGGCCTCAAGCCCTGCTCAAACCGACGAGCCTTAGATGCTTCGTCAGTAAACTTCGTGATCGCATACTGAGACAGTCTAGAAAACTCTGCCTCATACTCCTTCACCGTCATGTTCCCCTGTTCGAGCTTCTGGAACTCCAATTCCTTAGCTCGCTGCTTAGTCGAAGAGAAGTACTGAGCCAGAAATACCTCGCGGAACATCAGCCAAGTAATTTTCGTTGTTCCATTCACTCCTGCTAGAATTCTTTTCTGACTTTGCCACCAGTAGTGTGTGTTGGAAACCAGCAGTAGTTTCACACACGAGACCCTCTTGGATCCAACAATACCCAAAGCTTCCAGGTGATCTTCCACTTCAACTAGCCAATCCATAGCAATGGTGGCTTCTTCCGTCCCTTTGAATTCTTTGTTACAGATCTTCTTAAACTTTGTAATGTCGGCCACAGCAGTAGTTTTCTTAGCTGTCGGGGGTTCCTCTACCTCCACTAGTTCGCTCTCTCGTGAGACTGGAGTGCCTTGAGCCCCATTGTTCACCACTGATCGGACCAACTGTTGCAGGGTATCTAGCTGCTTTTGTTGGGCCTCGAATTGCTTCACGTTCTGCCTCTGCTGGCTCTCCATCATAGCCAGCATCCTCTCCATAGGGTCGGTTGAGGCTACCACCCTTGAGCTACTCGCGTTGTTTGTCGCACCCGCCTTTGTCATCTCTGCAAAACAGAGGAGCTTGTTAGTCTCATAATATATTTATGGACTTATTGTATGGAACATCTCATTTCGGGACATTTAAAACCAAAGTTGTTCGAGAAGCAATAAAGCTTGTGTCATTTTCGAAATCTTTAAAACCAAGAAATTCCCAAGGATGTAAAGCCGTGCTCTGATACCAAACTGTCACGCCCCGATTCGGGAATCGTTCGCCTCCGCTTAGATTCACGCCGAATCGTTCGTCCTCGCTAAGGCGTGATGCCGTACAAGTCTGGAATTGCACTTGTACAAGGCGTGCTCGTGTTCCTTTTATAAAAGAGACATTTTGAATAGAGATTCGCAGCGGATGATAGAGAAGTTTTGACAACACAGATATGATCTGAAATAAGTTCTTTATTGATATCTTTGAAATTACATTGCATAAACATAAGGCTCTCAAACAGCCGAGATGAAAGGCCAAACTTGGCTACAACTTGCAGAAATATTGAAATGAGATACAACTTGTTCCATACATCATATCCCTTTATTAATAATGCAGCAATAACCACCTTCAGCAAAATGCCTTCTTCTTCAAGTGGAAACTTCAAGATGTACGAAGCTTCTAAAGAGTCGGACAGCAAGCCTTCAGCGTCTATGATTATCCACTAGGTTCCCGGCACCTGTGGAGACGAGGGTCAGTACATTGCCACATATGTACTGGTGAGCGGCCGTAACCAATCTCACCATAAATCAACAGTAGTAAAATTACATGAATGTTCACTATTGATTTGTATTCTTTCTATCTTGCCTTAGGGTCCATTAACAATTCATATATTTGATGAGAAATATAAGAAGCATACAGTGATGTTAGAAACATAAGCAATTCATGTTGTTCTAACATAAGCAGTTCATATTGATCACCAATTTGGTGAATCTTACCCACGGTCGATAGCCATCCCTGTACATATTTATGAATACCACTTACTCTGCCTGCATAAGACAATGTTAGCTATGCCACCTGTCTATATGAAGGTCACTGACTACACGCCATCTGGGACATCTTGGTCGGACGGCTCCCCTTCATCGGTGGGTAGCTAGCCCATCCGGAAGGTTCCCGAAAGACCGTGCTACTACTTCAGCACTGTGCTACTACTTCAGCACGGCGTTCCTCCTAGGCCGAATCGGTTCCGTGGCCTCGGAGTACCGTTCGAGGAACTACCTTGTATACAAGTTGTCCATGACCATGCATGCAATGCAACTTAACTAATAAGAGACACGACATGCATGATAATAGCATCTTCCACACATATTCGTAGTTCTCATTTCATCTTGCCATTTTCCCATCTTTCCATCTTACCAACTTGCCTTGAGCCATAGGCTCGTATATTCGTTCATCCAACCAAGGGACTAATCATTTGTAACCCATTCTTTCGAACCGAAGTCCGATATACTTACCGCCCAATACTTGGGTCTTTGCATCACCTGTTAAACAATTCATATAGCATACGAGCGTCATTCGATTTGCAACATAAGCCTAGCCATGTGATAATTTATCTTTCATTATCTTTTCTACATTATTACTAGGCATCTTTTATTAAGCACCGAACGCAATAACAAGTCTACCATTGTTATGCGCGAAGATCAAGGATCGTCGAAGGATCAAAGCCACTCACTTGTTGGTGAATTGCCGAGAGAAAGAGGTCTTCCACGCAACGTCACCCGAGGTTCACCGCGTTAGCACCTGTATTGGCACCAACGTCTGGTCAGCATACTTCTTCTCTTTCTCTCAGTTATTCGATATGAAATGCGTAGACGGTGAAAGTAAATCCATGAAAACATTCATCGAAAACAATCACGAAAACGCACACAAAAGCCAACAGCAAAAGCGACATCGAAAACCAGCAGGGCAACGGTCTCGGGGCAAGCGACTCTTATATAGAACTCTTCCCCCAAGACGCGCGCCACTGCATCTTGGGCATCATTTCAAAAGAGTCCAATCCATAACGAGGAAAGGATCTCAATTTATTATCCCGCGATCCTGGTAAAGTTTCCCCAATTCTCATCCGACTCGGCCATTCGGCCGCTAGCACGCACCGTGCTCCGCAACGGATTCAGGGCATTACAATGAGCCTCTAAATGATTCCTAAGGGTGTTCCTAACATGGGAGTGGGTTCCTATGGGTTCAAAACCATAAATACTATATGAAATGACAAGATTGAGAGAGATATACCTATTGGAAGTGGTTTTCCAATGAAAAACTCAAAGGACACGAATTCGACACGGACTCTCCTAGCAAATGGACACCACTCCTTGCTCTTGGCTCTACCTTGCTTGTTGCTCCTTCTCCTTGCAAGAATGAGTGAATTTAGTAGAGAAAAGAGAAGATTTGAGAGATTCAATGTGATTTACTCTTAAGATTGGAAAGAACTCTGAATTAGGGATGGAGGCTATTTTGTGAAATGAAAGAGATGAGAACTCTTCCTATATGTGGCCGGCCACTTAGGGATTCCATGGGCTATGGTGAAAAGTCTAGTAAGCCCCTATGAGGTCCCCTTTTGGCTAATTAATTGAATGAAAGAAGTTGGGGTGAAAAAGGTCCAAGTTCTAATCTCCAAATGACTAAACTTGTCATGTGGGATTAGCCTAATTGCACTAGCCTATTGGGTTAAGTTTGTGGACCATGTCTAGCTAGTCCTTGGGCTTTAACGAGTGTCTAAGTTAACCGGAACACTAACACAAGTCAAAACTAGACTAGTTTCAAACCCGACTAACTACTCCCCAAAAATATAATATAAAAATAAATAAATATTCACAAATATCAGAATATTAAAAAAAATGATAATTTTACCTTTATTTTAAAAACTGGTAGTGACAGAGGGCGTTGTTTAGCAATCTCCAAATGAAGAATTGAACACGCGGTACATTTGCTTCATTTTCCATATATGCTTCCAGACTTTCGGGTCGACGGGCCTAGTTTAGATGGTGGACGTCGTTCTACGAATGCTTAAATTTAATGATTTTGTTGTAAATTTCCCCGACCTAGTGGCAGTCGAAATGAGTTCGTCGAGTTCTTCTTCATTGTTAAGCTTGATAGCCAGGATTGCTTCAACCTCCAACGATGAGAATAGACCATTGATTAGTGGTGTGTTCCACGTACGAGTGGAGCAGTCCATAAGATCTCTAACTAGGGTTGGTGCATCTGTTACAGAAGATGGGAAAAAGATTCTGTGCCCTGGGATGTTAGGGATCCAAGGGTCCCTGATGTCCTCCCTTTCTGCGTTGATCTGCCAGCATACATTCTCCTCCATATAGCGGCGAACTTCTAACAAACTCGCCCAGGTTGGCGACATATGTCTCCGATTGGTAGCCGACCATGTGGACTTGTTTTGAAGATACACTCCACGAAGGATTCGTACCCACAACTAAGTCGGATTAGATATGAATGTCCAGAGGAGTTTGCCGATCAGGGAGTAATTAACCCACTCTGGATTACTGAAGCCAATGCCTCCTTCTCGCTTTGGTTTTGTGAACTCATGACCCCACCAGAAAGATCTTTGGAGAGCCTACATTTTGTGGGAAATGCTTTTGGGGATTTTATAGGATGATATAAAGAAGACCGGAACGGAAGCGAAGGTGGAGTTGATGAGGACAACCCTCCCGGCGTGAGAGAGCGTCTTCGCTTTCCAACCAATGAGGCGAGTGTGGAATTTTGCAATGTGGGGGTGGGCAAAGGAGGAGAGTCGATTTTTTGATAATAGGAGAGGGTGCCCCAGGTATATATCATGTTTAACCATTGCTGACAATTGAAGTATAAATGCAAGTGCTCGTTGGATATTGCTGGGGACGTATCTACTGAAGTGTATGCATGACTTCGCAAAGTTGATCTTCTGACCCGACCACGATGAAAAAAGTGCAAGGATGTCTTAGATCGCCATTAGAGAAGCTCCATTAGCCTGTCCAAATATGAGAATATCGTCAGCAAATAAGAGGTGAGAAATGGAGGGAGTGTAGCGATTGATACAGATGCCTCGAAATAGATCCTCTTGTTTGTATCCGAAGAATAGACGGGAGAGCACCTCCTAGCACAGTATGAATATGTAGGAAGACAAGGGACAGCCTTGTTGAATTCCTTTTTTTGGGTGTGAAGAACCCCTCCGGCAATCCGTTTATGAGGATTGAGAAAGATGTAGTTGTGATACAATTCATAATAAGTCTGTTAGAATGGTTCCAGATACCCATTCCCTGGAGTACATCTCTGATGAACGCCCATCTCAGTAATCGTATGCTTTGGCCATATCTATCTTGAGAGCGTAAGAATTTTTACTCTGAAGGAAGTTCTTCATGGCTTCAAACAGTTCTTGAGAAATGATTATATTGTCAGTGATGAGTCGAACAGGCACAAAGGCATTCTGGTATGGGGATATAAGCTTGTCCATAAGTGGGCGGAGACGGGAAGTTAGGATTTTGGAGATTACTTTGTAGGCGATATTGCAGAGAGCGATAGGCCGTAAGTCTGCTGGGGTTGCCGAGGATTTCTTCTTTGGTATGAGGGCGATCTGTGTGTGGTTCAGGTAGGGGCCTAACTGCTCGTCGGAGAAGAAGTCTTGAACCGATTTGGTGATTTCGTTCTGTCACTTCCCGTTCCCAGAATACGTATTTTTAATACATGTATTGCTTTAATATATTTATTTGATATTTATCATGTATTGTTCTGTAATTAAAACCCCCTTCATGTTAATTAATTTTTTACAATTTTATTTCTGCATTTTATTTTCTACTTTTATACTCTGCTTTAGCTATACTTTGGGTTCGGCCTAGATTGGATTAAGTATGTTGGTTCATCACAAACCCCCACCTACTGTAGGTCCTAAAAATCAAGTTGCACCCATCAGCAAAGTCATGAAAATCAAATTAAATATCCTTCAAGTGAACTGCGCAGAAGACAGATTGCGCAATAATTCGATTGCACAGGCTGAAGTGCGCACTCATCCAAGTACGCATGCTGACATGGCATCGTCATCATTACCTGACAGAGAATCAGATCTTCTGACAGCTGACAGCACAGAGAACGAGGAAACTGTTCGTTTATCGTACAACACAGCGCTCGAGGACAGCTGTACTTGCAGCACAATCTGCCTACAGCATAATCCAGTCCAGCGCGGTCCAACCTAGCGCAATCCGAAGCCAGCGCAATTCAGTTGGCGCACTCCATCAATACAACTGACAAAGTACACGTGGCCTTCATGCCATCAATGACTCATTACGTGGTAACCGTCTGTACACGATCATGCGTATTTCAATCAAATAATGCTATGTGTCCAATATAGTTGGCCCACAATCAAACAACTGCCAGTGTAGTCTGGTGTCTGCGCGGTCCAATGCAGCACAATCCAACTTGCGCAGTCCAGAATAACTAAAAAGTAGTTATTTCCAGAACTTTATAAATAGAGTTTCAAGTCCTTCCTAGAGGGATCATACACGCATACAGAGATCAGAGATCATCACCAGAGATCAGGAGTTCTTGCCAAAGTGCTGCTGCAATCTTCAGAGGCTATCGTCTTCAAAGTTCACATCGTCCAAGGGATAAAGCGACCGTCATTCAGATCGGATTCCTATAGTTGTACTTTTCCAGAATTCTTGTAATCTTCTTTACAAAGTTTGTTGAAATAAAGATCAACTTTTTGTTTTTGCAAATAAAATGGCGACTCTGCTGGGGACGACTTTCTCCTCCGACGAGGAAGTGACAACTCAATGTGACGTTGCGTCTATCGGAAAGACGCATAAGATGCTGGTTGTGAAGGTCAACCAGACGGCCTACGAAGCCATGATCAACTCCAGGACCACCCCTCTCACTGCAACAACTTCTGCCACGAGCAAAGTGCACCCAGTGTGGGTCCCCAAGACTGCTGTGCAGTCTGTTGATTCTGCCACCAAGACTGCTGCGCAGTCTAAAGTCTCTGCTGCTAAGACTGTTGCACAGTCTGTTGTCTCTGTTGTTGCACAGACTGCCTCTACTTCTCATACGCAGTCTGCTATTGCCAGTGCACAAACCACTTCATATTCTGCCATGTCGAAGTGCAAGACTCCTGTTCCTCTGGCGCAGTTGGCTGCAACTTTTCCTGCGCAGTCCACTACTCCAGCAACCAGAGTGCAACTCAAACACTCTGGCAACAAGGCTCCTACTGCACAAACCACTGTGACTGAGGCCAGAAGACTTTCTGCCAGAGTTACTCATGCGCAATCTGCTAATGCGCCATCAGTCCTTGCGCAAGCTATGCCTGCGCAATCCAAGAGAGACAGCCCTTTGGCTAATCTCTCCTCTTCTCACAACAAGAGGAAAAGCTCTGCTCCTTCTCTCAAGCACCCTGTTGCTCCTGTGCAATCTACATGGGGTAGTCTTTTGGCTATTCCTCCTCCTCCCCAGAACAAAGAAAAAGGCCATTTGGTCTTATCTCAAACTTTCTCGTCCCATGACTTGGAAGACAACAGAGGAAAACGCTCTTTAGCTCACCCTTCTTTACAAAACAAAGGAAAATGCCCTTTGGTCTTTTCTCAGTCTTCCTCGGTTTTTACCGTAGAAGATAAATTTGAATGTGCTCCGGCACTAGTCAGTACAAGAACCCTTTCTCACAAGGATTCTTCTTCCCTCCTTGCCAAAGGGAAGTGTACTGATCAGAGAGGTATTCTGCCTACTCCGGTAGTAGAGTACCAAGACCTCCTAACTCTCCAGATCTCCCATTCAAGACAGGAAAAATTGTTGGTGTCTCAGACAGAAACCCCTGGGGGTGAGTTTGCTGATCTAAGAACTTATCTCAATCGACCAACTTCGGTGAAACGTAAACAGCCAATGCCGAAGACCAACCATCATCAGAAGCAAACTTCCAAGATCAAAAATCCAGACACCTATGCCAATGAAATGAGCACTTCCCTGTACACTCAGGGGACAACACATTTGAAGAACCGGAACCATGTTCCGAATGTTATCAAAGAACACATTCCTCGAACTTCTACTCGTCCCGTTGCTGTTTCCGATCTCCGAGAATACCTCAAGCAAAAATGGGACAACATCTCAACATTCTCAGTGCAACCACTTGGACACCATTGCAATCACAAGGTTGTCATCAAGTGTTGTTGTCAGACAACAAGACGTTCTGTCTTCGATCGTCTGAACTTTTCAAACTCTGAACCTATTCGAAAGATGAAGATGAAGTTTTGTACGCTTCTGTCAACATGACTTCCAGAAACACCGGGGGTAGGAAGTGCTCCAAGCACGGCAAGCCTCGCAAGCCAAGTCAGCGGTATTTAGATCTACTCCAAGAATCCTCTGAAGGAGTATTCCAACATATCCGATCCCGAAGTCGAGATACAATCGATCAAAGGAATGTTCAAGATCCTTCCGGTCATCTTCCTCTTTCTCACTCAGGAGATGATTCTTTCTCCGACTATGATGCATACAGTAAAAGCTCAGAACAGACAGTGTCCTCCACTGTACCCAGAGAAGTGACAGCTTATGTTGTCAATGAAGACCCATATGCTTCCAGTTCGGCCAGCCAAGAACAAAGAATAGCTGCGCTAAAAGACAAGCTGAAGACCATGGCCGAGATGGTCGCAAGTATGCATTCCATCATTGTGGCCCAGCATACAGTACCACCGACCATATCTCCCGTAAATCCTAAAATCATAGCATCGTCGGTGCCTGTCAATACAGGGCTGGAGGTAGCATCTCTTCAAGTACCTCCTGT
Organism: Iris pallida; assembly: GCA_029216955.1. Classification (NCBI taxonomy): domain Eukaryota; kingdom Viridiplantae; phylum Streptophyta; class Magnoliopsida; order Asparagales; family Iridaceae; genus Iris; species Iris pallida. The sequence continues at coordinate 1,691,847 of JANAVB010034218.1, forward strand.
ACAGGTCCAACCTACACCCAGTCAATCAGGTGCTGGGGGTAGTGCTTATCACGCTGTTCCTCCCCCTAGCACTGTGACTCAGCCTGCTCCTTCTACATCAGTAGAAGATGCCAATGAAGCTGTCAAACTCCTACGTACTTAGTTCGAGGCCTTCAAAGAAAAGGACAACTTGCAGAGGTTGGAGATCAAGCAACCCTATCCAGTTGAATGGAAGGAAGTCCCATTTCCCCCTAAGTACAAAATCCTAACAATCTTGCTGTTCGATGGCAGCACTTCTTCCAGTCAGTTCATTAACCACTTTGAGGTTATGACTGTCCAACTTCAACCAAATGACGCTCTTCTTACCAGAGTATTCGTTGGCTGTTTAGCCGGCGTAGCATACGATTGGTACAGAAGCTTGCCCGATGGTTGTATCACCTCCTTCTCTGGCCTAAAGTAAATCTTCTTGGAACGATTCTATGAGGGGATCAACGACATGACTATGTCAGCCCTCAATAAAATCAAACAAAGGCATAATGAAATTGCTGAGAGTTTCATTGAAAGGTTCCGTCGGAAAGCCTTGAAAATGCCTCCTGGAACTCCGGCTGCTGTCACCATAGACACCTGCAAGGAAAATCTGTTGCCTATCATCAGCATGTGGACGGAGTCTACTCAATTTCAAGACTGGCCATCCTTCATTGTCAACGCTAAAGCAGCTGAAGTTAGCGCCGACAAATTCAAGCAGCTAGGGGTACAAATGTCTAACCCCGACCGGGATGAACACCAGACATCGGGTGGTGGCAATAGCCAGAACAATCGCAAAGGAAAAGAAACTTTGAATATCAATTTGAACAAGAACAAAGAATCTCTGGCGGTCAACGTAGCTCCCCCTACGTCCACTTCTACTCCTTCAGCACCTCCACCAAGAGAACCTCGTCCGAAAGTAGAGTACTCTTTTGACGAGAATGACACAATGAGCATCTTTGATTGCTTGATCAAAAGCAATAAGCTCCAGCTCCCAGATCCCAAGAATCCCGATGAAGTCGGTAAGACTGATCATCCTAAGTACTGTGTATATCACAGGTTCATTGGGCATCCCACTCGAGCATGTTATGTGCTCAAAGGAAAAATTTAAGAGCTGGTCAACGCTGGTGTTGTCACTTTGCAGCAAGACGAGAAGACTGTTACCGCAAACATGGTCTCAGTTCAATTTGGTGACTTTCTGCCCCAGATGGTACAACATGGTGTCATTCCTATCCCCAAAGCTACTCTTGAGATTGAGAATCTCCCTCATCCACGAAGTGAAGGTCTCGTCCCCTTGTCTCTTGATAATGGCAAGATTATGTGGATTTATCCGGATCTAGCCTCGGAGTTCGAACTTTCCTCTTCCTCCAAGAAGAAAGACCGCTCCAAGGGCATGACAAAGACTTGCAATATGGTGTATTTTGACCCCATAGTTGATGAAGAAATCCTGCTGGGCACCAGATCAGGGAAAGCCTATCTAAAGGATTACCCTGAAGCTTAAGAGAATCCTGCTTCTTCTTCTGAGCCTGCTCCAGTACAGCCTGCTTCTACTGAGGATATTCCTACTGCATCTTCACCGGTTGTAGAGTCTACTCCTCCCAAGCCGACGGTCGCTGACAAAAGCAAACAACAAGTCCGCTTCGACAAACCGTTGAAGAAGTCATCTCCCACAGGACTTGAAAAGTCTTACAACTTTGATATCTTTGCCCAACTAGCCAATACACCAGCCCGACTGTCAATCTTCGAGCTCTTGTGCCTCTCTAAAGAGACTCGAAAAACTCTAAGTGAGGCTCTCATGCAAGCTGAAACTTGTCTAGCCCTTCTGAAGAAGCCGAAAGCAGAGCCAGTCTCTTGCCTCCATTGTCATAGTGTGCTGGAGTTAATTCCAAACATAACTTTCACACAGGATGACATGCTGATGGAAGACATCAGACACGACCGTCCTCTCTACTATACAGGATACGTCGACTCGATGAAAGTCGATCGTATTCTGATAGATCCTGGATCTGCTCTCAGCATTATGCCAAAGATAATGTTGGATGCGCTGAAGATCCCAGTGCATAGTCTTTCCAGTACAATCACCACCATTCTCGGGTTCAACCAGGGAAGGAGTGAGCCTCTGGGCAAGATTCGCCTAAAACTTCAAATAGGCAATCTTCGCACAAAGGTTACCTTCTACATCATTGACAATCATGGTTGTTCTTACAATGCTCTATTGGGGAGATCGTTTCTGCACGAGCATAACATTGTCCCTTCAACTCTCCATCAATGTTTTAAATATATTGATGACAATGGAGAGGTACAAAAGGAGGTTGCTGATCTCTATCCTTTCAAAGGCGTCAAAGCATATTGCAACGATGCTCGTATGTACAAGGATGAATTCATGAAGGTTGTCCTGTCTCTGGACACTGAAGAAGAACAAGAAACAATGCCTAATGACTCCCTTATCATACCTGTCAAAGGACATGTTTCTCGTCCACAGTCTTCCAAGCCACTGGCTATTCACTTGCTAGTACAGAAATAACCAACTGATGATGATCAGGATCAAAGGGAGCTCACCACTTCTGAGCCACTTGTTATTGACTTACGTCGTAACAAGAAAAAAAGGCAGCTCACCTCTTCTGAGCTACTTGTTATTGATTTATCTCATAACAAGGAAAAAAGGGAGCTCACCTCCTCTGAGCCGCTTGTTATCGACCTTCGTCGTAACAAAGCCAATCCTCCTCCACGTTCTTCTTCTTCCCCTCTTGTAATTAATCTGACTAAGCCTGCTAAGGCTAAAGGTCCTGCTGTAAATACAAATGTACAAATCAATGAAAAAGCATCTACTTTCCAGTATACTGATGTCATTTATCATGTTAAATGCTATTTGGATATGTTAGATAGCTATCAATCATTTACGATGGGAGTTGTAGAGTCTCTTCAAGCAGAAGTCTCACTTGAACTTCCAAAAGATTCATATCGTATTGTTCCTGTTCGTAAGAAAGACGAGAGTCCAATACTTTTTAGTAAAGGACCGGAACAACAATTCAGCTATACGGATGATAGCAAAAGTAATGATACGGGGCATCTCCAACTCCGTCGTTACAGTCAACAATCAAAAGACATCATTCTAAAGATGGATTATGATTTCAAAAGTGGCCTCAACTACGGTAAAGGAAGAAGAACTCCTATCCGTACAACTGTTCCGAAAGGAAAGTCAGAGATGTACTACAGCAGGACCAAAAGAGGTCTCGGATATGCTTTACCTCCAGTATTATCCCTAGCAGGCTCTGAATCCGATAGTGAAGAGCACTCTAACTCTTCTGATTCCAGATCATGGGATTCTGATACCAGCACCGGTCAAGTTCATCGATTGACTGTATCTTCTAACATGGTCTCCGTTGAACTTTCAGAAGGCTATGACGAGGATATTGAAGAAAATCCCGAAACATATCCTTGGGCTCAACGAATGGATACCCAATGGGAACTCTGATTTGAACAAAAGGAACCTCCTACTGAAGATCAATTAGTTCAAATTGATGTAGGAGAGAGCGGGCTACCTCGTCCAATATTCATCAGCAAGAACCTTCCAGAGGCAGATAAGCAAGAATTAATTCTTCTTATTCAAGAATACATAGATGTCCTTGCCTGAAGTTATGAAGATATGCCAGGTCTAGATCCCAAAGTTGCTACACACAAACTGAACATCTTGCCGAATGCAAAATCGGTCAAACAACAACAACGGCATTTCAAACCAGAAATGATGGATGCAATCGACGATGAAGTCAAGAAGCTCATCGCTTGTGGCTTTATTCGAGAAGAGCGACATCCTGATTGGGTAGCCAATGTCGTCCCAGTTCTAAAGAAAATCGGTAAAGTTCGAGTCTGCATCGACTTTCGGGATCTTAATGAAGCATGTCCAAAAGATGAATTTTCTCTCCCTATCACGGACGTTATGATTGATAACACCTGTGGGTTCGAAAGAATATCTTTCATGGACGGGTTCTCTGGACACAATCAGATTCGGATGAATACCGAAGACGAAAAGCATACTTCTTTCCGCACTCCTCGCGGAGTCTACTACTATACTGTCATGCCATTTGGTCTCAAGAATGCTGGTGTAACATACCAACAAGCCATAAGTACCATTTTTCGAGATCATCTGCGTAAGACTGTCGAATGCTATGTCGACGATATCGCTGTCAAAAGTCGTCTAAAGGAAGATCACATCCAAGACTTGAGAACTATCTTCAATCTCATGCGCCAACATCAACTCAAAATGAATCCCACCAAGTCATTCTTGGGTGTCTCTAGTGACAAATTTCTCGGCTTCGTCATTACCTCTAAGGGTATACACGTGGATCCCGAGAAGATCAAAGCCATTCAAGAGATGCGTCCTCCACGCAACCTAAAAGAGCTACGAGGATTCCAAGGTCGACTTGCGTACATCAGGAGATTTATTTCGAATCTGTCTGGACGCTGCAGACCATTTACTCAACTAATGAAGAAGGGTGTATCTTTCGTTTGGACCGAAGAATGTCAACAAGCATTTGACGACATAAAGCGATATCTCGTAAATCTACCAGTTTTGGTGCTACCAATCTCTAGCATACCATTTTTAATGTATGTCCGTACTATGGATCATTCATTGGAGGCTTTACTCGCCCAAAAGAACAAAGTAGGCCACGAATAAGCCATCTACTATCTCAGTCGTACTATGATTGGTGCTGAACACCGTTATAGTCCGGTCGAAAAAGAATGCCTAGCTCTTATGTTTGCTGTTCAAAAGACTCGACATTATATCATTGGCCAAACTATTCATGTCATATCCTGAGTTAATCCTCTTCGGGTACTGATGAAGAAGCCTAGCACACTCAATTCTTGGCTGGCTACATGGGCCATTCTGTTAGCCCAATATGACATGGTATATGTTCCTCAAAAGTCTATCAAAGGCCAAGCACTGGCAGATTTCTTAGCAGCTCATCCTGTTCCAGAGACGTCCAAACTCTATGACGAAATTCCAGACGAGACTTTGGAATCTAATACAATCTCTGAAGAACTTCCTACTTGGCGCCTATTCTTTGACGGTGCATCCAGGATTGGACCCAATGGTGCCATTGTCGCAGGAGTTGGAGTTGTCCTTGTTTCTCCAGACGGGTCAGCTATTCAAAGAGCATATTCCTTAGATGAGCCTTGCTCCAACAACGTGGCAGAGTACAATGCTCTACTCATCGGTCTTCATCTAGCCAAACAACTTGACGTCGAGTATCTTGAAGTCTATGGTGACTCTAAGCTGGTTGTTAATCAGGTTAGAGGGACTTATGAAGTTCGCCATCAAGATATAATGCCTTACTTTGAAGCGGCAATCAACATGGCTACATCATTCAAAGTCTTCTTCATTGAATATGTACGACGAGCTTGCAATACTGAGGCAGATGCTTTGGCCAATCTTGTAGCAGTCCTAGCCATCCCTATCAAAAGATAACAGGTGGTGGTCATCTCTAATCGGGAATTGTTCTGCGTTGAAAACAATCGTAATATTGAGTTCAGTAATCTTACTGAAGTCAATGTCATCAATGAAGATTGGAGAGCTCCCTTCATCGACTTCGTGGTCCATGACATACTCCCTGAAGATCCCAAGGAGGCTACGAGTTTCATCGACGGTCTCTACGATTCTACTACAATCAGACCACCAAAACTCTTTATCGGCAAACTTATGACGGCCTACTCTTGCGCTGTCTTGCTGGTGATGAAGCAAAGCAAGTATTACGTGAAGCTCACGACGGTGTCTGCGGAGTACATCAACCCGGTCCTAAGCTACAGGATCGCATCCGACGCATGGGTTGCTATTGGCCCTCTATGGGTTACTATTGGCCCTCTATGCTTGTTAAATCCACGCAGATTTCATTCATCAACCATCAGAATTCCTTCATCCGACTGCTGCTTCCTGGCCTTTTGAAGCTTGGGGTATGGATATTATTGGTCCCATCAATCCTCCTTCTTCTAGGGGACATCGGTTCATACTAGCAATAACCGACTACTTCTCCAAATGGGCCGAAGCTATACCATTGGCTGAAGTCAAGACCAGTAGCGTCATCAACTTCGTCAAACACCATGTCATCTATAGATTTGGTGTACCTCGAAGGATCATTCATGACAATGGACCTCAGTTTATCAGTCAAAAGTTCACAAGGTTCTGTGACGATCATCGGATTGACAATGTCGCTTCGACAGCTTACAATCCTGCTGCTAATGGCTTAGCTGAATCTTTTAACAAGACTATCATCAAGCTCCTCAAGAAGTTTGTATCCACTAACAAACGAAACTGGAGTGAAAAGCTTGGAGAATGTCTTTGGGCCTACCGTACTACGGTCCGTAACCCTACAGGCTGTACACCCTTTTCTTTGGTATACGGCTGTGAAGCAGTTCTACCTCTGGAACTCCAAATTCCGTCTTTGAGGATTGCTATCGCCAACGAACTCACGACAGAGAACAACGATCTTCTCCGACTTCAAGAATTAGAAGCACTCGATGAGAAGCGGCTATTAGCTCAACAACATATTGAGTTATACCAAGCCCGCATCTCAAAGACTTTCAACCGCAAAGTTAATGTCAGAGCCTTTCAGAAAGGAGAGCTTGTTTTAACAGTCAGACGTCCTATGACTATGACTCACTCAAGCAAAAGCAAGTTCGATACGAAGTGGGAAGGTCCATACATCGTGAGCAAAGTCTTCTCAAATGGAGCCTATCAACTCACAGAGCTAGACGGTCGAGTTGCAATGATGCCTATCAATGGCAAATTCTTCAAGAAGTATTATGCGTAAATGTAACAAACATTGATTGTAATTATAAAATAAGTTCATAAATAAAATTTAGTTTTTATTTCATCTTGAATGATAGTGCATAATATCAAGGAAGGTCATTATCATCCTTCTCAAAATTGGGACGCGGGCCACTAACATCCTTATCAAAAACATGATCAGCAAAAGAGTTGAGAATATTCTTGCTGGAACCCACCAAGAACTTGCAAGCAGTTATCCTCATGGCTTCTTCTTCTTCTTCAGTTTTTTCTGGTTCAAGAAGAAAGTCCAAGATGTCCTTTGGCAGTTTGGGAGCAGACGAACCTTCGCCCGCTGCCATCTGCTTTGGTTGAGCCGGTTCGACTGGACGTTCTTCAGTACCCGCTTCCACCTTCGGGGCGACCTCGGCCTTCTTAGATGCATCTCCAGACGACATCTTTATGTTGAAAAGTGAAAGTAAACATCCCATCTGATTTTCTGTTCTATTTATAGATAGAGAGTCGTAAGACTATGAAGCATCACATTCATCCGACGGTTCACCCGTTCATTATATCCATTTGACGGTTCATCCATTTATCGTATTCATCCGACGGTTCGTCCGTTCATTATATTCATTCACCCGACGGTTCGCCCGTTCATTACATTCATCTGACGGTTCCCCGTTCATTATCCGACGGTTTATTACACTCATCCGACGATTTACCCATTCATTCATCACATCATCTTGACGGTTTATCCATTCATTATGTCCCTTTGACGGTTCGTCCGTTCACACATCCACTTGACGGTTCATCCGTTCATTTAATCCATCTAACGGTTCACCCGTTCATCATCCAACGATTCATTTCATTCATTTACCTTGACGAATCATCCAGTTCGTTCTTATCAGCAACTTGTCATCTTTGATTAAGTTTTCTATTGAAATAATGATATTCAATAAATTATATTTGCCACGTCCATATTACCTCTGAGCAGATATAATTGAATATGATTGTTTTCCAGAATCAAGAAATATATCATGTCCTGCACCTCTAAATATATTTTCTATCGCTATTATTTATATCTGGATAAGATATGCAATAAATAATAGAGCCACAAAAATGTCTTTTTATTGATCAAAGATGAAAGATGTTATAAAGACATATATCATGAAAAATAAGAAGATACAAAAGATCCTTCTACTCAGTCGGTGGTGTCATCAAATTGGTCACTGCTGCTTCAAAATTTGTAGTCGCTCTTCACGAGATTCCATCACTCGTTTCCTAGCTTCTTTCATCCCAGATTTATCATCGAAGGTTGGTAGGGTTACTAGTCTGCGAGTAACTTCAGCTTGGTGAGCTACAACATATTCATCTCTTTCTCGAGTCAGAACACCAAGTTGTTGAATTGCAGCTTGATGTTGAGTAGCTTCATCCTCTAGAGTTAATTGAGCAAGTCTCAATTCTTCATGAAGACGGGCAATTTCTGCTTGCAATTCAGCAACTCTCCTTTCTTTCTCTTCAGCAACAGATGCCACTGTTTCTACTTTAGAGTTGTACTCAGCGGACTTGGCAGTGAAAGTATCCAAGAGAATTTGGAAGTTAACTTTCTCAACCGCGGCCTCTTGAGACATCCGTTCAAATTCAGCTTTCACTAGAGGCTCTACCTCTCCCTTTCTTAGCTCTTTATAGCTCTTAACTGAAGTCTCCAACTCATCTAATATATGCTCAAGGAAAGTAGCCTGAGCTTCATCACCTTGGCTGCGGATAGCATTAATCAGGTAAGAGGTTGGACCTCTAACTGTAGAAAAAGGAGCCTCTTCCTTCTCTATCACCCTATCTATTAAGGGTCCCAAAGAGTTAAAGAAGAAGTTGGTGAAAGAGCTGATGACAAATTGGTTGGTGGCTAAAGCACCAGGAGTAGCAGCGACTCCTGTTGATGATGAAGCAGTAGGACGTTCAGCCACTTGGATGGGAGGCTCTTTAAATAAGGGAGCCAAAGTAGAGCTGGTTGCTCCTCTCGGTTGTTCCTCTGCAAAAACAGATAAACTTTATCATTTTGTCTGTCATTTGCAGCTATTGAAAAGATCAAAAGTAAAAGTAGTCTTACCATGGCTTGGTTCAGTGATGATTCGGCCATCTGCTGGCCCAGATTCCAATCTAGCAGAAGTAGCCTCAGACATTACTGCCTGACTACTGTCTGCCTCGGAGCCACCTGATAAATGACGACTGCTGCTAGCTATCGTCGTTACAGGTACTATATCCGTGCACACTGGAGGAGCTGGAGAAGATTCGATTTCTGCATGGATCAAAGATAGAGATGTTAGCTATTAATCTATGAAAAGAAGATTGATAATTTCATTTTATACCTTTGGGATAAACAGTAGGAGTTTCCTCCAGGGCCACTTCCTCATTTGTAATCTTTTCGGGAGATACCTGCACCTCAACATCCTTTTCAGGATCCAGGGTGTCATTGTCACGACCCGGTCCCCAAATACTTGGGTCGAATCGGATCATGCCCAGCCTGCACCGTTGATGAGACGGCGACAGTAAGCTGTAATCCATATGCAGGTAAATCAACAACAAATACTAAGATTTCCACAACTTTTATTTAATCAATAACTTAAAACTTGTTATGATACAAAAGATCCATAAACTGAAAATTAACAAAGATCAAACTAAACTCTCAAAAACTAAAGCAGAATCTATGGAGACGCCACTACATCATCATCAGCTGGTAGTACCGCCGGGTACAGATCAGGATCATAATAACTGTTAATCAGCAGCTCCAGGTCGTCAGCAGAACCTACGATTATCCAGTCAGGAAAGGAACAAAGTACAATTTATGCTAATCTTGACAATTAATTTAATAATAAAATCATGCACTTTTAAACAGTTTTAAAGATAAACAGTTTTGCAATAGTTACAGTATTATGATGTGAATAGGCAATGTATATGACCGGCTTGGGTTGTACAGTTGTATCCTATTGATACGATATGGCTTATCCTCGTGTGTGTGAGGGGTAAGCTAGCACAGTTGTTATACTAGTTTGGATGTGGTCATAAACATTACTCTACTCCCCTAGTCCCCAACAGTACAGTCAATACTCCCGAAAGAGTTCGTGTTTGAACAGTGGTTTAAAATTGCAGTGAAGTGATTATTAAATAATTGTAATCAACATAAATGTACTTGCCTTAAAATTGATCGAACTGGAGAGTTGGTACTTCGGGGTTGATGGTCAAAAACTTCCTCGAAACCCTACATTTGAAAATCTGTCTCAGAACCAAACTATTCAGAACTGCCACACTAGTTGCAATATCTAGTTGTTTCCTAGTCAAGTTTTAATCTTGTTTTAACTAATACAACAAAAGCGCTTACTAGTGCGTTGACATTAAGAACATTCAATTTATATTTGATTTTCGGGAAAAACTTGTATTTATCAAGTTATCTATAAAACTTGGTATTTATCCATTATGATAAAATATACTTTTCCTTTTAATGAGAAAATCGTGAATTTATAACTAATAATAATAATTTCTAATTAAAATGTAAAATAGTACGAGTCTCAGAATCTGGTCCAATCGTCATATACAGCTACTCTGCCTCAACGTCCGGACAAACTGGTGCGTTTGCATTTCACTGGGGCCCATTGACCGTTAAGGTCGTCGCCCAAAAATAATATTATTTTCCGGGAATCATATAAAATCATTTTTTTATTTTTTTATTTTATTTTTTTATAAAAAATTCCGGCAGCATTTCCTCTGTTTTTGGTCAACCCAAAAACTGGGAATTGCTCCGATTTATCCTGCAAATTAAATTCCAAACCCAATATATATATATATAATCATCCACAGAAATAATTTCCGAAACCAATTCGGAATCCCGAAAATGACAACGGAATTCCCGAAAATATCAGAAACCCGAAACTTTATCGGAAAAACCACATAACTATTTATTTTAAAACTAACAGTATATCCCCAAAACTCTCAAAGCCAAAATCGAAAACCCAATAAAGTCCAGGATACCAAAAATGTGTTAAATTCTAATCTCCACTTATTCCTGAAAATTTCTCGGAAAACCCGAGAATTTTGAAAACACAGAACTAAGTTTGTGCTCAAAACCAAATTATTCAGATCCAAACCAGCAGTAAATAATTACCGAAGAATCTTCAGAAAACCGAAACGTTACGTAATTGCAACGTAACCGAAAACCCAAATTCCCGAAGGAACCGGTGGACCAAAAATCATCATAGACTACGAAATTTATAGAAAAACTACAGGATTAGAGATTACCCAGAACCAATGATGGAATTCGAAGGGAAGCTTCGAATTCGAAAACGGAAACGGAACTTCGGAACACGTGGAACGTGTTCAACCGCGGATCGGGACACCCGGAAGCGAACGGGCGAGCGGAGGCGATCGCTGGGCTGTCGCCGACGGTCGAACTACCGGGAAAGGGCCGCGGGGTCGGGTTGGTGCCCGGAAGGGAGCGCCGGAGTAGGGGCGGCCCTGGTGGGGTCGGGCTCGGTCGGCCTCGCCGGAATCGGTTAGGGAATTTAGGGATTTGAAGTTTGGAGAAAAAGTTTTGGTGTGGGGAGAGTGGAGAATATGGGGTTTATATAGAAATAAGGGTTGGGGGTTACCCATGGGGAAGGAGAAGAGCCTCCATGGCCATCAAAGTGCCGGCGGCGGGAATGTGGAAAGCCTACGGGTTGAGGAAGACGAACTCGAAAAGTTCTCTTCGGTTTGCAAAGAACAACAAACAGAGAACTCAAATGAGCTCCTCCTCTTAAATGTTGACTTAAGAATGGGTGGACTCAAGACATAAGGCTTAAGGAAACTAAAGAGTTCTTCAACTGACAGAGCTATGAAAGCTTTGAGAAAAATAAACCTTTGAAGAAACTTTAAATTCACATTGGATTGATAAATGGGCTAGGCCCATTAGCTTGCACCATGAATTAGACAATTGGTCTTGGGCTTAACCAAATTAGCTTGGGCTAAAATAATTTAACTGGATAATATAACCAATGTTTTCAAAATTTTTAATAATTAATTTATAAAATCTATTTTAGACCTCCATTTGAATTCGGGTTTGGGTCTGGGCTAACAAACAAAAATCCATGTAATTATTTTGGGAAAAATAATTTTACAAATATTAACTAACTATTCTCAATTAATATCTAAAATTTATTCTAGCAAAAAAAAAATTTTATTTAACAATTAAAATTAGAAAAAAAATGCAAACTAAAAATTATGGGTTTCACAACCTTCCCTCCTTAGAAAATTTCGTCCTCAAAATTTAAAGAGTTTGGTTAGGAAATACCTCAGGTTTCAAACAAATACGGGTACTTCTCCCGCATCTCATCCTCTCGCTCCCAGGTAGATTCGCCTGGGGAGTCGTGTCGCCACATAACTCTGACTATGGGTGTCACCGAGGTTCTGGTCTTCTTCTCGCCTCTGTCTAATATCGCCACTGGCTTCTCTGGCATGGTGAGACTCGGTCCGATCTCCAACTTTGAATGGTCTAAGATGTGATTCTCATCAGGGACGTAGCCTCTGAGCTGTGAGACATGGAAAACATTGTGCACGCCCTCTAATTAGCTGGTAGAGCTAACCGATACGCTACTTCACCAATTTGGCTCAAAATTTGAAATGGTCCGATATATCTGGGACTCAGCTTCCCAGCTCTGCCAAATCGGATAGTTCCTCTGGTAGGAGAAATCTTCACAAAGACACTATCTTCTTCTTCAAATTCTAGGGGTCGACGACTGCTATCTGCCCAATGCTTCTGCCTGTCTTGGGCAATTCTGAGCTTGTCTCTAATCACCTTCACCTTCTCTGCTGCATCAGTCACCATCTCTGGCCCCAGCAGTACTCTTTCTCCTATGTCGTCCCATGCAAGTGGAGTACGGCAACGACGTCCATAGAGTGCTTCAAATGGAGTTATACCAATGCTAGCTTGGTAACTGTTGTTGTAGGAGAATTCCACTAAATGCAAGTGATCCTCCCAAGACCCTCTAAATTCCAAGACGCAAGACCTCAGCATATCTTCTAGCGTCTGGATGGTCCTCTCAGATTGTCCGTCAGTTTGGGGATGATAGGCTGTGCTGAACTTCAGTTTTGTTCCCAAGCTGTCATGCAAACTCTTCCAAAAATGTGAGGTAAATCTAGTATCTCGGTCAGATACAATACTTACCGGTACTCCATGTATCCGGTAGATATGCCGCATGTACAGTGCCGTCAGCTTCTCGGTGGATAAACCAACCTTGAAGGGAATAAAGTGTGCCGACTTAGTCAGTCGGTCCACAATAACCCAAATGGCGTCCTTCCCTCCTTGAGATCGAGGCAGTCCTGACACAAAGTCCATTGTTATATGCTCCCACTTCCACTCCGGAATGTCCAGCGGCTGTAGAAGTCCTGCGGGTCTCTGTCTGCTAGCCTTCACTTGTTGGCAAATCAAGCATCTAGCCACAAATCTGGATACATCTTTCTTCATTCCATACCACCAGACTATGGTACGCATATCCCGATACATCTTATTAGCTCCAGGATGTATGGAATACTGTGACTGGTGAGCTTCTTGCATCAGCTCATTCCTCAATTCGCCAGATGGTACACACAGCCTCGTACCATTCTTCAATGCTCCGTCACTGGCGATAGAGAAACCTTCAAGTGTTCCTGCCAGTACTTTATCTCTAAGTTTGCAAAGCGTCTCGTCTTAAAATTGTATCTCCTTGATTTTATCCATCAGACTTGAACGTAATTGCAACTGCATCATGGTTGAGTCAGCTCCAGGTACAATAGCTTCTCGCCCCAGTTCCTTCATCTTCTCCTCAGGCAGTAAAATCTCCAGACCAAGCTTCTTTATGTCCTCCAACAAGTGCCGCTCCTTGGTCAAGAACATCGCCACTGGGTATCGACTAAGTGCATCTGCAACCACATTTGCCTTACTCGGATGGTACTGCAGGCCGATGTCAAAATCTTTCATCAGTTCCAGCTACCTTCTCTGTCTCATGTTTAGCTCTTTCTGAGCGAAAACATAATTCAGACTTTTTTGGTCTGTATATATTTCCACTCTCTCTCCATAGAGATAATGCTTCCATAGCTTCAATGCAAAGATGACTGCAGCAAGCTCCAGATCATGTGTGGGATAATTTTTCTCATGGTTCCGTAATTCCTTATTGCGTAAGCAATCACTTTTCTATTTTGTTGAAGAACACAACCCAGTCCTTTTCCAGAGGCATCACTGTAGATTGAGAAACCACCAGTTCCAGCGGGTAGCGCAAGGATTGGTGCAGTGGTCAGCCTCTTCTTCAGCTCCTCGAATGCAGCCTGGCAATCTTCCGTCCAGATGAATTCTTCATTCTTCTGAGTAAGCTTCGTCATCGGTTCAGCAATTCTGGCAAAATCCTTCACAAACTTCCGGTAGTAGCCAGCCAAGCCCAAGAAACTTCTGATCTCAGCAACTGAGCTTGGGGTAGACCACTTCTCCACAGAAGCTATCTTCTTAGGATCTACCAAAATTCTTTCTCCTGTGACAACATGGTCAAGAAAATCCACCTTGTCTAGAAAGAATTCACATTTTGATAGCTTACCATATAACTTCTCTTTCCTCAAAGTTCCCAGAACTTTTCTGAGGTGCTCCTCATGCTCCTTTTCAGTCTTCGAATAGATCAAAATGTCATCGATGAAAACAACGACAAACTGATCTAAATATTCATGGAAAACCTTGTTCATATGGTTCATGAATACAGCAGGAGCATTTGTCAGTCCAAACGACATGACCAAGAATTCAAACTGCCCATACTTGGTGTTGAATGCCGTCTTGGGAATGTCTTCCTTCCTGACCTTGATCTGATGGTAGCCAGATCTGAGATCAATCTTCGAGAATACCTTGGCTCCACTGAGTTGGTCAAACAGGTCATCGATCCGGGACAAAGGGTACTTGTTCTTGATTGTGATATTGTTCAACGCCCGGTAGTCGATGCACATCCTCACAGTTTCGTCCTTCTTGGGAACAAACAAGACAGGTGCTCCCCAGGGTGAAGCTCCGTCTCGGATAAATCCCAAAGCCTTCAGTTCATTGATCTGATCTTTTATCTCCTTGGCCTCCTTCGGGTTGACTCTGTAGCATCCCTTAGAAATAGGGGAAGAGCCGGGGACTAGGTCAATAGTGAACTCTATGTCTCGGTCTGGAGGTAACCCGGGAAGACTATCAGGGAAGACATCCATAAATTCTGCTATGATAGGATGGGGAGGTCCGGATTCTTCTGTGATAGAAGTGTAAGTAACACACTCCATATCCTCCAGAGTTCGAGAGATTTCAAACTCCGGTTCTCCAGGTGGGCTGAAAACTATACATCCTCTGTGACAGTCTATCAGCGCATGATGCTTACTCAACCAGTCCATCCCCAGGACTATATCATAATTGGGTAAAGGCATCACAAGCAAAGGTGCTACGAATTGGTGGCCAGATATGGTGATAGGGCAATTACAGGTCTCTGTGATAGGTAGGGGTCCTCCACTGGTCATGACTTTACATATCTTCTTGCTAAATCCCGTATCTATGTGGTGTGTAGAGATGAATTTTGTGGATATGAAACTATGTGATGCTCCAGAATCAAATAAAGCTAAGGCAGGATAGGAATGCACATAAATAAACCTGCGATGACATCAGCTGTAGGTTCCGGCTCTTGTTCCTCTGCTGCTAGGACAAAAGCTCGCCCAGTCTTCTGTTGATGCTGCCCAAATTGTTGTTGCTGAGTGGGCAGGGGTCCTTTCTGCTGAGTTCCTCCAGTTCGGTGGACCGACAAAAGGCAGTCCCTCACTTGGTGGGTGGTAGACCCACAGATCAGACATTGTCCTAGCCTCTTCCTGCAGATATTTGACTGATGTCCTGGCCTCTTGCAGAATTCGCAGACAGAAATCTGCCTCTGAGGGGCTTTATCATTGTTCCTCGCCTGCTGATAGGGAGGACGGTTGTTGTTGCTGCTGTTGTTGTTGTTGTTATTAGGCTTCTTCTGATTACCCTGGAAGTTGTTAGTTCCGGGATAATCCCTCTTCAAATGAGCAGGTTGACTCTTCTCTATATCTTGTGCTCGCTCCAGGATCTTCTCATAAGTCTTAGCACTGCCTGAGATCACATGGGTGCGGATCTCTTCTCTTAGCCCATATCTGAACCTTTCAGCACGATCATCAGGGTCAGCCACCAGATTCTTGGCAAAACGGCTGAGTTGGCCGAATTCTGCCGCATATTCACCAACAGTCATATTTCCTTGCTTCAATTTTGAAATTGCCTCTCCATCTCCCGTAACTCTGATGTTGGGAAGAAATTCTCTTGAACAACCTCTTGAAAGTGTCCCAGTCAATCTGCCTATCCTGGAGTCGGGGTTCATTCCGATACCAGGTGCTTGCTACATTTTGCAGTTGGAGTCCCACTGCTTCAGCCTTGAGGTCTTCTGGAAGCCGAGCGACGCTTAGAAGACGCTCCATACTATCGAGCCATTCATCAGCATAGACGATTCCCTCGGTTCCCTTGAAGGGTCGAGGGTTATGCTTCTTGAAACTCTCAATATCGCCCACCTTGGCAATATGATTCCCATTAATTAAATGGCCTTAATTTTTACATAAATTAATCCTTAAATTTATGTTTACCTTGGCAGGCCTTGGTTCCTGTTGAGCTGCTTCTCCTCTTTCTAGTGCAGCTATTGCCACGCTATGGGCATTTTCCATGCCTTCTCTCATAATTGCCGTCTGCTCACGATGAGCTTCAGTTTGAGTTCTCTGAGCTTCTAGCACTCCTCTCAACAGACCTATGAGGTCAGTGGGGTCCACAGGCACCGTTGGGGCAGCTGGAGTGGACAAAACCACATGGGGTTGCATCTTCGTCTGGGAAGTTGATGGATCCACCGTTGTTGCAGCAAACAACCCACGAGGTGCATTCAACGGATGGGGTGTAAGACCCGGACTTGGTTGAGGCGGCGGGGTTTGATCAGGTGTTGACATCCCATCGCCAGCAGGGTTGGTTTTGTCAGTGGCCATTCTCTGGAAGGTTTAGGATATAAACATAAACAAGGTAGCCTATCTATAATCAAACAAAAATATTTAATTATAATATATTTCGGTCCTATGTTATGGCAAATTATTGTTCTAGTGTTCTAAATGTCTCTAGATAGGTTTTCCTAAGTCGTTGATTAGACCTGCATGGGCCACCACTAAAAACATGTCACGACCCGGTCCCCAAATACTTGGATCGAATCGGATCATGCCCAGCCTGTACCGTTGATGAGATGGCGACAGTAAGCTGTAATCCATATGCAGGTAAATCAACAACAAATACTAAGATTTCCACAACTTTTATTTAATCGATAACTTAAAACTTGTTATGATACAAAAGATCCATAAACTGAAAATTAACAAAGATCAAACTAAACTCTCAAAGACTAAAGCAGAATCTATGGAGACGCCACTACATCATCATCAACTGGTAGTACCGCCGGGTACAGATCAGGATCATAATAACTGTTAATCAGCAGCTCCGGGTCGTCAGCAGAACCTACGGTTATCCAGTCAGGAAAGGAGCAAAGTACAATTTATGCTAATCTTGACAATTAATTTAACAATAAAATCATGCACTTTTAAGCAGTTTTGAAGATAAACAGTTTTGCAATAGTTATAGTATTGTGATGTGAATAGGCAATGTATATGACCGGCTTGGGTTGTACAGTTGTATCCTATTGATACGATATGGCTTATCCCCGTGTGTGTGAGGGGTAAGCTAGCACAGTTGTTATACTAGTTTGGATGTGGTCATAAACATTACTCTACTCCCCTAGTCCCCAACAGTACCGTCAATACTCCCGAAAGAGTTCGTGTTTGAACAGTGGTTTAAAATTGCAGTGAAGTGATTATTAAATAATTGTAATCAACATAAATGTACTTGCCTTAAAATTGATCGAACTGGAGAGTTGGTACTTCGGGGTTGATGGTCAAAAACTTCCTCGAAACCCTACATTCGAAAATCTGTCTCAGAACCAAACTATTCAGAACTGCCACACTAGTTGCAATATCTAGTTGTTTCCTAGTCAAGTTTTAATCTTGTTTTAACTAATACAACAAAAGCGCTTACTAGTGCGTAGATATTAAGAACATTCAATTTATATTTGATTTTCGGGAAAAACTTGTATTTATCAAGTTATTTATAAAACTTGGTATTTATCCATTATGATAAAATATACTTTTCCTTTTAATGAGAAAATCGTGAATTTATAACTAATAATAATAATTTCTAATTAAAATGTAAAATAGTACGAGTCTCAGAATCTGGTCCAATCGTCATATACAGCTACTCTGCCTCAACGTCCGGACAAACCGGTGCATTTGCATTTCACTGGGACCCATTGACCGTTAAGGTCGTCGCCCAAAAATAATATTATTTTCCGGGAATCATATAAAATCATTTTTTTATTTTTTATTTTATTTTTTTTATAAAAAATTTCGGCAGCATTTCCTCTGTTTCTGGTCAACCCAAAAACTGGAAATTGCTCCGATTTATCCTGCAAATTAAATTCCAAACCCAATATATATATAATTATCCACAGAAATAATTTCCGAAACCAATTCGGATTCCCGAAAATGACAACGGAATTCCCGAAAATATCAGAAACCCGAAACTTTATCGGAAAAACCACATAACTATTTATTTTAAAACTAACAGTATATCCCCAAAACTCTCAAAGCCAAAACCGAAAACCCAATAAAGTCCAGGATACCAAAAATGTGTTAAATTCTAATCTCCACTTATTCCTGAAAATTTCTCAGAAAACCCGAGAATTTTGAAAACACAGAACTAAGTTTGTGCTCAAAACCAAATTATTCAGATCCAAACCAGCAGTAAATAATTTCTGAAGAATCTTCAGAAAACCGAAACGTTACGTAATTGCAACGTAACCGAAAACCCGATTTCCCGAAGGAACCGGTGGACCAGAAAATCATCATAGACTACGAAATTTATAGAAAAACTACAGGATTAGAGATTACCCAGAACCAATGATGGAATTCGAAGGGAAGCTTCAAACTCGAAAATGGAAACGGAACTTCGGAACACGTGGAACGTGTTCAACCGTGGATCGGGATATCCGGAAGCGAACGGGCGAGTGGAGGCGATCGTCGGGCTGTCGCCGGCGGTCGAACGACCGGAAAAGGGCCGCGGGGTCGGGTTGGTGCCCGGAAGGGAGCGCCGGAGTAGGGGCGGCCCTGGTGGGGTCGGGCTCGGTCGGCCTCGCCGGAATCGGTTAGGGAATTTAGGGATTTGAAGTTTGGAGAAAAAGTTTTGGTGTGGGGAGAGTGGAGAATATGGGGTTTATATAGAAATAAGGGTTGGGGGTTACCCATGGGGAAGGAGAAGAGCCTCCATGGCCATCGAAGTGCCGGCGGCGGGAATGTGGAAAGCCTACGGGTTGAGGAAGACGAACTCGAAAAGTTCTCTTCGGTTTGCAAAGAACAGCAAACAGAGAACTCAAATGAGCTCCTCCTCTTAAATGTTGACTTAAGAATGGGTGGACTCAAGACATAAGGCTTAAGGAAACTAAAGAGTTCTTCAACTGACAGAGCTACGAAAGCTTTGAGAAAAATAAACCTTTGAAGAAACTTTAAATTCACATTGGATTGATAAATGGGCTAGGCCCATTAGCTTGCACCATGAATTAGACAATTGGTCTTGGGCTTAACCAAAATAGCTTGGGCTAAAATAATTTAACTGGATAATATAACCAATGTTTTCAAAATTTTTAATAATTAATTTATAAAATCTATTTTAGACCTCCATTTGAATTCGGGTTCGGGTCTGGGCTAACAAACAAAAATCCATGTAATTATTTTAGGAAAAATAATTTTACAAATATTAACTAACTATTCTCAATTAATATCTAAAATTTATTCTAGCAAATTTTTTTTTATTTAACAATTAAAATTAGAAATAAAAAAAATGCAAAGTAAAAATTATGGGTTTCACAACCTTCCCTCCTTAGAAAATTTTGTCCTCGAAATTTAAAGAGTTAGGTTAGAAAATACCTCAGGTTTCAAACAAATATGGGTACTTCTCCCGCATCTTATCCTCTCGCTCCCAGGTAGATTCGCTTGGGGAGTCGTGTCGCCACATAACTCTGACTATGGGTGTCACCGAGGTTCTGGTCTTCTTCTCGCCTCTGTCTAATATCGCCACTGGCTTCTCTGGCATGGTGAGACTCGGTCCGATCTCCAACTCTGGATGGTCTAAGATGTGATTCTCATCAGGGACGTAGCCTCTGAGCTGTGAGACGTGGAAAACATTGTGCACGCCCTCAAGATTAGCTGGTAGAGCTAACCGATACGCCACTTCACCAATTCGGCTCAAAATTTGAAATGGTCCGATATATCTGGGACTCAGCTTCCCAGCTCTGCCAAATCGGATAGTTCCCCTGGTAGGAGAAATCTTCACAAAGACACTATCTTCTTCTTCAAATTCTAGGGGTCGACGACTGCTATCTGCCCAATGCTTCTGCATGTCTTGGGCAATTCTGAGCTTGTCTCTAATCACCTTCACCTTCTCTGCTGCATCAGTCACCATCTCTGGCCCCAGTAGTACTTTTTCTCCTACGTCGTCCCATACAAGTGGAGTACGACAACGACGTCCATAGAGTGCTTCAAATGGGGTCATACCAATGCTAGCTTGGTAACTGTTGTTGTAGGAGAATTCCACTAAATGCAAGTGATCCTCCCAAGACCCTCCAAATTCCAAGACGCAAGACCTCAGCATATCTTCTAGCGTCTGGATGGTCCTCTCAGATTGTTCGTCAGTTTGGGGATGATAGGCTGTGCTGAACTTCAGTTTTGTTCCCAAGCTGTCATGCAAACTCTTCCAAAAATGTTAGGTAAATCTAGTATCTCGGTCAGATACAATACTTACCGGTACTCCATGTATCCGGTAGATATGCCGCATGTACAGTACCGCCAGCTTCTCGGTGGATAAACCAACCTTGAAGGGAATAAAGTGTGCCGACTTAGTCAGTCGGTCCGCAATAACGCAAATGGCGTCCTTCCCTCCTTGAGATCGAGGCAGTCCTGACACAAAGTCCATTGTTATATGCTCCCACTTCCACTCCAGAATGTCCAGCGGTTGTCGAAGTCCTGCGGGTCTCTGTCTGCTAGCCTTCACTTGTTGGCAAATCAAGCATTTAGCCACAAATCTGGATACATCTTTCTTCATTCCATACCACCAGACGATGGTACGCATATTCCGATACATCTTATTAGCTCCAGGATGTATGGAATACTGCGACTGGTGAGCTTCTTGCATCAGCTCATTCCTCAATTCGCCAGATGGTACACACAGCCTCGTACCATTCTTCAATGCTCCGTCACTGGCGATAGAGAAACCTTCAAGTGTTCCTGCAAGTACTTCATCTCTAAGTTTGCAAAGCGTCTCGTCTTGAAATTGTGTCTTCTTGATTTTGTCTATCAGACTTGAACGCAATTACAACTACATCATGGTTGAGTCAGCTCCAGGTACAATATCTTCTCTCCCCAGTTCCTTCATCTTTTCCTCAGGCAGTACAATCTTCAGACCAAGCTTCTCTATGTCCTCCAACAAGTGCCGCTCCTTGGTCAAGAACATCGCCACTGGGTATCGACTAAGTGCATCTACAACCACATTAGCCTTACCCGGATGGTACTGCAGGTCGATGTCAAAATCTTTCATCAGTTCCAGCCACCTTCTCTGTCTCATGTTTAGCTCTTTCTGAGTGAAAACATATTTCAGACTTTTGTGGTCTGTGTTAGCCCAATAATTATATCATATTTTCGAATATGGCTACTCAATTAAGTTTAACATGTTGACGTCAGTAATATTCATGTAATCACTATCATGTTGCTACTTAAACTTAGTATTGTCCTAATATCAATATTGCTATGCTTATATCATACTGCATCATATTGTTTTGTTCGTCTAATATGTACTTGCAGACAAGCAGTAAGTATGATCAAACCAGGACATATGCAATGAACAATATTTGATGGGCCAAAGACGGCGTTATACAAGAAGATTTCTCTGAACCGCCCAACGACCTATCCGGGGCCTCGTATCGGGGGTTCCGCTGCCCGGTCAACAGACAGGGGTCGAGGAGGCAGCGCCCCCCGTCAGGGGTTCGGGGGCGAAGCTCCCGAAAGGTATTCAGATTTTCAGATCTGTTTATCTTTGGACGATTGCCGTCAAGGAAAAATGCGTCTTCTATGTCAGAAAAAAGACGTCATCAAAAGGGCTATTGGTTTTCATATTTATTCTATATTTTTCCATTTATTGAGTCTAGGAAAAATGTGAGATTGATCGGATCGGTACTGGCTTAGGTTTTTCTCAGTCCACAAACAAAAATAAGCCTACCTACGTATCCCAAAAATCCACAATTCCAAAAAGCCCAAAACCTATGCAAATTTGGTTGATTCCTTACTGTTCTGAACCAGCAGAACTCTGACAGAACTCTGACCGAGTTCGGTCCGAGTTCGGTCTGGGATATTTGAATTTTAGTTTCCACCAAATCTGTATCCAACGTTCGTATGCGAAATCCTAGCATCCGAACTCTGCCCGAGTTCGGTCTACCAAAAACACTATAAATAGAGTTGAGATTACCATTCATTTCAACAATCCAATTTCATCTCTTCTCTTCTCTATCTTAAGTGTTCTGAGCTTTTTACTTTCATATCTAAGCCTTTACGACTCTTAGCCAAGCCAGTACAGTTTCTGTTTAATCTAGAGTTTGGTGTTGAAGAGTTGTATCGAAGGTTGTATTCAAAAAATGTTCCAGTTTTTAAATTGCCTTCTGGAGCCGGTCGTGCGCTCGTCACCAAGCACGGTGTTGTGAAGTCGGTCGTGCACTTGTCACCAAGCACGGTGTTGTAAGAGTTGCAAGCACTCAGTTAAAGCTTGTATCATAGTGGATTAACATCGAGCAAGAGTACTCGAGACTGGATTAGTCCTCTCAGAGGGATACCAGTATACATCGCTGTGTCACTGAGTTTGAATTCTTGACTCTTACTTTACTGCATTTATTTACTGTCTCCTATTTACTGCCATAGTTATTACTTAAGTTTTTAATTGGTGATTATTTTCCGCTGCACATGCACACACTCTATTCACCCCCCTCTAGAGGTGCTCAACGGTCCTACAATTGGTATCAGAGCCAGTGCTGCAACTAAAGGTAATATATTATGATCCCAATTGTTCCTACAATTGGTATCAAAGCAGGTTATATTCTTATATAACATACCTTAGAGAGAATATAAATATGGCAGCCGTAAATTCAATATTCAACGGTGAAGGGCAATCCACAAATAGACTCCCACTATTTGATGGAACGAACTATAGTTATTGGAAAACACGGATGAGCTTGTACCTGAAGTCTCAAGACTTTGACTTATGGTCAATTGTTGTCAATAGCTACCAAAAGCCTACTATCACTTCTATTCTCACATCCTCTATTATTAACAAGCCTTATTATAGTTACACAGAGGAAGAGAAGAAGTTAGCTAGCCTTGATGCAAAAGCAAAGCATGCTTTCTATTGTGCTGTAGACTTTAATGTATTCAATCTCATTACTACTTGCACAACATCTCATAAAATTTGGAAACTTCTTGAAGCTACTTATGAGTGCAGGTACGAAAGCAGTGCTAGCAACTCCAGAGAGGAGGATAGTCTTCATAATGATTCAAATATGTGCATGATGGAATTGGGATTTAAGGTACAACACAATTTCTTATACGAAGAAGAGCTTGTATGTGACAACTACAAGAAGATAGACCACATCCAAGATGATTGTACTACTACAAGAAAGGAGAGTCACTACGAATAATCAAATAAAGGAAGATCATCGGGCATATGGTGTGAAAGTGAAGCAACAAATTTTGAAGAAGAAGAGAGACCTCATCAAGCTGCAAATTTATGCTCAATGGCATTATCTAACGAGGTACAGAATAATTTCCTTCTTGAAGAGAATGAATTTTCTTATGATGAGTTATCTGATGCTTTCAGTGATCTGTTAGAAGAACACAAGAAAGTATTAGATAAGTATAAGCAAGCTAGAAAGGATATTCTATCCTATAAGCGTGAGAATGAAAAGCTTACTTGCTTATTGAATGATGCTAGAAATACTTCTACTTCTAACAATTCTACTGAGATTTCCACACTTGAGTTTAGATTGCATGAGGCACTTGAATGCATTGAGAAAAGCACTCAAGAAAATGCTAAACTTAAGGAGGAACTAGAATCTGAAAAGAAGAAGTATTCTATTGCTTCATGTAGAATTGATGCTCTTTCTGCTAAATATGATGAGATCTGTGCTAACTCTAAAAAGTTAGAGATTAGACTGGAAAAGCAGGTAGTACAACCTATGACTCAGTCTAACACAAGACACGTGACACATCACAAAGTCACACACGACAGATCATCTAGAAAGGAAGCAAGCAAAGCTAAAGCTTCACACAACCATGCTTTCTATTACAAGTATCCACGCACATCATGTCATCCTACTGCACGTTCTCATACTGCTGCACATAGCACTAATGTTAATTCTTTATGTCATTATTGTGGTATGAATGGGCATGTTTCTAATCATTGTTAGATTAGAAAACTTGTTGATATGAACTTGTGCAAATGGGTTCCCAAAGCTAACAAATATGGATCCAAGTATTGGATACCAAAGACTTCACCTAATTTTGCAGGTGAAGCTTCTCATATCAAATAGAACCATGGAGCATGTTGGTGATTGCAAAGCTACAAAGGTCATCTTCCAAGCAATTGCACCAACAGAACTGTGGTCACTAGAACCACTTCGGTAACATGCTTCCTAAATAGTTTTTAATATCTAGCATGTTATTATTGATGTATTTTTATTAGCTCTCATTGATATCTTTTAATTGTTTATCATTTATGTGAGTTATAATCCTATCAAGACGAGTTGTTTAGCTTAAATGATTAGTTCACACTATATAGTATTTTATTTTTTATTAGTGTGACACATTTGTCTATGTATGCTATTTACTCTTAATCTTTATTCTTGAAGCATGCATAGGAGCTTTTGTTTTGGTAAATATCTTTTGACTCTTTGCCTTTAATATTTTTTGGTCACTTCTTATCGATTTGTCTTTAACATGTCATATTTACTTTGATCGGTATTTTGTGAGTATGTATGTTTAGCACAAGTCTTCTATTTACTTGAAATATATATATATATACATATATATATATATATATATATATATATATATACATATATATATATATATATATATATATATATGTTAACCTTGTGCTTACATAATATACTCATTATTGATTCTTACATCTTATTTTGAGTAACTTCTTACGAATCAATTTCATCTTTGTCTGATAAAGTTTATTTATGCATATTTTTGACCTTGTGATATTTTTCTTATACTTATTAAGGATACATGAATAATTTATTTTCATTCATATATTGCTCACATGTTCCTTATATTGTATAAATATCTTTATAGGGATATATGAGTTTAGTTCAAGTTCTATATTATATTATTTTGAAAAGTAGTTTCAAACTTGTGCTTATCTCATATGTAAGCTAATTTTTTTTTAACAAATTCATGTACTTCTCTTTATTAGCTTCTTCCTCAAAGCCTCTTTTTAAATGATGTATTTTTTTTGGCTTTTTGGTTGACATTTTGTATACATGATGTTTTTAATATCTTGATCTTGATAAACCATTCTTTGGGTATTTACTTTTAGGAATTCTGGATTTCGACGATGTTCGATGATACTGCATATATTCCTTTGAATCTAAGTTCTTAAGAGTAGAAATCATTTTGGGAACAAGCCGAAAGGGCCCTTCTGTCATACAGGTGTAAATAGCCTGAAGCGATACGGTGCACTAGTCTTCGGACTACCGCTAGCTGGGAACCGACCCCTACAGCTAACCCGAAGTGATCAATACTTTATAGACTTAAGATTTATTAAGGTATTCTTGCAACTATTGTCTAGTTCTGGATCCAAGGTATTGAACCCAGTCCCCTAGATTCCAAAATACATCAACGTATCTAGGTCCTACATTTGATTTACAAATGTTTTATATTTTATTGTTACCCAATAATTTTGTAGCACATATGGATTAATGTAATTGATACATCTTATGCTGTTTGCTATATTGTTCTAAGATTTTTAAGTCCATAGAATATAATTTATTTTATATTGCACTAATTTTTTTTTAAATCCTCGGTTATTAAAGAAGAGATTTATTTTGGGTACAAGCCTACAAAAGGTCTGTCTGTCACCACGACTACGGTCGAAGCGAAGCGGTACTTAAGTGTTCCCCGGTGAACCTCCGTTAGCTGGGACAATACCTCTACAGCTAATCCAAGATTGATCAACGCTTTATAAACTAAAGATTTATTGAGATCTAATTGCAATTATTATCTGATGGATTTTGAATTTTAGATTTGATGAATAATATTCTCTCTTTATATTTTCACAAAAAGGTAGCATATGTTGATCTATCTTGTCGAATGTGAGATTCTATAGCATAGATCAATTTATGTCATCTTTTGACTTATATGATTATTCATCATGCTAATTTGAAATATCTTTTAATTGTTTTATTTTTTAAATGTTCATTTAATGGATATTTCTTCTTTTTGTCTAAAGATGATTGTTTTTCGTATTCGTGACTACTCATTGAATATTATGATCTTGTGATTTCATCTTTAGCTTGTGTAATACTCAATGATTTTGAGCTTTGTATTATTATCTTCTTATTCAAGTTACTTACTGTCTACAATAGTAACTCTTTGAAAGGGAGAAGTCAAGCATATTGAATGTCTCTCTCTCAAAGCATTTCTTTTCTTTAAATCTTACGGTTGTTAGGTGGACACCGTGCTAAGGCTTTAAAAGGAAAGAAATGAACTTTGGTAAGAAGACCTTATATTTTTGAATTAGTTTCCTACTTCCTAAAATATGTCTCTGAATTATATTTTAAATTTTATCTATATTATTATTTTGGATATAACCATGTAAAGGTGGAGCAGTTAATTATTTCAAGTCAATTAGCCCCTTGACATGCCATATATCTAGAATACACTTTTCTTTGGACATATATCTAGTTATGTTTATCTGTTCAAATGGAGTTATTTATGATTTATGGATTCTTTTATTAAAATTGTTTCTGTGATTCGAATCGTCAGCTTTCAGTCTGAGGACTAAATGGACGCATTCGAACATTTATTAAGACAGTTTTTTTTCGTAATAAATTTCATATTTTTTGAAAAGTCTTTTTGATTTATTGAATCTGTCCGGTACTCAAATGTTATTATTAAAGATAGTTTTCAAAATCTTTTAAAATCTTGAAATATATTTTTATATTTATTGGAAACATATTTTCTTCATCTTTAAGCGTTTATTTATATTGGATATTTCTTTTTCTTGCCTAAAGATGATATTTGTTTTGAGTTTGAAATTTTATATGCATTTGATCAAAGGAAAGAAAAGATGCATATCTTGGATATCCCTTAGATCTTGTGATTATTTCTTTTATCTATTTTATGCATATAAATTATTTTTGAACTATATACGCATAATTTAAGGGGGAGCAAATTAATTGTTTCAATTCCTTTATGTCCTTAATATGTGGTATAACTAGTTCATCATGGGCATATTTTCTTTTACCTAACATATCTTGTTGAGTTGTTCATGATATTTAGATTTGTATTTTATGAGAGAATATATGATTATTATAATCTATTTTTAATTCTCTCATTCGAGTTTTTATTTTTTTTTAAATATATTGCCAAATATAGTTAATTATCCTAATTTAATAATTCTTTTGAGTTGAACTGATTTGGCATTTCTTATTGAGATTTTATCTCAAAGTTCATGATTATCTATATTTAGACTGATCATACTTTACGGGGGAGCATTCAAGTCGACTGAATTTCTCCTTCTCAAGTATTTTGTCTTCATTACCTTCATTTTTATCTGGTGGATATTTATTTATCATGCTATGGTAATTGAATTCAAATGCATGAACTTTGGTATAAATTTTGCATAGATTCTAGTATACTTATTTTGATCTCTTTTCGATGATTATACGCTTTATGGAATTGACTCACTAATTTGTATGGGCAAATTATGAATCATATTTTTTTGTGATCATTGTTAAAGTTTCGTTATTTTATTATTTGGTATATACTAGATCTGTGAATTTCTCATGAACTATTTATGACCAATGATTGATTTCTGCTATATTGATATCTATTTCTTATTGAAATCCTTTATTGGTATATTTCAAAACTAGAGTTATATTTATCATAATATTGAGTTTTGAATATCATTTTTGGATTTCTAGTTGGTAAACTATGTATTGTTTGATTTCAATATTCTTTGTTTAAGTTCAACCAACTATTTTGACAAATTTTTCTACTTTAGTTATGCAATTTTCTAAACATATCGCTTCACTGTTCTCCTAATCCTTGATCATGATTATTATTATTTTTCCTTCCTCTTATACTTATGCTTGAGTTTGTTTTTTTTCTTTATTACGGGGGAGCTTATTTTTTGATCATGTCAAAGGGGGAGAAATAAGTTTAAGTTAGCAAAGAATTTTTTTTAGAAATATGTGTTTATTAGCGATATATACATCTATTGTATCTATCTTAAACTTAACCGATTTGCCATAATCAAAAAAGGGGAGATTGTTAGCCCAATGATTATATTATGTTTTTGAATATGGCTACTCAATTAAGTTTAACATGTTGACGTCAGTAATATTCATGTAATCACTATCATGTTGCTACTTAAACTTAGCATTGTCCTAATATCAATATTGCTACGCTTATATCATACTGCATCATATTGTTTTGTTCGTCTAACATGTACTTGCAGACAAGCAGTAAGTATGATCAAACCAGGCCATATGCAATGAACAATATTTGATGGGCCAAAGACGGCGTTATACAAGAAGATTTCTCTGAACCGCCCAACGACCTATCCGGGGCCTCGTATCGGGGGTTCCGCTGCCCGGTCAGCAGACAGGGGTCGAGGGGGCAGCGCCCCCCGTCAGGGGTTCGGTGGCGAAGCCCCCGAAAGGTATTCAGATTTTCAGATCTGTTTATCTTTGGACGATTGCCGTCAAGGAAAAATGCGTCTTCTATGTCAGGAAAAAGACGTCATCAAAAGGGCTATTGGTTTTCATATTTATTCTGTATTTTTCCATTTATTGAGTCTAGGAAAAATGTGAGATTGATCGGATCGGTACTGGCTTAGGTTTTTCTCAGTCCACAAACAAAAATAAGCCTACCTACGTATCCCAAAAATCCACAATTCCAAAAAGCCCAAAACCTATGCAAATTTGGTTTATTCCTTACTGTTCTGAACCAGCAGAACTCTGACAAAACTCTGATCGAGTTCGATCCGAGTTCGGTCTGGGTTATTTAAATTTTAGTTCCCACCAAATCTGCATCCAACGTTCGTATGCGTAATCCTAGCATCCGAACTCTGCCCGAACTCTGCCCGAGTTCGGTCTCCCAAAAATACTATAAATAGAGTTGAGATTACCATTCATTTCAACAATCCAATTTCATCTCTTCTCTTCTCTATCTTAAGTGTTCTGAGCTTTTTACTTTCATATCTAAGCCTTTACGACTCTTAGCCAAGCCAGTACAGTTTCTGTTTAATCTAGAGTTTGGTGTTGAAGAGTTGTATCGAAGGTTGTATTCAGAAAACGTTCCAGTTTTTAAATTGCCTTCTGGAGCCGGTCGTACGCTCGTCACCAAGCACGGTATTGTGAAGTCGGTCGTGCACTTGTCACCAAGCACGGTGTTGTAAGAGTTGCAAGCACTCAGTTAAAGCTTGTGTCATAGTGGATTAACATCGAGCAAGAGTACTCGAGACTGGATTAGTCCTCTCAGAGGGATACCAGTATACATCGCTGTGTCACTGAGTTTGAATTCTTGACTCTTACTTTACTGCATTTATTTACTGTCTCCTATTTACTGCCATAGTTATTACTTAAGTTTTTAATTGGTGATTATTTTCCGCTGCACACGCACACACTCTATTCACCCCCCCTCTAGAGGTGCTCAACGGTCCTACAGTCTGTATATATTTCCACTCTCTCTCCATAGAGATAATGCTTCCATAGTTTCAATGCAAAGATGACTGCAGCAAGCTCCAGATCATGTGTAGGATAATTCTTCTCATGGTTCCGTAATTGCCTAGATGCGTAAGCAATCACTTTCCCATTTTGTTGAAGAACACAACCCAGTCCTTTTCCAGAGGCATCACTGTAGATTGAGAAACCACCAGTTCCTGCGGGTAGCGCAAGGATTGGTGCAGTAGTCAGCCTCTTCTTCAGCTCCTCGAATGCAGCCTGGCAATCTTCCGTCCAGATGAACTCTTCATTCTTCCGAGTAAGCTTCGTCATCGGTTCAGCAATTCTGGCAAAATCCTTCACAAACTTCCGGTAGTAGCCAGCCAAGCCCAAGAAACTTCTGATCTCAGCAACTGAGCTTGGGGTAGACCACTTCTCCACAGCAGCTATCTTCTTAGGATCTATCGAAATTCCTTCTCCTGTGACAACATGGCCAAGAAAATCCACCTTGTCTAGAAAGAATTCATATTTTGATAGCTTACCATATAACTTCTCTTTCCTCAAAGTTCCCAGAACTTTTTTGAGGTGCTCCTCATGCTCCTCTTCAGTCTTCGAATAGATCAAAATGTCATCGATGAAAACAACGACAAACTGATCTAAGTATTCATGGAAAACCATGTTCATAAGGTTCATGAATACAGCAGGAGCATTTGTCAGTCCAAACGGCATGACCAAGAATTCAAACTGCCCATACTTGGTGTTGAACGCCGTCTTGGGAATGTCTTCCTTCCTGACCTTGATCTGATGGTAGCCAGATCTGAGATCAATCTTCGAGAACACCTTGGCTCCACTGAGTTGGTCAAACAGGTCATCGATCCGGGGCAAAGGGTACTTGTTCTTGATTGTGATATTGTTCAACGCCCGGTAGTCGATGCACATCCTCACAGTTTCGTCCTTCTTGGGAACAAACAAGACAGGTGCTCCCCAGGGTGAAGCTCCGTCTCGGATAAATCCCAAAGCCTTCAGTTCATTGATCTGATCTTTCATCTCCTTGGCCTCCTTCGGGTTGACTCTGTAGCATCCCTTAGAAATAGGGGAAGAGCCGGGGACTAGGTCAATGGTGAACTCTATGTCTCGGTCTGGGGGTAACCCGGGAAGACTATCAGGGAAGACATCCATAAATTCTGCTATGATAGGATAGGGAGGTCCGGATTCTTCTGTGATAGAAGTGTAAGTAACACACTCCATATCCTCCGGAGTTCGAGAGATTTCAAACTCCGGTTCTCCAGGTGGGCTGAAAACTACACATCCTCTATGACAGTCTATCAGCGCATGATGCTTACTCAACCAGTCCATCCCCAGGACTATATCATAATTGGGTAAAGGCATTACAAGCAAAGGTGCTACGAATTGGTGGCCAGATATGGTGATAGGGCAATTACAGGTCTCTGTGATAGGTAGGGGTCCTCCACCGGTCATGACTCTACATATCTTCTTGCTAAATCCCGTATCTATGTGGTGTGTAGAGATGAATTTTGCGGATATGAAACTATGTGATGCTCCAGAATCAAATAAAGCTAAGGCAGGATAGGAATGCACATAAATGAAACCTGCGATGACATCAGCTGTAGGTTCCGGCTCTTGTTCCTCTGCTGCTAGGACAAAAGCTCGCCCAGTCTTCTGTTGATGCTGCCCAAATTGCTGTTGCTGAGTGGGCAGGGGTCCTTTCTGCTGAGTTCCTCCAGTTCGGTGGACCGACGAAAGGCAGTCCCTCACTTGGTGGGTGGTAGACCCACAGATCAGACATTGTCCTAGCCTCTTCCTGCAGATATTCGACTGATGTCATGGCCTCTTGCAGATTCGCAGACAAGAATCTGCCTCTGAGGGGCTTTATCATTGTTCCTCGCCTGTTGATAGGGAGGACGATTGTTGTTGCTGTTGTTGTTGTTGTTATTAGGCTTCTTCTGATTACCCTGGAAGTTGTTAGTTCCGGGATAATCCCTCTTCAAACGAGCAGGTTGACTCTTCTCTATATCTTGTGCTCGCTCCAGGATCTTCTCATAAGTCTTAGTACCGCCTGAGATCACATGGGTGCGGATCTCTTCTCTTAGCCCATATCTGAACCTTTCAGCACGATCATCAGGGTCAGCTACCAGATTCTTGGCAAAACGGCTGAGTTGGCCGAATTCTGCCGCATATTCACCAACAGTCATATTTCCTTGCTTCAGATTTTAAAATTGTCTCTCCATCTCCCGCAACTCTGATGTTGGGAAGAACTTCCTCTTGAACAACCTCTTGAAAGTGTCCCAATCAATCTGCCTATCCTGGAGTCGGGGTTCATTCCGATACTAGGTGCTTGCTACATTTTGCAGTTGGAGTCCCACTGCTTCAGCCTTGAGGTCTTCTGGAAGCCGAGCGACGCTTAGAAGACGCTCCATACTATCGAGCCATTCATCAGCATAGACGATTCCCTCGGTTCCCTTGAAGGGTCGAGGGTTATGCTTCTTGAAACTCTCAATATCGCCTACCTTGGCAATATGATTCCCATTAATTAAATGGCCTTAATTTTTACATAAATTAATCCTTAAATTTATGTTTACCTTGGCAGGCCTTGGTTCCTGTTGAGCTGCTTCTCCTCTTTCCAATGCAGCCATTGCCACGCTATGGGCATTTTCCATGCCTTCTCTCATAATTGCCGTCTGCTCACGATGAGCTTCAGTTTGAGTTCTCTGAGCTTCTAGCACTCCTCTCAACAGACCTATGAGGTCAGTGGGGTCTACAGGTACCGGTGGGGCAGCTGGAGTGGACAAAACCACAGGGGGTTGCATCTCCGTCTGGAAAGTTGATGGATCTACCGTTGTTGCAGCAAACAACCCACGAGGTGCATTCAACGGATGGGGTGTAAGACCCGGACTTGGTTGAGGCGGCGGGGTTTGATCAGGTGTTGACATCCCATCGCCAGCAGGGTTGGTTTTGTCAGTGGCCATTTTCTGGAAGGTTTAGGATATAAACATAAATAAGGTAGCCTATCTATAATCAAACAAAAATATTTAATTATAATATATTTCGGTCCTATGTTGTGGCAAATTATTGTTCTAGTGTTCTAAATGTCTCTAGATAGGTTTTCCTAAGTCATTGATTAGACCTGCATGGGCCACCACTAAAAACATGTTACGACCCGGTCCCCAAATACTTGGGTCGAATCGGATCATGCCCAGCCTGCACCGTTGATGAGACGGCGGCAGTAAGCTGTAATCCATATGCAGGTAAATCAACAACAAATACTAAGATTTCCACAACTTTTATTTAATCGATAACTTAAAACTTGTTCTGATACAAAAGATCCATAAACTAAAAATTAACAAAGATCAAACTAAACTCTCAAAGACTAAAGCAGAATCTATGGAGACGCCACTACATCATCATCAGCTGGTAGTACCGCCGGGTACAGATCATGATCATAATAACTGTTAATCAGCAGCTCCGGGTCGTCAGCAGAACCTACGGTTATCCAGTCAGAAAAGGAGCAAAGTACAATTTATGCTAATCTTGACAATTAATTTAACAATAAAATTATGCACTTTTAAACAGTTTTGAAGATAAACAGTTTTGCAATAGTTACAGTATTGTGATGTGAATAGGCAATGTATATGACCGGCTTGGGTTGTACAGTTGTATCCTATTGATACGATATGGCTTATCCCCGTGTGTGTGAGGGGTAAGCTAGCACAGTTGTTATACTAGTTTGGATGTGGTCATAAACATTACTCTACTCCCCCAGTCCCCAACAGTACAGTCAATACTCCCGAAAGAGTTCGTGTTTGAACAGTGGTTTAAAATTGCAGTGAAGTGATTATTAAATAATTGTAATCAACATAAATGTACTTGCCTTAAAATTGATCGAACTGGAGAGTTGGTATTTCGGGGTTGATGGTCAAAAACTTCCTTGAAACCCTACATTCGAAAATCTGTCTCAGAACCAAACTATTCAGAACTGCCACACTAGTTGCAATATCTAGTTGTTTCCTAGTCAAGTTTTAATCTTGTTTTAACTAATACAACAAAAGCGCTTACTAGTGCGTTGACATTAAGAACATTCAATTTATATTTGATTTTCGGGAAAAACTTGTATTTATCAAGTTATTTATAAAACTTGGTATTTATCCATTATGATAAAATATACTTTTTCTTTTAATGAGAAAATCGTGAATTTATAACTAATAATAATAATTTCTAATTAAAATGTAAAATAGTACGAGTCTCAGAATCTGGTCCAATCGTCATATACAGCTACTCTGCCTCAACGTCCGGACAAACCGGTGCGTTTGCATTTCACTGGGGCCCATTGACCGTTAAGGTCGTCGCCCAAAAATAATATTATTTTTCGGGAATCATATAAAATCATTTTTTTATTTTTTTATTTTATTTTTTTTATAAAAAATTCCGGCAGCATTTCCTCTGTTTTTGGTCAACCCAAAAACTGGGAATTGCTCCGATTTATCCTGCAAATTAAATTCCAAACCCAATATATATATATAATCATCCACAGAAATAATTTCCGAAACCAATTCGGAATCCCGAAAATGGCAACGGAATTCCCGAAAATATCAGAAACCCAAAACTTTATCGGAAAAACCACATAACTATTTATTTTAAAACTAACAGTATATCTCCAAAACTCTCAAAGCCAAAACCGAAAACCCAATAAAGTCCAGGATACCAAAAATGTGTTAAATTCTAATCTCCACTTATTCCTGAAAATTTCTCGAAAAACCCGAGAATTTTGAAAACACAGAACTAAGTTTGTGCTCAAAACCAAATTATTCAGATCCAAACTAGCAGTAAATAATTTCCGAAGAATCTTCAGAAAACCGAAACGTTACGTAATTGCAACGTAACCGAAAACCCGAATTCCCGAAGGAACCGGTGGACCAGAAAATCATCATAGACTACGAAATTTATAGAAAAACTACAGGATTAGAGATTACCCAGAACCAATGATGGAATTCGAAGGGAAGCTTCGAATTCGAAAACGGAAACGAAACTTCGGAACACGTGGAACGTGTTCAACCGCGGATCGTGACACCCAGAAGCGAACGGGTGAGCGGAGGCGATCGCCGGGCTGTCGCCGGCGGTCGAACGACCAGGAAAGGGCCGCGGGGTCGGGTTGGTGCCCGTAAGGGAGCGCCGGAGTAGGGGCGGCCCTGGTGGGGTCGGGCTCGGTCGGCCTCGTCGGAATCGGTTAGGGAATTTAGGGATTTGAAGTTTGGAGAAAAAGTTTTGGTGTGGGAAGAGTGGAGAATATGGGGTTTATATAGAAATAAGGGTTGGGGGTTACCCATGGGGAAGGAGAAGAGCCTCCATGGCCATCAAAGTGCCGGTGGCGGGAATGTGGAAAGCCTACGGGTTGAGGAAGACGAACTCGAAAAGTTCTCTTCGGTTTGCAAAGAACAGCAAACCGAGAACTCAAATGAGCTCCTCCTCTTAAATGTTGACTTAAGAATGGGTGGACTCAAGACATAAGGCTTAAGGAAACTAAAGAGTTCTTCAACTGACAGAGCTACGAAAGCTTTGAAAAAAATAAACCTTTGAAGAAACTTTAAATTCACATTGGATTGATAAATGGGCTAGGCCCATTAGCTTGCACCATGAATTAGACAATTGGTCTTGGGCTTAACCAAAATAGCTTGGGCTAAAATAATTTAACTGGATAATATAACCAATATTTTCAAAATTTTTAATAATTAATTTTTAAAATCTATTTTAGACCTCCATTTGAATTCGGGTTCGGGTCTGGGATAACAAACAAAAATCCATGTAATTATTTTGGGAAAAATAATTTTACAAATATTAACTAACTATTCTCAATTAATATCTAAAATTTATTCTAGCAAAAAAATATATTTTATTTAACAATTAAAATTAGAAAAAAAAATGCAAACTAAAAATTATGGGTTTTACAATCATCAGTTACTTTGGGAGATATATGGACTTCAATGTCCTCTCCAGGATTCTGTGTATCATCAACAGCCTCTGATGATGTACTCTCATCACTTTTATTATCTTTAGGAGCTTCTTCGCTGGCAGTAGCAGCGGTATGATCGACATCATCATGAAGACCGAAGTCGCAATCATTTAATGCCTCAATCATTAGGCGATCCTCCTCTTCGCGGACTGTTCCTGTTGTGACAGGAAGCTGAATAGTTTCTACCGCTGGCGAAGGAGATCGTAAAGTTTCATCTTCTCTAGGCTCTGCAGCCTCATCTCTCTGTGCAGCCTCCTCTTTCTGTTCAGTCTCCTCTCTCCGCTCTGGACTAGGCTCAGAGACAGGAGTAGGAGATGACATAGTAATCCCAGCAGCAGCATTCATCACCACCGAGGACATGCTCGCTTTCTTTCTCTTTCTAATAGCCTGCTTCTTTCTATGAAGAGGCCTTTCTGGGCTCTCTACATCTACTACGTCAACCGGCTTTGGAATAGAAGTCGGCGTGGTTGCCTTTTCTCGTTGGATTGACTCGGCCATCTGCCGAGATTGTGATATGGTAGTAACTTTCTCTAGTTGATCCAGGATAAGTTTCTTCTTTGCAGCTGGGGAAGAAGGTTCGTCAATCCTTCTTTTCCTCTCTCTGGCCGGAGATTTAATAACTTTCAGAGAAATTCTCAGTGGTTGATTTACTTCCTCAGGGAAGTTTGCTTTCCTGGAAGCTTCCAATGGATCATCTACCGGTTCATGTTATTCATTATTTACGGGAGCTAGTACAGCAGTTGCTCCTTTCTTCAGACGCGTCGTTGTTGCGAAGCTATCCACCAGACTAAAATTCTCGGCAAAAGTGTTGGCAGCTGTGTAAAACAGTGAATATGTATATAACATTCTAGGGCCATTATTATTTTTGTTTGGCATCAAGAACACTGTCCTAGTGTCTCGAGCGTTGTAGTAGGCCCATGCTCTGGCACCATCAATTAGATACCCCTTTCTTTGTAGGCAAGTTATAGCGTTGCCTACATGGAATTGGTCGTAACCAAATTGACGAACGAAGCGACTCGGCAGATATGGTTCCAGATAGCACTCCTCTTTAAATCTGTATACCAAATGCGATGGTTTGATCGCCTTCAGCCAGTCAAAAGCTGCTCGACTTAGTGGTTGCCTCCCAAGGTCAACCAGATTTGTTGCCATTAATTCGTAACCAGCTGGAGGGGCAAAGCTATAAAAATTCTATCCCTTGCCAAGGTTCAGGACACGTCTGCAGTCCTTCAGACTAACGTACACCCACTTGCTTCGGGAGAATCTACGCAGAAAGCTGCCGCCAACTGCTCCTATTTCGGGGTTCATCAAAGATAGATGATGCAGAAGCAACCATCCGAATAGATAGGTGTAAGGCAACTCCAATCGAGGGAAGTTTCCCTTCTCACCCTTCCATTTGATCATGGAGTCGACATACAGACGAAGACCTGCATTTATTCTACAGGTCATCGCTGATAGCAAATCCATCCGGTAGCCGAAGACTAACCGGACGGCAGCGAAGAGTACGCCGTGGTGGAAGCGGTCCACGGCGCTTGCTCCGGGTACAATAAATCGACGGAGCCAGTATGTCAAAAATCCTGCCAGCTGGGCTTCTTGTGACATGGACCTATAGTCCATTTTTATAAAGCTTTCAACAAAATCTCCGGGCTTGAGTGGAGGGTATTGGTGTTCATCAGTAACTCTGATATCCATCTTCTTATTCTCTTCCATCAGTTTTATTACTTTAATGTGGCTGAGAGATTGAAAGAAAGTTGGGTTGTATGAGTCATGATCTTTGGTCTTTTTCTCAATGATATGGTTAAGAAAAAGATACGACAACCACTTCGATGAATAACATGTGCCGGAAGAGCCGCTCTTGTAGTATAGGGAGCATATGTTATAATGGCACAGTAGTTCGTCGAAAACTGCTACCATCTCTGCATTTTCCCGACGTAGTCTATCTAACTCATCGTTTGTGGGAACATACTCCTCATAAGGGCAGTCTCCCGTTGGTAGGCATGAGATATACTTCATCTCATGGAGGGCCAATCCCATCTCCCCACAGGGCATCATAAAGGTCCCTGTCATATAGTTATACCTCTCTGCCAGGGCCAGAAACAGATGAGGGTTTGGGTGGAAGCCATACAGGGTAGCATATACCGTATTATAAAGTTCGATCTCTTTAAGTTTGTCTTCAAACTGAGCCAATGCCCAGTTGGCTATACAGTTCCACCTCCAGTTCTCCGGGTTCACCAGACCGGTCAGCCAGATGTCCTGATCTGGATATCTACCCTCAGCCTTTGTATACTCATTAGCAAAAATTGGTATCCTCACCGGCAGTAACAAAGACGAGTTCTCTGGAGGGATACAACCTGGCTTCAACCCTCTGAGTAAAGTGCTGTGTCGCTCAAAAGAGCTATAGAACATGTCTCTATTGTTCGGGCCTTTCTTGACACAGATCTTTCCTGTACGTGCATGTTGAAGGGGAGTAATGTCCTAGTCCATCCTCCTAGGATGGCTTGCATGAGCATATCATGCTAGAGGGAGGCATCTAGCAATGTCCGGTAACAGGATCAGTTTCTCCTTCCTTTGGAAAGTTCTCTGCTCAACATGGGGCCTTGGTTGAGAACTCTTGTCGATGGCTTCACCGAATAAGAACATGGGTTTCTTGTGGGTGATGGCGTCAGCTGACTGCAAGGGCTGCCCATTCATCAGACTTAACAAAGTCTCATTGTCCCGTGCTATCAAAATAGCTTGGCGGAAGGATGGCAAAGCATATTGTGGGAAGAGCACATGGGATAAATCTTCTTTGAATTTTGGCTCAGCAAGGGACCCTAAAAATATTTCATAATCAGGGTCCTCTCTGATGTTAACTGCATCAAACAGAAAAAGCAGAATTCAGTACAAGAAAAATCAAAGATTCTGTCAGCAGATTGCGCAAGCATCAGATTGCGCAACCATCATATTGCGCAACAATAGCTTCTATGCACAAACTATCCAGTGGCGCCAACTCATCCACTTGCACAAGCCATCAGATTGCGCTGAATAACTTGTGTAAAGTATCAGTTTGTACTGGATAGCCTTGCGCAAATCAGCAGACTGCGCTGACTTTTACCAGCACATTCTAACCGATTGTGCAAGAAAATAATCTTTATAAAAATAAAGATTATTGGTTTTGTGCAACCGAAAACCTAAACAGGGCGGCACAACGTAACCAAATCTCTAAAAAGAGATCGGTTTGAAGGTGCAGCAACGGCGAAGAACCCTAAAAAGGGTTTTTCGATCGGAAGTCTACCTTGCAGAGCTGGATGTGCCACTTCGTGTCGAGAAGGGCGCGATGCAGCACGAGTCGAGGACTCGGCGGGGGCCTTCCCTTTCTCGGCGGCGGATCGCTTTGGGGCCATAGAGATCGACGGGAAGAAGAATAAGAATCAGGAAAGCTCAAAAAGTTTTCTCTTTTGAAAGTTTGAAAGCAAGTAAAGAATGGCAGAGAGAGAATGGAGAACTATTTATAGTTTTTGCGAATGAACAGACTCCTCAGATTGCGCCGGATAAACAGGAGCTACTTCCTCCGATTGTGCAGACAGGTCATCATATGCGCAACTTGATTTTCAAAATCAAAATTCAAAGTATTTCGAAGTTTTGACTATTTTCAAACTTCGAAAACTTTGAAGGGGGTCTTGTAGGTCCTAAAAATTAAGTTGCACCCATCAACAAAGTCATGAAAATCAAATTAAACATCCTTCAAGTGAACTGCGCAGAAGACAGATTACGCAATAATTCGATTGCGCAGGCTGAAGTGCGCACTCATCCAAGTGTGCATGCTGACGTGGCATCGTCATCATTATCTGACAGAGAATCAGATCTTCTGACAGCTGACAGCACGGAGAACAAGGAAACTGTTCGTTTATCATGCAGCACAGCGCTCGAGGACAGCTGTACTTGCAGCGCAATCTGCCTACAGCACAATCCAGCCCAGCGGGGTCCAACCTAGCACAATCTGAAGCTAGCGCAATTCAGTTGGCGCACTCTATCAATACAACTGATAAAGTACACGTGGCCTTCATGCCATCAATGATTCATTACGTGGTAACCGTCTGTACACGATCATGCACATTTCAATCAAATAATGCCATGTGTCTAATATAGTTGGCCCACGATCAAACAACTGCCAGCGCAGTCTGATGTCTGCGCGGTCCAATACAACACAATCCAACTTGCACAGTCCAGAATAACTAAAAAGTAGTTATTTCCAGAACTCTATAAATAGAGTTTCAAGTCCTTTCTAGAGGGATCATACATGCATACAGAGATCAGAGATCATCACCAGAGATCAGGAGTTCTTGCCAAAGTGCTGCTGCAATCTTCAGAGGCTACCGTCTTCAAAGTTCACGTCGTCCAAGGGATAAAGCGATCGTCATTCAGATCAGATTCCTATAGTTGTACTTTCCTAGAATTCTTGTAATCTTCTTTACAAAGTTTGTTGAAATAAAGATCAACTTTTGTTTTTGCAAACACCTACCACCACCCCTTCCATTTAAAGCCCACCCTTTTCTTTCTCTTTATTACTTCACCATTAATCTTCTTCTTCCTCATAACTCCTCCCCCACCTACCAGCCGCCAAGGCAAGTGCCAAACTTGCTTCTTAATGGATCACCATTATTATTGTTCCATCATCTTTCTTACTAAATTTTAAGCCTCTTTAGTACTTAGCATTTTCAATTTTCATGGTTTATTTCTTGTAGATCTAAGTTTAATGCATTTTCGGATTTCTTAGGTTTTGATCTAGTAAACTTTGTTATCTTTAAGTTTTGATGGTTCCATATTGAAGAGAATTTTGTTCTACCCCATTTTGACCTATGGAAGTTCAGATTTGGGCTTGGAATGAAGGATTTAGAGAGCTTGGAAGCAATAGGTTTCCATGGTTCTGTCCTTAGAAAATTCGGAGAAGAAGAACAGATCCTGACCGTATAACGGTGCTTAACAGCTTGAGTTTTCATACGGCAAGTCTCCCTTGGCCGTATGGGCTTAGTCAGCCGCATGTGCTTAGTTAGCCGCATGTGCTTAGTCAGCCGCATGGGCTTAGTCAGCCGCATGGGCTTAGTCAGCCGCATGGGCTTAGTCAGCCGCATAAAGACTTGATCGACCGCTTGTCGCATAAAGACCAGCTCAAGCCGCATAGAGTAATTTGGCCGCATGAGACTTATCTGCCGTATATAGGCTTGCACCTATTCAGCCGCATAGAATTTCCCTTGGCCGCATGGGCGTATGTTGCCCGTAGCCGCATGAGACCCCTTTTGTTGCTAGCCACATAGGACTTTGCTAATTTAGCTGCATGGGACTATTCTGTTCCGGCCGCATGGAATCACCCTTACCCAGCCATTCCCGGCCGCATAAATCAATAATTTCCTAGCCGTATGAATACTGGCCATGATGCCTTTTGGCTGATTCTTGTTTCAAATTAACATTGGTTTACATTGATTGACATTTATCACCATTGATTGATTGACTTGGCATTTATTAACATTAATTATTGTCTTGACATTAATAAACATGGATTGTTATCTTAATTTAATAATAATTGATCATGCGTTCCTAGTTGGAACTAAGAGACTGGCTAGTCATCTTATTGAATTGAATGAATGAGAAACGTTCATATTAACTATGAACTATTGCAATCGACTGGCTGATCCCGAATATTGGCATACAGATACATGCAGGCTTCAATTTATTTATTTATTTATTTCTACAAACAGCAGCATGTGCATTTTATGGTCAAGGCATGATTATTTCGTGGTTAGTTTTGATTGTTGCATTACGCTATGTTAGACCTACAACCTAGCCGCACGGGTATCATTATAGAGTTGTACATATCGTACCCCATACACAAGTACTCATTCTGAATGACCATGACCCACGACATGGGATTTCACTCAACATAGAGACTATTAAGTTAAATAAAATATTGATTGCATGGAGAGAATAGATTCCCGAGTTCTTACATGGCATCCCTCTCGGGACTATTAAGTGCCCGACAGGTCGGTTGGTTCCCACAGATACTGTAAATATGCCACATGGGCAGGGAGCAGAATCTGGTTATATTATTTATTGTATATTGTATATTGATGACGGACGTCCCGCTAGGACTCGTCTAATTCATGATTGGCGCAATTGATTGACTGGTTAAACTAGCCTTGCTTGCACATAGTAAGAACTGAGGAATCTCTATTAAATAATTCTAGGATAACTTAGAACTCACAGCAGCAAGCCATAGTAGTTGCATGGCCGTTTAAATTGATTTGTTTGTGTACTGTACCTACTATGTTACCTAACTGAGATGATCAGAATGTCAGGACATGACGAGCTAACTTCTGTCCTTGTTTGGTTGGGAGGTTGGTTCGAAGTGTCGTGATGTTATGTGAATCCTAGTAGATAGCAGAGATCTATTATCATTACTGGCTTCATTCCTCATATCGTGCTTCTTTGCGGTACTTGCTATTAGAGGTCTAACCTCTCTAGTTTTGCATGGCCAGATTTAGAGTCGGTTCCCGAG
Source organism: Iris pallida (assembly GCA_029216955.1). Classification (NCBI taxonomy): domain Eukaryota; kingdom Viridiplantae; phylum Streptophyta; class Magnoliopsida; order Asparagales; family Iridaceae; genus Iris; species Iris pallida. Next base: position 1,734,302 of record JANAVB010034218.1, read on the forward strand.
GATCTAACTTACTTCTACCTCCAAGATGGTCAATACTAGAGGGATGATCGCATGAGGACTCGAGTGGGATTCTTACTTCCTCTCTCGTTTTGTTATCTACTTTATACCTTGCCGTTTGGCACCGACATGTTAGTCGGATTATCTTGTACTTACTTTTGCATAATTGTAACTAAAGTCAGGCTGCAGCTGATAAACAATTGTGTATACTTTGTTACATCCTGTGGCTATGTTTTCAGAAAGCCAGGTATCAAGAACATTTTGACTGAACGTTTGGGACGCCTTACTGCTTTATCTTACATGTTCTCCATTTCTGTTTCTTGTTTGAATGATTGAGACAATAGATGTGAAGTGACCATAGGGGGACTTTTATGTAGTATGTACCCCCTCGTCTTGTTAGACAGCATTGATCGTATTATACGGTATTCATCTACCCATAATACGTAGCTGGCTGAGTTATTCCCCCGCTCTCCAGTATTCTGGTTCTGGGGCGTGACAAGGTTTTAGTGGTGGCCCATGCAGGTCTGATTTCAGACTTGTGGGTGTTTCGATTTATAGGGTGTCTCAATCACATATGTTACCCCTTGATCTCATGATTCGTTGATTCTCAACTCCAGCTTGACATTCCAGTATCCCTTGACTTCATTGATCCTTCGTGTCCAGTCGTTTGATTGTTCTCTTGTCCCTTTTCTTAGGGGTACTTCGTCCGCACCTGTCAGAGCTGGGCAGCAACAACATGGACAGCATGGACAATATGACCAGGTTGGTCAGCAACCAGGGCCAGTACTACCTCAGGAGACTATCCAGGAAGAAGTGATAGTGGAAGCAGCAGCTGGATCGCAGTATCCGGAGGTTCCACCACCACCAACAGTTCTACCTACCCCCATGGAAATGGACACACCGGCTCTTCTGGAGATCATGAGAGGGATGATGGCTACTCAGCAACACCAGATGTTTGCCCAGTAGTGCATGCATACTCAGTTATAAGAGCAGAACGTACTACTCAACCAAAGATTACAGACGGCGTTGGAAAGAGGGGCGAGGCCAGATTCAGGAGCATCAATCAGGTTTTGTAAGTATAACCCCCGCCGTTTCGAGGGCACGGAGGATGCTATTTCGACAGATGCATGGCTTAAGGATATTGAGGCTATTATGATAGCGGCTAAGGTGCCGACAGAAGAACGTGTGGATCAGGTGAAGTTGTTACTTCAGGATCTCGCACGTGATTGGTGGAAATCAGAGGAAGTAGGTATCCGACGTCCCATTGCTTGGGACGATTTCATAGCAAGATTCAAGACGAAGTACTATAGAGTTGTGGCACAGTTTGAGCTACAACAGAAGTTTATCAACCTCAAGCAGGCCGGCAAGACGGTAGATGCTTATGCAGCGGAGTTCTGCAGATTGAGTAGTTTTGCCCCAGAGATGGTAGCGACGGAGCGCCAGAGGGCTATGAGGTTTCAGCAAGGGTTTCATCTTGAACTCTTGCAATTGATAGAGGGGCACAACTACCAGACTTTTGACGAAATATTGACGGCAACCCGAAGGCATGAGATCACCATTCAGAGGATCACGGCAAGGACTGGGGGTCAGAAGAGATCCCACAGTCAGATTGAAGGAAGAGGGGGAGCAGCGCCCCGAACAACAGCACCGTCCCCTGGTATTCGTATCCACGATGTAGCGATACGAGGGCCAGCACCACCACCCAGGCAGCAGCAACAACAACCAAGGAAGAACCAGCAACCCCCAGCGGGCTGCACTTATTGTGGAAAGATAGGGCACACTAGAGATGTGTGTTGGGCATTGAACGGACTGTGTTTGATACGTGAAAATCTAGATCATCGGGTTACCACCTGTCTCATGAATACGAGGTCAGGAGGACCAGTGCAGCAGTTTCCTGCTCTGCCAGCACCAGGGGCAGGACAGTATCGAGGACCAGCGGTAGCAGTGAGACCGTTGGCACAGTGCCCATTAAAGCCGCAGGCTCAGATATTTCGGCAGCAGGGACCAACGATGCAGCAACACCAGCATAGACCACCCCAGCATCATCAAGGCAGGGGCCAGCAGCAGCACCAGGCCAGGCCACAGTATGGGAACCAGCAAGGAGGTCGAGGGCAGGCATTCACTCTGTCCCTAGAAGAGGCATTAGCATCGAGAGATGTTGTGGCAGGTAACATTCTCGTTGCCTCGTATCCCGCAGTAGTATTGTTTGATTCGGGAGCATCACATTCATTTATATCTGCACAATTTGTGATACGGCTAGGAATGGAGTTCGAGGCATTGCCAGGGAAGTTGAATATACTCACTGGCAATGGGCTCGTAGGAGTTAGTAGAGTTATTCTAGCGTGTAGTGTAGTAGTTTGCGGACATTTTTTACCCGCCCAGTTAATAGAATTTCCTGTTGGAAATTTTGACGTTATCTTAGGCATGGACTGGCTGAAAGACAGTAATGTGACAATAGATTGTCGTAGAGGGAGTGTATCTTTTGATATTCCAGGTATGAAGAGATTCACCTTAGTCAGATCAGAGGCAACTCGGCAAGAGCAGGGAGTAGTAACGACAATGGAAGAAGTTCAAGTTCTGAAGGTAGTTGATGAATTTCTAGACGTATTTCTCGAAGAACTTCCAGGTCTACCACCGGTTAGAGACATTGAGTTCAGCATAGAATTGGCACCTGGAACTAAACTAATATCAGATCGAGTTTATAGAATGGCAGATTCGGAATAGGCCAAGGTATATCAGCACATAGAGGAACTGAAGGAGAAAAAGTTTATCCAAGCTAGCATATCGCCGTGGGCAGCACTAGTGGTACTTGTAGGAAAGAATGATGGATCATTCAGATTGTGCATTGACTACTGGAAGCTTAACGCGGCAACAGTAAAGAATAAGTACCCACTACCAAGGATCGACGACTTATTTGATCAATTGAGCAGAGCTAGAGTTTTCTCCAAGATAGATCTTCGGTCAGGCTATCATCAAGTGAGGGTTCGGAAGGAGGATATTCCCAAGACAACATTCAGGTCGAAGTATGGGCATTATGAATTCTTAGTAATGTCGTTTGGTTTGACCAATGCTCCAGCAATATTTATGGATTTGATGAACCGCATCTTTATGCCATACTTAGATCAGTTTGTCATTGTATTTTTTGATGACATTCTCGTATACTCTGCTGGTGAAGAGGAGCAAGAAGACCACCTCAGGAAAGTGTTACAGGTTTTGAAAGAGAACCAGTTGTATGCCAAGCTCAGCAAGTGTGAGTTCTGGATGGACCACATTTCATTTTTGGGTCACATCATATCAGGAGCTGGAGTAGCAGTGGATCCCAAGAAGGTAGAAGCAGTAGAGGGTTGGCCAGTACCCAAGACCGTAGCTGATGTGCAGAGTTTCTTGGGATTGGCAGGATATTACAGGCAATTCGTATCAGACTTTGCAAGACTTTCAGCACCCATGACCCGCTTGACACGAAAGGATGTGCCATTCATTTGGTCGACAGAATGCCAGGCATTATTTGAGAATCTAAAGCAAAAATTGATATCAGCACCTATTCTTACATTGCCAGTTGGATCCGGAGGTTTTACTGTATATTGTGATGCGTCAGGTAAAGGACTTAGATGTGTCCTCATGCAACATGGGAAGGTGATAGCATATGCATCTAGGCAACTTCGGGACCACGAGAAGAATTATCCAACTCATGATTTGGAGTTGGCAGCAGTAGTATTTGCTTTGAAGCTATGGAGGCATTACTTATATGGTGATCGAGTAGACATGTACACAGACCATAAAAGTCTGAAGTACATCTTTACTCAGAATGAGCTGAACATGAGGCAGAGAAGATGGCTAGAACTGATCAAGGATTACGACATTGAGCTTCAGTATCATCCGGACAAAGCTAATGTGGTAGCAGACGCTCTCAGCAGAAGAGGCGATGCATTTATGTTGACAACGCAGAAGCACATTTTAGAAGACCTTCAGAGGATGGGCATAGAAGTTATACTTCCTAGTGATGTAGGAATTCTGACAAGTCTACGAGTCCAATCTGACTTGGTAGATAGGATCAAGGCAGCTCAGGCACAGGACCCAAGGATTCAGAAGCTTAGGGCAGAATATGAGTCAGGGCTCAGGAAGGAGATGCAAATCCACGAAGACGGTACGCTTAGGTTTAGATCACGTCTATGTGTACCTAGTGGAGATATCAGACAGGAAGTTATGGCAGAAGCTCACAGTTCCTAGTATTCTATACATCCTGGAGGGACCAAGATGTACCAGGATATCAAGCAACACTTCTGGTGGAATGGAATGAAGAGGGAGATAGCTAGATTTATTTCCCGTTGCTTGATATGTCAGCAAGTAAAGGCAGAGCAACAGAGGCCAGCCGGATTATTGCAACCGCTTCCTATCCCGGAATGGAAGTGGGAGCACATCACAATGGACTTTGTAACTGGGTTACCGAGACCGCCAAGTGGTAAAGATGCTATTTGGGTGATAGTGGACCGGCTTACAAAGGTAGCACACTTTCTTCCTTTCAGAGTAGGACAATCTACAGAAAATTTGGCAGAGTTGTATATGTAACAGATAGTCAGGCAGCATGGAGTCCCTATCAGTATTGTGTCAGATAGAGATATCCGTTTCACATCACATTTCTGGAAGAGCTTACATCATAGTCTGGTCACCAAGTTAAGATTTAGCACGGCTTACCATCCACAGACGGACGGACAATCAGAAAGGACAATTTAGACTTTGGAAGATATGTTGCGAGCTTGCACCCTAGATTTTGGAGGATCTTGGGAGAGCCACCTACACTTAGTCGAATTTTCATATAACAACAGTTATCAAGCCAGTATCCAGATGGCGCCATTTGAGGTACTATATGGTAAGAAGTGTAGGTCGCCACTAGCCTGGGATGATATCGGGGAGAGGAAGATGTTATGTCCGGAGATGATTGTTCAAACAGTTGAATTGGTTAAAGGAATTAGAGAGCGACTTCGAGTTGCACAGGATCGGCATCGTCATTGGGCAGACCAGCATCGTAGGTCGCTAGAGTTTTCTGTTGGGGACCACGTGTTCCTACGGATCTCACATACCCGTGGGGTCATTAGATTTGGCATTCGTGGGAAGTTGAGTCCGCGATACGTAGGACCATTCGTTATCCTTGATAGGGTAGGCGATGTTGCTTATCGTTTGTCCCTTCCCCCTTCGTTACGAGAAGTGCATGACGTGTTTCATGTATCTCAGCTGCGAAGGTATGTATCGCACCCAAGCCATATCTTTGATCATTTTGAGCATGTTGTTGGCACCAACTTGTCTTATGAGGAGCAGCTGGTGTCCATTTTGGACCGAAGAGAGAAGATACTCAAGAACCGAACAATTAGTCTTGTCCGGGTTGCTTGGGGTCATCACTCATTAGGAGAGTCAACGTGGGAACGTGAGGATGATATCCGATCACGGTATCCACATCTGTTTTACTCACAAGGTATATTTCTTCCCGTGTACCTTGATTGTCTTGACCCCTCATGCTTGTCACCCTATGGATAGAACTACGTGATATCGTAGATCGTTAATATAGATATGTTATCTGCTAGTTAATATTAAAGAATGATTGCTTGCTCCAGTTTCTTGTACCTAGATTAGTTTAGTTTTGATATTCCTATCCTGCTTGGATTTGAAATTCCGAGGACGGAATTTTTCTAAGGAGGGTAGAGATGTCACTTCCCGTTCCCAGAATACGTATTTTTAATACATGTATTACTTTCATATATTTATTTGATATTTATCATATATTGTTCTGTAATTAAAACCCCCTTCATGTTAATTAATTTTCTGCAATTTTATTTCTGCATTTTATTTTCTGCTTTTATACTCTGCTTTAGCTATACTTTGGGTTCGGCCTGGATTAGATTAAGTATGTTGGTTCATCACAAACCCCCACCTACCACCACCCCTTCCATTTAAAGCCCACCCCTTTCTTTCTCTTTATTACTTCACCATTAATCTTCTTCTTCCTCATAACTCCTCCCCCACCTACCAGTCGCCAAGGCAAGTGCCAAACTTGCTTCTTGATGGATCACCATTATTATTGTTCCATCATCTTCCATACTAAATTTTAAGCCTCTTTAGTACTTAGCATTTTCAATTTCCATGGTTCATTTCTTGTAGATCTAAGTTTAATACATTTTCGGATTTCTTAGGTTTTTATCTAGTAAACTTTGTTATCTTCAAGTTTTGATGGTTCCATATTGAAGAGAATTTCGTTCTACCCCATTTTGACCTATGGAAGTTCAGATTTGGGCTTGGAATGAAGGATTTAGAGAGCTTGGAAGCAATAGGTTGAAGAACAGTTTGGCAACTCTAGAGGGGGGTGAATAGAGTTTATATAGTAAAATAGCCAATTAAAAATAACTCTTTCACCAACAATAAATAATCAGAGTAAAGTGCGAAAAATAAATGAAGAGCAGAAGAGCATACGCAAACACAGCGATTTTAACCTGGTTTCCCTCGTGGAGGACTAGTCCAGGCCTGAGAACTCTAGCTCAGGATTAAATCCACTATTTGTGAAATAGTAGTTTACAACCCGTGCCTTTTCTTCAGAAGAGCACGTCAACTTCTAACAGATGATCGCAGTGGCGATTTGCTTGGAATTGTCCAAGCGACTTCTTCGACTCTTGCACAAGAATCCTAACTGAGAGATGCTGAGCACTCGACACTTAGGAGGCTTGTGGCTAGTAGATGGGAAGGGTATGGCTTACTTGAGCTTATAAGAGAGAAGAGAAAAGAAGATTGGATGGATTGGAATGAGAGAATTCATGCCCTATTTATAGTGTTTTTATAGGCAGAATTCGGCCAGAATTCGGGTAGGAAAATTCAAAAATTTGGCCGTTGGACAACTAGCAACCAGCTAACCCTAAAATTATGGTTCCTGATTTCTAGGGGACAGAGTTCGGCCCGAACTCTGTGTGGAGGCAGAGTTCGGCCCGAACTCTGTCTCCAGAGCACAGAGTGGTTCTAGGGGATTTTTTGGGCAGTGTTTGGTTCAGTGGAGCTTGGGATTTTGGGTAGGCTGTAGACTAAGTGTTAAGAGCTCAGCAAGACTCAGAGTACACAAGTCTAGACTCAATAAAAATATAAAATACAGACTTGAAAACACACTGAGAGCCGGAGACTGAGCTGTCGTCTGTCTTGAACTGTTATGCAGACGTCGTGTGTCGTATTGAATTAATACAGATATTATTTAGTCAATATAGTCAATATTTGGTTGACTGTGACTTTGTGTCAACAATCTCCCCTATATTGATAATTGACAAAATAATATATGTATATTCAATATTCATACCTGGACACAGTTGATTATAGTAACATAGCTCCCCCATACTTGATACCGAGCTAGAATGTAATAGCTCCCCCGTAATCAGTGAACGGTGCTGAGCTAGAAGCAATAGCTCCCCCGTAAATAGTGCATGGAACCTGTATAATATCTCCCAAAAAGCACAAACAAGCACAGAAATACGAAAAGATAGGATCTGATACCAAACAAGTATATCCAGCCATATATATCCAGGCAGAATATACATAGTTCTTCCCCTTTTGGCAGTTAGCAATATAGACTGCAGATAAATGAATAATAAAAGAAAACTGCAGTAAACAATTAATAGTAATACAACCACACCAAGCAGAGAAGAAACAGTATAGAAATAATCAAAAGAAGTACTAGCATAAAGTGTCATAACCAAATGTCAAACACACAACCAGAGTTTAACTACATAAATCCAAGTACAGAAATCCATAATAAACTAAATAACTGAAAAAGAAAATGCATCAACTAATGTCATCATCAGCAGCAGCAGCAGCAGATAGTAGCCAATCTCCATCACGGAGCATGAGATGGTCCAGGAGAGTTTGAACGTCTGGGATCCACAAGAGCAGCACCCGGATCCAGGTAACGCATGACCCACGGATCATCAATGCGATATCCCTTACGATCGGGATCCCGCTGCATGGGAATAGCCATAGTAGGATGATGGGACATGGAGTACCGAATATCATGCAGCGAGTTGCAGAGTGCACTCATCTGCAGGGTAGTGCGGTAGTCCATCTGAGCCCACCGATCGGCCTCTAAGTCGAAACGATCCCGGAGCATGGTCTGGATGGAGTCAAGAGTGGCAGGTGGAGGTGGTGCATCCTGACCGAAAGGAAGGGGGTCAGACTCCGCATCATCAGAATGCTCAGAAGCCTCAGAAGAGGCGACAACTGCCTGAGTACGTCGCGCCTTGGACAGGAAAGCAGGAGCAGGCAAGAACGGACAGATATCAAGTGGTATGTTAAATGCACGAAAGATCATAGGAAGGTACAAAGGATAAACCAGAGCTCGTGGTTTCTTCCTACAGTGAATCATCCAGTCCATCATTGTACGTGGAAGATTGAAAGAAATTCCAAAGTGAAGATGATAAAGAGCAGATATCTCAAGATAAGTGATGTCATTATGGGAACCTATTTTGGGTAAAATGGTGTTAGAGATAATCCAATGAAGATCAGAAAAATATGGGTTGAGATATTTAGCCATGAGCTTGCGAGGACGTGTGTATGGAGTACACAAATCGTCCTTGAAGCTCTCTAGGGAAATTTCGTCAGGAAAACGGAACGAGCGAGCGTCAACTAGCTTTTCCCAAGAATTGGGCTCATGAAGATCAAGATATTCGGCTAAGTCAAAGTCATCAAAAGATATATTGATACCTGCAACTCGTGAATAAATATGGAGATCATCAAAGGTCATGTTGCAATAGAACATTTGGACAGCATGACGATAGATAGCAGAAGTGGTAGTGACAAGCTCATCAAAACAGAGGTCATGAAATAAAGCATCATATTGAGAGAAGATAGAAAAATTAATAGGATGTCCTGCGAATACCTGACGATTCCGATAGTCACTAAACCAGTTGTTTGAGGCATCTAGTGAGACAAATAATCGGTTGTCATAGGTAGAAGGATTTCGAGGACGAGGTGGGTTGAACAATGGATGAGGTGGTTGAAGTTGTTCAATGATCTGTTCATTCGTTGGAGGAGAATCCGAAGAGGAAACACTCTCAGTTCGAATCCTCTTTCCACGATTGAACAATCGAGGAGCCATAAAAACTTGATAGTGTGAAGTATAAAAGACAAGAATGATACCTCAAATAATCAATAAACAGTGGAAGAGAATGATGAGAAACTCCTTTCCCTTGATTTTGAGGAGTAATGGAGCACTCTAGATCAAAAACTAGGGTTAGGGTTTGAAGGAAAGAGTTTGGAGAGGTGAGGAAGGAGGCAATAGTGAAGGAGAGAGAAGAAAACCCGAAATATAAGAAAGGGTTTTCTTTGGTCGGAAGCTATATTGACCATTGGATTTAAAATGATCCAACGGCAGAGCCAGATCCCGACGCTGGAACAATTGGACCGAACTCGGCTCGAACTCTGTTGGGGGCAGAGTTCGGCCCGAGTTCTGGATTAGTGGTCCAGAACAGAAAACAGGCTGAAAAGATAGAAAAAATTGGTTAAGTGTTGAAGAAAAGTGATGGTTGAGGATAAAAGTTTGATGAAATCAATGAAGTACATAGAGAGGTACTCAAAAGTCAGAATGAACTTTAGAATGTAATAATTAGACAGTATTAAGTCGAAACAAACCATATAATAAACAAGGAAATATATTGTAATTCAATATTTCAAATTTGCCATGGGTTAGCTGCAGGGGCCGGATCCCAGCTAGCGGTAGTCCTGAGGACTAGTGTACCGTGTCGCTTAGGCTTTTACGCCTTGTTGTCAGAAGGACCCTTTCGGCTTGTACCCATACCAAATTTGTCGTAAAAGAATCAAAATATACTCGATATTTACGCAGGCGAGTCTCAACTTATAACTGCTTCATCCAAAATTCCGAGTTTATGACATAGGAAATTGAAGCGCTCTTCGGATAATGGCTTAGTAAAGAAATCTGCTAGCTGATGATCAGTGTCGATAAATTCTAAGTTAATCGTGCCATTTTGCTGATGATCACGCAAAAAGTGGTGTCTGATCTCAATGTGTTTAGTGCGTGAGTGGCAGACAGGGTTCTTAGTCAAATTAATGGCACTTGTATTGTCACAGAATATAGGAATATGCATAAAAGATAACTTATAGTCTTCAAGGGTTTGCTTCATCCACAGAATTTGTGCACAACAACGCCCAGCTGCTATGTATTCAGCTTCTATTGTGGATAGTACGACAGAGTTCTGCTTCTTGCTAAACCAGGAGACTAAAGCTTTTCCTAATAAATGACACGTGCCGCTCGTACTTTTATGGTTGACCTTGCATCCAGCAAAGTCAGCATCGGAATAACCAATAAGATCAAATGATGTTGACTTGGGATACCATAGGCCCACTGTAACCGTACCCTTAAGGTATCGAAAGATACGCTTAACCGCAGTCATGTGTGATTCCTTAGGATTAGCTTGATATCTAGCACATAGGCAAACACTGAACATGATATCGGGACGACTAGCAGTTAAATAGAGTAAGCTGCCTATCATACCTCGATACTTACGTTGATCAACGGGTTTGCCGCTCTCATCTGGTTCGAGTTTGGTTGAAGTAGCCATTGGCGTGCTGATTGGTTTGACGTTGTCAAGATCGAACTTCTTCAGCATGTCCTTGGTATACTTCGATTGGCAGATGAAAGTTCCATTAGCCATTTGTTTTACTTACAGACCAAGAAAGTAGTTGAGCTCTTTCATCATGCTCATCTCAAATTCTGTCTGCATATACTTGGCAAATTCTTGACAGAGGGTTTCATCAGTAGAACCAAAAATGATATCATCAACATAAATTTGAATCAACAGAATAGTGTCTTTAAAAGATTTTATAAACAGTGTAGTGTCAATTTTCCCTTTTGAAAAACCTTTCTCAAGTAAGAAGCTACTTAGCCTTTCATACCAAGCTCTGGGGGCTTGTTTGAGGCCATAAAGCGCTTTCTTTAGCTTGAACACGTGGTCGAGAAATTTATGATTTTCAAAGCCAGGAGGTTGTTTCACATAAACTTCCTCCTTAATAAAACCATTCAAGAAAGCACTTTTCACATCCATTTGAAATAATTTAAAGTTTTGAAAATTAGCAAAAGCACAAAGCATCCGAATGGATTCTAGTCTAGCAACAGGAGCATACGTCTCATCGTAGTCGATACCTTCCTCTTGGTTGTATCCTTGAGCTACTAGACGAGCTTTGTTACGTGTGACTGAACCATCTTCATTTACTTTATTTCTAAAAACCCATTTAGTACCAATTATCGAGTGATTAACCGGTCTAGGAACGAGTTCCCATACTTGGCTTCTCTCGAATTGGTTGAGTTCTTCTTGCATAGCAGAAATCCAAAATTCATCATTAAAAGCTTCAGAAATGTTTTTAGGCTCTACTTATGAAATGAAGGCAGTGCTAGCAACGGAGTCTCTTAGTGATGATCTAGTAGTTACTCCACGTGAAACTTCTCCTATAACTAAATTTTCTAGATGAGAAGGTTTGAAAGAGAATTTCTTAGGCAAACCCTCCAGAGAATTAGTTTCGGTTGAAGTATTCATTGGAGTAGAAGTTGATGGCTCAACGTCATCATCAAGAGTACTTACTGCACTGTTGTCTTCATCAAAAGTCACATTTGTTGACTCTTCCACAATAAGTGAGCGTTTATTAAAAACTCTATATCCCTTACTCTTGGCGGCATAACGAAAAAAGATACCATCGTCAGCTTTGGCATCAAATTTGCCTAAGTTGTCTTTGGTGTTAAGGATAAAACATCTACAACCAAAAACTTTAAAATAAGAAACATTGGGGGTTCTCCCAAACCAAAGCTCATAGGGTGTTTTCTTCGTAATGGGACGAATTAGCACCCTATTCAAAATGTGGCATGCTGTACTGACAGCTTCTGCCCAAAAGTATTTCGGAAGTAAAAATTTATTCAACATGACTCTGGCCATATCGCCGAGAGTTCTATTCTTCCGCTCCACAACACCATTTTGTTGAGAAGTTCTAGGACAAGGAAATTCATGATCAAAACCATTTGCATTATAAAAATTTTCAAAATCATAATTTACGAATTCGCCTCCATGATCACTTCGGATTCGAGTAATCATGTAGCCTTTTTTGTTTTGAACTTTCTTTACAAAAACTTTAAAAACAGAGATAGCATCGCTCTTATTAGCGAGAAAGAAAACCCAAGTAAATCTCGAAAAATCATCAACAATAACAAATGCATAAAGTTTGCCACCAAGGCTAGCTATTCTACTAGGACCAAATAAATCCATATGAAGTAGTTGCAAGGGTCTAGTAGTACTTACAGAGTTGATGGAATGAAATGAGGATTTAGTTGCCTTGTTTAGTTCACATTCGGCACATACCGTGTCCTTTTTGAATGTGATATCAGGCAATCCTCTCACTAGCTTCTTGGTAGAAAGCCTGGATATAGCATCCATGTTGGCGTGACCAAGACGCTGGTGCCAAAGTAGTCGTTCGTCTTTGTGGGCATATAGACATCTACCTGCATTATTAGTATTTACAGAAAGATAGAAAATATAGATGTTGTCCTCTCTTTTCCCTTCAAAAGCAATGTCTCCTGTTGACCTATCATAGATGTAGCAACTGTTTTGTCCAAAGTTAATATCATATCCATGATCAGCAAGATGACTAATGCTGAGCAGGTTATGCTTTAACTCGGTCACTAGGCAGACATCCTTTATTACAGGAGAAGGAGGATGACCAATGATACCATTACCTATTATGTGCCCTTTGAGATTGTTACCGAAGGATACATATCCTTCTCTCTTCATCGATAGTGATGCAAAAAGATTTGCGTCTCCCGTCATATGTCGCGAGCATCCACTATCGAGAATCCACTTACTTTCAGTTGAAGAGGAAAGGTCCACCTACATCAAGAGTAGATGTGACCTTTGGTACCCGAGTTCTTGAGGGTCCTGAAAAGTTAGTCTTTGGAAACCAAGTATATATCTTTTTATCTACAAGTCTTCTAAATTTGCACTGTGGTGAGATGTGTCCATGTAATCCACAGTAAGTACAGATAGCATTCTTATTTATACTAGGAGCATGAGAATAATATCTATAAGCAACAGGATGAGGATGGTCATGATGTGAAGAGTTAGCATGGTGATGATGATTATGCACAGAATGAGTGGCATGGTGATGGTGTCTATGAGGTATATCATGATGGTATTGTCTATGATGTGTGACATGCTGATATTGTCTATATGGCATGTCATGATGATTTTGTCTATATGGCATATGATGATCTTGTCCATATGGCATTGCATGATGATCTTGTCTATATGGCATGGCATGATGATTCCTATGTGTGGAGTGATGTTGATTGTGTCTTTGTGCATGATGATTGTGTACTGAGTGAGAATTATTCTTACGTGCACGTGGTTTGTGAAAGTTTGTGTATATAAATGCATGGTTATGTGCTGCATGAGAATGACGTGGTTGACTAGCATGAGTGGTGTTGTGCCCATGTGATTGGGTTTGAGGTTGAACAACCTGTTTACCCAATTTGGTTTCTAATATTTTAGAAACAGCTTGCAGTTCATCAACCTTAATATTTAAGCCATATATCTTAGTCATAGAAATCTTGTGTCTACTCTTTTCTTCAGCAAGCAACGTGTTGAGTGTAGTGATTTCTTGAGTTTGTTGCTCAATACGTGCTTCAGCATCATGTAAGCTTAATTTAAGCTTGGATACTTCATCAGGGTCATTTGTGGGTGTCGTGTTTCTAACATTATCAAGAAGTAAGGAAATTCTTTGTATCTCATCTTCAAGACTTTTGATTTTGTCCTTGGCATGTTTGTATTTACCGATGACCTTTTTGTGATCATCGAGTAAATCAGTGAAAGCATCACCAAGTTCATCAAAAGAGAAGTCATCTAGAGTTTCGTTAGATACCTTGTTGGAAGTTGCCATTAGGCACACATTTGCTGTATCTTGAAGAGAGCCTTTTTCTTCCTCGGAGTCACTCGCTTCACTTTTATACCAAATTCCTGTGTTGGCATATTTCTTTGATGAGTTCTTTTTGTATGGCTTCTCATAGCGGTTGCTTTTCTTCAAGAATGGGCAGTCTTTTCGGACATGTCCAGTCTTCTTGCAACCGTAACAGGTTGGCTCTTCTTCATCATCTTCTTGTGAATCCTTCTTCCTTCGATTGAAGCGAAGGAATTTTCTGAAGTTGCGAACCATGAGAGCTTGGTCTTCATCATCCGAGTTATCGTCTTCGGTCTCATCGTGATCAGTCCTTCGTCGATGAGCTTTGAGTGTGATCTCCCTGGTCTTCGGAGCAGGCTCTTCGAAGTCCTTGAGGTCAAGCTCGTGAGTCATGAGCTTACCCATCAAGGTCTCCATTGATATTGATGTGAGATCGTTTCCTTATATGATGGCTGTCACCTTAGGGTTCCAAATCTTTGGCAACCTTCTGAGTAACTTACGAATCTTTTCGTGGTTTGAGTACTGCTTACCAAGCGAGGATAGAGGATTGATGATGTCGAGGAATCTTGTAAACATTTGAGTGATCGTCTCATTTGGCTTCATCTTGAAGGCTTCGTATTCTTGAGTGAGACGGCTTATTTTAGATTCCTTGACTTGTGTGGTTCCCTCATGCGTCACTTCTAGAAGTCTCCATACTTCATGAGCAGTGGTGCATGTGGAGACCCTGTTGAATTTATTCCTGTCTATAGCACAGAATAAAGCATTAATAGCCCTAGCATCTAGACTTGCCTGTTTCTTCTCCTCGACAGAATATTTGTCGTGTGGTTTCTCAATGAGGTCACCATCGACAACTATCCTGACGGGCTTTTTGTAACCGTCAGTAACGACAGTCCACAGGTCAAAGTCTAGAGACTTAAGATAGAAGCTCATCCTTGTTTTCCAATATGTATAGTTAGTTCCATCAAATAGAGGAGGCCTATGAGTGGACTGACCTTCACCATGATTGGAAATCAAGGATTGTGTGGTTGCCATGGATCAGCTCTTAGGATGTTAGTCCTTAAAAAGAGAACAGAGCTCTGATACCAATTGAAGAACAGTTTGGCAACTCTAGAGGGGGGTGAATAGAGTTTATATAGTAAAATAGCCAATTAAAAATAACTCTTTCACCAACAATAAATAATCAGAGTAAAGTACAAAAAATAAATGAAGAGCAGAAGAGCATACGCAAACACAGCGATTTTAACCTGGTTTCCCTCGTGGAGGACTAGTCCAGGCCTGAGAACTCTAGCTCAGGATTAAATCCACTATTTGTGAAATAGTAGTTTACAATCCGTGCCTTTTCTTCAGAAGAGCACGTCAACTTCTAACAGATGATCGCAGTGGCGATTTGCTTGGAATTGTCCAAGCGACTTCTTCGACTCTTGCACAAGAATCCTAACTGAGAGATGCTGAGCACTCGACACTTAGGAGGCTTGTGGCTAGTAGATGGGAAGGGTATGGCTTACTTGAGCTTATAAGAGAGAAGAGAAAAGAAGATTGGATGGATTGGAATGAGAGAATTCATGCCCTATTTATAGTGTTTTTATAGGCAGAATTCGGCCAGAATTCGGGTAGGAAAATTCAAAAATTTGGCCGTTGGACAACTAGCAACCAGCTAACCCTAAAATTAGGGTTCCTAATTTCTAGGGGACAGAGTTCGGCCCGAACTCTGTGTGGAGACAGAGTTCGGCCCGAACTCTGTTTCCAGAGCACAGAGTGGTTCTAAGGGGATTTTTTGGGCAGTGTTTGGTTCAGTGGAGCTTGGGATTTTGGGTAGGCTGTAGACTAAGTGTCAAGAGCTCAGCAAGACTCAGAGTACACAAGTCTAGACTCAATGAAAATATAAAATACAGACTTGAAAACACACTGAGAGCCGGAGACTGAGCTGCCGTCTGTCTTGAACTGTTATGCAGACGTCGTGTGTCGTATTGAATTAATACAGATATTATTTAGTCAATGTAGTCAATATTTGGTTGACTGTGACTTTGTGTCAACATAGGTTTCCATGGTTCTGTCCTTAGAAAATTCGGAGAAGAAGAACAGATCCTGACCGCATAACGGTACTTGACCACATGAGTTTTCATGCGGCAAGTCTCCCTTGGACGCATGGGCTTAGTCAGCCGTATGGGCTTAGTTAGTCGCATGGGCTTAGTCAGCCGCATGGGCTTAGTTAGCCGCATAGGCTTAGTCAGCCGTATGGGCTTAGTTAGTCGCATGGGCTTAGTCAGCCGCATGGGCTTAGTTAGCCACATGGGCTTAGTCAGCCGCATAAAGACTTGATCGGTCGCTTGCCGCATAAAGACTAGCCCGAGCCGCATAGAGTAATTTGGCCGCATGAGACTTATCTGCCGCATATAGGCTTGCACCTATTCAGTCGTATAGAATTTTCCTTGGCCGCATGGGCGTATGTTGCCCGTAGCCGCATGAGACCCCTTTTGTTGCTAGCCACATAGGGCTTTGCTAATTTAGCCGCATGAGACTATTCTGTTCCGGCCGCATGGAATCACCCTTGCCCAGCCATTCCCGGCCGCATGAATCAATAATTTCCCAGCCGCATGAATGTTGGCCATGATGCCTTTTGGCTGATTCTTGTTTCAAATTAACATTAGTTTACATTGATTGACATTTATCACCATTGATTGATTGACTTGGCATTTATTAACATTAATTATTGTCTTGACATTAATAAACAGGAATTGTTATCTTAATTTAATAATAATTGATCATGCATTCTTAGTTGGAACTAAGAGACTAGCTAATCGTCTTATTGAATTGAATGAATGAGACACGTTCATATTAACTATGAACTATTGCAATCGACTGGCTAATCCCGAATATTGGCATACAGATACATGCAGGCTTCAATTTATTTATTTATTTATTTCTACAAACAGCAGCATGTACACTTTATGGTCAAGGCATGATTATTTCGTAGTTAGTTTTGATTGTTGTATTATGCTATGTAAGACCTACAACCTAACCGCACGGGTATCGTTGTAGAGTCGTGCATATCGTACCCCATACACAAGTACTCATTCTGAATGACCATGACCCACGGCATGGGATTTCACTCAATATAGAGACTATTAAGTTAAATGAAATATTGATTGCATGGAGAGAATGGATTCCCGAGTTCTTACATGGCAGCCCTTTTGGGAATATTAAGTGCCCGACAGGTCGGCTGGTTCCCACAGATACTGTAAATCTGCCACACGGACAGGGAGCAAAATCTGGTTATATTATTTATTGTATATTCTATATTGATGACGGGCGTCCCGCTAGGACTCGTCTAATTCATGATTGGCGCAATTGATTGACTGGTTAAACTAGCTTGCTTGTACATAGTAAGAACTGAGGAATCCCTATTGCATAATTTTAGGATAACTTGGAACTCACAGTAGCAAGCCGTAGTAGTTGCATGGCCGTTTAAATTGATTTGTTTGTGTATTGTACCTACTCTGTTACCTAACTGAGATGATCAGAATGTCAGGACATGACGAGCCAACTTCTGTACTTGTTTGGTTGGGAGGTTGGTTCGAAGTGTCGTGATGTTATGTAAATCCTAGTAGATAGCAGAGATCTATTATCATTACTGGCTTCATTCCTCATATCGTGCTTCTTTGCGGTACTTGCTATTAGAGGTCTAACCTCTCTGGTTTTGCATGGCCAGATTTAGAGCCGGTTCCCGAGGATCCAACTTACTTATACCTCCAAGATGGTCAATACTAGAGGGATGATCGCAGGAGGACTCGAGTGGGTTTCTTACTTCCCCGCTCGTTTTGTTATCTACTTTATCCCTTGCCGTTTGGCACCGACATGTTAGTCGGATTGTCTTGTACTTACTTTTGCATAATTGTAACTAAAGTCAGGCTGCAGCTGATAAACAATTGTGTATACTTTGTTACATCCTCTGGCTATGTTTTGATAAAGCCATATATCAAGAACATTTTGACTGAGCGTTTGGGACGGCTTACTGCTTTATCTTACATGTTCTCCATTTCTGTTTCTTGTTTGAATGATTGAGACAATAGATGTGAAGTGACCATAGGAGGACTTTCATGTAGTATGCACCCCCTCGTCTTGTTAGACAGTATTGATCGTATTATACGGTATTCATCTACCCGTAATACGTAGCTGGCTGAGTCATTCCCCCGCTCTCCAGTATTCTGGTTCTGGGGCATGACACGTTCCTGACTGGACGCCAATATTTTTGGTAGAATATGGCTGGAATACCATCCGATCCGGGTGCTCTGAGTGGTCCCATGCTAGTGACAGTACGCTCGATCTCTTCTTGTTCAGGGACCGATCCCAATAAGGCGTTTTCCTCCTCAGAGATCGGACTTTGAAAAGTAGAGAAAGAGGCCTCCATCAGGGTGGAGTTGTCAACGCCAAAGAGAGTTAATAAGTGGTGGATAATAATTGTAGCAATCTCATTTGAGTCGGATGTTCAGCTACCATCGGGCAGTTGCAGCGACCGGATTTCATTCTTCCTTCTCCTTGTTGTGGCTTTTATATGAAAATACTTTTGAGTTTCTATCGCCATTCATGATCCACTGGTAATTCGCCCATTGCTTCCAGTAAGATTCATCGATGTGAAGAAGATCATTGAGCTCTGAAGCAATGGCCTTCTCCTCTTCTAGTGTGCGAGTCTTTGTGTTGTCGGCTTGAATAGCCAACAGCTACTTTTGTAGAGAGGATATGCATAATTTGATGTTGCCGAAGGTGCTTTAACCCCACTTGTGGAGACTCACCAAGGTGGCGTGGAGATGTTGTGTGAGTGATTGGTTCCCTTCGAATTTTGTTGATTGCCAGTTTGACTCAAAAAGCATTATTCTCCATCCAGTATATCTTGAATCGAAGAGGGCTTCTCTTGCAATGCACTTGATTATTTGTATTGAGAAGGATGTGAGAGTGGTCACTGTTGTATCGGGGAAGGATGGATACCGTGGAATGAAGGAAAGCGCTGCACCAATCTGCTACTGCCATAGCCCTGTCGAGCCGTTCTTTGATATGGTGCGTGGGTCTGCGACCGTTTGCCTAAGTGTACGCCGGTCCGACACAGCCTAGGTCAATGAGGCCTATCATAGCCTATTTATTTATGTTTTATTTAATTATTCTCACCCTTAAATTTTCTTATTTTCTTATTTTTCTTTAAATCAATTCTCCTTTACACTTTGGTCCTCATGAAAATTATAATTTTGCATCATGATGCCCCATCCAAGTAGCATTCATGCATGAGAGAGTAGCCATGTGTCATTCCCCTCTCATGACTAAGCCCAAAGGGCATTCTAGTCATTTTCTTGTCTTATCATTTATATGAATAATTTTTTTCATTCTCCCCTTTTGATTTCCAGGTGACTTCTTCTTCTTCTTCTTCTTCCTCTTTTCTCCTCTTCCTCCTAAAACCCCTTTTTTGTTTACTGATGCTGCCGCTGCATTTGCTGCTGCTATCGCTGTATTTGCTGCTGTTGCCGCCGCTGGCCGCCTGTCACGACCCGCACCCTGTTTAGGGGCACAAGTACGTAGGTATGTCCACCCTACGCCACAGCATCGGCGATAGAGCGTTGTAAGGGTCATCTAGAACATATAATATCTAAGACACAATAATATAACCTGTCATCTCCGTACAGAGGAATATAATTACAACTCAATCACATAATTCTAAGGAAGATAAGCACGATGATAAGATAAAGATGAAATAAATAGTCTAAAATGGTGCTGAGTCACAATCACATGTTCAGAATTTAAAGACATAACACCAGATCCCAAATAAATACTATAAGTCTCAAAGTATCAAGCTGGAATATAATCCAGACAAAATCTAGCTAAACTAAGTCACTACAGGCGGTGCGTCCTCTACGAGCATCGGATCCACATGCAGGTCCTGGTAATAGATTCCATCTATGCCAAACGCATAGTAGGTCGGGCAGTCTGCATCTAATCCTCTGAAAAACACTAGGGGTTATCATGTCAGGATATGAGCAAGTACAAATGCCAATAGCAGTTCCATATGAATTTACAAATACTATAAGAGACAATTATAATGAAATACAAGATAAAATGTCAAACTGGAACTAAAAACAACAAAGTGGACTGGATATCATGTCAGGGTGAGATATAAGGTAAAACTGGAATATAAACAGTGAAAAGTAATATGAGGTATGATGTAAATATAAAAGAACGTGCCATGAGATATTAGAGCGTTATGTGATCGGCTTGGGTCAGGATCATGCTTTTCCATTTGACCGGCTATCATAGAAAATGCATATATAGGGTCAAGTCGGCCAACATGGAAAGCGAGCACAAGAAATAAAGGATCTGGCTACACCCTACGTGCAGTGAGGGTGGAGCTAGCACATGAATAAGCTACATGATGGTATTGATCACATAACATCTAATAACTCCCCAAATCCTTCGAATAGTATAATGGATCCAACCATGATACGTCATGACACAGGATTTAAAAGCAGGGGGCCAACCCACTCCCAAATCGATGTCTATCCAAGTACAGAAAACAAGATCGAACAATATACTCATATACCAGGTAAACCAGGAATAACATCTCATGACGAGATCCAATGTATACTAGTCTGTGTAACCCCATGTCGAGAATCAAGTAAAATACTACAACTGAATCGAATATAGTAGATATCAAGACAATGAAAACTATCAGAGAATGTACTCGTCTGCTGTCTTGAGCTGAGGAAATCGATACTACCAATCACTCAAATGAGCCACAAACGGTCAACTCACACAACAGTCTCCTAATACTAAAACAGACATTACCAACGTTCTCAGAATAGTCAAATTAGCTACAATAGCTAGCCTACCCATAAGTCCAATTCTGGACACATGGACAAAACAGTAATTTTGGACCAAAATGATGTCCGTTGTTGGACTCGCTTTGTACCGAAAAGCGTGCCAGTATCTACGGTCTCTGAAGTCATCAAACTATATATCTACCGGTCTGGTTTGACGAGACAAATCCAACCGTGTGTACAAAGTTGAATTCCGGTGGACCGTACACAATTTTGCCTGTTGGATCGGGTCGTACGCCCGCCAAAATAGTGTTTCGGTCGACCTCCTCAGAATTGGACCAAACTTGGCATACATGACCAGAAAAATGATACAGTTCAGTTGGCACAAGTTTTATCTCGAGATGACGACCATGCACAAAGTAATTGACAAATTTACAAAAAGGTTGATACATTAAATTTCGACGGATACGTATCAAATTCGTCGTACACACACGACCAATTTGAATTCTGTCAAAGCCCACACATCCATGAAGTCCATACGCACCTTTCGATACTTTCTGTTCGAGATCACGTCACCCAGTTTGACGGGACGCACGTCGTATCGAGATAATTTTCCTAAAATTTAGTTTTTTGAAAACAGTTTTTTTCGAATCTTCACACACGAATTACTTTCTGTATAGTGGATGAAAATAAAATCTACAATAAGGGTTACACAGCCCTATATGTTGTCTATAAGTCTCTTTAAACCAATTTTTAAAACTCGCAACATATTGGTCGCAAATCGACCGCAAATATGGGATGTTCGGACAGTTCATAACATCCAACAAATTAAGTTTTTTTTGATTTTGGAAATTGTTTTCCGTCGCACGCAAAGCGAAATTGTCACTACCATATTTTAGCTTGAGGACATTTTGGAGTTTTTGAATTTAATTTGATTTGTTTGAGTAATGGTTGTTATTTTTGACCTTAGCTAGTTGAGACTTTGGAGACTAGCCTAGATGTTGACTTTGACTATGGTGACTTGGTTAGCATGGTGGGACCCTAGTCTAACTTAAGTCGACCCAAGTTGACTTGTTGGACTTAGTTGCATGAAGAGATTAGGTGTTATAGGTGTTTGAACTAATAGCTAAGGGATTGAACCAATTTGACATTGCACTTGGCCCATAGCCCACTAGCCATCAACCCTAACCCTAATTTTCCTACATGTGGCCGGCCCCCTAGGGATTCCCCTTCCTATTTAATCTCTCTTATTTCATTCTTGCCGCTTTTTACACCATCTTTACTTTTGGCAAGAACAAGGTTTGTCCCCATTTGCAACTTTCGTAATTTCTTCATTTCTCTTCCTTTTTGACTCTAGTCTTTAGCATTAGGATCTAATCATTGCCTATTTACTGTTTATGGTGAGAAATCACAACTATTGTGCAATTTGGGGCTTTTGAGTTGCTAGAGGGATTTTCCTATATTGAGCTTTTTTTTATTAAGTTTGACACTCAATAGGTAAACCCCCAAACCACCTCTATTTCTTAATTTCCTTGCATGGTTGCATAGATCTAGGAGCCCCTAGTTGTGGAGTTGATCTCGTATGATTTTGTGTCAATTTCGTGTCCGTATCGGACACGTATCAGTCATTATTGCAAGGTGTTTGATGAAATGTCGCAAAGAGAATTTCTTCCTGTTTTTCTAAAACTTTTTGATTGAATCCTTAGATCTATATGTGTTATGTGATTTCTTATTGTTCTGAGCTGTCCTCGTGTCGTGTCCGAGTAGTAACAAGGCATGGACACGCTCGCACGCGAGCCGTGCGCATATCCTGCAACTTGCTATGTCGTGTGCACAGGACACGATACGATATGTCTTGATACTTTTGTGACACAAAGGGGTAGCGACTGACACCTTATGCACGCAATACGAGGCAAATCCCTTGAGTGATTCATAAGGAATCAAACTCGTATGGGGATTGCACTGTACGCGCACAAGCGAGTGTTGGGCTCTGTTTGCGGCTCTCGTGACACGACACGACGAGTCGTGGTCATGTGTCATGCCTTTGGACATGTAGCCCTACCCTAGGTGAGCACGTGGACATGTGCACGAGTGGTGTTATGTCGTGTGTCGTGTCCTAGATCGACACACACACGTGCACGAGACTGTGTGTCTGTGCGTGTGTCTGTGAGTGTTCGAATGGGTGTGGATACATCGTATTTTGTTTTGGTGGACACAAATTGTCTTGTATGACACTTACACATGTGCACGACCAATTACCAACCTTTAATTTGATAATTGTTTTGGTTTTGATTTGAGTTTAGGGTATTCCCCCATTTTCTGATACTATAGTGTTCTGTATATATTTCATAGTTTAATGTTAAATTAAATGTTATATAATATTAATAATGATGATGTTTAACATGTGTATCACCTGAGAATTATTTGGCATAACTGGGAATCGATATTGATGCATGTTTTACCTGAGATTTTGAAATGTTTGTTAAAGCTGAGTTTTGAAACATGATACATGAGTTTGTTTAATGATTCACCTGAGATCTTCAAATGCTATATAGAACCTAAGAAATCATATTGTGAACCAGAGTTAAATGTTAACATGAAACTTGATAATGAGTATTACATGTGAATGACTGAAATGTTAAACCCTAGATTGTTCCAATAACTGAGAACCTATGTGAAATCTGAGAACGTATGTAATAACCTGAGATTGACATAATATGTAACATGTTTTCAAATACCATGTTAACCTGAGAATGAGGAATGAATATTGAACCTAAGTTTGTTAATGTATTAACTAAGTTTGCTTGATTCCTGAGTTGAACTAACCTGATTATTAGTGTTCACTGTTACCTTAATCTGAGATTGAGTCTTGTAAGACTGAGTTTTTATATATATATCTGTACACTCACAATCTCATCCCCCACACACACAGTGACCTGTCACACACACATACACATCCCTATCCCTCTATATATCTATCTATGTATGTATCTCTCTCTATATGTAAATATGCATGTATATATGTATGAATGTAAATATCAATATACATATATATGTATATATATTTCGACACACACATTTAACCCTTGTACACACACAATATTTCATTTGACACTTGCCTATGTATATATAAATGCCTTTATATGAATGCCTATAATATGTATGCTTTATATACATTGAGTGTATATATGTATATATATATATATATGAAATGTGTGTTTGATAGCTTGTGTTAGCTTTGAAATTGTGTGTGAGTGCTAGCCTAGGCTTGGTTAGGCTTAGTGAGACTTGATTGGACTAGGATTGACCTAGTTGACTAGTGTAGTTGACCAAAGTTGACCAAGAGTTGACTTTGGCCTAGATGACCTAGAAATCATATAGAATGTATTGTAATCTTCAGTGTTACCATTCTGGACATGTTGTGACCTGTGTTGCTCTGTTTAGGACTCATCTACTCTGTCTGGACATATATATTCATCGGATACTCAGGATACCAGGCGAGTACATTCTCTGACCGTTTTATACTTGATAGGATTTACATTTATGCTCTAGATTACTTTACTTGATGCTGTCACGTTGTTAACACGGATTGGTACTATATGGATCTCTTCATGAGATGTCATCCCCCTCGGGAGCATCGGGTTACAGTATGTCATGTGCGTTTCACTTTCATCATGTACTCCGGTACTTTTACCATTAATATGAACTCTTGTGATTCATGTACTCTCATGTTCACGGAGCCCCCATGTATACATTCATGTGCACCCATTTATGGGCCTTCATGTGATATTATGTGTAATAACATAGCCTGTCAAGATCCTTGTGTATTGATTGGGGTATGGGAGAGTATTAATGGTCATGTGAACAATTCCAAAGTAGTATACTCATGTGCAAACTATTAGATTACTCATGTGCAAATTTAAGCCATTTACATGTCTATCTTGTACTCTACATCACTAGCCACTGTTAGCTCTTTACTTATAGTAGATATTTCTTTACAGTCATCTCTTTTACTTTATATATTTTCCAGCGTTTCATGTATCTTACTCTATAGCATATTTACATATCCTATCATATTATGAACTATGTGAGATGTATTGTGCTCGCTCCCGTCCTGACTGGACCTATTGAAAATATTACAGATGACGTCGAGGAGTTCTGTCCTACATACTATGGAGCATCCTTAGACGACACCCGCGACTTGGACCTTCAGCAGGATCCATTAGCAATAAATGCTGATACCCCCATAGATTAGGCTTTATCTTATTTCCAGTTGTTATCTCATTTGGATACTTATTATATATATATGAGATTTTATGATGTTTGGATATTGTGGAGTTGTTATCTTAGACACTTAGACTCTCTTATTTGTATTTCATTGTGGATTCAGATCTTATCTATCTTATCGTACTTTCTACCTTAGCTGTGATTGAGTTGTATATTTCTATATTGTCCTCCATTCAGAGCGTATACATTGTACAGGTACCTTATAATTGTTAGATGTATGTAACCTAGGACAGCGTTCTACTGTCGACACTGCTACGTAGGCTGGATGTGCCCACTTCTCGTGCCCCTACACTGGGTGCGGGTCGTGACACGTTTTTAGTGGTGGCCCATGCAGGTCTAGATTTGTAGTGGTATTCGAACTAGAGTATCACTACAGCCTGCAGTAGGATACAAGATATAGTTTTAAGGTACTCAATCACATTAGGAAAACTTCGATCCAAAACTTGTCATCTAAATTCTTGTTGATTTAATGTTTTCCTTTGAATAAATAAACTATCCTCCTTTGATTTTTTCGCTTCATTCTCAGTAACTACTTCATATTTTTGATCTGTCTTCAGGATGGTTATGGAGACACGATCTCATCGCTCCGGTCCGGGGGATACTATTGAGAGGTCGGCCACCTCTCGTCCTGTTCAGCAGGGCCTCGAGACCACAGAACCTGTTGTGCCAACTCAGGTTGGCATTTGTGCTGTAATTGGAGGTGTACCTCCGCCTGTATAGAGACCTTCCCCCGTTATTCCTGATTTCTCTCGGCAACAGCCACCTTCCGGATCAGTTGACGCAGGACAGTTGTTCGATTTCTTTCAGAGGATGGTGGAGGCACAGCGACAGCAGTCCGCTCATTTCCAGCAGGACATAGAGAATGCCCATCAGCTTGCCCTGACGACCGTAGAGAGAGTTATTGCGCAGCCATAGGCAGCCCAGATGCAGCCATATCAGTCGAGGACACCAGAGATCCAGGACTTCCAGAAGATGCGTCTGCGGGACTTCCGCAGCACTGAGGGGATTCTGTATGCGGATGACTGGATAGAGCACGTCGAGGAGATCTTCCGACTGGCGGAGATTCCAGTACGACTGCAGATCGATGGGACATGTAGCCAGATGCAGGACCTGGCTCATACATGGTACCAGACGGACCCGAGGGTCGGTACAGGGGGGCAGACTTGGACAGCCTTCAAGAAGCTGTTCAAGGAAAAGTTTTTCCCTGACACAGCTGTTGGCGCCCTGGAGACGCAGTTTTAGAGCTTAGCTTAGGACAGTCAGATTGTCGAGGAGTACGCTGGGGAGTTTTACCGTCTGGGCAAATTTGTTGAGGGACTCAGTAAGACGGTGAAGGCCCGGAGGTTTCAGAAAGGGTTAGTCAAGGAGGCCAAGTCCTTGACCAAGAGTGATCGGAGTGCCCCTTTTGAGGAGATTCTGGTGGGTGCCCTAGCAGCAGAGGATGATCTTGAGCTGAGGCTCAAGAGGCGGCGAGACACTCAGGGAGCCAGTGGTAGCGAAGGACCGGCCAATAGGCCGTACTTTCAGCAGCAGCATCGACATCAGTAGCAGCATAGACAGTTCCAGGGTCAGGGTTGTGCACCTTTCCAGCAGGTACATCAGCAGCCGAAGGTTCAGCCGCAGGCACTCATGCAGCAGCCCGTCAGTTATGGTTTATGCAAGAAGCCAGAGCATGTATGGAATGACTACATGAAGAGGCTCGGGAGGTGCCTACTTTGTGGTTCGACGGAGAACCAGTTGGGGGAGTGTCCCCTGTCTTCGGGACGAGCAACTCAGAGAACGGGGGCCAGAGCTCCAGTAGTACAGCAGAAGGGACCTTTGCAGACTCAGCAGCAGCGGTTCGCTCAGCATCAGCAGCAGGCCAGGGGAGGTCAGCAGGGGCAAGCTTTCGCCATGGCAGTTGAGGACGCAGAGGCTATCAGGGAGCTGATCGCAAGTTCTATTCTTTTCGACTCTATTCCAGCTTTTGTATTGTTCGATTTGGGGGCTTTCCACAGTTTTGTGTCTGTATCGTTTGCTATTAGACACCATCTTGTATCTGAATCATTTCCTAGGACTTGCAAGATCATGACCGAGGGTGGCATTATCCTTGTTAGTGATATTTGCAAGGATCAGAGAGTTGATTTGGGAGGCCGAGAGTTGGATGTGAGTCTGCTCGTGATGCCATTGCCGAACTATGATATCATACTCGGTATGGATTGGTTGAGCAGGCACCACGCCAGCATAGATTATCGCAGGGGTAGAGTTCTTTTCAGAACACCCGGAGAGCCAGCGTTCGAGTTCACCCGACGGCAGGCGGAGCAGAGCAGCGGAGTCTTCTGCGGAGTATCAGTTGAGGAGCAGACAGTGCCACACCCTTTGATAGCAGAGTTCATGGACATCTTTTTGAAGGATTTGTCAGGACTACCACCGGACAGAGACGTGGAGTTCTCTATAGACTTAGTGCCCAGCGCAGAGCCGATATCTCAGCACGTCTATAGGGTGAACAACAGTGAGCTGGTAGAGTTGAAGAAGCAGGTGGATGGGCTGCAGGATAAGGGCTTCATTCGATCGAGTTCTTCACCATGGGGTACACCAGTACTCCTTGTACCGAAGAAGGATGGGTCGGTCAGGATGTGTATCGACTACAGGGTACTAAATAACCTCACATCAAGAACAAGTACCCATTGTCGAGGATCGACGATCTCTTCGATCAGCTGAGTGGGGCGAGGGTATTTTCTAAGATTAATCTGAGGTCAGGTTACCATCAGGTGAAGGTGAAGAAGGAGAATATCTCGAAGACCGCATTCAGGATGCGGTATGGTCAGTTTGAGTTCTTGGTTATGCCGTTTGGGCTGACCAACGCCCGGCGGTGTTCATGAACTTGATAAACAAGGTATTCCACCAGTACTTGGATAAGTTCGTGGTGGTGTTCATTAATGATATCCTAGTGTACTCGAAGATTAAGGAGGAGCATGAGGAGCACTTGAGAGTGGTTCTAGAGACTCTCAGGAGGGAGGAGCTTTATGGCAAGCTCTCGAAGTGTGTGTTCTTTCTGGACAGAGTTGACTTCTTGGGTCATGTGATGACTAGAGATGGGATCTCAGTTGACCCGAAGAAGATCACGGCAGTTGAGGCTTGGTCAGCACCGAGTTCAGTAGCAGAGATCAGAAGCTTCTTAGGATTGGTAGGCTATTATAGAAGGTTCGTACAAGATTTCTCCCGGATTGTAGAGCCACTGACTAGGCTGACCCGGAAGGATGCAGAGTTTGTCTGGTCAGAGGTGTGTCAGGTCACTTTTGATGAGTTGAAGAAGCGACTGACGACAGCTCCGATTCTGACATTGTCATCAGGATCATGAGGGTTCACTATCTACAGTGACGCCTCAGGGAAGGGTTTGGGTTGTGTCTTACAGCAGCACGGGAAGGTGATTGCCTATGCTTTCAGGCAGTTACGTCCCCATGAGAAGAACTACCCTATCCATGACTTGGAGTTGGCAGCAGTTATATTTGCTTTGAAGTTATGGAAACACTACTTATACGGAGAGCGGGTGGAGATCTTTACAGATCATAAGAGCTTGAAGTATGTGTTTAAACAGAAGGAGCTCAACATGAGGCAGCGCAGGTGGTTGGAGTTGATGAAGGACTTCGATATTTTACTGTAATATTACCCAGGAAAGGCCAACGTGGTTGCCGATGCCTTGAGTAGATATCCGACAGCCATGTGTTTGACTATGGATCGTCACTTGCTAGTAGATTTGGAGAGCCTGGGGATTGAGGTGATTGTGCCAGGAGTTCAGATGCAGATGTGGGGCCTTCAGATTCAGTCGGACTTGATGTCACTACCACTTTTCTAGCTTGAGCGTATTTTGGTCATTTTCAAAATTTTGGAAATTAATTTGGAATTATTATTATTATTTATAATTAATGTGATTTTTAAGTGATTTTAGTATAATTGATTTTGGTGTTCTAGTGGACTTTGACTTATGTTGACCTTGGAGACTAACCTAGTGGCTAACCTAGGTCATGACTAAGTAATTAGGATATGAAAACCAAGATTGACTTAAGTTAGTGAGTGTTTAACTCATTGGATTAGTTTGGGGAAATTAGGAGCTAGATTGATTAAGGAATGGCTTGTGAAATCACAAGTCATTTTATGACTTAAAGGCTTAATGGCCCATAGGCCCACACCCTTTGAACCAAACCCTAAACCTAAAAATATGACCGGCCCCTAGTGTTCCCCCCTATTTATATCACCTTGAAATTAGGGCTTGCCTCTTTAGGAAATCATTGCCATTTGGAAGAGGTGAGTCTCCATCTTTGTAAATTCTTAGAAAATCCATTTTTATTCCAAATTCCTCCAAACAAATTGTAATAGGACCTAATATTAGTTTTCTTGCTATTAATGTTGAGTATTTTCAGGAAGAACACAATTTGAGGGAGTTTGGTGGCTTGTGGAACTCTTCCCATTTGGAGATTTTAACCCATTGTTCATCTATATGTATAATCCATTCTATTGCATATAAATTCTGTTAAAATTCATTTCTAGGATTTTCTAACCCTAATCTAACAGTAGGATAGGCTAACCCTAGAATTTGGACCCATTACGTGTCCGTATCGGACACGTATCAACGTGTATAGGTAAGTGTTCGACGAAATGCCTCAAAGGGCATTTCGTTCGATTTTGTGATTTGTGTTTGAATAGGAAAATCTATTTTCACCACGCTTATGCATTCCTTGGACACTGAGCACATTTTCGTGTCGGGTTGAGTCGACACGAGCGTATGGACACACGGTCGCGCGCGCGTGCACACTGGCAGGATTCTCCCCTGCTACTCGGGTGTATTTTCTCAGTGCACACAGGGTTTCAACCCACGAAACTTGACACGTGTGTCGTGTCCATGACTGACACGAGGCTCCTCGAGTTTTATGAGCTCTCGTGTCGTGTCGGACACGATATTGCCTGTGCACGTGTCGTGCACTGTGTATACCAGTGTGCTGATTTGTGTTCTGTGTTTAATTATTTATTAATACTTTTAAATAATGTTTTTAATTGTTAAATAGTTCCTAAATATAATGTATATTATGTGATAGATTCAGTTTCCATTTTAGTTTAGGTTTTTTTTTCGAAATGGGATTCGAATATAGAAAATTACTGTTTTCTGATACTTGTTGATACTGAGATTTCCAGTTTTTCCTAATACCCTTTTGTTACGACCCGCACCCGTTTTTTTTTTAAACGGATACGAGACGTGTCCAAGCCAGCCTACGCCGCAGTGTCGGCAGTAGAACGCTGTCACGGCCATGATGATCAAAATCACAAATATACTCATTCACAAGATTAATTTAATTTACAAAGATCACAAGTTTTATATTTGCAGAAAACATAAACTTGTACAATGATAGAATGACTACAACCCAACTATCTAGCTAGTCTCTAGGCTTCTGGCTGCAAGTATCCCCGTATCTCCCATGCTAAGTAAATCCACGGCTAACCTGAAAATGTTGGTTTCCAGTCAGGAATGGAACGAGCACAATCCACTGAATGCAATCTCAATAAATAAAATGACTATAAAACAAAGATTAGACATCAATCATGAGTTTTGAAAATAACAGTAAAGCCGTAAGAAAAATCAATAGTAATAAATAGACTCATATACTTTTCACCGTTAGAAGTACCTTTGATATGTGATCGGTCTCGGGACAATTATGCGACACGGTCTACACGGTCTAAAGTTACACGGTCTACAGTTACACGGTCTACAATTACACGGTCTACAGTTACACGGTCTACAGAAAATATTGCAATAAAGAAACATTGTCTACAGAATAATAATCACGAACTACACAGATTAAATGCAATAAATAAATCACTGTCTACACGGTCTACTTTGCAATAAATAAATCACTGTCTACACTGTCTATAAGAAATAAATGTAATACGGTCTACACGGTCTACAAAAAATAAATGCAACACGGTCTACACGGTCTACACGGTCTAAGGTCAGATCACACATCGTTGGTACTTCTCATTCCCGACTCAACAATTTATAATAAAAAAATAATCACATAACTAATGAAACCAACCAATGAAATATAGTGAAAATCAATATCGAAATGCAGACAATAAACTGTACTCGCCTGTGGTCCTCTGCTGGTGAAACCGACAGTCTGAACTACTCAATGTGCCACAATAGTCAAAACCCGTACAACAGTCCCCGGAAGCTGAAATAAATATTACCAATGATCTCAGAATAGTCAAATTAGCTAGGATTGCCTGTCCTTAAGTCCAATTCTGGACACAGGGGCAAAACGGTAATTTCGGGCCAAAACGGTATCCGTCGTTGGACCCGCTTTGCACCGAAAAGCGTGCCAGAGTCAACGGTCTCTAAAGTCGTCAAACTACATGTCTACAGATCCAGTTTTTCGATACGAACCCAACCGTATGTCCAAAGTTGGATTCCGGCGGGCCGTGCACAAAATTGCCCGTTGAGTGGGACCGTGGGGCCCGCAAAACGGTAATTTTATCAACAGTCTCAGAATCGGACCAAACTTGGCATACAGGACCAGAAAAATGATACAGTTCTGTTGGCGCAAGTTTCGTCTCGATCTGATGAGCCTACACAAAGTAATTGGGAAGTTTCTCTTCATGCTTTCTGTTATTTTTATTGGTTTGGGTTTTGAGCCCAAGTATTATATTTATTTTTCTTGTTTCCATATTCTAGTGGCCAAAGGCTCTGGCCCATAAGCCCCTTTTTATTTATCCATTTCTATAATGGGTACTCTTGGCCCGTTTAAATAAATATTAAATGAGGAAAACATGGTCCCATGCTTATACAGAGAATACTTAATTCTCTGCTTCCCATACTCTTATGTAGTGCAACTTGGGTTTTTGTGAGCTAGTGAAGTTTCGTGAAGAGGATTATCTATCACTAGGAACAGTGCCATGTTGGCCACGGTTCACCATCATATTCGTGTTCTCTTCTTAGCATGGTATATGCAGACTAGAGGAGCATCACAGGTCCTACACGAGGAAGAGTCGTACCTACAGGAGTTGTTCCCTCGATGGAACAGTGCACTCGCCACTGGCACGACGAGCTTGGTAGAGGCATCTGAACGGTGCAACATCGACCCGGCAACGTCGGGCAATGGGGACATCGGCGGTAAAGCCTCGCGCTACGGGTTGCGGTGGTCGTCGCCACGGCTGTACGACACTATGGCCGTGCCTGGCCGGAGCGCCTGCCGGCTCTGATGGTTGCAGTCGCTCGGAGTCTTCGGGGCGGCGCACTGTGGGGACTGCACTACAGCATGCGTCTCGATCAACTAGGGTAGTACACAGCAGGGTTGTCCAGACTCGATGTAGCCCAACTCTGGAGCCCGTTGACGTGGCAAGGAGGCCTGCCGAAGTCGGTAAGGGCACACGGTGTACAGGAGGTCGACGATGATGGCACGTTGCTCCGCTCTTCTGCTATGCTCAGGCTGTAGTCTCCAGTACATGGCGGACGTCGGTACGATGCTGCACATGGTGCCTCCGTGCATGCGTGTTGGCCAATGGCACAAGGAGGCATGCTCCCATATCGAGCATGTGGTGCCTCCGGCGACTAGAGGTGAGCTCAATCGATGTAGGCTGCATTGCAGCGTGCACTGCACACGGCCAAAGGTGAGGTTGGTCGAAGGCTCGGTCTAGAGCGGAGGAGATGCTAGTGAAGGTGATGTCGTTGGTGATGATGGTGATGGTCAGCCATGGGAGGTCGGAGTAGAAGGAGATGGAGGAGAATATGAAGAAGAAGATGGCGGTAGAAAAGCAATGGGCGGCTAGGGTTTTTCTCTCGTGTACGCGCGTGTGTGTGTGTATATATATACTGAGCAAGAAAACCGAGTAGGGGTCGGGCTCGGGTTCTTGAGCGGGGTGGTTTCACAGGAAAACTAAGAATTTGAGCTGGGTTTAGCTATAGCCCATTGGCTATAGCCCACAGTATTGAATCATATTTCTATATAACACTTTATATATATATCTATATATAATATAACACTATATATATATATATATATATATATATATATATATATATATATATATATATATATAATACAAATATGTCATTGAACATATTTCTATATATATGTATATATCTTATACAAATACACCATATATATACACATACGTTTACCTATATACACGTATACGCGTATATACATATACTCATATATACGTATATTTATCTATATACATATATATATATTCACATACAAAATTTAAATATATATATTCTATATATATTATACCTTTATTAGATAATAATAATAACAACCAATAATATCGATAATAGTAATAATAATAATAATAATAATAATAATAGTAATAATTATTTCAATAAATCAATAATGGTATATATACCATATTGCACAGTCTAAAAATCCTAAAATGCACAAAGACCCATTTTATACAAGTGTCATTGAATATCAACTAATAATAATAATAATATTTAATCATGAATTCTTAGAAATATTTATTAAATCACTAAAACGAAATACAAGACCTTCACACCCAGTTCATCAATCACGAATGTCATTGGACGTGCCGCATGGCTACATGGGCTTGGGCTCAGTTCGAGTCCAGTCCGGGCTAAAATGCTATAATCGGTTTTCCCTAAAATCAATAATATAATTAATAACTAAATAATCTTCGGTAAGCGTTAAGTCGCAACTTGGCTTGGTTTTCCTAATTAGGACATCACTATGGCTCGGCCTTCCCTACCAGGGCTAGCACTCTAGTCAAAGCACGTCATTGCACTATCCGTGCCATGTTTACTAATCGGTTTGTGCTCCATAACTCCACAAGGACTTAAATCATCCACCGTAAGAATTAACTAAATAATTATTTACGAAATATTAAAAATCACCATTTACTTCAAATAAATAAATAAAATATTATCAAAAATTTTGGGAAGGGGAGCTACAAATCTATCCACCTTAAAATAATTTCGTCCTCGAAATTCGAATATAGAAAATTACTGTTTTCTGATACTTGTTGATACTGAGATTTCCAGTTTTTCCTAATACCCTTTAATTCCCTATTTTGTTTAAGTTTTCAACTGTTAACTATCCCTACATATCATAATACATGTTATCTAAGTTTTATATTTGAATATAGGCTTTTGGTTGTGAGAATGAGACTTTGAATACCTGGGTTGGTTTTCGAATTGGTTGGAAACCTGAGATTCCAGTTTGTTTTCCCTATTTTGTGAATTGTAGCTAACTGTTAAAACCTGAGAAATTGTGAACTGAGTTCCCTCATTGATTTATTGAATGCCTGAATTGTTTCCATTTTCCCTTTCTTAAACTGATTGTTCATTCCTTTTCAAATTGGCTTTAAACCTGAGAATATGTGTAAACCTGAGTATGAGTTTTGGGCTTGATTGTTTTGGTCTTGTTTAGAGTTCAATAACTGGGGATTGTGAACAATGGGACTGAATGATGAGTTGTGTTTTCTTCAACTGTTATATTCCTGAGCTAATCTCTTGACTGAGAATTGAGAAACCTGAGATTTCTCCTTAGTTCAATACCTTAACTAGTTTTCTTTCCCTTCTCATCTATGTTGTTGTTAACTGATCATATAACCTGAGAATAGGTTGTTGACTGAACTGGAGTGGGTTCTTGCATTATAACTGATATAGTTTTTCCCATAAAACCTGAGATGTATATTAATGAACTGATTTTTGGGGTTTAGTTGTACTGGGATTGTGTTTCAAGAACGTGAGAAGTATAGTTGACTCCTTTTCACTTTTTGTTTAACTGAGACTAAGTCCCATTCCTGAGAGTGGGTTCATATACACTAATGTGTTCCTGTTTTCCAGTCTTCATATTACCTGAGAATGTATGTATTCACTGATTTCTCAATTTCTGAACACACACCCACAGTTATTGCTCACTGTTTTCAATTATAAAATCTGAGATTGGCTTGAGTCAATGGTTTGTTTGTTCACTGATTTTTACTTCATGCCTCACATGTGTCTCGCACCCTCACTCTCTTTTATATACACACACAGGTTTCTTGTCACACACATTGTAGATTCAAGTGTCCCCCTTCACTCTTTTCACACACACACACACACAGATATATATATATATATATATATATATATATATATATATATATATATATATATATATATATATATATATATATATATGATTGAGGTACATATATATATATGTAGGTTGCTAAATATATGAATGTGTGTTAGTGTATATATATGACATAATGTATAT
The DNA here is from genome assembly GCA_029216955.1 of Iris pallida. Taxonomy (NCBI): domain Eukaryota; kingdom Viridiplantae; phylum Streptophyta; class Magnoliopsida; order Asparagales; family Iridaceae; genus Iris; species Iris pallida. The sequence continues at coordinate 1,769,604 of JANAVB010034218.1, forward strand.
ATATATATATATATATATATATATATATATATATATATATATATATATATATATATATAAAAAATATATATATATATATATATATATTTTTATATATATATATATATATATATATATATATATATATATATATATATATATATATATGATAAATGTGACATGATATCTTATGATATATGGGTGATATTGTATAGTGACTATAGGATAGATGTATTCCTAATAGACTATTAGTCATAGTCATATCATGTGGTTATGTGAATATGGTATGGTTAGGCATGGTATGCCTAGTTGGAGTCTAGATGGACTGTTTAGGCTTGTTAGAACCTAGAATGACTTGCTAAACCTAGATTAGACTAGTTTGACTTAGGTTTGACTTGGTTGACCTAGTTTGACTTCTAGGGTTGACCATAGTTGACTTTGGTCTAGATTAACCTAGATTTATGTAGAATGCATTGTAGTGTATTTCATTTCTATTCTGGACTTGTTGTGACTTGTACTGTTCTAAATAGGAGCCAGACACCACTCCTCGGACAATACTTTCATCTCGGACATTCAGTTAGCAGGCGAGTACATTCTCTGATCTTTTCATACCTGTCTGGACTATATTCTTGCTCTAGATTACTCTACATGATGCTGACACATATCTTCACAGATTAGTACTATATGGATCCTTTCCTGAGATGTTATCCCTCTACGGGTGCATCGGGTATTTCATGTTTATGTACTTTATCATGTGCATCAGGTACTCCTTGTACTCGTACTAGTTCATGTTTTTACATGTTCTCATGTGCTTCATGTGCTTTCATGTACTTATCATGTGCCTCATGTACTACTCATTACATGAGTTCACGTATCTTAGTTGTATTCATGTGCTTATAACGTAACTTGAATGGATCCTTATGTATTGATTGGGACGGGGTGAGTAGAATTGGTTATGTGGACACTATCCCCAGTAGCTGTATTCATGTGCCTCCTTATTTGTATTTATGTGCCCCTAAGCCGTTTACATAACTATATTGAACTCTAAATCACGTAGTCACTTACAGTCTCTACTATCATGTATTTATTTTCAGTTACAAAATATCTCCTATTTACTTGTACTTCCATTCAGTACTTCCTGTATTTTACTCTATTACATGATCTATTTTCCTAACCTGCTATGAACTATTTGAGAGATATGTGCTCGTTCCCGTCCTGACTGGACCTGTTAAAATATTATAAAGGACGAGGCTGAGGCGTTCTGCCCTACTTACTACGGTGCCACACGAGATGAGTGCTTGGACTTGGACCAGCAGCAGGATCCATTAGCAGTAGACGACACTCCATTAGCTTAGGATTGTCTTACTTTTCTGGATTACTGTATTAGATTTTGAGATATTCTGAGATGTATTATTTTAGACACTTAGAATTCTGGATTGTATCTCTGTGATTCTCCTGTTCTGGATATTTTATCTTTCATTATCATTCTATCTTTCCTGTTCTACCTTAGCTGTGGTTGAGTTATATTTTTGTTACGTCACCCCCATTCGGGGAGTATAACTGTTATTACCTTCAACTGTTAGATGTTGTGACCTAGGACAGCGTTCTACCGCCGACACTGTGGCGTAGGCTGGACGTACCCACGTCTTGTGCCCTTACTCTAGGGTGCGGGTCGTGACACGTTTTTAGTAGTGGCCCATGCAGGTCTAGGTTGGAAATGTAGTGGTATTCGAACTAGAATATCGCTGCAGCCTGCAGTACGAATTAGCAAATTTTTGAAGGTACTCAATCACACTAGGAAAATTCCTTATCAGATTCCGTATATCTATTTTGCTGCTTATTGTCTTCCTTAGAAATTTAAATTGTCCTCCCTTGATTTTTGACTCATTCTCAGTAATTGTTTCTTGTTTGATCTGTGTCTCCAGGATGGTTGAGACGCGATCGCATCGTCCCGTGACGGAAGATGCTGGAGAGGGGTCTGCCACCTCTCGTGTCCAGCAGCCAGCTTCCAGTGCCACAGGGCTAGTGCAGCCCTCAGGAGTCGGTGTTTCTGCCACTTTTAGAGGAGCACCTCTAGCAGTCAGGAGGCCAGTTGTGATTCCTGAGATCCTTCCACCGCAGCAGCCTCCGCCTGCGGGGATGGTAGATACTGCACATCTCTTCTCCTACGTGAAGAGGATTCTTGAGTCCCACCAGCAGCAGCAGACGAGGCAGACTACCGATTTCTGTCAGGAGATCGATGAGGCACACCAGCTGGTTCGCACCACAGTCGATATGATTACAGCTCAGGGGACCCAGCAGCAGCCCCGTCGGAGGGAGAAGGACATTCAGGACTTCCAAAAGATGCATCCTCGGGAGTTCTTCGGCACAGAGGGCATCCATATTGCAGACGACTGGATAGAGCATATTGAGGAGATGCAGGACTTAGCCCATACATGGTATCAGACAGATCCCAGGGTGGGAGTTGAGGGCCAGACTTGGGCCCAGTTCAAGGAGCTGTTTAAGGAGCAGTTCTTTCCTGATGTTGCCTTGGGAGGTATCGAGGCACAGTTCGAGGCTCTGGTTCAGGGGAACCAGACGGTAGCTGAGTATACCGGGGAGTTCTGCAGATTGGCCCGGTTCATTGATGACTTGTCTGAGAAGACGAATGCGAGGAAGTTTCGTCAGGGTTTGATTAGAGAGGTTCGGTCGCTGACTAAGAGCGACCGGAAAGCCGCTTATGCTGAGATATTTTCTAGGGCTATGGCAGCGGAAGACGACCTAGGGCTGAAGCAGAAGAGGGGTCATGACTTCCAGGGTGGCAGCAGCAGCAGTCAGGGGCAGGCCAAGAGGTCTCATTTCCAGCAGCAGCAGAGGCCAGCTCAGCAGCAGTATCAGCAGCAGGGTCGTACACCCTTTCAGCAGCAACAGAGAGGGCAGCATGCACCTCGTCAGGTAGTCATTTGTGCCTTCTGCAAGAAGCCGGGGCACATAATCCATGAGTGCAGGAAGAAGCTAGGCAAGTGCCTACTTTGTGGTGTGGGAGATCACCAGTTGAGGGACTGCCCAGGGGCTTTTGGGCAAGGACAGCAGGGAGGTGGAGCCAAGGCTCCAGCAGGCCAGCAGAGGGGACCAGCCCTACAGACCCAGCAGCAGAGATTCCAGCAGCACCAGCAGCAGGCACGTGGTGAACAGCAGGGGCAAGCTTTCGCCATGGCAGCTGAGGTTGTCGAGGCCATCGGAGAGCTGATAGCAGGTCCGGTTCTCCTAGATTCCCTTCCAGCTTTTGCACTCTTTGATTCCGGGACTTCCCACAGCTTTGTGTCAGTATCGTATGCTATTAGACACAGTTTGGTTTCTGAACCATTGCCTAGGACCTGCAAGATCACGACCAGGGGTGGGATCATCCTCGTGAGTGATGTTTGCAGAGGGCGAAGTGTCATATTGGGAGGCCGAGAGTTGGGGGTGAGTCTACTAGTCATGCCATTACCGAACTACGATATTGTATTAGGTATGGACTGGCTGAGTAGACACCACGCCCGCATTGATTGCCGTGGGGGTAGAGTTTTGTACGGGGCGCCAGGAGAGCCAGAGTTTGAGTACACCCGACGACAGGCAGAGCAGGACGGCGGAGTCTTTTGTGGAGCTTCAGTTGAGGAGCATGTGGCTCCGTATCCCTTGATCGCAGAGTTTATGGACGTATTTCCAGAGGAGTTGCCAGGGCTTCCACCGGACAGAGATATAGAGTTCTCGATAGACTTGGTTCCCGACGCGGAACCGATCTCCCAGCATGTCTATCGGGTGAACAACAGCGAGTTGGTGGAGCTGAAGAAGCAGGTAGATGAGCTGCAGGACAAGGACTTCATTCGATCGAGTTCTTCACCTTGGGATGCACTGGTACTCTTCGTACCCAAGAAGGATGGGTCGGTACGGATGTGTATCGACTACAGGGCACTTAACAACTTGATAATCAAGAATAGATACCCACTGCCGTGGATCGATGATCTGTTTGATCAGTTGAACGGAGCTCGGGTGTTCTCCAAGATTGATTTGAGGTTGGGTTATCACCAGGTGAAGGTGAAGAGGGAGGATATTCCCAAGACCGCTTTCAGGACGCGGTACGGGCAGTTTGAGTTTTTGGTTATGCTATTTGGGCTAACCAATGCACCAACAATGTTTATGAATCTAATGAACAAGGTGTTCCACCAGTACTTGGATAAGTTCGTGGTGGTGTTCATTGATGATATCTTGGTATATTCCAAGACAGAGGAGGAGCACGAGGTGCATCTGCGGATAGTGCTAGAGACTCTCAGGAGGGAGCAGCTTTATGGGAAACTCTCCAAGTGTGAGTTTTTCTTGGACCAGGTGGATTTCTTGGGGCATATAGTGACTGGAGATGGTATCTCAGTTGACCCCAAAAAGATTGTAGCATTTGAGGCTTGGATAGCGCCGACTTCAGTGGCAGAGATCAGGAGTTTCCTGGGACTGGCAGGATATTATAGGAGATTTGTGCAAGATTTCTCCCGGATTGCATAGCCGTTGACACGGTTGACCCGGAAGGATACTGAGTTTGTTTGGTCAGAGGAGTGTCAGGCATCTTTTGATGAGTTAAAGAAGCAACTTACGATAGCTCCGATTCTGACATTGCCTTCAGGATCAGGTGGTTTCACTATTTATAGTAATACTTCAGGGAAGGGGCTGGGTTGCGTCTTACAGCAGCATGGAAAGGTGATTGTCTGCCATGAAATATAAAAGAACAGAACAATTATCGGAGGACTGGAATTTTACTTCACGTTACCGACTCGCTTGTACAAAGAAAGCCTAGGGACGAAAACCTAGGTACAGCAGTCTAAGTACAATTATTTATTTTTGATTCTGGGGGGTGACGATAGAGGCTCGGGAAAGCGACGGCCGCTCTGCCTTACTCCTTGGACGATCGGTATGCAGCCTTGGATCGTGGAAGATCTGCTTGGCATGGACGAAAAAATGCTCTTCTTGCTCTCCTCGTGTTGCTCTTCTGGCTTCTCTCTCTCTGTGGTTATCGAAAAGGGGGGAACTCTCTCTGTATATCTGTCTCTTTTTTTTTTATTCTTTTGTTGCCGGGGGGGTCTGTGCAAAGAAATGATGCTGGCTATTTATAAGAGTGGGGGGTGATCATTGGGGTTTGCTAATGATCATTTGTTTGGAATGTCGGCGCTCCTTCAATCTATCTGAACCCTTGATCCTGATTACAATGAATCTAGGCCATTAATGCAGATAGTACCGAATCTTGTGAGCAATTAATGTTAACTGCTTTAAATCTTCATGATTGATTATACTAATGTCCGATTGCTCGCCACGTGTCCCATTGGCTTGATGATAAATGATATGCCCTGATCTCAGTAATTATGATGATGATGTCAAATATATTTGTTGGGATTCGGTTAAATCCTTGATTGATCCGACGCCACGTATTTTAATTGTGGGTCCTGTCAGAGCCGCATGGGATAGGCAAGACTTGAACCGCAGGGAGATAATCTTCATGAGCCGTATGGGACAGCGCTTTATTGAGCTGCAGGGGATGAACTCTCAATGAGCCGTATATGCATAATCTCTACGAGCCGCATAAGCTAGCATTGTATTGAGCCGCAGGGACTGGGTTCTCGGTGGGCCGCATATGGCTAATTTCTGCTGGCCATATAGGGTGACTTCTTAGTGAGCCGCATGAAGCTGTTCCCCATTTAAGCCGCATGAGACTTGCCACGTGGCAATCTAGGACTTCTGTCGGATCGGGTCAGAGATTTTCTTCTTTTCTCGAAGAGTCAGTCATTATGTCAGAACCATTATGACGCTTTATGTCAGAGCCGTCACGGTCGTCGAGTCGTGTCAGAGCATTAAATGAGGCCACTACTCAAATGGCCAGCTGTAGGAAAGGATTCCAAGGGGGGATGTGGCATCGATCGAGCCGCATATTCCTGCTGAACCGCATACACTCCCGAGCCGTATGAGACTGAGAGTCTTTTTTGAATCTCATAAGGCAGCTCCTGTATGAGCCGCATGGGCTTCTTCCCAGAGCCGTATGGACCATTACTCTGATATTTTCCATGCTTCTACAGGACCCCCTTCAAAGATTTCAATTTGCAAAATTGAAACACTTTGAATAAGAAGCATGGCCCCATTCATGCCTCATAAGTGTCTCAGTCGCATAGACTCATCTAGCCGCATAGGCTCTGTGCCACGTGTCTTGACTACGTGTGCAAATCTTCATTAAATGCTCTTGATTCGTTTTGAATTAATGCCGTCTTTTGGGGGAGGATCCCAAGGGTCGGTTTTGCCTTGACCGAAGCATTTTTGCCTTTATCTTTTGAGGCGGCGCGTAATCCGAGGCGTAATCCGAGACATTTGTTTGTTTTATGGGTCTCTTTCGCCTATAAATAAGAGTCTTTTAGTCTCTTGGGGGTTTCTTTACCTTCTCTCTTTGCTCGAATTCCCTGTTGCCGTCTTTGCTCTTCGTCTTCTTCCTTCAACGATCGACAATGGCTCCCAAAAAGGCTGCTGCGTCGAAGGCCGCGAAGGGTAAGGCGGTTGCTTCTACGACGACTGCAGTGATGAATGTGGTCACTCCTCCGCCGGCTGCTGTGCGTTCTATCCATCCCGACGTTCACCTGCCTATCGCTGGTAAGGGTCGTCTGAAAATCCTAACTGTTGCCATGGCTCTACTGCATATTTTATGCACAAGCTGCATGTACGGGGCTTATCGATGTGACCGCATAAGCCCTTCGCCCCATGGGGCCGCATGAGCTTGTTATACTCGATCTGAGCCGCATATGTGTTTTCGATTTGGGCCGCATAAGCGTTGCTCACTTTTTGAACCGCATAAACTCGCTTGCTTGCATCCGCATCCGCTCGCATGAGTCTGGCTTCGTAGGCGTGCTTAACCTGAACCGCATGGGTCTATAAGCTCGTCTAAATTTGAGTTGTATGGACTCGGCTAACTCGGAGCCGTATGAGGCTATGATGCACCGAACCGCATGGACGTATCTAATACTGAGCCGCATGAGGCTGTGACGACCCGAGCCGTATAGACTCAGATGATCTTTCCAATGCTTCTATTTTTTGACTATCTTCTAACCTCGTTTCTTTCGTCTTTCTCCAGTGAATCTGTCCGTAAATCCTGCTGGGGAGCTTATAGTGGGTTCGAATCAATTAGTCCTGGGCGTGCGTCTTGACGACTTAATTAAGCATGTGTTGAATCAATTCCCTACTGATGAGCCTTCGGAGAGGTTGAAGGCCATTGAGAATCAGACCCTCCATTACCTCCGTTCCATGATGAATACTGGGAAGCTGGATGGAAAATACCTGAAGCCCTTGTTCCTTTTTGGTGATGCTTTAACCATCAAGAATCCCCGAGTTTTAGAGATTTCCGAGAACTAGGATTTTTCTTTGGATGGGGTGGCAATCCATATTCCTCTCATGGAACGTCATTATCCTTTGTCATGGTTCAATATGGTGTTGCTGGACAGGAAGATGGTGTGTAACTTAACTCCCACTCAATCAGGGATGTTAATGGACAACATCCATTATAATCCGAATATGCGGTCAGCGTACGCGGGTAAGGATTCCGTCCTCCGGTACATGATGGGTCTGGCCCCGGGCTCTTTCATGAATGTATACGGTCCCAACTTCACACTTACTCAAGCTGATACTTTTCTGAATCGGCTTATTCGCAAGAAGTCTTATTCCGTTGGTAGGCTGGCACTGCCGAACTGGATAAACCCTACCTCTATTTGGGCCCAGTTGACTACTTGGGTTTTGCAGACCTACGGAGCATTCTTGCGGGAGGTAGGACTTTACCAGGCCATTCGGGGCACTTGTCATGGGCTTCCTATCAATAAGCCACTATTTGTAGCACTTTTGGAGATGTATAGCCAGCGAACGGGGACGTTCTTTGCACCAGGAGGGGAGTTGGGGCTTCCTCTTCATGAAATGTATACTGTCTCCAAACTTCCTTGGGGGAATGAGCCTTTTGAGGTGTATACCCCGTCGAATGAGGATTTCGAGGACTTGGACAGACAACTCCCAGGTTTTGTTGCGGTGTATCGGGAGTTGTTGTGCCATCATAGTGCTTGTCATCAAATGGCTATAAAAACGACGGATAGCTCCGAGGGGACCGCTCCCCACACCACATTTTGGATTAATTATCTTTTTAGAGTTGATCCTTCTGGCGAAGTTACTCCTCGAGCCCCTCGAACGCATGGAGAGGTAAGGGATCTGATGTCAAGTGTTAAGAAGTCGCGATCCAAGAGCGACATATTCGGGAGTCAAGCTGACTCTCTTAGCTATTTTCACTACGGGACCATACAGATGTCGGAGAAGGCGCTTCTGGCTGGATTTTTAATGATATGGCTATGGAATTGCGTAGTCTCGGGAGGAGCGGGTTCTATCGAGAGGATTGGTCGTCATTTCATCCTCCCTGCCGTTAAACTAGTATTCGGAGTTAGACTGGCCCTCCTTCCTGCTATGGTGTGCAGCATACACCATGGTCTTCGAACATTCTCGTCCAAAGTTATTGCTCGCAAGAAGACTTTGGATTTTGAGCACGTAGAACTACCTTTCCACTATTTGATGAGGTGGTTGGCGATGCATTACAGGTCTTTGATGGGACCCGGAATAGCGGAAGATGCTACAGATGAAGACGCTTTCCTTTTCAAATGCCATCGCCGGTCTTGGGAATACAATACTATGCCAGCTTGTCGGAGGGCGCTGGCGAGGGTGGATGGGTGTGACTTTTTTGTGTCTGTTCTTCCCTTTTCTGATGAGGAAGTGAGGAAGGTACATCTTGACGGTACTGGGCCTTCTCATTTTCTATCTCCGGATATGCTTGCTTGGTTGCGCAATATCCGCCCCGCGCATCTGGTTTATCGCAACCGGGATAATGTGTACTTGGAGCCTTACCTACCTAGTAGGTTTTCCCGCCAATTTGGTTATAGCCAGTTGTTCCTTTTTTGTCCCAACCCTTGTTTGGGTTTTGAAGGCAGCGTTCTTGACGGCGTCCGAGCGTGGAATTATTATGACGCTTATCATACTCGGGCCAGCTTCTCGGTTCCCTATGCTAAGGCGCCAAGGGAAATTTTGTATGTGGCTGCTTTGTATCACGTTATGGCGAACAAGCCTCCTGTTAACTTCGATCCGAGTAACAGTTTTATCGTAGGTACCGGTTTAGAGGAGAAGCCCAAGGGGGCTAAGGCTAGAAAGCAACTGGCGCTCCAGATTCCCCTCCCTGAATCAGAACCTTCCGAGTCGGCTGAGGAGGAGGATGATAATGATAGCGAAGGCTCCCTCTCTGGCAGGGGTGAAGAAGTAGCGAATCAACCGCTTCCCCCACCCGATGAACCGGCGGAAGATCCGTCGCTTACTACACAAGAGGGAGTAGTGAGAGAAGAACAACCTTCAGCTGTGTCTGGTCCCTCGCGTAAACGGGTCAGATACGAGTCTTCTGACAGTAGAGCGACCTTTTCCGTAAAGAGAGATGCTGTTAGGTCTCGTGGATTACTTATCACCGAGAAGGGTGAAGGTACAGACGCTACTCCGAGGGTAAGACCAAGTCGTAGCCATCTCTTTGTTGTAGTTTTCTTTTCTCTCAGAGATATGACTTAATCACTTTTTTTTGTAGGTGCCCGATAAACCGTCCTCTCCTGAATCGTCTACCACCCCTGAAGTTGCTCCGGCCCTTGCTGCTTTGATTAGCGACATGTGTGCCGCGGTCCTTTCTGCGGGGGCTCTTTCAGCGGCAGCTGACAGCTCCCAGTTTGCTGAGGTCTCGACCCGGGGTGACGAAGGTTTCCTTGGGCTCATCTCCGAGACCGCTGAACTTCAGCAAGGCGACGCCGATCTCGGTGCACCCTCTCCCGAGGATGCAAGGGAGGAAGAGTCTATTATACCTGACTCGGAGGCTGTTGGTGAAGGGGCTGCGGTGGCTGCAGGCGAAGCTCGGCCTTCACACTCCTCCGCTGGTAAGATAAGCCAGATATTGACTAGTGAGGGGGCTTATTTGCTCTATCAATATATTCTCCGGGTCAAATCGATTCATGGTTGCCTTGGCCCTGCAGGTCCTGACCCTTTACTTCCTACCGTGGATGTTCTTGGGGAAGGCTCGGCCTGCCGTGATATGGGAGAAAGGAGCGTTCCCTCTTCTTTGCCGTCCCATGTCGAGGGGCCTCCTGCCAGCTCTAGGCCGACAGGAATGGGGTTGGCGATGGTCTCCGTCTCATCCTCCACAGATTATACGGCTCCGGAGACTGACCTCTCGACCCTGCCTAGTATTCAAATTTTACAGGCTGCCGAAGAAGAGTTGGCCGCTGTTCAAGTGTCCTTCCGTACGGAGCTGGTTTCTCTTGTGGCAGGAGCGGCGGATTCTGTTGCGTCTTCTTCGGTGCTGCCAGCCACACTCCCGTTGACACCGGCCTCCACGGAGACTCTGGACGAGGTGACGCAGGACGTGGTCGACAGCTTCTATCGTCATTTGAAAAGGGGCGTAGACGCTGCCATGGAGCGGGGGACCCCATTTTCTCTATCTCTCCAGTGTGCCCGGGGTCAGATTGCAACCTTGAAGTCCCTTCCTGGCGGGATAGGATTGGCTGCACTGCTGGAACCTAAGCTGACAGAAGCTGATCAGCTTGTGACCCAACTACTGGCGATACGACAGGCGAGCTTGCCTGCTGCGATCGAGCGGGAGCAGGGCTTCCTTCTTGCTGCTCGGGATAGGATTAAGCTAGCCCGAGATACGACTGGGCCAGTTGTACGAGGAGACCTTGATAAGTTCTCTGCTTTGTATGACCAGCTAGGTCGTAGGAGTCAGGCTTGCCGTGCTCGGGAAGAGTCTGCTTCTCGTGGAATCGCTGACACGAAGGAGCGTATTCTTGGACTTCAGCGGGAATTAGCCTTCTTAGAGTCAGAGTTGGAGACTGCTCAGGCGGAGCAGGCGTCAATCGTTCGGGAGGCCGAAAATGTTTCCCGATCTTCTGATAACCTGGAGCGGGCCTTTAAGAAATTTGAGGATAACTGGCAGGCTCACGCTTACCTGGAGGACGAGGCGGTGCTGACCCACAAGGCGGAGCGTCGAGCCTCCCAGAGGTTCGAACGGTCGGTTGTTTTGCTGACGGACCGTCTCAGGGCGTTATGTGCCCCAAAGCAGTGATCAGCTGTCTGTTTTCTTTGCTTTCTCTTTTTTTTTGTAAGGGATGTGATCCCAAATGAAGTAGTACGTTGAATTTTGAATAAATGAGCTTGTTTCAACTCATCATCTCTTTCTTGTACTTGTGGCGTCTGTGAAATTGGACTTGCTGGGGGATTATTTGTGGACCTGTTATCCTAGGCATACCTTAGTTTTAGGTACGGATAACAAGTTTGGACAGGATGTCCGGAACAGCCGTGGCGAAGTGGTCATGGATGTTCTCGGTGCTAGGAAAAAAGAATGCCGTAGAGCAGCTGGGCTCCCTGGGCATGGTGGGGTGGTGGATTTATGCTAAGAAGCTTAGCAAAGGAATATTTGTGGACCTATTATCCTTGGCATACCCTAGTTCGGGATACAGATAATAGGGCGAAAGAAAAACCAACATATTTGCTCAGAGGTTATGTGGACATGGCAAGCATGAGGGTTTTACCGTAGAATCTTCCTGCTTAGAGGTAATGAGGACATGGTAGGGGAGGTTTTACGGAAGATATTCGTGGTCAACAGCGAACATTTGTGGACCTATTATCCTTGTCGTACTCCGATTATGGGTACAGATAATAGGTCGAAAGGAGACCGACATACTTGCTCAGAGGTAATGTGGACATGGCAAGCATGAAGGTTTCTTCGACGGAGCCTTCCCACTCAGAGGTAATGATGACATGGCAGGAGTGGGCTCAATGAAGAGGGGGTACATAGAACGACTCAGAGGTAGGAGAACGTGGAAGTTCTATGTGAGGGGGCGGTTTGTTTTTGGTGGAAGTGAAAACGACTCAGAGGTAATGAGGACATGGCCGTTTTTTTCGGAAATTTGTGGATCGATTACCCTTTTTTGTGCACTGGGAGTGCGGGTAGTGGATCATGAGGGAGGATCTCTTCCAGGAAGAAAGTTCAGAGGTATAATCGTACGTGACTTACTATCTGAAAGAGTGACCGGAATGTGAGTTCAGAGGCACCATCGGGTACATAACTCGATAATTTAAAATATTGAGAAAGTAGGAGTCCAGCGGCACCAGCGGGTACATGACTCGATAATCTGAAAGGAATATGGGGGTGAGTTCAGGGGCACCAGCCGGTACATGACTCGATAATCTGAAATATTGTGGGTGTGAGTTCAGTGGTACCAGCCGACACATGACTCGATAATCTGAAATGTTGAGGGTGTGAGTTCAGTGGTACCAGTAGGTACATGACTCAAAGACCATGTAGCGAATGTCGTTTAGACATAATATTTCTTTAGGAACTTGCCGTTGACGGGCAGCATGAGCAAGTCTTCATTTTGTTTTGCAAGGCGGTAAGCACCGTTGGAGAATACCGTCTCAATGATAAATGGGCCTTCCCACTTTGGCTGGAATTTGCCGGCGGTCTTGTGAGTCATGACCATTGGCCTCCGGACTGCCAAGACGAGATCGTCTACCTGGAATGTTCTGATTTTGACCTTCTTGTTGAAGGCTCCTGAGATACGTGCTTGGTACAGCTCGATCCTTTGCTGAGCTAGGAGGCGCTTTTCATCTAAGGCCTCTAACTCTTGCAGCCGACGTTGGTAGTTGTCGTCTGTCGTTAATTGATGTGTGAGGGCGACACGTAGTGAGGGGATCTGGGTCTCCAAGGGGAGGACTGCCTCACTCCCGTATACCACGGAGAATGGTGTATTTTCGGTGGCTGTTCGGACTGTGGTGCGATAAGCCCATAAGCATTCGCCGAGCTTCTCGTTCCAGTCGCGTTTGTTGGAGGAGACAAACTTCTTGAGGAGTTTGATGATTGTTTTGTTGAATGCCTCTGCTAACCCGTTTGCTGCCGGGTTATATGGTATCGAAGCGATATTCTGAATACGGTGCTTATCGCAAAACTGATAGAATGCGTGGCTTGCAAACTGTGGACCATTGTCATGGATGATCTTTCGGGGCAATCTAAAGCGATAGATGACGTGATGCTTAAGAAAGCTGATCACATTTGAAGTCTTAACTTCTGCGAGTGGGACAGCTTCCGCCCATTTGGAGAAGTAATCGGTGATCGCAAGTATGAAGCGATGTCCTCAGGAGGAAGGTGGGGTGATTGGACCAATGATATCCATTCCCCATGCTTCGAATGGCCAGGATGCCACTGTCGGATGCAGAAAATCTGATGGTTGGTGAATGAAGTCTGCGTGGACTTGGCAAGCTTTGCATTTTCTAGCATAGTCTATTGCGTCTGCTACTATCGTGGGCTAGTAGTAGCCCATTCGGCGAAGGCGATCTTGTAGTTTTGGGCCGGGCTGATGGGCCCCGCAGATACCGTCATGAGCTTCTCGCACGGCTTCTTTGGCTTCTGCGTTCGACAGGCACCGGAGTAATAATCTGTCATAGGAGCGACGATACAGCATTTTCGTCTCTGTATCGTAGAAGAATCTGAGAGAACGCCGTCTGACAGAAATGGCTTCCTTTGGGTTCTCTGGGAGGATGTCGTAGACGACGAAGTCGATGAATGGCTGTCTCCAGTCTGGTGCTTCGTCGACCGTCTGGGGGGAATAACTCGCCACGAATTGAAAATTGTTCTTGGGACAGACCAGTTCATGGCCTATCACGTCAACCGAATGATGAGCTTGGTTTGGCACTGCTAAAGAAGCGACAAGGCCTGCTAGAGCATCGGCTTCGATATTTTGGAGTTTGGGGACGTGCTCGATGAAGAATCCCTCAAACGATGAGATAATGTTGATCGTAATTTGATGGTAGGGGATCATGTCTTCATGGCAGACCTCGTATGAGCCCCGGATCTGATTGACGATTAGTTGGGAGTCGCCGTACGCTTCAAGGTATTCTACCCCCAGCTCTCTTGCCAGTTGGAGACTAATGACCAGAGCGTTATACTCGGCCACATTGTTAGAGCAGGGTTCTGTGAGGGAGTAGGCGTGGAGTTGTTGGCAGACTAGCGACCCCTAGTTTGGCATTTGATGTGGGACGAGGAGTGGCTGGTTCGCTAGAAGTGTCAGACCTCGCATCGGGGTGACGACCCTTCCTGGGAAGGCGTATCGTCATGGGCCTATCCGAGGGGTTGAGCTTTCCTGCTTGTGGTTGGCTGACTCTTGGTAGCCTGATTGTCAGTGGCTCAGTTGTGGGTCTCGGCACTTGGCCGGACCTTGGCAGCCGGATTATCATTTGCTCCTCCTGTGCTGAGAGGCTGATTGCGTCCTTCCGCAGAGTGGCGGTAAGGGGTGCAGACTTGCCCGGCTTGCGAGCTTAGAGGTGGATCGTCAGGGGTCCTTCTGATCCCGTGGCTATTTCGGTATGGGTTTGTGCGTCTCCTTCATCAAGGTGCCTCTTCGACTTTTCGTATAAGCAGGAGTCCGAGTAGTAAGATTCGACCCCTTTAAAGGGATCGATATCAGCAAATTCTGTCTTCACGAAGCCGTGTTTGTCGACATATTTGAAGCACTGGTGTAGCGTGGAAGGCACGATCATGTAATCGTGTATCCATGGGCGCCCCAAGAGGATGTTGTAAGAAGTGTCTGCATCTATGACGTAGCAGGTGACTTCGGATTGGAGGTCGCCAATTTGACACTTCAGACGAATTTTCCCAATAGGGTAGCTCCTGCCCGAATTAAAACCGCTGATGGCGGTGCTTGTAGGCGTCAGGCGATGCATTGGGATGTGGAGATGATGTAGCAGACCCTTCGGGATGATGCTTATGGAAGAGCCAGGGTCAATGTGCATCCGATCCACCTTCACGTCGCCGATGTATCCCGTGTAGTATAGCGCGCGATCATGTAGGTTGGTTTTGATAAGCATGTCCTGCGGAGTGAAGACGATGTTGGGCATTGCTCCCGTACAGGCGGTGTCTTGGAGATCCACAGGTGAGTCCTCCCCGGTGAGGTTGGATTGAGCCAGATAAGCATCGGCATTTTGGAGTGCTTCGCTCAATGCAATACGAACGTCCTTGGAGAGCCTTAGGAGTTCGTATAGTGACAATTTGGCCGGAGTGTTAGCCAATTGTGCTAAGATGTCAAAGTTATAGGGCCTCTCTAGCCCTTGGGCTGCGTACTTTCGGAGGGATTTGTCGAAGCGAGTCTCCTTCGGCCTAGGCTTGTCGGTCGTCGAAGGCTGAGCCGGTCCCGGAGCATCAGTTGTAGTAGGTTGATGATTTTCAGCTGGGCTGTCAACCACAGGTTGGGATTGCGCTCCGGACCGCGTGACGACGGCTGTAGCTTCCTCGTTGTCTGCTGAGATTGTGTGGCAGGTCCTGATTTTTCCACTCTTCTTTTTGTTGGTGGAAGATAGTATGGGCCGAGTTACTTCTGGCACCAAATCTGGATGGACCCACATGATCTTCCCTCGTGAGGTGGTGAGAGGTACCAGACCAGCAGCCTGATCTCGGGAAGGAGGAAGATTGGTAATTTCTATTGTCGCTAGAGGGACGGGGATCATCCCGTCTTGAGTCTCCGTCGGAGGGAAGTTGCCGAATTGTACGAACACCATATTGGCTGCTACGGTTACCTTTTCGAAGTCGATGGCCAGAGCGTTCGAATCGATGAGGCTTTGGATGTACCGTTTTAGTTGGTAGCAGTCGTGTGTAGCGTGGTGTATATAACGGTGGTAATGGCAGAACTTTGGGTTCTCCAAATCAGCCGGCCGAGGCTTCCGCCTTGGTGGAGGAAGCTGAATTCTATCTCCTTGTATGAGCATGTCCAAGATAGGCTTGACGTGGCCGTCTTCGAAAGAGTAAGTGATCTGAGGCCATTGTTTGTCTGCTGGTTGTGACTCGGGCTTCTGGGCCGCGTCGGCCACCATAGCCTGCTTGCCTCTGTTGTCCCGATTGTTGGAGGGGCTACCCCCATTGTCAGTGTTGGTGCTGGGACGCTTGCCCTTGTTCTCTCCATCCGAGATATGCAACCCCAGTTGGCGAGCCTTCCTTAATCGTTCCTCGGCACTTGTAGCACTGATGATAAAAGCCTTCCAGTCCTTGAATTGACTTTCGCCCATCCAGAGACTAATTGTTGGGAGCAGTCTCTTTTGGCAGATTTCAATCAAGGAAGAATCCGGATTGCCGGATGGTAACTTCATTGCAGTTTGACGAAATCGCTCAATGTAATTCCTCGTCAGCTCTTTCCCTCCTTGGACGACGTCCATGAGGGTAGACATTGTGACGTCCTGGCCTACCTCGTAGAACCTCTCCAAGAACAAGCGTTTGAAGCCAGCGAAGGAGTGGATGCAATTGTCCGACAGGTTGCGGTACCAGTCGAAGGCGACTCCTTCCAATGCCCCGATGAATAATCGCGTGAGGATAGCGTCATCATGAGGCATATGGTCGGTGGTGACCTCGAAGTAAGTGATGTACCGACTTGCTGAGGTCTTGCCATCATAGGGGTTGATATTGAACGGCTTATATCTTGGTGGGAATGGAACATCCCTCCATTCAGCAGGATATGGTTGTCGTATTCTGAAGTCTTAAGAGTTTTCTCGGGCGTGGAACATGGCTCGGAGCTCTTGAACTTCTCTCCTTACTTCTCGGGTCTCATCTGTCGCAGTAGGAGCCGTTACTTCGGGATGATTATTGCCCGGGTTCGGTGCCGCTGAATTTGAATCTATATTGTTTGCGGGACCCGCGCTTGTTTGGCCAGGGGTCACCCCTTGCAGAGTAGGAAGAGCCGCTTTGATCTCGTCTACAGACTTGACCAAGGCGTGCAGTATGGCCTCCAAAGTGTCGATGCGTTGGCGATCACTGGAACCGCCTTGATTGTTGTCCGTCATGAATACCGTCCATACGTGAGGAGTGACGGAAGGGACGGTGGAGGGTGTGCCCTCTGAGTCATACCCGTGCATCGAGAAATCATCGGGGTAGGTAGGAATATTCTTTTCGGGTTCGGACTCGGAAGGAACAGTACCCCCAGCTTCGGAGCTTGCTTCATCTTGAGAGTCATGGATGTCATCGGGGACGTCGATATCTGTTGTACCTGACGGGAGGGTTATTTCCCCGGGCTCATCTCCCTGAAACATCGGATTGTCGTGGATGTTCGGAGGAGTGCTACCTCCAGCTCCCTCGACCCTCAGCGGTACGGACGATGAATCTTCCATTGCAGCAGATTTTGTCTTCGAACGGGTGTGTTGATATACTCCGGTGGAGGGCAACCGTTTAGCCGATAATTTCTTAGCTGTAGTGGTTGATATTTTCGGACTGGAGATGCTTGTCTTCTTCCCTCTCCCCTTGGCGGGGATTTTCTGCACGGAATTGCAGAAGACAACAGGAGGTGCCTCGTCCTCCGAGCTCGGATGCTGTAATTTTTGGAAGACGGACGGCCGGTCTTCCGTCACTGCCGTGTTGTTGCAGCAGCAGTTGACGATGATCTGGGTGCAGTGACATCCATGTGAGGACTCTTTGCATGCCGAGGCCCCTTCTCTTTCCTTGCGTTTGTGGAGGATAGCCTCACGCAGGTCAGAGGAACCACTTTGTCCGTTTGCCGCTGGGGACTGGACTCGAGCGGTCCTATACAACTTTCCATCAGAGGCCCGCGTGATAATCAACGGGACGCCCCGATAGTCGGAGGTTGGGGCAGCTGTCTGGGCTTGATGAGCCCGCGCTGCCTTAGACTTCTTCTTCTTAGCACTTGTGGGTGCATAATAAGAAGATTCCAAGTTGAATACCACAGAGTCTGGCTTATCATCCAGAGAATCATCAGGGTTCGGACCGTACGAGAGACGATCGAAAACTGATCGAGAGGAGCATGGAGCGGATGCTATGCGGCTGGGATTGGAAACCGTGCAGGCTGTCTGCATGCGGTTGTCTTCTGCCATCGGATGAGTTCTTATGCGGCTAGGAGTCACGACCGTGCAGGCTGACCGCATGCGGTTGGCATCTGTGGCCGCATGGGTTTTTTGCAAACGATTGACTTTGATCGTCGCATGAGTCTCATCCATGCGGTCGGCAACTGTAGCCGCATAAGTTATGTGGCTGACAGATGTGGCCGTATGAGTTTTCTTCATGCGGTTGGCGGATGTAGCCGCATGGGCTTTCTCCCTGCGGCTAATACCCTTCTGCGGCTCGGATCGCGCAGAGTTCCTCTTTGCCCCTGCAAGTCCAACATCATAGTGTTTTCTTTTGCCGGACTTGGGGACAGCAGAGTTGTCTACGGTCTGAAGTGGGGCCGCAGGAGAGTCCTTCTCGCCGTCTTGAGCAACAGAGGGTATCCCATCGAGGGCTTGAGGAGGAGCAAATGATTTTGGCCTCCACTCTTTGCGAGCCTTCGCGGTGCGGGTGCGCTTCTGGACCGGGCCAGTGCTGCCTTCAGAGAGCATCTCTTCGAACGCCTGTTGGTCGAAGCAGACGACCATCTTCTGTTGTGTGGAGCCAAGTTTGGCTGCATCCGATTGCGTCACCAACTCCTCAGCCGTGGAGAAGTTTGTCCCCAGCAGAGTCGCCATCGTGTCTGCCATGAAATATAAAAGAACAGAACAATTATCGGAGGACCGGACTTTTACTTCACGTTACAGACTCGCTTGTAGAAAGAAAGCCTAGGGACGAAAACCTAGGTACAGCAGTCTAAGTACAATTGTTTATTTTTGATTCTGGGGGGGGTGACGATAGAGGCTCGGGAAAGCGACGGCCGCTCTGCCTTACTCCTTGGACGATCGGTATGCAGCCTTGGCTCATGGAAGATCTGCTTGGCGTGGACGAAGAAATGCTCTTCTTGCTCTCCTCGTGTTTCTCTCCTGGCTTCTCTCTCTCTGTGGTTATCGAAAAGGGGGGAACTCTTTCTGTATATCTGTCTTTTTTTTTATATTCTTTTGTTGCCGGGGGGGGTCTGTGCAAAGAAATAATGCTGGCTATTTATAAGAGTGGGGGGTGATCATTAGGGTTTGCTAATGATCATTTGTTTGGAATGTCGGTGCTCCTTCAATCTATCTGAACCCTTGATCCTGATTACAATGAATCTAGGCCATTAATGCAGATAGTACCGAATCTTGTGAGCAATTAATGTTAACTGCTTTAAATCTTCATGATTGATTATACCAATGTCTGATTGCTCGCCACGTGTCCTATTGGCTTGATGATAAATGATATGCCCTGATCTCAGTAATTATGATGATGATGTCAAATATATTTGTTGGGATTCGGTTAAATCCTTGATTGATCCGACGCCACGTGTTTTAATTGTGGGTCCTGCCAGAGCCGCATGGGATAGGCAAGACTTGAACCGCAGGGAGATAATCTTCATGAGCCGTATGGGACAGCGCTTTATTGAGCCGCAGGGGATGAACTCTCAATGAGCCGCATATGCATAATCTCTACGAGCCGCATAAGCTAGCGTTGTATTGAGCCGCAGGGACTGGGTTCTCGGTGGGCCGCATATGGCTGATTTCTGCTGGCCATATAGGGTGACTTCTTAGTGAGCCGCATGAAGCTGTTCCCTATTTAAGCCGCATGAGACTTGCCACGTGGCAATCTAGGACTTCTGTCGGATCGGGTCAGAGATTTTCTTCTTTTTCCGAAGAGTCAGTCATTATGTCAGAACCATTATGACACTTTATGTCAGAGCCGTCACGGTCGTCGAGTCGTGTCAGAGCATTAAATGAGGCCACTACTCAAATGGCCAGCTGTAGGGAAGGATCCCGAGGGGGGATGTGGCGTCGATCGAGCCGCATATTCCTGCTGAACCGCATACACTCCCGAGCCGCATGAGACTGAGAGTCTTCTTTGAATCTCATAAGGCAGCTCCTGTATGAGCCGTATGGGCTTCTTTCCAGAGCCGTATGGACCATTACTCTGATATTTTCTATGCTTCTACAGTAATTGCCTATGCTTCTAGGCAATTACGTCCCCATGAGAAGAACTACCCTACCCATGACCTGGAGCTGGCGGCGGTGATTTTTGCTTTGAAGTTATAGAAGCACTATCTGTATGGCGAGAGGGTGGAGATTTTCACAGATCACAAGAGCTTGAAGTATGTGTTTACACAGAAGGAGCTCAACATGAGGCAGCGCAGGTGGCTTGAGTTGATGAAGGACTTTGACATCGCACTTCAGTATCACCCGGGGAAGGCCAACGTGGTTGCCGATGCCTTTGGTAGGTATCCGACAGCCATGTGTTTGACTATGGATCGACACCTGCTTGCAGACTTGGAGAGCCTTGGGATAGAGGTGATTGTGCCCGGAGTACAGATGCAGTTATGGGGCCTTCAGATACAGTCGGACTTAATGGACAGGATCAAGGCGACACAGTTCGAGGATGTGGCTCTGCGGTGTATCCGAGAGCAGATCAGTACAGGAGTGGAGGATGTTGAGTTCTCACTTGCAGAGGATGGTGCCCTGAGGCACGGTTCCCGGTTATGTGTGCCCAGTGGGGAGCTCAGAGAGCAGATTATGCAGGAGGCTCACAGATTGCAGTACTCTATACATCCTGGTGCCAACAAGATATACAGGGATCTGCGAAAGCATGTCCGGTGGTACGGGATGAAGAGGGAGGTGTCCCACTTCGTAGCTAGATGCTTGGTCTGTCAGCAGGTCAAGACAGAGAGGCAGAGGCCCGGAGGATTATTGCAGCCATTGCCTATTCCAGAGTGGAAGTGGGAACATATTACCATGGACTTTGTATCGGGGTTACCACGTACGCCAGGAGGAAAAGACGCGATTTGGGTCATCGTTGACAGGTTGACCAAATCGGCCCACTTCTTGCCATTTAAGGTGGGTACGTCTACAGAGAGGCTTGCGGAGTTGTATATGAGACAGATAGTCAGGATTCACGGAGTTTCCGTCAGCATAGTCTCAGATCGGGATAGTCGCTTTACTTCCTATTTCTGGAGGAGTCTGCAGACTAGCTTGGACACTCAGCTCAAGTTTAGTACTACATACCACCCCCAGACGAACGGATAGTCAGAGAGGACTATTCAGACCCTTGAGGATATGCTGCGGACGTGCGTCCTAGATTTTGGAGGTTCCTGGGAGGATCACCTACATTTGGTGGAGTTTGCTTACAACAACAGTTATCAGGCCAGCATTGAGATGTCACCGTTTGAGGCTCTGTACGGACGTAGGTGTCGTACACCCTTATCTTGGGATGATATTAGAGAGCGAGCTTTACTGGGACCAGAGATGGTTGTTGACGCAGCCGAGAAGGTGAAGCTCATCAGGGACAGACTTCGCGTGGTGCAGGACAGACATCGGCACTGGGCCGATATCCACCGGAGGCCGCTGGAGTTTGAGGTACAGATTTAGAGATAGGATTAGAAGTAGGTTGTATTTTGTTTTGTTTGTTTGATTGATCGTGTTTGATTTTTAGTAACTTGAGACCTTGCTTGTGATTAGGCTGGAGACATAGTTTTTCTGCGGATATCTCCAACTCGTGGTACGATACATTTTGGTGGAGGTGGGAAGCTTAGCCCGCGCTTCATCGTCCCTTTCGTTATCAGCGGGAGAGTCGGTGACGTGGCATACAGGCTAGACTTGCCACCTGCACTAGTGGGAATTCACAACATATTTCACGTATCATAGTTGAGACGGTACGTGGCTGACCCTAGCCATGTGCTCGATCACTCGGAGATAGAGGTTGGACCTACTCTCAGTTATCCAGAGCAGCCTGTGGAGGTTTTGGATCGCCGGGAGAAGGTACTGAGGAACCAGGTGATACCCTTGGTACGAGTCGCATGGAGGCATCATTCTCCAGGAGAGTCTACCTGGGAGCGGGAGGATGAGATGCGCGAGTGGTACCCCTATCTTTTTGGACCTTGAGGTATACTTTTCTATCCTTCTTAGCAGTTAGTTTCGCCTTTAAATTTCTAGGACAAAATTATTTTAAGGGGGGTAGATTTGTCACTACCACTTTTATAGCTTGAGGGTATTTTGGTCATTTTCAAAATTTTGGAAATTAATTTGGAATTATTATTATTATTTATAATTAATGTGATTTTTAAGTGATTTTAGTATAATTGATTTTGGTGTTCCAATGGACTTTGACTTATGTTGACCTTGGAGACTAACCTAGTGGCTAACCTAGGTCATGACTAAGTGATTAGGATATGAAAACCTAGATTGACTTAAGTTAGTGAGGGTTTAACTCATTGGATTAGTTTGGGGAAATTAGGAGCTAGATTGATTAAGAATGGCTTGTGAAATCACAAGTCATTTTATGACTTAAAGGCTTAATGGCCCATAGGCCCACACCCTTTGAACCAAACCCTAACCCTAAAAATATGGCCGGCCCCTAGTGTTTCCCCCCTATTTATATCACCTTGAAATTAGGGCTTGCCTCTTTAGGAAATCATTACCATTTGGAAGAGGTGAGTCTCCATCTTTGTAAATTCTTAGAAAATCTATTTTTACTCCAAATTCCTCCAAACAAATTGCAATAGGACCTAATATTAGTTTTCTTGCTGTTAATGTTGAATATTTTCAGGAAGAACACAATTTGAGGGAGTTTGGTGGCTTGTGGAACTCTTCCTATTTGGGGATTTTAACCCATTGTTCATCTATAGGTATAATCCATTCTATTGCATATAAATTCTGTTAAAATTCATTTCTAGCATGTCCTAACCCTAACCTAACAGTAGGATAGGCTAACCCTAGAATTTGGACCCATTACGTGTCCGTATCGGACACGTATCAACGTGTATAGGTAAGTGTTCGACGAAAAGCCTCAAAGGGCATTTCGTTCGATTTTGTGATTTGTGTTTGAATAGGAAAATCTATTTTCACCACGCTTATGCATTCCTTGGACACTGAGCACGTTTTCGTGTCGGGTTGAGTCGACACGAGTGCGTGGACACACGGTCGTGCGCGCGTGCACACTGGCAGGATTCTCCCCTGCTACTCTGGTGTATTTTCTCAGTGCACACAGGGTTTCAACCCACGAAACTTGACACGTGTGTCATGTCCATGAATGACACGAGGCTCCTCGAGTTTCACGAGCTCTCGTGTCATGTCGGACACGATAATGCCTGTGCACGTGTCGTGCACTGTGTATACCAGTGTGCTGATTTGTGTTCTGTGTTTAATTATTTATTAATGCTTTTAAATAATGTTTCTAATTGTTAAATAGTTCCTAAATATAATGTATATTATGTGATAGATTCAGTTTTCATTTTAGTTTAGGTTTTGTTTCGAAATGGGATTCGAATATGGGAAATTACTGTTTTCTGATACTTGTTGATACTGAGATTTCCAGTTTTTCCCAATACCCTTTAATTCCCTATTTTATTTAAGTTTTCAACTGTTAACTATCCCCACATATCATAATACATGTTAGCTAAGTTTTACATTTGAATATAGGCTTTTGGTTGTGAGAATGAGACTTTGAATACCTGGGTTGGTTTTCGAATTGGTTGGAAACCTGAGATTCCAGTTTGTTTTCCCTATTTTGTGAATTGTAGCTAACTGTTAAAACCTGAGAAATTGTGAACTGAGTTCCCTCATTGATTTATTGAATGCCTGAATTGTTTCCATTTCCCCTTCTTAAACTGATTGTTCATTCCTTTACAAATTGGCTTTAAACCTGAGAATATGTGTAAACCTGAGTATGAGTTTTGGGCTTGATTGTTTTGGTCTTGTTTAGAGTTCAATAACTGGGTATTATGAACAATGGGACTGAATGATGAGTTGTGTTTTCTTTAACTGTTATATTCCTGAGCTAATCTCTTGACTGAGATTTGAGAAACCTGAGATTTCTCCTTAGTTCAATACCTTAACTAGTTTCCTTTCCCTTCTCATCTATGTTGTTGTTAACTGATCATATAACCTGAGAATAGGTTGTTGACTGAACTGGAGTGGGTTCTTGCATTATAACTGATATGGTTTTTCCCATAAAACCTGAGATGTATATTAATGAACTGATTTTTGGGGTTTAGTTGTACTGGGATTGTGTTTCAAGAACCTGAGAAGTATAGTTGACTCCTTTTCCCTTTTTGTTTAACTGAGACTAAGTCCCATTCCTGAGAGTGGGTTCATATACACTAATGTGTTCCTGTTTTCCAGTCTTCATATTACCTGAGATGGTATGTATTCACTGATTTCTCAATTTCTGAACACACACCCACAGTTATTGCTCACTGTTTTCAATTGTAAAATCTGAGATTGGCTTGAGTCAATGGTTTGTTTGTTCACTGATTTTTACTTCATGCCTCACATGTGTCTCACACCCTCACTCTCTTTTATATACACACACAGGTTTCTTGTCACACACATTGTAGATTCAAGTGTCCCCCTTTACTCTTTTTACATATATATATATATATATGATTGAGGTACATATATATATGTAGTTTGCTAAATATATGAATGTGTGTTAGTGTATATATATGACATAATGTATATATATAAAAATATATATATATATATATATATATATATATATATATATATATATATATATGATATATGTGACATGATATGTTATGATATATGGTGATATTGTATAGTGACTATAGGATAGATGTATTCCTAATAGACTATTAGTCATAGTCATATCATGTGGTTATGTGAATATGGTATGGTTAGGCATGGTATGCCTAGTTGGAGTCTAGATAGACTGTTTAGGCTTGTTAGAACCTAGAATGACTTGCTAAACCTAGATTAGACTAGTTTGACTTAGGTTTGACTTGGTTGACCTAGTTTGACTTCTAGGGTTGACCAGAGTTGACCAAGAGTTGACTTTGGTCTAGATTGACCTAGATTCATGTAGAACGCATTGTAGTGCATTTTATTTCTATTTTGGACTTGTTGTGACTTGTACTGTTCTAAATAGGAGCCAGACACCACTCCTCGGACAGTACTTTCATCTCGGACATTCAGTTAGCAGGCGAGTACATTTTCTGATCTTTTCATACCTGTCTGGACTATATTTTTGCTCTAGATTACTCTACATGATGCTGACACGTATCTTCACAGATTAGTACTATATGCATCCTTTCCTGAGATGTTATTCCTCTACGGGTGCATCGGGTATTTCATGTTCATGTACTTTATCATGTGCATCAGGTACTCCTTGTACTCGTACTAGTTCATGTTTTTACATGTTCTCATGTGCTTTCATGTGCTTATCATGTGCCTCATGTACTACTCATTACATGAGTTCACGTATCTTAGTTGTATTCATGTGCTTATAACGTAACTTGAATGGATCCTTGTGTATTGATTGGGGCGGGATGAGTAGAATTGGTTATGTGGATACTATCCCCAGCAGCTGTATTCATGTGCCTCCTTACTTGTATTCATGTGCCCCTAAGCCGTTTACATAACCATATTGTACTCTAAATCACGTAGTCACTTACAGTCTCTACTATCATGTATTTACTTTCAGTTACAAAATATCTCCTGTTTACTTGTACTTTCATTCAGTACTTCCTGTATTTTACTCTATTGTATGATCTATTTTCCTAACCTGCTACGAACTATTTGAGAGATATGTGCTCGTTTCCGTCCTGACTGGACCTGTTGAAATATTACAGTGGACAAGGCTGAGGCGTTCTGCCCTACTTACTACGGTGCCACACTAGATGAGTGCCTGGACTTGGACCAGCAGCAGGATCCATTAGAAGTAGACGACACTCCATTAGCTTAGGATTGTCTTACTTTTCTGGATTACTGTATTAGATTTTGAGATATTCTGAGATGTATTATTTTAGACACTTAGAATTCTGGATTATATCTCTGTGATTCTCCTGTTCTGGATATTTTATCTTTCATTATCATTCTATCTTTTCTGTTCTACCTTAGCTGTAGTTGAGTTATATTTCTGTTATGTCACCCCCATTCGGGGAGTATAACTGTTATTACCTTCAACTGTTAGATGTTGTGACCTAGGACAGCGTTCTACCGCCGACACTGCGGCGTAGGCTGGACGTACCCACGTCTCGTGCCCTTACTCTAGGGTGCGGGTCGTGACACTTGATGGAGAGGATCAAGTCGACACAGTTGGAAGATGTTGCTCTGCGGTGTATCCGAAAGCAGGTTCGAGCAGGACTGGTGGATGATGAGATTACTCTTGTAGAGGATGGCGCTTTGAGGCACGGTTCCAGGCTGTGTGTGCCCAGTAGAGAGCTCAGGAAGCAGGTCATGTAGGAGGCCTACCTATCTCAGTACTCTATACATCCAGGTGCCAACAAGATGTATAAGGATCTGAGAAAGCACGTCTGGTGGTATGGAATGAAGCGGAAGGTAGCTCGCTTCGTAGCCAGATGTTTGGTCTGTCAGCAGGTCAAGGCAGAGAGACAGAGGCCAGGGTATTTGTTACAGCCATTGCCCATTCCAGAGTGGAAGTAGGAGCACATCACGATGGATTTTGTTTTTGGATTGCCGCGTACTCCAGAGAGGAAGACGCGATTTGGGTCATCGTAGACAGGTTGACCAAATCGGCCCACTTTTTGCCATTTAAAGTGGGTACGTCTACTGAGAGGCTAGCAGAGATGTATATGCAGCAGATTGTCAGGATTCATGGAGTTTCGGTGAGCATTGTCTCGGACCGGGATAGTCGCTTTACTTCTCATTTCTGGCGGAGTCTGCAGACTAGTTTGGACACTCAGCTCAAGTTTAGTACTGCATACCACCCTCAGACGGACGGACAGTCAGAGAGGACTATTCAGACATTCGAGGACAAATTACGGACTTATGTTTTGGATTTTGGAGGATCCTGAGAGGATCACCTGCACTTAGTAGAGTTTGCATACAACAGTTTTTAGGCCAACATTGAGATGTCACCGTTCGAGGCACTGTATGGGCGCATGTGTCGTATACCATTGTCTTGGGATGATGTTGGAGGGCGAGATTTATTGGGACCTGAGATGGTTGTAGATGCAGCCGAGAAGGTGAAGCTCATCAGAGACCAGATTTGCATGGCGCAGGACAGATATCGGCATTGGACCGATAGCCACTGAAGACCTTTGGAGTTTGAGGTTGGAGATCTGGTTTTCTTGAGGATATCTCTGACATATGGTACGATACATTTTGGTGGAGGTAGAAAGCTTAGCCTGCGCTTCATCGGACCTTTCGTGAACTAGTGGGTGTCCATAACGTATTCCACGTGTTGCAGCTGAGACGGTATGTGGCAGATCCTAGCCATGTACTCGATCACTCAGAGATTGAGGTGGGACCTACTCTTAGCTATCCAGAGCAGCCTATAAAGATTCTGGATCAACGAAAGAAGGTTCTGAGAAACCAGGTGATACCCTTGGTTTGCGTCATATGGAGGCATCATTCTCTAGAAGAGTCTACCTGGGAGCGGGAGGATGAGATGCGCGAGCGATACCCATATCTATTTGGACCTTGAGGTATGATTGTCTATCCTTCTTAGCAGTTTAGTTTTGCCTTTCAATTTCGAGGACAAAATTCTTTTAAGGAGGGTAGATTTGTCACTACAACATTTTAGCTTGAGGGCATTTTGGTCATTTAGGAGTTTTTGAATTTAATTTGATTTGTTTGAGTGATGTTGTTATTAATTTTTGACCTTTGCTAGTTGAGACTTTGGAGACTAGCCTAGATGTTGACTTTGACTATGGTGACTTGGTTAGCATGGTGGGACCCTAGTCTAACTTAAGTCGACCCAAGTTGACTTGTTGGACTTAGTTGCATGAAGAGATTAGGTGTTATAGGTGTTTGAACTAATAGATAAGGGATGGAACCAATTTGACATTGCACTTGGCCCACAGCCCACTAGCCATCAACCCTAACCCTAATTTTCCTACATGTGGTCGGCCCCCTAGGGATTCCCCTTCCTATTTAATCTCTCCTATTTCATTCTTGCCTCTTTTTACACCACCTTCACTTTTGGCAATAACAAGGTTTGTCCCTGTTTGCAACTTTCCTAATTTCTTTATTTCTCTTCCTTTTTGACTCTAGTATTTTGCATTAGGATCTAATCATTGCCTATTTACTGTTTATGGTGAGAAATCATAGCTATTATGCAATTTGGGGCTTTTGAGTTGCTAGAGGGATTCTCCTATATTGAGCTTTTTCATTGAGTTTGACACTCAATAGGTAAACCCCCCCAAACCACCTCTATTTCTTGATTTCCTTGCATGGTTGCAAAGATCTAGGAGTCCTCTAGCTGTGGAGTTGATCTCGTGTGATTTTGTGTACATATCGGATACGTATCAGTCCTTATAGCAAGGTATTTGATTAAATGTCGCAAAGAGAATTTCTTCCTATTTTTCCAAAACTTTTTGATTGAATCCTTAGATCTATATGTGTTATATGATTTCTTATTA
This sequence comes from Iris pallida, assembly GCA_029216955.1. Taxonomy (NCBI): domain Eukaryota; kingdom Viridiplantae; phylum Streptophyta; class Magnoliopsida; order Asparagales; family Iridaceae; genus Iris; species Iris pallida. The sequence continues at coordinate 1,797,929 of JANAVB010034218.1, forward strand.
TTCTGAGCTGTCCTCGTGTCGTCTTCGAGTCATAACAGGGCATGGACACGCTCGTACGCGAGCCGTGCGCATGTCCTGTTACTTGCTGTGTCGTGTGCACATAACACGATACGATATGGCTCGATACTTTTCTGACACGAAGGGGCAGCGACTGACACCTTATGCACGCAATACGAGGCAAATCCCTCGAGTGATTCTTGAGGAATCAAACTCACATAGGGATTGCACTGTACGCCCACAGGCGAGTGTCGGGCTCTGTTTGCGGCTCTCGTGACACGACACAACGAGTTGTGGTCACGTGTCAGGCCTTTGGACACGTAGCCCTACCCTAGGCGAACACGTAGACACGTGCACGAGTGGTGTTGTGTCGTGTGTCATGTCCTGGATCGACACACACGCGTGCACGAGACTGTGTGTCTGTGAGTGTTCGAATGGGTGTGGACACGTCGTGTCTTGTTTTAGTGGACACAAATTGTCATGTATGACACTTACACATGTGTACGACCAATTACCAACCTTTAATTTGATAATTGTTTGGATTTTAATTTGAATTTAGGGTATTCCTCTATTTTCTGATACTGTAGTGTTCTGTATATAGTTCGGAGTTTAATGTTAAATTAAAAGTTATATAATATTAATATTGATGATGTTTAAGATGTGTATCACCTGAGAATTATGTTGGCATAACTGAGAATCGATATTGATGCACGTTTCACCTGAGATTTTGAAATGTTTGTTAAACCTGAGTTTTGAAACATGATACATGAGTTTTTTTAATGATTCACCTGAGATCTTCAAATGCTATATAGAACCTGAGAACTCATATTGTGAACCTGAGTTAAATGTTAACATGAAACTGGATAATGAGTATTACATATGAATGACTGAAATGTTAAACCTTAGATTGTTTCAATAACTGAAAAACCTATGTGAAATCTGAGAACGTATGTAATAACCTAAGATTGACATAATATGTAACCTGTTTTCAAATACCATGTTAACCTGAGAATGAGGAATGAATATTGGACCTAAGTTTGTTAATGTATTAACTAAGTTTGCTTGATTCCTGAGTTGAACTAACATGAGCATTAGTGTTCACTGTTACCTTAATCTGATATTGAGTCTTGTAAGACTGAGTTTTTTATATATATCTGTACACTCACACTCTCATCCCACACACACATAGTGACCTGTCACACACACATACACATCCCTAACCCTCTATATATCTATGTATGTATGTATCTCTCTCTATATATGTAAATATGCATGTATGTATGTATGTATGTAAATAGCAATGTACATATATATGTATATATATATATATATATATTTTGACACACACATTTAACCCTTGTACACAGACAATATTTCATTTGACACTTGCCTATGTATATATAAATGCCTTTATATGAATGCCTATAATATGTATGCTTTATATACATTGAGTGTATATATGTATATATATATATATATGAAATGTGTGTTTGATAGCTTGTGTTAGCTTTGAAATTGTGTATGAGTGCTAGCTGTCACGACCCGCACCCACCGTGAGGGTACGAGTACGTAACAGCGCCCAGCCTAAGCCGCAGTGTCGGCGGTAGAACGCTGTTCTAGGTCATGAACTATAACTAACTAACATGAAATACTCTCCATAAGGAGGCCAACACAGAGGTACAACTCAATCACGATCTAGAGATAGAATATGGCACGATAAAATAGATAAGAAAAATCCTCAACTGAGGTACAACAGAAATGAAATACAAGTCTTATCATCTCTAAAAATATACAACTCTGAAAACAAGGACAACAGCTAAACATAAAAAGAAACAGTCTAAGCTATCTATACTATGCAAGGGTATCATCCTCAGCAGCTGCCTGAACCTCTCCAGGGGTCCAGGTCGCGAGTGTCATCTAGGCAAGCTCCAAAGTAAGGGGTGCAGGGTTCCTCATCATCCTCTGTAAAATTTTCAACAGGTCCAGTCAGGACGGGAGCGAGCACAATAAATTTTAGCAGTTCATAGCAGGTTAGAAAATATAATCATGCAGTAAAGTAAGATATAGATACTGAAGGAAATACAGTATGTAAACAGAGAGAGAACTGTAATAGAAATATCTACTATAAGTAGAGAGCTACCAGTGACTAGTGATTTAGAGCACAAAGTCGACATGTGAACTGCTTGATTTGTACATGGCTATACTAAAGAGGCGTACATGGCTATTCTACTTTGGAATTGTTCACATGGCTATTTATACTCCCCCGTACCCCCAACTAATACACAAGGATCCAACCAGGTTATGTTATGATTCTATGTAACAGCCCCCGAAGGGTGGTAAGCCCCCAAAGGGTGATATGCCCCCAAAGGGTGATAAGCCCCCAAAGGGTGATATGCCCCCGAAGGGTGGTAAGCCCCCAAAGGGTGATATGCCCCCGAAGGGTGGTACATAGTAGTCCCATAAATGGAGATTCTGATAGACCCAATAAATGGTATAAGGATTCAGAGAAGAGTCTGTGATCATATGAGTATATGTCACAAGTGATCAAAGAACCAAAGAAGCATATGATACGCCATGTAAGTGAAACGCACAGAACATAGAGTACCCGATGCTCCCTGAAGGGATAACATCTCAAGAAGGGATCCATATAGTACTAATCCGTGTGACCAACGTGACAGTATCAAGTAAAGTAATTTAATGCAGGAAATTATTCTAAGCAGGATATGAAATGATCAGAGAATGTACTCGCCTCGTATCTGAATGTCTGAAGTAAATGTACTGCCCGAGATGAGGTACCTGACTCCTATTTAGAGCAACACAAATCAAGATGTATACAGGGGATGATAAATGTAATCTACTATGCATCTGCATGCTGTCTAGGTCGAACTAGACTAAAGTCAACTCTTGGTCAACTCTGGTCAACTACACTAGTCAAACTAGGTCAACTAGGTCAAGACTGACTCAAACAAGTCTAATAAGTCTCACTAGGCCTAACCAAGCCTAGTCTAGCAATCACACACCAATCACAATGCTATACAAACTATCAACTTATTTATATATTTATTTACCACATTAATCAAGCCTATATTGTATTACCCATATTACATATCATTCATGCCTATCTTGCATACATATATTCATTTATCACCTTGTACATATATATATGTATCACTACATGTATATATATATAGAGATACTTACATACATATACCAATACATAAGTTACATGTTATATATATATATATATATATATATATATATATATATATATATATATATATATATATATATATATATATTACCATATATTAAAATACATATATAGAGAGATATAGTGGGTGATATATATATGAATGAAGTGTCAATGTGAAATGTTGTGTAGGAATACAATGTGTAATAGCAATGTGATAGAGGAGTGGTACATGAGAGGCCTGTGTGTTTACACATATGAACCTATGTAACAGGAAGGGTTTAAATAAAGGGTGTGTGACAGGAAGGTGGTGAGCTAGTATAGGCTGTGTTTGGACTGACACATGGGGTTAATAAGGACTGATTTCAGGGTGGTTAAGGGGCAGCTATGGGCTGATATTTAGGGGTGTACACAGGCTGGTTAAGGAGTGGATTTTGGACAGGTAATAGACTGATTTAGGATAGCTACATGTGGGCTGCTATGGGTTGAACATATATAGGCTACATACATGTGTATTCTCACATATATATTCATATACATAAGTATATATGCATAAACATGAAAGATAGGAAAAAAATGGAAAGGTGATTGTGTACTTGGGTGTGCGTGGAGTGACAAGAGGGTGTGTGTTAGATGCATGTGTGCTAATGTGTGTGTGTGAGTGAAGTGAGGCATGTGAAGGTAACATGAGGGGAATTACCTAGGTGTGTGTGTGTGTGAGTGATTGTAAAATCAGTGAGATGTGAGTGTGGGCTTGTGTGTGTAGAGGACAGTGAGGCCATTTACATAAGTGTGGATAAATATATGTGTTAAAACAGTGTAACAATTCAGATATCACATATTACTCAGAAATCAATTTAAACAGTTAAAACTCAGAAATCAGTTGACAGTTTCCCCCCTTCAAATCATTCTCAGATTTTTGAATCCCCACACATCCCAAAACAATTCAAAACCAAATACCAATCTCAGTTTTAAATATAACGCAAACAGTTCAAATAAACTCATGAACACACATAAAAACTAATTAAAAAGTCCCCACATTCCATTCAGTTTTATTAAACAGTGAACAACTCTGTGTGTGTGAGGGTGTAGGTTTTTACCTGTGTTCAAGTGTCAAGGTGTATCACTGAAGACAGGGAATACAAAACAGTGCAATGTGTCAAAGTGACAGTTAAGATTAATAGGTATTAGTGAACAATGGTGTACCTGTGCAAGCAAGGGCTATAAGTGAATGCAATATAGAGTGACTTGTGAAGAGTGTGCAGAATTCTCAGGTTTTCTGTAAACCTGGTAAATCTCAGTGTCATTAGGAATATCATAGCAATCTAACAGTTCAAAGTGTGAAATATTTCACCTGTGTAATATTAATCCATCAGTTCACATAGCAGTTCACACTTTTTTTCATTCCAACAATATCAAAATCCATTTTGAAATGCAAAACAAAAATCCAACTGTAAAATCAAACAACAACAACTAATACACATGTCCAGGATCCAAACTTGTTATTTTAATCATTAATCTCAGTATTAAACCAAAAACCAAGTCCTTAAATTCCCAAACAATCGAAATTAAATTCTGAAAATGAGAAGGACAGTGAGTATCAGAAATCGGGGTTTCATCCAATTTCGAATATCAAATCAACAACTAATAATTAATTTAGTAGGTTGGTAAACATCAAACACAATTGTGATAGTGTTATGGGTGTCCCCGTGTCCAAGAGTCTGGACACATTCGTGCCTAAACACAACACAGACATAGACACAGACACAAGCACTGTGCACTAGACAGTGTCGTACAAGCGTGCACGTGTCTGTAGAACACGACACACGACACGACACAACACGTGGGTGTGCACACGTGTACGCCTAGACTAGGGGGACGTGTACATGTGTCTGTATTGTGTCTACGTGAGTCATGTCAGGAGTACGAGACCCGTGTCAGTACGAGAATTTAGACTGGAAAAATCTCGTGCACGACCGTGCATGTGCAGTGCGGGCTCGATTGCTCCCAAACCATTCCACGATGTCCTACGAAACTTTGTAGGCCTCGTGTCAGTCATGTAGGGAGTCCCCATGTCAAATTTTGTGTGGTGAAGTGGCGTGTACAAGGCAAACCAGGACAAGGACAGTAGGGCACTGCCCGTGAGTGCTGCGAGCGTGTTCGTGTCCTATTTGGACACGGATACGGCTCGAAAACCAACTCAGTCCTGGGGGAAATTAGTAAACACATTTAAATCAACATTTTCATTCAAATACTTTTTCAAAAATAGCAATAAATTCCCTTTGTGACATTTCATCAAACACATGCATAGACACCTAGATACGACACCAAACGAACACGAATCAACACAAAACCAATACCTACGGCTAGGGGACACCTAGGGCTTCCTATTCATGCAAAGAAATCAAAAATCTATGGAAGGAATAGGAAGTTACCTATATGTGCAATTTGCAGGAAAAAGCTTCAAAAGGGGGTGGTTCTTCTTGATGGCCAAGTGCTCCAAATTGGTCCAAACCTGAGATTTCTCTCCATGGACATGAAATAGAGCTGGATTAGGAACTAATGCAAAAGACTAGAGTGGAAAAGGAATTAAAATGAATAATCTATGGGTTGGGGAAGAATGGACAAACCTCTTTCTTCAAAACTTAGAGAAATTAATAAAAGAGGCAAGAGCAAATGGAAGAGGCATTAAATAGTGTGTGAAATCCTAGGTTGGCTGCCATGGGCTGATTAGGATTAGGTTTGGTTCATGGTGTGGGCCTATGGGCTATTAAGCTTAAGTCACAAGTCATGACTTGTGAAATCATAAGCCATTTCTAATCAATTCAAATCCTATTTTCCCAAAATAAATTCTAACGGGTTAATTATCACTAACTTAAGTCAACCTAGGTTTCCATATCCTAATCTCATAGTCATGACCTAGGTTAGCCACTAGGTTAGTCTCCAAAGTCAACATAAGTCAAAGTCCACTAAAACACCAAAATCAATTATACTAAAAACCTCTAAAAATCACATTAATTATAATAAATCTAAATAATAAATAATAATTCCAAATAATTCCCAAAATTACAAAAATAACTAAAATACCCCTCAATCTAGAAATGATAAATGAAATACCCTAATCACATAGCTAGGCTCTAGGGTTACACTAGCAAGACACCAAATCATAAGTCAAGATTTAAAATAGTTTTAAATGATTAAAAATTACCAAAAATTATGTCATGATTTAAATATCATTAATAAATAATTAAAATCACAAAATTTCAAAATTACCCTCATTTGGAAAAACTGGGTGTTACAATCCTACCCACCTTATAAAAATTTCGTTCTCGAAATTAAGATGGTAGCAGTCCTTCTAGGTCAAACACTCCACAATCAAAGTCTCAAACATACCGTCAGATAATCATATACGTTTGTCCAAAATCATGATACTCAAAATCTTTGTCATGCTAGTGAGCAAGGCTACGATAATTACAGAGTCCTCGACTAAGGCACATACCTCTAGAATTATGGTATTTAAAATTTTTGCATTGTCGCATGCTTGGCAGCAAAAACCTTAAATTTCCACACCCGAGAAATACGTCCTAAATCTGACTATATGTCCTCACTATGCCAGCTAACACGACTATCGAAGATTCTAGATTCCATTACTGGGTGACCTAGCCCATATGATTAATCTCAGAAGAAATCAAACATAACACAAGAACAACATGACAAAATTGATAACTCAACAAGGAACAGAAGGAAACGAAATTTTAAGGCAGTTATAAGAGGCAATTGCAGAATTTGAGTCAAAAGAACGGAACCTGCAACTAGATCTCCAACGGCCTGAGCATCCTCGACTATCCTGGCGAAAGCTCGCCCTTGCTGGCCTCCCCTGGCCTACTGCTGATGCTGCATGTACCTCTAATGCTGAGTCGGTAAGGGTAATCCCCTCTGCTGGCCTACCGGGGCCCTAGCTTCTGCTCCCTGAGCTGTCTGTCCCGATGACTCGGGACACTCTCAGACGATGATCGCATCCTTCGCAAAGTAAACATCTGTCCAGCCTCTTCCGGCATTCGCCCCAATCGTGTCCTGGTCTCTTATAAAAAGGGCAAATGATAACAAGCTGCTGTCCCGGGGCCTGCTGCTGCTTCTGTAGCTGCTGCTCCTGCTGAAAGGGTACGCGGTCCTGAAACTGCCGCTGCTGAAGGTAGACCCTCGGCTGCTGGTACTGCTGCTGAAACTGTAGAGGTAGCATCTGCTGCTGAAACTATAGAGGTAGCATCTGCTGCTGAAACTGTAGAGGTAGCATCTGCTGCTGAAACTGTAGGGGTGGTATCTGCTGTGGATACTGTGGCTGAATCTGTAAGCGGGGCATCTGATGTGGATACTGCTGCTGAATCTGCAGGTGAGGCCTCTTGGCCGGGCCCGTACTGCCACTAGCTCCCTGAGTGTCCTGCATCCTCTTCTCCTTCAGCCCAAGATCGTCCTCCGCTGTCATGGCTCCTACCAGAATCTGCTCGAAGGTGGTATCGCGGTCGCTCTTGGTATATGACTTGATCTCTCCGATCAAACCCCTGCGGAACCTTCTCGCCTTCCCGACCTCGGTAAGATCCTCGATGAATCTGCTCAAATGGCTGAACCCTCCAGCGTACTCCTCAACGGTCTGGTTCCCCCGAACCAAACTCTCGAACTGTGCCTCCAAAGTACGGAGTGCTGTATCAGAAAAAAATTTCTCCTTGAACAGTTTCTTGAACGCTGCCCAAGTCTGACCGGCTGTACCAACCCTCGGGTCTGTCTGGTACCGGGTATGGGCCAAGTCCTGCTTCTGACTGGCGGCTGCCTTGATCTGTAATCCTGCTGGTATCTGTGCCAATCAGAATATCTGCTCAATGTGCTCTATCCAATCGTCAGCGTATATGATGCCCTCTGTACCCTTAAAGTCTCGGGGTCCCATCTTCTTGAAGGAATGGATGTCTGGCGTCCTCGGCTGATACGACTGCATCTGGCCTCCCTGTGGCTGAGCAGCCACCAGCTCCACTGTCGTCCTGACCAACTGGTGAGTATCTTGTATGCTCTGTCAGATATCAGCAGACTGGCTCTGCTGTATCTGCTGCTGAAACTCCAAGAATCGCTGGAAGAGGGTAAACATCTGAGCCGCATCTACTGTCCCTGAAGGTAACTGCTGCTGAGTCATATCTGGAATGACGGAGGAAGACCTCCGGATAGGTAGAGGTGCACTCCCAAAAGCTGCAGAAGCTCCTATATGAGCAGAAATAGGGGGTACTGTGGTTCCAGCGTCCACAATCGGGCGAGGGGTGGTAGGCCTCTCACCAGCGTCTGCTGGGCCAGAGCGATGCGATCGTGTCTCGATCACCATCCTGGAGACAGATCAAACAAGGAATCAATACTGAGATAGAAACGATAATTCAAGAGAGGACAGTTATTCAAGGAAGCAATCTTCAACGGGAATTTAGATGACAGGAATCCAGTTGAGAGTTTTTCCTAATGTGATTGAGTACCTCAAAATAATCTAAATCCTACTGCAGGCTGTAGTGGTACTCTAGTTCGAATACCACTACACAAACTCGACCTGCATGGGCCACCACTAAAAATGTGTCACGACCCGCACCCACCGTGAGGGTACGAGTACGTAACAGCGCCTAGCCTACGCCGTAGTGTCGACGGTAGAACGCTGTTCTAGGTCATGAACTATAACTAACTAACATGAAATACTCTCCATAAGGAGGCCAACACATAGGTACAACTCAATCACGATCTAGAGATAGAATATGGCACGATAAAATAGATAAGAAAAATCCTCAACTGAGGTACAACAGAAATGAAATACAAGTCTTATCATCTCTAAAAATATACAACTGTGAAAACAAGGACAACAGCTAAACATGAAAAGAAACAGTCTAAGCTATCTATACTATGCAAGGGTATCATCCTCAGCAGCTGCCTGAACCTCCCCAGGGGTCCAGGTCGCGAGTGTCATCTAGGCAAGCTCCAAAGTAAGGGGTGCAGGGTTCCTCATCAACCTCTGTAAAATTTTCAACAGGTCCAGTCAGGACGGGAGTGAGCACAATACATCTCAGCAGTTCATAGCAGGTTAGAAAATATAATCATGCAGTAAAGTAAGATATAGATACTGAAGGAAATACAGTATATAAACAGAGAGAGAACTGTAATAGAAATATCTACTATAAGTAGAGAGCTACCAGTGACTAGTGATTTAGAGCATAAAGTCGACATGTGAATGGCTTGATTTGTACATGGCTATACTAAAGAGACGTACATGGCTATTCTACTTTGAAATTATTCATATGGCTATTTATACTCCCCCGTACCCCCAACTAATACACAAGGATCCAACCAGGTTATGTTATGATTCTATGTAACAGCCCCCGAAGGGTGGTAAGCCCCAAAAGGGTGATATGCCCCCGAAGGGTGGTAAACCCCCAAAGGGTGATATGCCCCTGAAGGGTGGTAAGCCCCCAAAGGGTGATATACCCCCGAAGGGTGGTACATAGTAGTCCCATAAATGGAGATTCTGATAGACCCAATTAATGGGATAAGGATTCAGAGAAGACTCTGTGATCATATGAGTATATGTCACAAGTGATCAAAGAACCAAAGAAGCATATGATACGTTATGTAAGTGAAACGCACAGAACATAGAGTACCCGATGCTCCCTGAAGGGATAACATCTCAAGAAGGGATCCATATAGTACTAATCTATGTGACCAACGTGACAGTATCAAGTAAAGTAATTTAATGCAGGAAATAATTCTAAGCAGGATATGAAATAATCAGAGAATGTACTCGCCTCGTATCTGAATGTCTGAAGTAAATGTACTGTCCGAGATGAGGTACCTGACTCCTATTTAGAGCAACACAAATCAAGATGTATACAGGGGATGATAAATATAATCTACTATGCATCTGCATGCTGTCTAGGTCGAACTAGACTAAAGTCAACTCTTGGTCAACTCTGGTCAACTACACTAGTCAAACTAGGTCAACTAGGTCAAGACTGACTCAAACAAGTCTAATAAGTCTCATTAGGCCTAACCAAGCCTAGTCTAGCAATCACACACCAATCACAATGCTATACAAACTATCAACTTATTTATATATTTATTTACCACATTAATCAAGCCTATATTGTATTACCCATATTACATATCATTTCTGCCTACCTTGCATACATACATTCATTTATTACCTTGTATATATATATATGTATCACTACATGTATATATATAGAGATACTTACATACATATACCAACACATAAGTTACATGTTATATATATATATATATATATATATATATATATATATATATATATATATATATATATATATATTACTATATATCAAAATACATATATAGAGAGATATAGTGGGTGATATATATATATGAATGAAGTGTCCAGGTGAAATGTTGTGTGGGAATACAATGTGTAATAGCAATGTGATAGAGGAGTGGAACATGAGAGGCCTGTGTGTTTACACATATGAACCTATGTAACAGGAAGGGTTTAAATAAAGGGTGTGTGACAGGAAGGTGGGGAGCTAGTATAGGCTATGTTTGGACTGACACATGGGGTTAATAAGGACTGATTTCAGGGTGGTTAAGGGGCACCTATGGGATGATGTTTAGGGGTGTACACAGGCTGGTTAAGGTGTGGATTTTGGACAGGTAATAGACTGATTTGGGATAGCTACATATGGGCTGCTATGGGTTGAACATATATAGGCTACATACATGTGTATTCTGACATATATATTCATATACATATGTATATATGCATATACATGAAAGATAGAAAAAAATGGAAAGGTGATTGTGTACTTGGGTGTGCGTGGAGTGACAAGAGGGTGTGTGTTAGATGCATGTGTGCTAATGTGTGTGTGTGAGTGAAGTGAGGCATGTGAGGATAACATGAGGGGAATTACCTAGGTGTGTGTGTGTGAGTGATTATAAAATCAGTGAGATGTGAGTGTGGGCTTGTGTGTGTAGAGGACAGTGAGGCCATTTACATAAGTGTGGATAAATATATGTGTTAAAACAGTGTAACAATTCAGATATCACATATTAACTCAGAAATCAATTTAAACAGTTAAAACTCAGAAATCAGTTAACAGTTTCCCCCTTCAAATCATTCTCAGATTTTTGAATCCCCACACATCCCAAAACAGTTCAAAACCAAATTCCAATCTCAGTTTTAAATATAACTCAAACAGTTCAAATAAACTCATGAACACACATAAAAACTAATTAAAAAGTCCCCACATTCCATTCAGTTTTATTAAACAGTGAACAACTCTGTTTGTGTGAGGGTGTAGGTTTTTACCTGTGTTCAAGTGTCAAGGTGTATCACTGAAGATAGGGAATACAAAACAGTGCAATGTGTCAAAGTGACAGTTAAGATTAATAGGTATTAGTGAACAATGGTGTACCTGTGCAAGCAAGGGCTATAAGTGAATGCAATGTTGAGTGACTTGTGAAGAGTATGCAGAATTCTCAGGTTTTCTGTAAACCTGGTAAATCTCAGTGTCATCAGGAATATCATGGCAATCTAACAGTTCAAAGTGTGAAATATTTCACCTGTGTAATATTAATCCATCAGTTCACATAACAGTTCACACTTTTTTCATTCCAACAATGTCAAAATCTATTTTGAAATGCAAAACAAAAATCCAACTGTAAAATCAACCAACAACAACTAATACACATGTCCAGGATCCAAACTTGTTATTTTAATCATTAATCTCAGTATTAAACCAACAACCAAGTCCTTAAATTCCCAAACAATCGAAATTAAATTCTGAAAATGAGAAGTACAGTGAGTATCAGAAATAGGGGTTTCATCCAATTTCGAATATCAAATCAACAACCAATAATTAATTTAGTAGGTTGGTAAACATCAAACACATATGTGATAGTGTCATGGGTGTCCCCGTGTCCAAGAGTCTGGACACATTCGTGTCTAAACACAACACAGACACAAGCACTGTGCACTAGACAGTGTCGTGCATGCGTGCACGTGTCTGTAGAACACAATGCACGACATGACACAACACATGGGTGTGCATATGTGTACGCTTAGACTAGGGGGACGTGTACATGTGTCTGTATCGTGTCTACGTGAGTCGTGTCAGGAGTACGAGACCCCTGTCAGTGCGAGAATTTAGACTGGAAAAATCTCGTACACGACCGTGCATGTGCAGTGCGGGCTCGATTGCTCCCAAACCATTCAACGAGGTCCTACGAAACTTTGTAGGCCTCGTGTCAGTCATGTAGGGAGTCCCCATGTCAAATTTTGTGTGGTGAAGTGGCGTGTCCAAGGCAAACCAGGACACGGACAGCAGGGCACTGCCCGTGAGTGCTGCGAGCGTGTTCGTGTCCTATTTAGACACGGACACGGCTCAAAAACTAACTCAGTCCTGGGGGAAATTAGTAAACATATTTAAATCAATATTTTCATTCAAATACTTTTTCAAAAATAGCAATAAATTCCCTTTGTGACATTTCATCAAACACATGCATAGACACCTAGATACGTGTCCGATACGGACACCAAACGAACACGAATCGACACAAAACCAATACCTACGGCTAGGTGACACCTATGGCTTCCTATTCATGTAAAGAAATCAAAAATCTATGGAAGGAATAGGAAGTTACCTATATGTGCAATTTGCATGAAAAAGCTTTATAAGGGGTAGTTCTTCTTGATGGCCAAGTGCTCCAAATTGGTCCAAACCTGAGATTTCTCTCCATGGACATGAAATAGAGCTGGATTAGGAACTAATGCAAAAGACTAGAGTGGAAAAGGAATTAAAATGAATAATCTATGGGTTGGGGAAGAATGGACAAACCTCTTTCTTCAAAACTTGGAGAAATTAATAAAAGAGGCAAGAGCAAATGGAAGAGGCATTAAATAGGGTGTGAAACCCTAGGTTGGCTGCCATGGGTGGATTAGGATTAGGTTTGGTTCATGGTGTGGGCCTATGGGCTATTAAGCTTAAGTCACAAGTCATGACTTGTGAAATCACAAACCATTTCTAATCAATTCAAATCCTATTTTCCCAAAATAAATTCTAATGGGTTAATTATCACTAACTTAAGTCAACCTAGGTTTCCATATCCTAATCTCATAGTCATGACCTAGGTTAGCCACTAGGTTAGTCTCCAAAGTCAACATAAGTCAAAGTCCACTAAAACACCAAAATCAATTATACTAAAAACCTCTAAAAATCACATTAATTATAATAAATCTAAATAATAAATAATAATTCCAAATAATTCCCAAAATTACAAAAATGACTAAAATACTTTTCAATCTAGAAATAATAAATGAAATACCCTAATCACATAGCTAGGCTCTAGGGTTACACTAGCAAGACACCAAATCATAAGTCAAGATTTAAAATAGTTTTAAATGATTAAAAATTACCAAAAATTATGTCATGATTTAAATATCATTAATAAATAATTAAAATCACAAAATTTTAAAATTACCCTCATTTGGAAAAATTGGGTGTTACACTAGCCTAGGCTTGGTTAGGCTTAGTAAGACTTGATTGGACTAGGATTGACCTAGTTGACCTAGTTTGACTAGTGTAGTTGACCAAAGTTGACCAAGAGTTGACTTTGGCCTAGATGACCTAGAAATCATATAGAATGCATTGTAATCTTCAGTATTACCATTCTGGACATGTTGTGACCTGTGTTGCTTTGTTTAGGACTCATCTACTTTGTCTGGACATATATATTCATCGGATACTCAGGATTCCAGGCGAGTACATTCTCTGACTGTTTTATACTTGATAGGATTTACATTTATGCTCTAGATTACTTTACTTGATGCTGTCACATTGTTAACACGGATTGGTACTATCTGGATCCCTTCATAAGATGTTATCCTCCTCGAGAGCATCGGGTTACAGTATGTCATGTGCGTTTCACTTTCATCATGTACTCCGGTGCTTTCACCATTCATATGCACTCTTGTGATGCATGTACTCTCATGTTCACGGAGCTCCCATGTATACATTCATGTGCACCCATTTATGGGCCTTCATGTGATATCATGTGCAATAACATAACCTGTCTGGATCCTTGTGTATTGATTGGGGTACGGAAGAGTATAAATGGTCATGTGAATAATTCCAAAGTAGTATACTCATGTGCAAACTCTTAGATTACTCATGTGCATATTCAAGCCGTTCATAAGTCTATCTTGTACTCTACATCACTAGCCACTGTTAGCTCTTTACTTATAGTAGATATTTATTTACAGTCATCTCTTTTACTTCATATATTTCCCAGTATTTCATGTATCTTAATCTATAGCATATTTACATATCCTGTCATATTATGAACTGCGTGAGATTTATTATGCTCGCTCCTGTCCTGACTGGACCTGTTAAAAATATTACAGATGACAACGAGGAGTTCTGTCCTACATACTATGTAGCAGCCTTAGACGACACCTGCGACTTGGATCTTCAGGGTCCAAGTCGCAGTATATGCTGATACCCCCATAGATTAGGCTTTATCTTATTTCCAGTTGTTATCTCATTTGGATACTCATTGTATAAATCTGAGATTTTGTGATGTTTGGATATTGTGGAGTTGTTATCTTAGACACTTAGACTCTCTCTCTCTCTCATTTGTATTTCATTGTGGATTCAGATCTTATCTATCTATCTATCTATCTATCTATCTGTCTATCTTATCGTACTTTGTACCTTAGCTTTGATTGAGTTGTACATTTCTATATTGTCCTCCATTCGTAGAGTATCTATCTAACCTAGGACATCGTTCTACCGCCGACACTGCGGCGTAGGCTGGACGTACCCAATTCTCGTGCCCCTACACTGGGTGCGGGTCGTGACAGAAATAAATTAAACCAATTGAAGGGAAATGAGATCGGTTAGGTTGTTTATATACCCGTGAAATCCGTTCGAGAAACGGACGAACGTGGATAGAGAAAACTTGATGCGAAGTAGGCGCTGCTGCTATTACTGCTGCTGCTGCAACTTCGTGAGCGCGCGCATGTAGCTATGTTCGACGGCGCTCCAGAGTACGGCAGCGTCGTGCGGCTGCTGGAGTGGCCGCCCAAGGCTGGGCGTAGGTTTGGGTTTGGGTTTCGATCACAACCTCTCTCTATCTCTCTCGCGAATATATAGAAGGTCCGGGGTCAGGTTTTCGGCTGAAGCCTAAAGGCTTGGGTTTCTGTGGGTTTTAGGAAAAGGGGGGTGCTCGGCCTAAGCTGCTGTGTGCGTGTGTGTGGGTTTGTGTGTGTTGGTGTTGTGGTTTTGGCTTTGTTATTTGTAACGCTCCAGTCCCAAAACACGTAGGACTAGGAACATAGACATGCCAGTCGTATAGTATATATTCGTAAGCTGTAAAATATAGTAAAACCATGACTAATCTCATCCACACAAAATAAAAGATATCATATAATGATAATAAATTGTCTTGATACAATATGTTGGGCAGAGACAAATCCACTACCAACAAGTAAAGAAAAATACATGGAAAATGAAATGAGTTTGGCGAGCAAAACGAAGATGATCTAGGTGCAATTATTCTCGAAGAAATAGTGTCGATCATGGCCACGGTTAGAACACCTGCGAAAGACAAGGGTACACACCTGGCGAGATAACCAGGTCATCAGAGGGACGTAACAAGACACATAATATCATGCCAATAAACTGAATAATAAAGCTCAACAGAAAAGTATGCATGAGTAAGGTTCCTAACCATTCTATGTGATATGTACTATGAGTACAACGTTCTATGCAGGAGCTGTAACGGATTCACGCAAGCAAGTAATAAAGAGTGGCCGTCAAGTAGTGCTCATACGAGACGCTATCGGCCAGGGCAGAAGGTAGTGCTCATAAGAGTCACCCTCGGCCCAAAACGTGTGTAAAAAAATAAATGTAGCCCCTACGCTAATATCTGTCCCCTCTTCCCAATGATACTATACATGTGTCGACTCCACGATACTGTTTAATCCTTAATAACTGCCAAGTCTTCTACACAAATCTAGTAGCAGTTGTATCCTAACGTACGGCCTGTACGCACCAATGATCAGTCAGCACGCAAGTCCGCATCTATATGCGACTCACAACTCGCGCACAATCCGTGGTACATCGTGACAGTTTATAAGATGCACTAAACATACGGTGGTCCCTTAACTCTAAGCCAATTGCATAAAGTATAATAATTTGCATCTATATATAGTTTTGAAAGAACAACATAAAGAAAAAGCATGCATGATATTGAGCAAGAAATTAAACAGTAAAGGCAAGGTATCTTGCCTGGTGGTGACGCCTGGTATGGTGCGACGATCCGACAAGTTCAGTTTTGTCCAATAGCCGAAGTCGATGTGTAAGGGTCCGAAATTCACAAGAAGATAGAAAGACACGATTTAGTCATGATTGGTGACGATAATGAAAGAGAGTTTGTAGTGTAGTATACTAGATTTTTATTAATCATGGTATGTTTTTAGGAAAATACTAAAATGAAAAATGGTTTTTAGGCAAAATACTCTAAGTTGGAAAATATAATTTTAGGTAGAATACTAAAATATGTTTTTAGATAAATATTTAAAAAATATTATTAAATTATTTAGGCAAAAAAAAACAATATCTTTGTCAAAAATATATTATTTTTAGATACTGCACATAAGCTAGAAGAATATTTTAGAGTTAAAACTAACTTTGAGATTTATGTATTTCTTAAACATATTTTTTTCACTAATAGTATTTATATATAACAATTAATAAAATATGAATAGTACTAATAATAATAATAATAATAATAATAATAATAATAATAATAATAATAATAATAATAATAACTATTATAAGAATTAATTTTTTTTACTAACAATAAACTAATTAATATATACTGGCAAGCATAATAAGCCATCTGTTCTCTAGAAATGTTTTAAAAGCATGAGAGAAAGAAAGAGAGAGGAGGAAATAGGGGGTTTGAGAGTGACTCACACAGGGGGGGTTTCGAAGTTCGCCGGCGACGTTGGTCGGCCGGCTCCGGCGTTGGAACGGAAGGAGGTGGCGGCTACAGGCTCTGGTGGGAGGAGACGCTGCTTGGGAGGAGACGGTGGGGCGGGCGGCGCTGGGGTCTCGAGCGGCGGCGGATGGGAACGGTCGGTTGCGTGGTTTGGGGCGGTGCGCTCCGGGCGATGGGGGCGATCGGCGGAGGGCGACTGGGCAGTGTCCGCCGGTCGGGGAGGCGGTCTGTTGCTGGGGCTTGGTCGCCGACAAGGAGAGGAACGACAGAGTTGGGGTCTCGAGGTGCGGTGAGGGAGAGTTCGTGGTACGGCGGGGATGCTCGCCAGCAGGCGGCGGCGGCGGAGAGGTCCCGGGCGGAGGATGGGCTGCTCCGGCACGGTGGGATCTAGGCGGCGACGGCGGTAGCTCCGGCAACATGGGGGGCGGGTCGGCTGCGCGACCTAGGCGCAGACCTCGGGGTGGTCGAGGCGGAGGTTAGGCTTTCTTTCCTTCCTCTTTTGGTGTGCTGGGTTTTGGGTTTGGACGGCAGTGTCCTGGCGAGAGGGTGGCCGAACACGGTAATGGAGGTGGTGGTGATGACGAAGAGGGTGGTTGTTCGGCTGTGGTGGTGGCCGGGAAGCAAGGGATAGGGTTTTTGGTGGCGGATCGGCTCTGGAGGTGATGGCGTCGACGGTGGTTGCGGTAAAGGGGAACGCTGTTGGTGGTGGTGAGCCGGGGAGATGACAGGAAGGTGATGCGGTGTTGGATGTATCGTGCCGGGGTTGTGTCCCGACACAAGGTGGGCGTCCGGTTTGTCGGACGGAAAAATGTATTTATAAAAATAAAATATAGTGGATGGAGAATGGCGACACCGACACGATGCACGAATTTGATAGAAAATTTATGGATGAGTACCTCTCCTTATATAGGAGGTGGAAATTCCCAGTTGGATATAGATTAGGATAGTTTAAATTCCCCAAGAGATAAATTCAAATTAAATCAATAAAAATCAAATCTAAATTCAAATTAATTTCTAATTTAAATCTAGATAATCTAAACTCCAATTAAATATAAATTCTACCTTTAAACTTTTTAAATTAAACCATAAAATCAAATCAAGATTTAAAATGGCCACAATAATTTTCAAATATATTTTCCAAAAATACCAATAATAATAATTTCGAAAATAATAAATATTTTTAAATATCTTTGAATAATAAAATATTAATATCAATAAATTCGAAAAAAAGAATTATATATATGAATTTTAAATTTATGTACCTCGTATAAATGAATATTTGCATAATACCTCATTTTCAAAATTACTATTTATAAAACCTTTCATAATGTAAAATAAAGAGTTGGAAATTCCAATATGACGTATTTTACAACTTTAAATAATCGAATATATTTATTATTTATTATTTGAAAAACCAAGCTTCTAAAATAAAATGTTTTACAAAAATATGTACCTCGCACATATTTGCACTCGACGAGTCATACGAAAATTTGAACTCATACGCGACGTTCAATACTACAAATTTCGTACACGACGTATAATACGACTATGCGACGTACAATTATAAAAAAAATTTAAAACTCAATTTATATAAAAAATTAAAGTAGAAATTTAGGGATTTTACATCGTACCCAACTTAAAAGAATTTCGTCATCGAAGTTAAGACTTAGTAGAGGGGTGAGAAGAAAATTCAATTCACAACGTTCAACGAAAGATGCATTAGGAAGTCAAGATTTCCATAAAGGCGAGAATAATCATGGGTTAACGCAAGAATGAAAAATGAGCAAGGTTTAAAGTTAGAACATGCGATTAAGGTTAGCGGGGTAACTAGAGGGAATAGATTAGAGGCCTTAAAAATAGGGTTTCTTGAGAGTCGGTTGATTAAGGGATTGATTAGGGTCACTCCTAATCTTAAGCGATTAGAAGGTCACGATAGTAAATATAGGGCCACGAAAATGGACGATTAGTTAAGACATGGATATAGTCACATGGAACGGTAATGGTCATAATCGGTAGGAGGGCTAGAGGAAATTCAAGTACAAGCATCTTCGCTCTTCTAAAGTAGGTGAAGGCGAATGCAATATAAAGTTCAAGGATGATATTATCGAATACGAATACGCGGTTCAAAGACGATGGAAAAATTTTAAGTAGAATTGTCAAGGCAGTCGCGGACGAGACTCTAGGGCAAGTTTGACTATGTCTCCATACGCGTAGAATAATATATGAAAAGCGAACCAAAGTGCAATAGGTTGATCAGACCATCATGCACTGATTAGACAGTATGTTAGTGGGAGCGACCCAATAAAACATGTCATGATCAAGCTTGATAAGAAAATAAGCTTGCAAAATTTATGCTAAGTTAACATTAAAAATAGTCAAAGTATAAGTAAGGGACCATGATAAAGGGATTTAAATAGTCCAAGATTCTTTAAAATCAAATCTTGCCCAAAGTTTGGGCCTATACAGTCGGCCTGGTTGACTGAATAAGTTAGGGTCCACTGAATTCTATGGTCTAAGTGAACCTATCAAAGTGGTCCAAAAAAAATATTGGTTAAGTCGTAAGATATTCAACCCAACTTATAAGAGTTAAACTAGTAATGTAAAGGGGTCAATGGGTCAAGCAATCAAGGTAAAGCCCAAGTCAAGCGTTTTAAGGAGTCGGATAGAACACAATCACACATTGGGTGGAAAGAATTAGTCAAGGTTGAGTCTTTATCCGCAGGCTAGAAAATATATTACTTTTAATGGTAAAGATTTGAGTTTAGTCCTTATGACCCGAAAGTCGTGTTAAGAAAATAGAGTACAAGGGGTGTATTTTAGTGGAACAAGATATATCTACATGAATGTGGGCTCGTCTAGGTCTTGTATATAAAATTTATTGGATGAAAAAGTCTAGTGTGTTGGCCCAATGATTGTATCATATTTTTGAATATAGTTAATCTGTTAAGTTTAACATTTCATTATCACTAATCTTCATACCATCAGTATAGCATTTCTACTTCTACTTATATATGTGGTGATATGTGCCTATTGTTTTACATATTAGTGATACTAGTTTTCATTATGGTATCACTAATACTTATGCTATCACTATTGTAAGCATTGTCCTAATATGCCTTAAACTTGATACATAGTATATTGCTTTGTTCGTCTAACATGTACTTGCAGAAAAAGCAATAAACAAGATCAAACATGGACATATGCAAGAAGAAATCAAGATGGGCCAAAGACGATGGTCTCCTACAAGATTTTTCTGAACCACCTGACGAAATCTCCGGAGCCACGCACTCGGGGGTTCCGTTGACCGTCAAGGAAGAAGTTGCCGTCAAGGAAGAAGCCAACATCTATCAAAGAAAGAAGCCAAGCCAGGCCATCATCATTTCAAGACTCTGAAGAAGCCTACTCCTACTACAATATATTTGGAGTCTATAATGAGTCTTATGAATCATTGTAAACACAAGAAATAGATGACAAAATCGAAAGCTAGGGTAAAAAATAACCCAGGACAATCTTCGAAATCCTGGCGGATAATCCGACGGATCTCCGCAGAAATCCGACGGAAGATCCGAATGGTCTCACAGAATACTTTCTGGGAGTATTCGGATTATCCGGCGGAAAACCGCAGAATTCCGGCAGATTTTTTGCCATATGACCGTTTGCATTCCAACGGTCGGATTTTACGAATGATTGATCCCAACGGCTCTATTTATAGTCGTTGGATTATACAGGCGGATGATCCGACAGATTTTTGCAGAAATCCGGCGGATGATCCGTCAGCCTATGAAAGTTGTATTATTGCACTTTCCTTTGCTTTGGTTATAAATAGCCTTGAACCCCTTCATTCAAGGTTGATGCTTTGAGCCTAAAAATTTCTAAACCACCAAAGCTTATCCACAAACAACTCTACAAAGTTTTCATTTGCCATCCATAAATTGTGTTAGAGTTATTTGAGTTGAAAAGTGAGATCTTCATCTTATTGTATAAGGAGATCAAAACCTATTGTGAAAGGTTGAAGTTGGAGAGTCTTCGTATCCAAACTCTCGGTTGAAGTTGGAGAGTCTTCGTATCCAAACTCTCGGTTGAAGTCGGAGAGGCCTTCGGATTAAAGCTCTCGTGTAAGAAGTTGGCGAGTTCTTCGGATCCAAACTCGTATGTAACTATTTGCTCAAATAGTGGATTAAATCCGGAGAGAGTTCCGAGACTGGATTGCCTCTAGGGAGGATACCAGGATACATTGGGTGTCGGTATTGTTATTGCTTCTTCTCTTGCACTTATATTTTTAAATTACTAATTAGCTTGTGCTAAGTGCTTGATTAGTTAACTTGACCCTATTCACCCCCCTCTAGGGTTCCTTCAATTGGTATCAGAGCAAGGACTCTATTGTTAGGCTTAACATCCTTAGAGTAGATTCTTATTAATTTTTCTATGGCATCGTATTCCTCCTCCTCCGATAAAGATGGTTTTATTTCTAGTAGCATAGACAATCTTGTTTCTTCTAAATGCAAGAAATGCTCTAAGTGGAAAGCCATGGCTAAACAATTCTTAGAGATTCTTGACAACCTTCATTCTACAAATGAAGAACTTTCAGAAAAGGTTATTCATTTAGAAGAATCTAATGAGTTTTTGAGAAATAAAAACAATGATTTATTATCTAGACTTGATTCTCAAAACTCATCTTGTGTTTCTTTAAAGAGTTTGAATGAGATTTTAATTTTGAAAATTAAATCTCTTTCCTCATCAATAGAAGATCTCAAGACTCAATCACATGAGTTATCTTATTTGTATGATTCTTCTATTGATGCTTTAAAGAAACAAAATGATGCTTTTATCTCTAGAATTGCTTTATTTGAAAAAGAAAATTATGCCTTAAATGCTAAATTTGATTCTCTTTTTGTTTGCATGATGATTTGCTATTAGAACATAATATTCTTAAAACCAAATCTTCCCATGCTCACTCTAGAGACATTCATCATTCTAGTATGTCACATGTTCATAACCATGCTTATTCTGATATATGTGCACATACCAGCATTAGATGCTTCTATTGCTCTCGTATTAGACACATGAGCTTTACATGCCCTATTCGTTGGACCTTCACTACTAATGCTAGAGTAAGTGCTATATGGGTCCCTAAAGCTAATAAATGTGGATCCAAGTTTATTTGGATACCAAAGTCTTCATCTAATATTGTAGGTGAAGCTTCTTGTATCAGGACATAGCATTGAGGAGCATGTTGGTGGTTGCAAAGCTCAAATGTCATCTTCCAAGCAATTGCACCAACACAAGCGTGGCCACTAGAGCCACTTTGGTAACATGCTAATCGTTTCTCTTTAAATTGTTTATATTTATAGAATCTAGCATATTTTTCTTGATGTCTTGCTACTAGCTCATATTGATATCCTTCAGTTGCCTTCTATATAAATCAATGTGAGATACAATACTAGCATGCTTAGTTAATTTTCTTATTAATTCTTTTATCTAGCATGACTAGTTACTCAGCTTAAATGATTAGTTCACACTATGTAGTTTATCACTCATTTTCTATTAAGTGTGACACATTTGATTTATGTATGCTTGTTATTCTTAATCTCTATATTATGAAGCATGCATATCACTCTAGTCCATAGGAGCTTGATTTTGATTTGAGTTAATATGATTTTAACTCTCCGTCTCTAAAGTTTTTGAGGATAGTTGCTTCTTACCGATTTCTCTTTAATATGTAATATTTACTTTAAATCAGTATTTGTGAATATATATGTTTAACACAAGCTTCTTATCACTTGACAAGTATACACTTATACTTCCATTTTAACCTTGTGCTTTCATAATATATTTATTATTGATTATCATACTTTATCTTGATTATCTTCTTGAGAATCAATTATGTCTTTGCCTAATGAAGTTTATTTATACATGTTTTTGAATTTGTAATGGTTTTTCAAATATTCATTAAGGATACATGACTATATACATTAAATTTCCATCTACATATAGTTCATGTATCTCTTATATTGATATCTATTTTTGTATAAATACCTTTATGTAGGCATATGAGTTAAGCTAAAATTTTATATTAACTTGAAGAGTATTTATTCATACTTGTTACTTTCAAACTTGTGCTTAACTCATACTCTAGCTATTGATTCTTTTGATCAAATTTGTGTATCTCTTTTTGAATCAATAAGCTTCTTCCTTAAAGCTTTCTTTTAATGATGTCTTTTTAGCTTTTTAGTTGACTTTATGGTCTCTTGATTCTTGAATCTTCTCATGTATGCCTATTTATATATATAGTTTTAACTATGTGATTCTTAACTTTTCATATGTATTTATTTTATACCTTTAAGTTGGGATGTTGATATAAATCTTTATTAGTGTCTTGTTCATGACTATTTATGAAATTTCTTTTAAGGATCACATGTTTTTGTGCCTTACCTTGTATGTTGATTTTACCTATTTAATTAGTGCATATTTTCTAGTCTATATCTTTTTACTTTTCTTTGGTGCACTATGAAAGATCTTTGAAAATTTGATTTTATAGAGAGATGAAAATCCGACGGATTTTTGGTATAATCCGGCGGATCATCCGACTGCAAACAGCAAGTCTGTGAGCAATAGTTCGGATCATCCGTCGGACTTCCGCTGAAATCCGACGGATAATCCGATCAGCTTTCCTATTTTTAATGTGCTTTCCTTGCTCATTCCTTGGGTTTATGCTTCTTTGGAATTATTGTTTCCCAATGATGTTGTTGTAGCACATGAGAATTCATGTAATTGATACATCATATGTCTTATGTCCTTAGCTACTATGGTTTGAGCTTTTGGTTAGAGATCTCCCATTTCTAGATAATACTCTTATTTCATAATAGCTATAATATTTTGCATTCTCTAGATCGATCCATTGTTTCATTATCTTGGGTTAATCTCTATACTTGGCAAAGAGATTTATTTTATTTGTGTTTACATGAATATCTCTTTTGGCCTATACTTGATAAGAGTCTAATTCTTTTTATTTTGTTGTCTTATACTCTTATCCTTGCTTAATAAAGAGTCTACAAATCATTTTGATCATTCAAAATGTTTTATACTTATTGAGAACTCTTTGTTTAAGAAAGTATTTTTAGTGTTAGTGACTTAAGATTTAATGAGCACATTTATCTTGTTAATGGCTTCCCTCATTAATCTTATTTGGATTATATAGTTTGCTTATTGTGGTATATTATTAAGCTATATAATTTTGGCTCACTTTTACACATCTAACTATATTCCTATACTTCAATCTATATATGATATGCTAGTTTACAAAAATAAGATATGTGATATGCCTGATCTCTAAAACTAGTTTTACAAATTCTTTATTAGATCTTATTTTCTCTTAGAAGTTTGTGATTTTTTGTTTTAACTTTCTTCCATACTAGTCATTAGCAAGTCTCTCTTAAATTTCTCTCACTTTTTGAGTCATGATTTTATCGTATTATCACTACATCTCTTTAGATTGAATGTGTGATCATTTTGAGATTGACTCTTTTCCATATTTTTTATTGATCTGTAAGATTCTTTATAAATATGGATTTTGAATTTTCTCTTGATGAGATTTATCATTGGATCATGTTTATTCATTTGTTTTCTTTATGAATGATCCTAATGATTAAGTAGTCTTAAATTATCTAGTTATGAGATTATCAAGTTAATTTATTACTCTACTTTGACTACTCATGGTTTATCACATATGACCTTTACTATTTGAACTTTATGGGTTATTAATTTACCATTAGTAAGGTTTGGATTTATCCGTTGTTGGATAAATATATGGTACAACATACCTAGTCCATGCAAAGTAATAAATTGGTTGATTCTTTCTTGATTAGATAATCATGGACATGATATTTGAGGTTTATTTTTATTTTATTTTTGAACGATATTTTGACTCTCATCATGATTGATTTAACTGTCCTTATTCTTTTTCATGATAACATCTTTCTCAAAAGGTAACATACATTAATATATCATATTTAAATATGAGTTACTTCTACATAGGTTAGTGTATGTCATCTTTTGATTACATGTGCTAAATTAGAATATTCTTTTGATTTCTCATCTTTAGTAAGTATTAATTGGATATCTCTTCTTAACTAAAGATGACATTATTCATTTTATGACGATTTTATAGTCTTATATGCATTGAGCAAGGGGGAGAAAACCATAGTTGATTTACCCCTAGATTTTGATGCTATAAGTGCTTTGAAACTAGTTACATATATTTTGAGGGGGAGCAAATAATTTTTTTTAATTCATCTATACCCTCTAATATGTCGTATACATAGTTTATCATGGACCCATATTTTCTTTATTTTCATATCTTATTGATTGAGATCATGATATTTTTATTTTGAAGGGTTTATGAGAGTGTATGTGATTGTCCTTATTATCTTATCTCTCTCTTTCATATGGGTTAAATATGTCATCTTTCAGATCTTATCTTGATAAATATTATGCTTTCGTTGATTTGGCTTTTCTTTCATGCTTAATTGATTTGGCTTTTCTTGTTGAGGACTTATCCAAAATTTATGATTTTTATCAACTTTGGTAGTACTTTGAGGGGGAGCATTCAAGTCGACTGAATTTCTCTTTCTCAAGTATTTTTTTTCTTTACCTTCATGTTTATCTAAAGGGTATTCATATAGCATGATATGGTAATTGAGTTCAAATGCATGAACTTGGATAAGCATATAGATCTTTCAAATAATGAGATTACTTTATATCAATTGCAATATTTTACATTGATCATTCTTTTATTTTGTTCCACTATTTATTTGTGGACAATTATGATTATTAATGGTTTCTTTGATCAATGTTTCAATTTTACATCTTTTCAATTGGTATCAAGTTTATTTAATTTCATATCTCAATTGGTATCTATTAGTTGCAATTATCTATTCCTCATGGCATTTGTTTGAAATCCTTTATTTCATAGTTCTCTTCCAAAACTAGAACAATATTTCATATCCTATTGTGTTTTGGATTTATTCCTTGGATGTCAAGTTGGTAAACTACTTATTTCTTATTTTTCAAATACTTTTAGTTTTACCAACCATTTTGTGTTTTGACAAGTAATTTTCTATTTTAGTACGCTACATTTGGTATATAGTTTTATATACTTGTCTTTACACACTTCTCCCATTGTTTCTCAATTAGTATATCTTGATCATGATTTTCTATGCCTTCATCATGCTCTGATTTATGTACTTAAGATTTATTTCTTATCTTTTAGTACGGGGAGCGTATTTTTGATCATGTCAAAGGGGGAGAAGTAAGTTTAATTGGGATAGAAGTAGTCTAAGTAGTATGCTTTTAGTTATATATGCTTATGTATGTGATATATTAGTGATACATACATATATTGTGTTCATACTAAACTTAACATATTTTCCATAATCAAAAAGGAGGAGATTGTTGGCCCAATGATTGTATCATGTTTTTGAATATGGTTAATCTGTTAAGTTTAACATTTCATTATCACTAATCTTTATACCATCACTATAGCATTTCTACTTCTACTTATATATGTGGTGATATGTGCCTATTGTTTTGCATATTAGTGATACTAGTTTTCATTATGGTATCACTAATACATATGCTATTACTATTGTAAGCATTGTCCTAATATGCCTTAAACTTGATACATTGTATATTGCTTTGTTCGTCTAACATGTACTTACAGAAAAAGCAATAAACAAGATCAAACATGGACATATGCAAGAAGAAATCAAGATGGGCCAAAGACGATGGTCTCCCACAAGATTTTTCTGAACCACCTGACGAAATCTCCAGAGCCACGCACTCGGGGGTTCCGCTGACCGTCAAGGAAGAAGCTGTCGTCAAGGAAGAAGCCAACATCTATCATGGAAAGAAGCCAAGCCAAGCCAAGCCAAGCCAAGACATTATCATTTCAAGACTCTGAAGAAGCCTGCTCCTACTACAGTATATTTGGAGTCTGTAATGAGTCTTAAGAATCATTGTAAACACAAGAAATAGATGGCAAAATCGAAGGCTAGGGTAGAAAATAACCCAGGACAATCTTCGGAATCCTGACGGATAATCCGGCGGATCTTCGCGAAAATCCGACGGAAGATTCGAATGGTCTCACAGAATACCTTCTGTGAGTGTTCGGATTATCCGACAGAAAACCGCGGAATTCCGGCAAATTTTCCGCCATATGACCGTTTGCATTCCAACGGTCGCATTTTACGAATGATTGATCCCAACAGCTCTATTTATAGTCATTGGACTATACAGGCGGATGATCCGGCAGATTTCTGCAGAAATTCGGAGGATGATCCGTCAGCCTATGAAAGTTGCATTATTGTACTTTCCTTTGCTTTGGTTATAAATAACCTTGAACCCCTTCATTCAAGGTTGATGCTTTGAGCCTAAAAATTTCTAAACCACCAAAGCTTATCCACAAACAACTCTACAAAGTTTTCAATTGCCATTCATAAATTGTGTTAGAGTTATTTGAGTTGAAAAGTGAGATCTTCATCTTATTGTATAAGGAGATCAAAACCTATTGTGAAAGGTTGAAGTTGGAGAGTCTTCGTATCCAAACTCTCGGTTGAAGTTGGAGAGTCTTCGTATCCAAATTCTCGGTTGAAGTTGGAGAGGCCTTCGGATTAAAGCTCTCGTGTAAGAAGTTGGCGAGTTCTTCGGTTCCAAACTCGTGTGTAACTATTTGCTCAAATAGTGGATTAAATTCGGAGAGAGTTCCGGGACTGGATTGCCTCTAGGGAGGATGCCAGGATACATCGGGTGTCGATATTATTATTTCTTCTTCTCTTGCACTTATATTTTTAAATTGCCAATTAGCTTGTGCTAAGTGCTTGATTAGTTAGCTTGACCCTATTCACCCCCCTCTAGGGTTCCTTCATAGTGTTGTGTTCCAATTATCTAAGTCACGGTAAATGACATAAAAAAAATTAAAAATAGAAAGTGGGAGTTCATGAGGTAATGAATAACGCACAAAATAAATGACCAAGCTAAAGCATGAAATAAAGATAATTCATATCTTAGTAGATCAAGGTAAAATAAGTTAGGAATACAGTTTCTAGAGGTATGATAGCCACTTAGATGGAGTATGATCAAGTTTCAAATGGTTAAAAAGTCACGATAAAATCTAGATTTGAGGGAGTGTTGAGTGAGTCAAGATTCAGATATCTTCACATAGTTTGGCAGATGACTTAACTTCACTCGAGTATATACAACTATCATGGCAATTAATAAGGAATACTTGTATTCTATTAGGGTGACTTGCTTGCTTCTTGGTCCTCTACCAATATATGATCTAATTTTAAATTTCAAGTTCCTCAAGAGTTTCGAAATACTATCTCAAGATACTCTATCAAGTAATTAATCATAACTTAAAGTTTAATTTCCTTTAAATAATTTCCAAATACCATTCATCATATCTAATGCAGCACAACTAAACTTTTATAATAAGTCATTACTTTTTAAAATTTTCAATTCTCAAATGTACCTCGAGATAAATTCTTAGCCTATTTCATTAATTGCAAATCATGTAACTCAAATCAGATTTTTTTTCACCAAAATTTAAATATCCATAATCAAGGCTTAAACTTGAAATCTAATTAACTTTATAAATCATAGATCATATGACACGATTTAAAATTTGAATTTTTCCTTCAAAGTCGCTTTCATATCATCCAAATATTTTTAAAATTTTTTTTACCGTCATTTCTTCAACTCAAAATTTAAATAAATCGTACGACTCAATTTAAAACCTCAAGCTTACTCAAACTAAACTTTCGTCTTCTCTAGTTGTCTAAAAATCATAATTAAAACTCCTTAAATAATCTCGAGATAAACTTTATAATATAACAATCCAAACTTTTAAAGTTAACCGTAAATCATGCGTCACAATATAAAAACTTAAGTTATTTCTCAATCGATTTCATATCCCAAATAAATCATAAGTATTTCACCATTTCGTAAATCAAAAATTTATTTTCTCGATCTAGCTATCCTCTTGTGTATACCACCTCGTAATAGCAAAATGAAATTTCCAACTATCCTTTGAAGGCGGTAATATGCTACTACCCAACTTGGAATTAACTAATCCTAAAAATCATACTTTTAGGAAAAATGTCTTTATAACTCAAAATAAGACCTCAATGTACACTAATTGTCAATGTAATCTTCCTAGCCATATGTTCGACCTATGAGCATATAATAGTGTAGTCATCTTCCTAACTGCCACTAAGCACGAAAGATAAGAATTTACGGTAGGAGGAGTCAAACAAGATGCAAGTCAAGGAGGTCGAACGAGAGTTCAAAATTTGAAGTCAAGAAAGGATGTCAAATAGGTGGATGAGATTCTAGACTCTAATACTATATTGCAGGCCCGTTCGGTACAGTCATGTAACCGAAACGATAAACTCGACCTGCATGGGCCACCACAAAAACATGTAACACCTTAGTCCCAAAATACGTAGGACTAGGAACGTAGACATGCCAGCCGTATAGTATATATATGTAAGCTGTAAAATGCAGTAGAACCATGACTAATCTCATCCACACAAAATAAAAGATATCATATAATGATAATAAATTGTCTTGATACAATATGTTGGGCGGAGACAAATCCACTACCAACAAGTAAGGAAAAAAATACATGTAAAATAAAATAAGTTTGGCGAGCGAAGCGAAGACGATCTAGGTGCAATCATCCTCGAAAAATAGTATCGATCATGGCCACGGTTAGAACACCTGCGAAAGACAAGGGTACACACCTGGCGAGATAACCAGGTCCTCAAAGGGACGTAACAAGACACATAATATCATGCCAATAAACTGAATAATAAAGCTCAACAGAAAAGTATGCATGAGTAAGGTTCCTAACCATTCTATATGATATGCACTGTGAGGACAACGTTCTACGCAGGGGATGTAACGGATTCACGCAAGCAAGTAATAAAGAGTGGCCGTCAAGTAGCGCTCATACGAGACGCTATCGGCCCGGGCAGAAGGTAGTGCTCATAAGAGTCACCCTCGGCCCAAAATGTGTGTAAAAAAATAAATGTAGCCCCTACATTAATAGCTGTCCCCTCCCCCCAATGATACTATACATGTGTCGACTCCACGACACTGTTTAATCCTTAATAACTGCCAAGTTTTCTACACAAATCTATTAGCAGTTATATCCTAACGTACGGCCTACACGTACCAATGATCAGTCAGCACGCAAGTCCGCATCTATATGCGACTCACAACTCGCGCACAATCCGTGGCACATCGTGACAGTTTATAAGATGCACTAAACATACGGTGGTCCCTTAACTCTAAGCCAATTGCATAAAGTATAATAATTTCCATCTATATATAGTTTTGAAAGAATAACATAAAGAAAAAGCATGCATGATATTGAGCAAAAAATTAAACAGTAAAGGCAAGGTGTCTTGCCTGGTGGTGACGCCTGGTATGGTGCGACGATCCGACAAGTTCAGTTTTGTCCAATAGCCGAAGTCGATGTGTAAGGGTCCGAAATTCACAAGAAGATAGAAAGGCACGATTTAGTCATGATTGGTGACGATAATGAAAGAGAGTTTGTAGTGTAGTATACTAGATTTTTATTAAACATAGTATGTTTTTAGGAAAATACTAAAATCAAAAATTATTTTTAGGCAAAATACTCTAAGTTGGAAAATATGATTTTAGGTAGAATACTAAAATATGTTTTTAGATAAATATTTGAAAAATATTATTAATTTATTTAGGCAAAAAAAATAATATCTTTGTCAAAAATATATTATTTTTAGATACTGCACAGAAGCTAGAATAATATTTTAGAGTTAAAACTAACTTTGAGATTTATGTATTTCTCAAACATATTTTTTTTTACCAATGGTATTTATATATAACAATTAATAAAATATGAATAGTACTAATAATAATAATAATAATAATAATAATAATAATAACAATAATAATAACTATTATAAGAATTAATTTTTTTAATAACAATAAACTAATTAATATATACTGTTACGCATAATAAGCCATCTGTTCTCTCGAAATGTTTTAAAAGCATGAGAGGAAGAAAGAGAGAGGAGGAAATTGGGGGTTTGAGAGTGACTCACACAGGGGGGTTTCGAAGTTCGTCGGCGGCGTTGGTCGGTCGACTTCGGCGTTGGAACAGGCTCTGGTGGGAGGAGACGCTGCTTGGGAGGAGACGGTATGGCGGGTGGCGCTGGGGTCTCGAGCGACGGCGGATGGGCACGGTCGGCTGCGTGGTTTGGGGCGGCGCGCTCCGGGCGGCGGGGGCGATCGGCGGAGGGCGACTGGACGGTGTCCGTCGGTCGGGAGGCAGTCTGTTTCTGGGGATCGATCACCGATAAGGAGAGGAACGGCTGAGTTGGGGTCTCGAGCGGTAGTGAGGGAGACTTCGTGGTATGGCGGTAGCTCCGACCGCATGGGGGGACGGGTCGGCTGCGCGGCCTAGGCACAGACCGCAGGGTGGTCGAGGCGGAGGTTAGGCTTTCTTTCCTTTCTCTTTTGGTGTGCTGGGTTCTGGGTTTGGACGGCGGTGTCCTGGCGAGAGGGTGGCCGAACACGGTAATGGAGGTAGTGGTGATGACGAATAGGGTGGTTGTTCGGCTATGGTGGTGGCCGGAAAGCAGGGGATAGGGGTTTTGGTGGCGGATCGGCTCTAGAGGTGATGGCGTCGACGGTGGTTGCGGTAAAGGGGAACGCTATTGGTAGTGGTGAGCCGGGGAGATGGCAGGAAGGGGATGCAGTGTTGGATGTGTCGTGCTGGGGTTGTGTCCCGACACGAGGTGGGCGTCCGGTTTGTCGGACGAAAAAAATGTATTTGTAAAAATAAAATATAGTGGATGGAGAATGGCGACACCGACACAATGCACGGATTTGATAGAAAATTTATGGATGAGTACCTCTCGTTATATAGGAGGTGGGAATTCCCAGTTGCATATAGATTAGGATAGTTTAAATTCCCCAAGAGATAAATTCAAATTAATTCAATAAAAATCAAATCTAAATTCAAATTAATTCCCAATTTAAATCTAGATAATCTAAACTCTAATTAAATATAAATTCTACCATTAAACTTTTTAAGTTAAACCATAAAATCAAATCAAGATTTAAAATGGCCACAATAATTTTCAAATATATTTTCCAAAAATACCAATAATAATAATTTTGAAAATAATAAATATTTTTAAATATTTTTTTGAATAATAAAATATTATATCAATAAATTCAAAAAAAGGAATTATATATATGAATTTTAAATTTATGTACCTCGTATGAAAGAATATTTGTATAGTACCTCGTTTTCAAAATTACTATTTATAAAACCTTTCATAATGTAAAATAAAGAGTTGGAAATTCCAATATGACATATTTTACAACTTTAAATAATCAAAAATATTTATTATTTATTATTTGAAAAACCAAGCTTCTAAAATAAAATATTTTATAAAAATATGTACCTCGCACATATTCGCACTCGACGAGTCATACGAAAATTTGAACTCATACGCGACGTTCAATACTACAAATTTCATACGCGACGTATAATACGACTATGCGACATGCAATTATAAAAAAACTTAAATACTCAATTTATATAAAAAAAAATTAAAGTAAAAATTTAGGGGTTTTACGTTATTTGTTTTTTATACTTACTTTTGCCTTATTTAATTATTTGTTTTATAATTTATACATTTTTTAAATATATATATATACATATATACATACATTTATATATATATATATATATATATATATATATATATATATATATATATATATATATATATATATATATATATATATATATAGACACACACACACACACACACACACACACACACACTCACTCACATATACATTTTATATATTCATATAATAAATAAAACCCATTAACTAACCACATATACATAATATTTCTATTTATAATCTTTTTCATTTTATTTATATAATATATATCTAATTATATATATATACTCCATAATTTAAATAATACCAAATAATTATATAAATTCTAAAATATTTTAAAAATTAACTAAATAATTTCTATCCTATATTTATATAAAATATATTAAAAGTTTAATAACTTAAACCTCAACAGTACCGACATATTTATTAAAAAAATACTTATTTAACAATTAACGTAAATACCCCAGCTCTATCTCCACAATAATAATTTAAATTAATATTTAAATAATAAAAATAATGTAAATGACCAATATAACCCTATCTAGGATAGTAGGGGGGGAGGTGACAAATCAACCCACCTAAAAAAAAATTTGTTCTCGAAATTAGAGCAAACTAACACAATAAACATTCCTCAAGGCTCAAAGAGATAAGGGTAACGCTCCCGCATCTCGTCCTCTCTCCCAGGTAGACTCACCTGGAGAGTGATACCTCCATGCGACACGTACCAAGGGTATAACTTGGTACCGGAGCACCTTCTCCCGACGATCTAGAATCTCCACAGGCTGCTCTGGATAGTTGAGAGTAGGCCCCACCTCTATCGCAGAATGATCCAATACATGGCGAGGATCTGCCACGTATCGCCTCAACTGTGACACATGGAACACGTTATGAACTCCATCGAGCGTAGGTGGCAAGTCCAGTCGATAGGCTACTGCACAGACCCTTCCAAGGATAGTGAAAGGTCCGATGAAGTGCGGACTAAGCTTCCCGCCCTGGCCAAAATAAATCGTGCCCCGTGTCGAAGAAATCCTCAGGAACACCATATTGCCAACCTAGAAACAATACAAGACTCAACACACAAAACCTAAATAAACAATCACAAGCAAGCAGAAATAGAAAAACTGATACTAACCTCGAACTCTAACACTCTTCGGTGGCTATCGGCCCAATGCCGTTGTCTGTCCTGAGCCACCCGAAGTCTATCTATGATCAACTTAACCTTCTCTGCTGCATCTACCACCATCTCCGGGCCAAGCAATACTCTCTCGCTAACATCGTCCCATGACAAGGGAGTACGACATCTCCGTCCGTATAGAGCCTCGAATGGCGACATCTCTATACTGGCCTGATAGCTGTTGTTGTAAGAAAATTCTACCAGGTGCAGATGGTCCTCCCAAGAACCCCCAAAATCTAACACATAAGTGTGAAGCATATCCTCGAGTGTTTGGATGGTCCTCTCTGACTGCCCGTCTGTCTGAAAATGATACGCGGTACTGAACTTGAGTTGGGTGCCCAAGCTAGCCTGTAAACTCTTCCAGAAGTGGGAAGTGAAACGACTATCCCGATCCGAGACTATGCTCACCGGAACTCCGTGCCAGCTTCTCAGTAGACAAACCCACCTTGAAAGGCAAGAAGTGGGCCAATTTGGTCAATCTATCCACGATAACCCAAATCGTGTCCTTTTCTCCTGGAGATCGTGGAAGTTCGGATACGAAGACCATGGTAATGTACTCCCACTTCCACTCTGAAATGGGTAGTGGCTGAAGTAGACCACCTGGCCTCTATCTCTCAGCTTTTACCTGCTGGCACACCAAGCATCGAGATACAAACTCAGCTACCTCACGCTACATGCCATACCACCATACGTGCTCCCTTAGATCTCTGTACATCTTATTGGCTCCAGGATGCATAGAGTACTGAAAACGATGTGCTTTCTGAAGAACCTCCTCCCGAAGCTCTCCACTTAGAACGCACAACCTAGAATCGTACATCAGCGACCCATCTTCGATTATAGAGAAATCGTCTAGCAATCCTGCCTGTACCTGCTCCCTGATGCTCCTAAGGGCCACGTCATCAAACTATGCTGATCTAACTCTGTCCATCAATAAAGACTGAATCTGTAAACCCTATATCTGAACCTCCATACCCAGAATGATCAGCTCAATACCCAAACTATCCAGATCGGCCAATAGATGATGATCTGCCGTCAATTACATAGCGACTGGATACCTGCTCAAGGCATCTGCAACTACGTTGGCCTTCCCTAGATGGTACTGTAATGATATATCAAAGTCCTTCATCAATTCAAGTCACCGTCTCTGCCTCATGTTCAATTCCTTATGGGTGACCCTGTACTTCAAGCTCTTGTGATCCGTGAAGATCTCAACTCGCTCTCCGTACAGGTAGTACTTCCACAGCTTCAGAGCAAAGATAACCGCTGCCAACTCCTGATCATTGGTAGGGTAGTTCTTATGTGGACGTAACTATCTGGATGTATAGGCAATCACCTTTTCGTACTGCTGAAGAACGCAACCCAACCCCTTCCCAGAAGAATTACTATAGATCGTGAAACCTCCAGTCCCAAATGGCAATGTCAAGATAGGTGTAAGCCCACTTCCCGATTTTTATTTTAATTTTTTGGATTATGATTAAATTTTATGGTCATTAGAATTTGTACCTAAGCTCATAAGAGAGCTATGATCATATTATGGTCATTTGGCCCTTATATGATTTATATAAGCATTGTTTAATTATTTTATAGCTTATTATAATTTTTAAAGATTTTTAGATATTTATTTATTAAGGTTTAATATTTTTAATGACTTTTAAGATTTTACAATAGGTTTATTTAAGACTATTTTGAGACCCAGTAAATTATGTAGGCTCTAGTAGGTTATAAATATTTTCTATAATTTTATAGATTTTTTCTACAATTTTTAGATATTTATTTTATTAAGTTTCATATATTTTAAAGGATTCCAATATTATTATGAGGTCATTTGAGACTAATATGAGGTAAATTATTTTTATTTATATTCTAGGAGGTTAGATAAATTTTTTGTAATTTTCTAAAAATTTTAGGAATTTTTAGGATTTTATTTGAGTTTATTTGGCCTTAGAATGATTTTTAAATCATTTTCTGAAATTAATTATCTAGTCATACCCAGTCAGCGCTGGTGGGGCCCATCCGTCAGTCATTGTAGTACCCAGTCAGCGGGTGCTGACTGTACCCGCCCTATATATATATATATATATTTTGCTGAACAATAAACCCTAATTTAATTCTGACCGATTTTGAGGAAACTTGTTCCAAGGAGACCCCCGATTTCCCGAGGCGATTGCGGACAACTCCGACCTCCTTTTTGCATGTTATTTTTTTGTTGGATTCATATTGAGGTATACTTTTCAAATATCTAATTTATTTTTATTATCTCTGAACCTTAATTTCTGTAAAATTTGTAGAGTGTCGGTTGTCCAAAACTTGACATGTTTCGGTGTTTTTGAGATTCCGGGAGGACCGGAAATCAAAATCATGAACCTTTTAATGTTTCGGAAAGCTAACACAGATCTATATGACATATAGTTTTCACAAAAATTAGTTCATTAATATAGTATTTTAGTTATTCTATTGAACTCAAAATTAATCGGTGAATCACCGTTTTAGTCACGATTAGCCATAACGACGATATCTTTTGACCAAAATGTGAATTTGCGGCACGATTGATTCCAGCGCACTTGTGGCACTGAAGTCTACCAAGTTGCACTTTCAATACCTTGAGTTCATGATGTTTGACTAGATAGTCAATGGTACGTCTCGATTTGCATGCCATGGTTTTCAAAATTGGAAACATGACTTTTTATGGCCAAACTTACATATTTAGATTATACTCAGATAATTAGTAGGTTAAATTAGGTTTTTAAGTAATTTATTTTAGAATTAACTATTGTTAGATTAGTAAACCATTAGCCACTTATTCCATGAATTTAGAACTAGAACCTTAGAATTGACTTGTGGTTTTCGTGCATGGTTCGTGGTACGATATATGTTATAGGTTGACAGCTTCTAAATTGACAATCTCTCATCCTTGACTTGTGACTACGGTTTGTGCAAGGATTCAGGCAAGTGCACTTTCTGATTACTTTCAATTCATAGTAGTTTTTCATTTCATATTTATACATATGCTCTCTTGCTTGGTGACACGTTATCACACGAATTAGTATCATGGATTTATTTATACTTCATGAATGTCTTTTACATGATTACCATGCTTGCGACTGGATTCCATGAGTACTAGCTGGGTGGAGAAATATCTTAGTAGACATGTGGACTACCCAGAAACATCCTCAAAATATCTATTCTTGTCAGATAGCAGTCACACAATTCATATGCGGGGTACCGAATTTATCTCTTAGTCGTTCACATGTCGAACAAGATATTTTAAAACACGTAGATAGTTGCCTTTTACTTATTTTTCTTGTTTTCTTCACCACTTGCCATGACATCCTAGTTACATGTTTCTCCAGTTGATACATCTTGTTGTGGAGTTACCTACTTGCTTTCTAGACATGCCATGGCATTAGTTACTTTCTAGTTTCATCTCATATATGATATTTTTATGCCTTGTGAATTCTATTGTGTTTTCGTATTGCCGTCGGTTTGTGTGCTTGCTCCATTCCTGACTGAAAACTAACATTTTTTAGGTTAGCTGTGGCTTCACTTAGCCTTGGGAGATATGGGTTTACTTGCAGGCAGAAACCTAGAAATTAGATAGATGTGGTATCATTTATATTGATTGTAAGAACCTTGTACTTTCTTTAAATATAAATGTTGTAAATGCTGTAATCAATTTAGAAATATGAATGAGCGATAAAGTTTATTTTAAGTATTTTTTATTGCGGGCTTGACAACGTTCTACCGTCGACTCTGCAGCGTAGGCTGGCTTGGACATGCACTCGTATTCCGAAAAGCGGGTACGGGTCGTGACAAATTTTTTGTGGTGGCCCATGCAGGTCGAATTTTACAAATGATTGCGAACTTGTGGTAGAACTTAAGTTAGTTGTATTACCGCAAGCCTGCGACTAGGAAGTGCTCATTCACAATTAGGATTGATTTGATTTTAGGAGAATACCAGGACTAGGAGTCCCTTATTTAATTCTATCGTTAGGTAAATAAGGTTGCTACATAAGCCATGTAATTCTATTGTATTTTAATACGAGGGTATGATCCAAGGTGGGTCGAATATACGTTTGGTAAGTTAGGCCTTTATAGAATTTAATTCCTAATTTTGATCATTTTTGTGCAATTTATCTTCTGCCTTATCTAAACCTCATTTTATTTTTAAAACTATTTTGTGATCGTTTTGTTTTCAAAACTGGCACTTTTATTGAAGGACATATACTTACATTTTCTTATCATGATCGACTTATTTGAATTTATAGAAGCTCCTTGAAATTCTTATGGATATAGTTGAAATAATTTTTGATGACTTACAATGGTAAGGCAGATGCGCACTGTCCCCATTTATTTGAATTATGGAGACTGCAGATTCACTGCAGTCAGAAGCGCACTAGCATGTCATGATCTCTAAGTTGAAATAATTTCAAGTATGCGTAGGTTGTCAAATATTACTAAAACTATATCCTAGTTTTATTATTGATCTTTTGATTTATATGTCAATATTGGGTAGAATTGGTAGAGTGTTCGATAACATATTATACTTGAGTCATGAAACCAAGGGTTCACGGCAACCAGATTTACACTAGCGAGGCATGGATTCTCGGTTAAATGACTTTGAATATACTTATGATTTTCAAA
Source organism: Iris pallida (assembly GCA_029216955.1). NCBI lineage: Eukaryota > Viridiplantae > Streptophyta > Magnoliopsida > Asparagales > Iridaceae > Iris > Iris pallida. Next base: position 1,836,721 of record JANAVB010034218.1, read on the forward strand.
TATCCTAGAGGCTATATCTTTTATTGGCATACGACTATTAATTTTTCTAAATTGATTTGATGTCTTACTTCTTGTTACCACCTTCTCAACAATTGGTAGTTCTCTCTTTCTATCATATTTCGATTCTATCCTTAACCAAGCCTAGATTTTGACTAACCCATTTGACTATAATTTGTGGATAATATTTTTAGTCGTGCCTAGTCGTATCCTTTGAAATTTTGAGGACAAATTTTTTTAAGGTGGGTAGATTTGTAAGCCCACTTCCTGATTTTTATTTTATTTTATTTTGATTATGATTAACTTTTATGGTCATTAGGATTTGTACCTAAGCTCATAAGAGAGCTATGATCATATTATGGTCATTTGGCCCTTATATGGTTTATGTAAGCATTGTTTAATTATTTTATAGCTTATTATAATTTTTAGAGATTTATTTATTAAGGTTTAATATTTCTAATGACTTTTAAGATTTAACAATAAGTTTATTTGAGAATATTTTGAGAACCAGTAATTTATGTAGGCTCTAGTAGGTTATAAATATTTTCTATAATTTTATAGAATTTTTCTGCAATTTTTAGATATTTATTTTATTACGTTTGATATATTTTAAAGGCTTCCAATATTTATTATGAGTCCATTTGAGACTAATATGAGGTGAAGTATTTTTATTTATATTCTAGGAGGTTAGATACATTTTCTGTAATTTTCTACAATTTTTCGGAATTTTTAGGATTTTATTTGAGTTTATTTGGCCTTAGAATGATTTTTAAATCATTTTTTGTAATTAATTATCCAGTCATACCCAGTCAGCGCTGGCCGGGCCTACCCGTCGGCCATGGCATCGCCCAGTCAGCAGGTGCTGACTGTACCCGCCATATATATATATATATATATATATATATATATATATATATATATATATATATATATATATATATATATATGGGTCGTTCTACAATACATCCGCTGGAAATGGATGTATCGATACATCCGAAATCTGGACCGTTGGATGTTGATCCAATGGTTCGGATTGAATAATAGTGTAGAAACATCATTTAATGCTGATTTAGACTTTTGACCTGTTGGTAACTTGCTTTAGCAGGTCATTCTTCACTTTAATTTTTTCAATGAACACCCTAAATTAACTCATATTTACTCTCTCAAAAGTCCATCCAATTTAATATTTCATATTTTTTTTGGTTACAGGCCGTCGTGGTGGTGTTGGTGGTTGTGGTGGAAAGAGAAACAGAGATGAAGATGGAAATAAGAATCGGTCCGGATCGCGTCGAACGTCGTCGAGCCCTCCTAGAACAACGAGGAGTACCAGCTGCGCCGTGAAGAATCGGTTCGCTTCGCGTCGGACATAGTCGAAACCTCCTCGAACAAGAAGTACTAGCGACGCCGCTCTAATTTTACTGTCCATGCCATTGTCAGAAATCTTATTTTTCATCTAATAATTTTATATTTTGTTAATAAAGCTACATGTCACGGTGGTGGTGGTGAACTGAGGAAACCTGCTTCTGAGGTCGGGCGGATCATCTTGTCACATATTTTAAAAAAAAAATCTGTATTGATCGGAAGAATTTTTTTTTACTTTTCTAATGATAATATTTTCGAAGAGAATATTTTATTTGGACGGTGAATGGCCATTCTCTTTGCTTTTAACACGGAGAATGGCCATTCTCTTTGCTTTTAACACGGCGAATGAACGGAGAATGGCCATTCTCTTTGCTTTTAACACGGCGAATGGACGGAGAATGGCCATTCTCTTTGCTTTCCACACGGCGAATGGACGGAGGATGGCTGTTCTCTTAACACGGAGAATGGCCATGCTCAAGGAGAATGGCCATTCTCCGTTACTTTAACATGGAGAATGGCCATTCTCCGTTCTTTGAAAACGGAGAACGGACACTCTCTGTGCTTTTAACAAAGTATGGTACATTTAGGACTGTAAATGTTCAAGTATCTCATATTTTTTCACCAAATATTTACAGTATTTTTAATATCATTTACCATAGTACATTCATTTTATATTAAATCATTTTCAAGATAATCCGAATATCATTTTATCAGGCTTCCACTGTATGGCTGAACAAAATTTCTTGCGAATGTTTGAATATAATTAACCTACTATCAAAGAGAATTTTTCTTACATTACATTATGCCTTACACTGGCATCGACTTCATACTGATGGCATCGATGTACTGATGGCAATAACAAAGGATGAACATGCAGGATTACAATTATGTTTCCGCAATAACAAGGGATGAACGCAGGATTACAATTTTGCTTCAGCAATAACAAGGGATGAACAGGCACTGGCATCGAATTCATACTGATGGCATCGATGTAATAATTTTTTACAGAAAGCAAAACACATTACAATCAAATAAAGTTTCAGTGATCCCAGGAATGCATCCGTAATGAGGCCACCTGTAAACCCTAGCAATGCACCCAGGACTCACAAAATCTGTGATGGGCATCTGCAAATCAAAGGAATACACCAAAATATCAATATCATCTATGAAGGCCAACTGCCAACCAAATAAATGCTTCAACCAAAAAATCATAATCAAATTAAGTATACTTCATTCCAAGTCCAATAAACTGCATAATTCATGTTACAGTAATCTGCCCAATCCACGTTAGTAATTCAACATAGAACCTGCATAATTCACAATACAATAATCCAAATAAATATCAGACCTACTCTAAATTCAAGACCATATTACATTTTCAAAACAAATTACGAACTATGCACTGAGTACAAGCGAAAAGTTTAGTCTTACAATATTTCAAACACAAAATTTAGTTTGTCCGCCATGACCAACAAATATTCAGAACAATATTACAAGTCAAATATTACTTCCACATTGAAATAAGAGACATTCAAAACTCAAAAGATGAATCTTCATAGCCGTCTCCATCTTCTTCTTCTTGTTTCTTTTTTTTTTCCTACTTCTTCTTCTTTCTCAAAATATCCTTCACCTACACTTTGAGGGACGAATGAAGAAAAATTATAGTCAGTATTGACTCACTTTATAGGTAGAAATGACATCCAGAAACATAAATAGAAGTATCAAAGTGATGGCTAGCATTAAAGTGTCAATGTGCACAGTGTGTATTTTTACATAAGATTTTGGGCTAGCCCCATTTACCTTCTTCACGAGGGAAGGAAAATCTTATTCTTGGTCAGCAAATTCAACCTCTATCTGGATAATCTTATCCAGAATCAATTTCTGGTTGTCGGATATAGTCTTCATCTCTTTGAAGACATTCTCAAAGTTTGCAGCAACAAAATTGTATAGATCATCAACCCTGTCCTTAGTGTTTTTGATTCCATAAGTTGATGGTTTTCCAGATGTTGATGGTTTGCTTGCAGCTGCTGCCCGTTTTCCAAACATTCGAGTGAAGGTTAGTTTTCTCATGGGGCCTTTGTTTTTAATATAAACATCCCCTGCTAAGCTTGGGACAGAATGTTTATTAGCCATCGAGCATACAAATCCTCCGAAAGGGAGAGCTGTCCTTGCAGTTGGTTTTCCCACGAGATGCATCATTCTACTGAACATGTAGGAACCTATATCCATCCTTTTTTTCTTCCCCATATAATAAAGAAATTTTACTCTCTCGGGATGGATGGAAAACTCATGTCCAGTAGGGTTGAGTGTTTGAGATACGTAGGCATGCAACAATTTATACAAAGTTTTTAATTGATCTTTGTATACATTTTGAGGGGTCTTGGCACCCATTGAAACACCTGTAATCTCATGAATTGCATCCGTCATGGAAACATTATCAATATCTTTCATATCAAACTCAGGAACTGGATCAAATCCATAAAATTCGTTGATGACAGCAGCATTTACCCTAATCAGTTTCCCTCTCAGAAACACCAGTGGTTGATCCTCTTCTTTTTCTTTAATTTCAGCTGGAAGATTTGAGTAAAATTCTCTTACTATTGTTTGGAAGATTTTTTCAAGACAGGATTTGTTCAGTTTCTCCAATTGATAGAATTTCAATATATCCAGGAAAGCTTCATCTTCGACATCATCCATCTTAATTGATCTTTCAGGCATAACAGCCTTTTTCTTGAAATATTTAATGTATATCTTCTTAGTTTTAGAGTCTTTAAATTTTTTTACCTCCTCTCCAGCCTGGGACTTATTTGATGATTGCTCTTCCTCTTCATTTTCCTCTTCTGATGAGGATTCAAAATCCACAGAGTACGCTGATGACTCTGTATCCGTTGCCACCTTAGCCTTCGCTTGAGTACGCCTTCGATCTTCATAAGTTGAGTCTTCCGACGACTCTGTATCGAAGATAGATTTTCTGGTCTTTGTCGAGCAATGAGTGTTTTTAGCCTTTTTTGCACGTGGCTTGGCCGCCGCCTCCGCTTTCATTGTCGCTACCGCCGCCGCTGCTTCCGTCGCTGCCCTTTCGGCCTCTGCCCTAGCGACCATAATCTTGGTTTTCGCCGCCCTTGCAAGTTCTGCCCTTCGGGCCTGTATCGCATCCCTTCGTAGATCCTTCCCCTTCGGCGACGGTCGTTGTTTCTTCGGCAGCATTTTGATTAGAAGAGGGTTTGGGAGAGGGTTTGGGAGAAGGAAGAGGGTTTGAGAGAAGAAGAGAGAAAATTCGACCGTCTTATATGACCTTGGGAAGTGGAAAAAATTAGAATAGTTTTGAGTCTTAAATTAAATTTATTACTATTATTACTAGTATAAGACGGTCGAATTTATCACTATTAAATTTAAAAAACTACTTTCCAAAATTAAATTTATTACTATTATTACTAGTATATATCCATGTGAAATCACTACATAAACCTTTGGGATTTTGAGACCTTAATTTTAAAAAATTCTTTTCCAAAATTAAATTTATTACTATTATTACTAGTATATATCCACGTGTTCCGTATAAATTATTGAAAAATTTGGCAAAAAAAAACGTGGTGGAAACATATTTATTTAAAAAAATTTGACAACATATTTAAGAATGTGAAGTTTAAGACTCAATATTTCCATTTTACGAATATTTGATTAAATTTTTGAAAATAAGAAGACTATGTACTTGAAAAGAGTAAAATTGAAACACTCAATGTTGTCCTCTATTTTACTTTGTAATCATATTTAAGATGGATTTGACGGCAAGATTGACGCTGGCAGCATAATCAATTCTATGACGTAACAAGTCATTGATGGGGATATCGTCGCTGATATATTGATTTGACGCAACAAGATTTGTTAATTATAAAGAGCAATGCTATAGTTAGCAAATGGGTGTAAGTTGTAAGAAGGTTGTAAAAGTTTGATTGTAGCCGAAACCAAATTGAGTTAACAAAATAATATATTTCATTAAATCCCAGCTTCGTCGCCGGAACATTCTCCAGAAAAATATACAAGAGGAGGACAAAAAATGTAAAAAACGAAAAAATAAAAAAATAAAAAAGGGTCTAGCCCTCACTGGCCTCCCAGAGGATCTCCGCAAAGTCCTGCAGGGTGCGCACACCCGCCCTATGGCACAGGCGGCGAAACACTTCCCTCTTCTCCAGAGAATCCCGTTCCTCCGGAGTGATCGGCAACAGGTCAAAGTTTGGCGCCGGATGAAGAGGTCGAGCGATGACCTCCAGTGACAACCCGCAGGAGGTCAGAAAGTTCTCAGCCGCTGCCAGCCAGTCATGGGCCGGAGGCGGCGCAGAGGGTGCTCCATGCGAAGAGGCTCGGCGACGACTGGAAGAAGGCTCTGGCAATGGTTCCCAACCAGATGATCTTTTTGGAGCCATGTTAAATGTGCAACCTACTCAGATGAATGGGGACCCCTATGTATATTTATACACGTTCCTAACCGACTCTTCTTATTTCTTATTGGAAGTTGGGATATAATGTTAAAGTTACAACCAAATGCTTACAACACTCTTACAACCTTCACCCATTGCTGACATGTGGGCCAAGCATTTGGTAGTAGACTTAGCATTATTGATGTCTTATTCCAGGCTTAGTTGGTTGTGCTGTTTGGCTTTTACATGGAAGGCCTAGGTTCGAGTCTGGTGTTTGGGTTCTGTAGAATTTTTCTATTGTTAACATTTTTTGGGTGCTATTATATGCTTTTAACTTAGTATGGAACAATTTTTGGGACTGTTAATGGCCATTCTCCGTTCCTCTAACACGGAGAATGGTACATTTAGGACGGAGGTAGGACGAAGAATTGTACATTTAGGACGTCGAATGGTACATTTATGACGGAGAATGGTACATTTAGGAATGTTCTGTAGGGTTGTGAATTTTAAATAGTTTGGCTGTTTAGTTTTATTTTGAATCTATATAAATTGGTTTTGAAGGCTCGTGAAGATGAATTAGTTTGGCTGTTTGGCTGTTAATGGTCATTCTTCGTTCCTCTAACACGGAGAATGGTAAATTTAGGACGAAAAATTGTACATTTAGGACGGCGAATGGTACATTAGGACGGAGAATGGTAAATGTAGGAAGGAGAATGATAGATGTAGGACGGAGAATGGTCCATATAGGACGGAGAATGGTACATTTAGGACTGTTCTGTAGGGTTGTGAATTTTAAATAGTTTGGCTGTTTAGTTTTGTTTTGAATCCATATAAATTGGTTTTGAAGGCTATGAATTAGTTTGGCTGTTTGGCTGTTAATGGCCATTCTCCGTTCCTCTAACACGGAGAATGGTACATTTAGGACGGAGAATTGTACATTTAGGATGGCGAATGGTACATTAGAACGGAGAATGCGGAATGTTGGACGGGGAATGATACATGTAGAACGGAGAATGGTCCATATAAGACGGAGAATGATACATTTAGGACTGTTCTGTAGGGTTGTGAATTTTAAATAGTTTGGCTGTTTAGTTTTGTTTTGAATCTATATAAATTGGTTTTGAAGGCTATGAATTAGTTTGGCTGTTTGGCTGTTAATGGCCATTCTCCATTCCTCTAACACGGAGAATGGTACATTTAGGACGAAGAATTGTACATTTAGGACGGCGAATGGTACATTAGGACGGAGAATGCAGAATGTTGGACGGAGAATGATACATGTAGGATGGAGAATGGTCCATATAGGACGGAGAATGGTCCATATAGGACGGAGAATTCATTTTGAATAAGGTAAAATCTGTGTTGGAAAATGGCGAAATCTCTTGGATATGATTACACTGAGATGTTGTATTAATGGTAAAATCTGTGTTGGGAAATGTCGAAATCTCAGAAGTGAGCCGTCTTAGGCGTCATTATATCACAGTCCATTTTATTTATAAAAAAAATAATCATGTTAAAAATTAGTATTGACAAAAGTAAAATTTGCTCAAAATGGAGAATCGAACTCAAAAAAAATATCATGATAAACTCTACAATTCTCTATGCATTTAAGAGTTGTATTTTGAAAATATACTTGAGCTCTAATGATGGATACCGAAAAGACACTTTAGTTTATATTGCCTCCAAAATTCAAACTAAAATTTGCCAAAATATTGTCTCCAAAGTTTAATTTACATAGCAGAATGTGATATCATTAAATAAATCCAAATAGAGATTTAATGGCATTCATTAACCCAATTAGAGATCATAATAAGTACAAAAGCAAAATTCAAAACTTCTATAAGGGGCAAATTGGAGAGATTTTGTTTTGTTGGACATATTAATTAGATTTTCTTAATCTTGGTGAAAATAGAAATAGGACTATATTTTTAGGACGGAGGGAGTATAAAGAAATGCATGCATGCATGCATGCTAATGTTTTCACCATTCACCCCAGGAATGATAGATCGTATCTAAATCATTATACCACTCGTACACAGGTTCTCCTGGTACTGGGATTACATTATCAAAGGGTTTTTTAAACGTCTGAATTGAATAACAAATTTTCCAAAGTTCGTCGTCGAAGATCACGTTGAAGCACCCACGTATGTCGAGCAGGCGAAGACCCTTGCAGTTGCATATGGTAGATCGCAGCGTGTCTCCATTGAACATGTCGAATCCCATATGTAGGTGCTCGAGACGCCGCATCGAATCAGCCATGGCCTTTCCCTCTGCCTCGTTTTTTGTGTTCTTCACGAATCTGTTCCTGAGCATGTAAGATGGAGGGGGCATGTCCCTACTCAGCTTGACCAGACGGCGGCAATAATTTTCGGCAGAAATTATTCCAGTCGACGTGATGTAGAGGTAGTAGCTAATGTTGAGTTCTTCCAGCACAGGGAGAAACTCCAAGTGTCTCACGAAAGTTTCATCACTCACGTCGCACTTCGGAATGTGCAGAACCCTTAGAAATTTCCCACTGTATTATAAAAATGGGAAAACATCAATAGAAATTAACAAAAGTATACGTAAAATTTTGTAATAGAAAAAATAAAGTATTAGAATAAGACCAAATAAAATTTTGCACTGGCCTTAAACATGCAGAAGAGAAGGCTGCTTCGTCGAGCTTGTACGCGGAGAGGGACCCTAGATGTCCCTCACTGCGAGCCACGAGCTTCATTACGGTCAAACTAATCTCAGCAGTTTGCTGGGTCCTCCGGCACCACTGTACCAAGTCGACGTTGGACCAATAGTCTAAGGGACCGTTGAGCGCCTTCCACCACGAACGGCAAACTGGGGCCACGTTGCACATTACCTCGTCCACCGGCATCCCCAACAGTACCAGTATCATCGAGAGAATCTCGGTAGGGATGACGGCCCATCCGCTGCAGTTGATCTTGCTCCTCTCCATTGCGACTGTTCTTTTTCTTCTTTTCTTTGTTTCTCTCTAGTCGGATGGGTTCTCTTCTTTGGAAAAGGCTATTTAACCCTCGTTTACGCGGGTGTATGTAACCCGCTCGTGGAGGGGTGTGACCGAACAAGTCACGAATCTATTAGGAAATAACGGTAATGCCACTGTATTAATATTAGCAATTAGTCGTTTGGGCTCCCAACATATTTGGGTGATGCCATCTCCCATTATGTGGCATCTGACATGGCAGATGACATAACAGCTGACATGGCAAATTTTAACCCCAAAAATTAATTACCCAAAATTTTTTAATGTTAATGTTAATGTCAATATTAATATTAATGTTAATGCTAATGCTAATGTTAATGTTAATATTAATGTTAATATTAATTAATTTTAATTTAATATTAAATTATTTATTTACTATTAACGTTCATTTTAATATTAATTTTATTGTTAAATTTTGCCATGTCAGCTGTCATGTTAGCAACCATGTCATATGCCACATAGTGGAAGATGGTATCACCCAAATTTTTTGGCAGCAAATAGCATTTTTGTAATATTAGTTTTAATTATATTGTAAATTTTAAATTAACAGAAAAGCCAATGTAGATTTAATATTAATGCTACTGTAAAAAAATTTCGATCATACCTCGATACTCACGTTTGTCGACCGAGTTACCGTCTTCATCATTATCAAGTTTTCACCCGAATCATCGTCATCGCTGGGGCGTGATGCCGTACGAGCCTGGAGTTGCGCTCGTGCAAGGCAAGATAACAGATTCACAATAGTGTTTATAGCTCAAATTGATAACATAAGCAGCGAAAGAAAAATGTTACAATGGCTCTGAATAGCCCAACTTATCATGCCAATTGGCTACAACGCTCATGATCTCTCTAGCTCACAAAGGAGTACATTGTTCCATACATTATGCCTCTTTATAGCCAACAAGTAGTCTTCGGCTGAACATCTCGCAAGTCCGAACGCCAATGCGGTAGCTCCTCTTGAACGCTAAGGACTCCATGCATCTGGAAGTCCAAGCCAAGCCCCGCCTCGAGCCGAACCTATCATGAACTTGTCCACCACCGTGTCCCTGCGGCAGATACAGTTAGACATAATCTTAACATAAATATTGTGATCGTGCTCATCTATGTCCCATTTCGCCTAGCCTGCAAGGTTAGAACTTTACATAAGAAATCATATCATTTCACTCAACCAACCAACCGTAAACTTAAACATATGCATAAGGGTGGCAGTCCCTGCGCCTGCACCCAGCGCTAATCTCAGCCCACCGGCCCTATCTATATGAAGGTCACGGTGTTTCTGTCACGACCCGCACCCAGATTAGGGGCACGAGTACGTGGTTACGTCCACCCTGATTAGGGGCACGAGTACGTGGTTACGCCCTATCTATATGAAGGTCACGGTGTTTCTGTCACGACCCGCACCCTGATTAGGGGCACGAGTACGTGGTTACGTGGTTACGTCCAGCCTCGAGCCGAACCTATCATGAACTTGTCCACCACCGTGTCCTTGCGGCAGATACAGTTGGACATAATCTTAACATAAATATTGTGATCGTGCTCATCTATGTCCCATTTCGCCTAGCCTGCAAGGTTAGAACTTTATATAAGAAATCATATCATTTCACTCAACCAACCAACCGTAAACTTAAACATATGCATAAGGGTGGCAGTCCCTACGCCTGCACCCAGCGCTAATCTCAGCCCACCGGCCCTATCTATATGAAGATTACGGTGTTTCTGTCACGACCCGCACCCTGATTAGGGGCACGAGTACGTGGTCAACGGTATCCTGTCAGAAAAATGAGCAAGTACAAACACCAACAGCAGTTCCATATGAATTGACAAATACTATAAGAGACATTATAATGAAATACAAGACAAAGATATAGGCGACTTGGAAACCATTTGAAGCCGAGTTACAACCCTTGGACCAAACAAGGACCGGGGTTGTAACCCTTCTTACAAATAGAACTTAGTCTCAAATCATGGTATAGTATAAAAGCAGGTAGAGCATGTGAGTAATAGAAACATAGCATGGTGAGAAATACGGAAAGTAAAGCTGAACTGGAATATAAGATACGACAATAAATGTAAAATGTGATTTGAATTATTAGAGCGATATGTGATCTGCTAGGGAGTCATGGTGTTCCCTGAACTGTAGCCGGTGCACCTCTCTCCACTGCTGCCATAGCTAGCTGATGCAAGTTCTCCATGGTCTGTCGCAGCAATGACCATGGCCTGTAATCACGCAATGACCATGGACGGTTCGTACCGTAATTCATCTTTGGCATCCTTATGTGTAAGACTATGATCGCTTCGATACGGGTTGCTAGACCAATATCCGAAGGATCCCAAACCTACTGATATCATAGCTTATCACAACACTTGACGGTCGCAACCCGTCCTAATGATGTGCACCATAAATACCATACATAATTCCCTCCTTTGAACTACTAGGTTGAATTAAGATGATGTGTACCATAAATACCATACATAAATACCTACACTGGACGGTCGCAACAATATCATAGCTTATTGAGTATATTATATTGACATTGCTTGTCCTCCATTCGTAGTTGATCGTTCTCGACAGGTTTTGATATTATATATGTTGTTAAATAGTAGAACTAGACAGCATTCTACGTCGTTTCTGCGGTGTAGGCTGGGACGCTGTCACGTTATGGAATGGCTTCTCTGGAACCATCCTGGACGTATATCTTTGTTAATCGGGGTCCTTTCAACGCAAGTAGCTAGCTCCGATGCAAGTCTCCGCTAAACCTGTGCTGATCGAGGAAACTACGTTGTCGACAAGTTGTCCATAACCGTGCGAAGACATATTTTCCTTTTAGTTATTAAGACATAGCCTACATTATCTTTGAAAACTCAATCCATTTCCCGTGTTTGTGCCCTTGCATTTATCCTTTCATTCGCAACAACATTATCAATTTACCTAGGAAGGGGGTCGAGAAGAGGAGGGTCAGCCACTCACATTGAGTTTACTTCAGGCGAGAGAATGGATCTTAATTCAACCGTTTCCGTTCGATTGAGTCAATTGATCCCGACCTATCGGTCCCGACCGAATCAATAGCGACAGTGTTCCTTTCTCGCGCACCCTATCACGACCCGCACCCGGAGTAAGGGCATTCTATAACGTAACAGCGTCCCAGCCTACACCGCAGAAACGACGTAGAACGCTGTCTAGTTCTACTATCTAACAACAGTTAGATATTACAACCTGTCGAGAATCAAGGGTCGTCGTCTAACCCAGCTATGGCAGTCTATTCTTGTGTATTGCTCCTTCAACCAATCCATTCCTAGGCCAAGGGACCGATTCGGCCCGCAGCAAAAGGGTCGTCGTCTAACCCAGCTATAGTCCGTGATGTCTTGACATTGCCAGTGGCCTTCACACCCTTTCACTGCTTAACAAATACACGTGACACAGGACGGTGCTTGCTATACTTCGATAGCCCAACAAAACTCTTTTCTAATGTGTTCGTGCAACGACTTGACAAGCAAGGGCTACGTCAAGCCTAGCATCGAGGGAAATAGGACTTAAACTACGGGACAAGCGAATGTTAATATTAATTGTAGTTCCAATTACATTTTAAATAAAAAAGAATACAATTTTAACTTTAACTAGTTTGAAGTAAATGTTAAATCCAAAACTATTTTTAATTTTAGTAGTCATATTAGTTTCAATAATATTGTAAATGTTTAAATTAACATGAATGCCACGGTATTAGAAACCTAGCTAGCTGATGTCACGTTGCTCGGGGCTCAGTTAGTGTTCGTCTAAACTAGTACGTGCCAACTAGTTATTAGTAATGATAACCAAAAATTGAATTTTAAGTTTAAAATCTAGTCGAGCTCGATCCTTCCTCTTTATCCCATCTCCCACACTCTCTTTCTCTCTCTCTATCTCTCTCGGGTTCTTTCTCACATGCTGTGTTCCTTAACGCAACAGGTCCCGTAGCATTAAATGCTCTGCATGCGTTATTCTATACAATTTAATAATAAACACTGATACCATATCATTAGAAGAGCAAAGGTTGTCTTGGAAGTCGTAAAAAATTACTTTATATTGTCTTGTCAATACTTTTTTGCATTGGAGATGACTTTTTAAACTTCTTGTCATTTGTGAATATAGCCGCCTATGTAAGTTATTGTCTTCTGCGGCTCTGCCTCATGCCACATAGGATACACAATACATAACAAGACAATAGGGTTTCGTAGCATTAAATGCTGCTGCATGTGTTATCCTACAAAAGAGGGCCACGTGGAGATTGCTGTTGCATGCTTCCTCATGCGTTATTAGCTACACATTTTAATAAGGCACGTACCCAGAAGACGAGAAAGTTTTGTTGGAAGTTGTTTCCTTAAAATTATGCTTGCTCCTAGAATCACTCAAGATTTTTCATGAGCCATCAAAAGAGGGCCACGTGGCGGAGTTACAATGAAGACGAAAAGGTTGTGTTGTTGCCTTGCTGGAAGTTGTTTCTTCCTGAATAATGTTTTTTGTACCTCCAAATTACACTTTTAAACTTTCCATCCTTACGTGGCAGCTGACGTGACATGTTGATCTGGCAGCTGACGTGGCAAATTTTTTTGTAAATAAAACTAAAAATAAAAATTAACATTAAAGTTAATATTCCAGATTAACATTAACATTAATATTAATATTATCGTTAACATTAACAATAATATTAATATTAACATTAACCTTAACATTAATATTAACATAAATTAATATTAACACTAAAATAACTTTGATATTAACGTTAAATTATTATGGAGAAAATTGGGTTGTTAACTTTTTGGATTAAAATTTGCCATGTCATCAGTCATGTCAGATGACACACTATTAATTTAGGAAAATGCTAAGAAGCTCATTTATTTAACATGCCACATCAGATGGGAGGGCTATATATAGAGGGTCAATATGGAGGTACGATAATATCATTACTCTTTCTTCTTCTATTGTTTCTTGTCCTTCGTTTCTTCTGCTGGTTTCTAACACACACTATTTTCTTCAATGTCGACGTCACATGGAGAAAGTGATCGTCGTATGGAAGATTTAGTCGATGAAGAAAGCCTCCTTTCAAGAGGACTGTCAGATGATTTGGATGATGAGCAAAGTTTGGAAGATGTTAGCTTAGGAGACAGTAAAGAATAAGATGAAGACATCAACTCAAACAACGAAATGTTATTTCGCATCACCCTTTCTAATGGATTTAAGAAATGCATTATATTTTTACATCTATTTCTCATGTTTATTTTGTTTTATTCTGTTCTTAGGGACGCCGATGAATCTCCATTGGATTTCGATGCAGCGACGATGAAAAAAATATTGCAATCTGCCAACATTAATAAAGATCCAACCAAGCTCTTAGAAGAAGATATTGTTGGCCTACAGTTCAACTCTATTGAAGAAGCAGGGACATTCTACCGGATTTATTCAAAAGCATATGGTTTCAGTATTAGAAAGAACGAGGTAAAGAAAAACAAATCTGGTATGGTGACTATCCGTAGTTGGTGTTGTTCGAATGCGGGATACAGACACAAGAAATACAAGGAAGCTCCAAACAGGGTTCGTGAGCCAAGAAGTGAAAGCAGAAGTGGTTGTAAAGCAATTTTTCGTATTGGGTACACCCATAAAACAAAGATGTGGTCCGTCAAAAAATTTTATGTACATCACAACCATAACCTGGCGAGTAATTATGAATCAGCTTTTTTGAGATCCCATCGTAATATAACACCCGCAGAGTTGGAAAAAATTAAGATTATGAAGCAATCAGGGATGGGGACTGGAGAGATATGGAATTTACTTGTCGAGAAGAAAGGTGGCTGGGATAATGTTGGGTGGACGAGAAAGGATTTATACAACGCTCTAGCTCAAGATAGTAGAGCACTCGACGATGTTCATGCTTCGACAACACTTACATTTCTTCAATCAAAGGAGAACAGTGACCCAGATTTCTTCTACGACTACAAGGTAGACGAAGATTCCAGATTGACCCATCTCTTTTGGGCTGACGGTTCTTGTCGATTCGATTACGAACTATTTGGAAATTCACTAGCATTTGATTCTATATATAAAACAAATAGAAGTCAAATGCCGTTGGTGGTTCTAGTGGGTACAAACAATCATGCGATGACTTGTGTGTTTGGGTTTGCAATGATCCACAATGAGACTGCGGAGACTTATTCCTGGGTTCTGCAAAAATTCCTAGAGTGTATGAATGGCAAATTACCATTGACAGTTCTCACGGATGGTTGCAGATCCATGAATAAAGCAATTGAGGATTTAATGCCCAGCGTAGTTCATCGAACGTTCTCATGGCATATCCTTAACAATGCTGCCAAAAATGTACACCGAGAGGGTTTTCACAATAAACTGAGTCTTCTGATTAAAAGGTACATAGCACACTTGCTACTTTACTTTGAAGTATATTGTTGTTACAATATCACAACTTTAGTTAATGTCCATGTTTTCTAAACAGGTACTATTCAGTCGAAGAATTTGAAAACCGTTGGCAGCAGATGCTAACAGATTATAATTTAGAAAACAATGAGTGGACCACTGCATTGTACAGAACGAGGGAGCGATGGGCGGACACATTCCTACGTGGTAATTATTTTGGCGGTTCTACTGCAACAAATAGATGTGAATCTATGAACGCATTTCTGAAAAGGTTTTTGAATGAGAAGCTGCCACTTTGGAAGGCCCTTCAAAATTGTGACCACGGTTTGGCGGCCTTACGTTACGGCCAGATGGGTAAGCATGTCAATGATAAATTCTCAACACCAGTTGTGAATCAAACTAGCATGGCCGTAATAGAAGGTAAATTTGCCGCAATTTACACTAAAACGGTGTTTATAGATGTAAGGAAGGAAATCACACGTTCTGATGCATATATTGTTCCCCATCATCACATCGTAAGAGAGATAGAAGTTTGCACTGTCCAAAAGTATTTGTCGCCAAACAGTGTCAACCGTAAGGTTACATTTCTTCCGGCCGACAACATCATAAAATGTGAATGCATGTGGATGGAGACCAAGGGGATTCCTTGTAGGCATATTTTTGTAGCAATGAAGAGATTGCAAATTGGAGATATTCCAAAGAACTTGATAAAATCTCGTTGGCTCAAGGATTGCAAAGAGAGTTATCTCTCCGGACCTGGCTCAGAAAGAAGATTCATCCACCCAGACATTATTGAGAGCAGAAGGTATGGTGCTATTAATGAACAAGTTAATCTGTTTACATACTATTGTAAAAAATCAAGCAAAGTTCAAGAGAGGGGAACGGAGTTGATGTCGTCTGTTCTGATGGAGTTGAAAGAAATGGTGACCGATATTGGCGAAGAAGAACAAATGGTAGCTGATGCAGTTCAAGGAGTGCATGAAGCTTTAAAAGAGCCAAATCCGGTAGCAACAAAAGGAAGGCCTTCTCAAGAGAAATCAAGCCAGCCTACAGAAAGTCAATCTATCCCGAAGGCTAGAATATGTAGATTTTGTAAAAAAAAAGGGTCACGATTATCGTAATTGTAAAGTACGAAAGCAAAATAGTGACAATGAGCAAATAGAATAAAATAAAACGTCGTTGACTTAAGATAATGTCTTTCTTATATGGCAAGATGTCATTCACACGAGAATATTAAATTCCAATTTCAAAACGTAGTACATCAAAAATGGAGAAAATATGTTCTCCGTGCAGTTCAAAACGGAGAATAACATTCTCCGTTTCAAATGACACGGTGAATTTCATTCTCCGATTCAAATTAAAACGGAGAATGAACATTCTAATGTGTTTTTAACACTGGGAATCTTATTCTTCGTTTCAAAATAAACGGCGAATACCGTTCTCCGTTCCAAATTAAACGGCGAATAGTATCCTCAATCGTTTTAATACTGGAAACGGCATTCTCCGTAAAGTTCAAAACGGAGAATATAATTCTCCGTTACAAATGAAACGGAGAATATCATTCTCCGTTTTAAATTAAAACGGAGAATGAACATTCTAATTTGTTTTTAACACTGTGAATGCTATTCTCCGTTTAATTCAAAACGGAGAATGTTATTCTCCGTTTAATAAAACACGGAGAATGCTATTGTGGTGTCGTGGTTACACTGCTAGACTTGTATTCAAGAGGTCATTGGTTCTAATCTTGACTATAACAAAATTTTGTTTTATTTATACTTTTTTGTAAGTTAATTATGGGGCCCATTTAAAAGGAAAAAAACTTTGATACAGGCAACTATGTATGACATGTGGGCCATCTCAAAAATTAATGTGTATATATATATGATTACACGTTTTACAAAGCAAGAGGGGACCACATGTCATACATCGGGGTATCAAAACTTTGAAAAGAGTTTTGTTAGAAAAGAGTTTTGTGGGCCCTATTAAAATTTATGTGTATATATATATATGTGTACACATTTTATAAAGCAGGAAGGGCCCACATGTCATACATAGGGGGTATCAAAACTTTGATACAGTAGGGGGTATCAAAGTTGACAGAATTCGAAGGGGCAGATTCATTGGTATTAATGGCATATAGATGGCCGTAGTTGGAAGAGTTTGTTCTAGTCTTACTTAGCTTTAATTGAGAAGGGGCAGATGCATTGGTATTGATGGAAATTAATTAAATTGAATTCGAAGTGGCTGCATTTTTAGCGCATGTGTCCGAGTTGTTCCATGCCTATAAATGCCAGTAGTGTAGAGAGAGTTTGTTCTCATCTCACTTAGCTTTTCTTGTGGCGATGTACTCTACCGATCCCCCGCCTTGGCAAGACTCTTTCCTCTTGGTTGTCGATCTTCTCGTTCGAAGAAGCTTTGGTGGTGAAGTCCTTCAGAAGACTGACATGTGCCTGGGTTTGGATTTATTGCCAACCTACGCTCTGTCGAAGCGCTCGCACGTTGATTGGCTCAGACTATGCACGGTGTTCCTTTGCCGCCAGGAGTTCATTTCTTCAACGTGTTCCATTGGTCCGTCGATGCACGGTGGTGAAGTCCTTCAGAAGACTGAGATGTGCATGAGTTTGGAGTTTATTATCGTTCCACACTCTGTCGAAGCGCCAGCCAGGAGTCTATCTCTTTGACATGTTCGTTGTTGAAGATGGGTGGCTTTGCACGGTGCTCTGCCTCAAGGAATTCCTTGAGGCAGTGGGTTCCTTTGTCTTAGTGAGTTCCTTTGCTCGGACGATGAAGTGACTTGCCTCAAGGAGTCATCCAACGGTTCCTATGCTCTGACGATGCACGATGAATACCATGCGGACACGAACTAAAAGACGACAGAGAACAACACTCCTCACAGTTGAAGCTTTCAATTGAATTCCTTGAGGCAAATCACTTTATCGTGCATCGTCAGAGCAATAGAACTCCCTGAACAAAGGAACTACGTGCATAGTCAGAGCAATGGAACTCCCTGAACAAAGGAACTCCGTGCATAGTCAGAGCGAATCAAAGTGCGAGTGCTCCGACAGAGTGTGGGTGAGCGCTCGTACTTTGATTCGCTCTGACTATGCACGGAGTTCCTTTGTTCATGGAGTTCCATTGCTCTGACTATGCACGGAGTTCCTTTGTTCAGGGAGTTCCATTGCTCTGACGATGCACGATAAAGTAATTTGCCTCAAGGAATCCAATTGAAAGCTTCAACTGTGAGGAGTGTTGTTCTCTGCCGTTTTTTAGTTCGTGTCCGCGTGGTAGATGGTAATCATCGTGCATCGTCAGAGCATAGGAACCGTAGGATGACTCCTTGAGGCAAGTCACTTCATCGTCCGAGCAAAGGAACTCACTGAGGCAAAGGAACCCACTGCCTCAAGGAATTCCTTTGCCTCAAGGACTTCCATTGCTCTGCGATGCCCGGACGCAGCTCATATTCAACTTTTTTCTTGATAGTAGGATTTTATGTAGTATTTCAGACTTTCATAATGTACATGTGACTCAAAAAGTCAAACTTTTCGTGGTTATCACAATGTAAATCTTACTCAAAAAGGATTTTATTATAAAAGATAGCAGAGCAGACATTATAAAAGACATAAGTTCTCTTGAAATCTAATTCTTAGCCCATACCAACCTCATCATTGTAGTCTTCTTAGTCCATACCAACCTCGTTATATTCTCATCAAGCTCATCTTCATTCTCTTTTTCAAACTAAACGGAGAATAACATTTTAATGTGTTTATTATCCGTTCAAGACAGACAGAGAATGTTATTATCCGTTCCGAAATAAACGGAGAATTCCATTCTCCGTTACTACTAAAACGGAGAATATAATCCGAAAGGACAGATTCATTAGAAATAAATGGCACATAAATAGAAGAATTTATTGGTATTAATGCCATATTAATGACAGTTTTATTGGTATTAATGACAATAAAAGTGACTGCAGCTTGGCGCATGAGTTCGAGTTGTTAAATTTTGCCAATAAATAGCAGAATTTGGGAGATCTTATTATAAAAATGGCTGCCCTTTTGGCGCATGAGTTCGAGTTGTTTCATATGTAAATAAAAGTCAAAACTTTTTGTGGTTTTGATAATGTAAATGTAATTCAAAAATGATTATATTATAAAAGCAGAGCTTATAAAAGACAGAAGTTCCTTGTCCAATTACATCATAATTATATTATTGTTTTACAATGTCATTGCTAGGTTCGTTTTACATATTTGCTTGAAAGCAACTCCTTAGCCCATGACAACCTCATCTTTGTAATCTTCCGGTGAGTTTCCTTGTCATTTCCTTCCGGTATTTCGAAGGGAGGAGTCGTCAACATATTCATATAATACGCCGTGTACAAGAGGCAGTTGGGTGCCAGTTGTTGTGGGCAATTTAGAGAACAATTCAGCACTTTGCTCTCATACTCCTTCTTCGCCGGGCATCTCTCCCTCATCATATCAACTTTTCTCCTGACGATAGGATCTAAGGTTTTCTTCATTAATTCTGCATCCACCTTGCACGTATCGTACGTGGTTAGCCTCAAGGAGTTGTAGTGTATCCAGTCATAGGAGATAAAGTTGAATGTGAGCAGAGTATAGTGTTTGATGTATGCATTAAAGAGTGGGATGAATAGCAACTCTATGTCGTCCTCCAAACCCATGACGAAGTCTACTAAATCTGTTTGGATGTCTTCAAAGGCGCCGGGTTTTGCGTTTTCTTCATTGGCACGTTGAGCGATGGTCTATTTCCCAAAAACAATACACAATATCATAAGTAATTTTATTCTTTCACTCATCATCGGTTTACACATGAATATAGATTTTTCTGTTTGAATTCTTACCAATGTGCGGGCTGCCATGAATGCAGACCACTTATGTGATTGGGGCGGCGGCTTTTTTTCTGGATCAATGGCACCTCCTTCGAACTAGACGGGGCACACCTTTTACTGCCTTGAATTTCTCTCAGCTTCCTTATTATTATGTCCAGTATGCCAACCTCCATGTCGTCATAGTTGAGTATGTCTTGCATGTCTACTGCCGACAGCTGGACTGAAACTCTATTTTCACCCTTTTTCGGATAAAATTCGTATACCATATCACTGCACATAAATTTAGTTTAGATTAAATTAATAAAGATAGATTCTCATTACATAATTGTGAAAAAAGTCTATAAAAAACGAACGAAAAAAGGGTTCAGAATACATACTTTGGAGAATTCTTTCTGGAAATTACGATGTCGATGTATTGTTTCTTCAGCTCTTCATCCGCATATTTCCAAAGTAAGAGTTCATCGCATTCCCTTAGTATGACGTGGTTCTTCTTTAATTCAGCCATTTTGGCGTCTTCACGGGATTTCGGAGCGGCATTAACTTTTCGCTTTTTATTAGCCTCTCCAACTGTATTGCTTTTTATTAACCTCTTTCCCCCCGATCCTCCTCTTCCTCTGACTACTCTTGGAGCAACAGGTTCAGCAGCTGCTTGAAACTCCTCATTCTGAAGTACTTCAACCATGGCTTCGAGATCTTTAATTTTCCAATCCTTTTTATTGGCTTCAATATTAAACGATTCAACTTTATTTTGAAGCTCCCTTTTCTCCTCAACGAGCCTTTCATTTGTTTCTCTGAGTTGTTTAGTTGTTCGCTCTGAAATAAAATAAACAACAATGAAATGTATGATATGAACCTAACACGGAGAATGACATTCTCCGTGTAATATAATACGGAGAATAGAATTCTCCGTTTGGAATTACACGGAGAATAACCTTTCCAGTATCGAAATGATAGGGAATAGCAATTATCCGTTCCAAATAACACAGAGAATGACTATTCTCCGTGTTATAGTACACGGAGAATAGTCATTCTCCTGGAAGATTACAAATCAGAAATTTGAAATAGAAAAGATTTTACCTTGTGCATATAGATCTGATTTAAGAACAGAATTCTGCTTTCTCAAATCCTCCAGTTCATGCACAGAGCCCTCCATCACAACGTTGACTGCACGTTGTTGTGATTCTTGTGCCTCGAGCTCTTTCAGCTTTTCTTTGAGTTTCTCGTTCTCAAGGTTGGCTGTACGTAACTGCGCTCCTTGTGCCTCCATCTCTTTTAACTTTTCTTTGAGTTCTTCATTCTGCACAAGAATATCAGAATGATGTCTTCTCAAATCCTCCAGTTCATGCACAGAGCCCTCCATCACAACGTTGACTGCACGTTGTTGCTCTTCTTCTGCCTGGAGCTCTTTCAGCTTTTCTTTGAGTATGGCATTCTCAAATTTGGCTGCACGTAACTGTACTCCTTGTGCCTCCATCTCTTTCAACTTTTCTTTCAGTTCTTCATTCTGTGCAAGAATATCAGAATGATGTCTTCTCAAATCCTCCAATTCCTTTGCTGAGTCATCCATCACAGCGCCCATTTCATGATGCGGTGGTATCCGTTGTTCATCAAAATTATTCCTACCTGCTTCTTGGTGTTCTTCCTCTCCCTGTTTTTCAACTTCTTCTATAGGTGGCTCATCTTCTTTGTGCCCTTCTTCTTCCCCAACAGGTATAACCAGATCTTCCAATATCATCTTCGATCTCATTTTGTTGTGATATTCAGCCTTGAGGAAGTTTGAGATATCGTACCCATTCCATGTAAAAAATCTTGGGTAATCAGGAATTGGGGCGAACTTCCTTTCCACAAATTTACTATGTTCTGTAAACCAATAGAGGAAGTATATTGTGCAACCTTCCAATTTGTGGAAAGCTATTGAGTAATCTCCCTGTTCAGTTTTGCTTCTACTCCTATTTATGCTATCCATTACATATGCCAGGATTAACCTTGGCCAGCATATACTGTTGATGACGTCCACACTGTCTACCAAGGCCAAGCATCTGTACGGCAAATTTGAACCGCCAGACTTTGTGAAGAATACTGTTTGGCACAAGTAGAAGATTATTAGCTTGGCCAAATCATCTGGATCAACAGCGTTATCTCCGCCATGAAGCCGTCGTAACAATTCAAAAAACTTGTCTCTCACTTCCTTATTCGTGACTTCTGAGTGTTTGCCCTTAGTATTAGCCAGCAATCTTGTGAAATGATCTCTGCACAGGCTCAATGATGCTGGTGGTATGGGCTGCTGTTGTTTTTCCTTTATCAATCTTCTGTAAGAAATATCATCAACGTTTTCTTCATTCAGCGGTAGACCGAATATGACTGCCATATCCTTGACGCTTGGCGCAATTTTAACAGTGGTGCTCAATTCAAAGCACCCGACGCCATCTTCTTCTTCTGTGTAACTTGCAATTAAATTCTCAAGCCCTTCCGTTACCTTGGCCATTACGGAGACATGGACTCTGTTTTGGTAGAAAATCTCGACAAAATTCCAGAAACCGATATTCTTCAAGGAACCAATAACTGGCTCAGGTAAACGGCCAGTATCTCGATTGACCTCCTCCATAAGATTTAGCATTGGCTTGAAGGTAGAACAAAAAAGTCTTGAATCCTTATTCCTGACAGATTTTCTTTCTGCAAAACAAAAAAAAAACCAAAAATTAGGTCGGAGAATGGCCATCCTTATGGGTTTTAACACTGGGAACGACATTCTCCGTTTCAAGTTAGACGGAGAATGACATTATCCGTTCCAAATTAAACGGCGAATAGAATTTAACATTCAAATGCGTTTTATGACGGGGAATGTCATTTTCCTTGAAATATATACAGAATTTACGAACATAAAATCAAAGTTATACCTTCTATTTGCACTTCTTCTTGCACTTCTTTTTGTTTAGCAACTTTTTCCTTTTTTTTTTGCAACTTTCTTAGAATAGGGTTTCCGTTGTTCTCCGTCTGTCGCTTTTGAATTTTCTGTAACTGGTGCATCTTCTCTATTTGGTAATGCTGCTGGTGATGATTCTGCCGCTGATGCCGACATGGTGTGAATATTGCGAATGGGAAGGAAGGTTTGAAGATTTTGGAGGAGAATGACCTAGGTTTGAGTACAGAGTGGAGTATGGAAGAAGAGGAAGCTCTGAAACGGTTTTCTTTTTCCCTTTTCTTTTTTTAATAAAAGGGTTCGGGGGTGTTTTGAATTAATTAGAAGGGCAAAAATGTCATTCGATGGAAGGGCAAAAGACTCTTTTCTGCTTAATTATATTAATCTGAAGGACAGAAATGATTCTGCTTAATCAAAAAGAATTGAAGCCGTTTGGCAAAATGTCATTACAACTCAACAAAACAAATGAACATAATACATTAGGGCTTTCCATACATTAAATATAAAAGAAGAAGAAAAAAAAATCATCGTCTTCCATATTCAACCAGATTGGACTTCTTTTTTAGCTCTTGATTGTGCTCTGAAGTTGTAATCCATTCAGCAACTATGCGTCTTTCCTTTTCCGCATCAAACTGCATATAACAAACATAACATCAAAAATATTGCTCTAAAAAGTTGAAGTTTTTGACGACATATTTTCATACTTACATCGATAGAACGGTAGTCCAGGCTACATCGGTCTTTCATGAATGCAATTAAAAAAATTCCACAATCAACTAAATTGCCTTGGCGGGAAACATAAGAAGGACGTTTTATTGCAAAAGTAGAAAAGCTGAACCTAGCATCCCTCAGCTTCAAAATCTCTTCTTCGAGAAAGATATCCAAATTTGAAAGCTACAATTACCAGAAAACAATATGTATTAGTATAATGCGTATTCTTGTACCCAATTCATAAAAATTGATAAATATGAGCTTACTATTTCTTTTATAACTGTTCTGCTTTGAATCGGATCATCTTTAGATGCAAGTGAGTCCCAAATTTCAACAGTCCTGTTTTTAAACACAACTCTTGCAAGAGTATAGTGTTCGCCCAAATGAATGGGTATGTATATCTGAATCAGGATAATTAGGTAAAACAAATTAGTAAATTTTCAGAAAATTAGGATTAATAATTAAACATAAATACATTAATACCTCTTTACAAGTGCTTAAAGATCCCATGTAATCCTGAAAGTATTTAAACTTCTTCCATATTTTATAAGGCTTTTTGACGGATGGAGGTAACGTGGCTTTCTACATACACATCAATTAATACATTACGAAGGACAAACAAACGAGAAAATTGTTAATGCATATGCATTGAAGAATAAAATGCTCACTCACCGACATCCTTATTGGTAAAAACCATACTTTAGCTTTATTGGAGGTTCTTTTTCGTTCCTCCGCGGTGAGAAGAGCAGAGACAATACTTACAATCTGAATAAAATATTAAAAATGTCAGCGATGGAATCGAAGTAAACATAGATGGCATCTAAGAAGAAATATACTATCTATACATACCCCATTGGTAATTCTCGTTAAAGGAGCTAAGGTCTTCATCTCCCACCGAGACACATAGATTTTGTTGTAAGATGATATTATTTCTCTAAGAAAAGAAACGAATAAATTTGGAGAAAAAAACTGTTGGAATTAAATCAAAACTCATATTACTTACTCGTCAGGTCTATCATCTGCAAAAATATAGTCGTAATATCTCGAAGAAACACTAGTACAATTGCTAGGCTTCGAGGTTGAACCCCTTATTAAATTTTTGGATGGTGTGACCGGATTTATATTTCTACGCATTCTTTTAGAAAGACTGCTAAAGTCAGTTTCTTCTTCTTCTATAGCTTCCAATGCGAGATATCGGTCCAATGCTTTACTACGAGACTGTAGCTCCACGTCCTCCTCTTCGGAAGAAGATTCAACGGAAACCACCTTCACATTATTAAATGCTCTAGATGAAGATGCCTCCTTCAAAGCTAGAGATTCTTCAATCTTATCCAAACGCCGAGATAACTTCATTTGTTCAATTTTTATCTTTGCAACATCAGCTGAAATCGTCGCCAGATGTTCTTCAATCTTGCGCAACAAACGCGGAATGAAGGTTTCACTTGGATTTGGCATCCAATCTTCTACGTCTTCTACATTTCCCCCCACACGAGTAGACATCTTGAGAACAAGAAAACTATTGTATTTCAGTAAACTATTCTATGTATTTCAGAATGAATAATAGTACTATGAAACAAGAAAACTATTGTATATATAGCAAGAGAGAAGTACAAAAAGTGAGGAAGATGGAGAGACATAAATTTCGAGACTAGAAAACAATCTGCTAGCCGTTTGATTAAGGAGGGCTCGAGGAAGATTCTACTAACCGTTTGATTGAGGAGGGCTCGAGGAAGATTCTACTATTCGTTTAAAAATTACAAAAGGTTATCGTGATCAACTCCAATTAAGGAACTCTATAAGAGGTTTAATTCCGCTTGATTGAGGAACTCGACGAAGTCCACCGCGAACCGGAACTTCTTCTTCTTTTCTTCTTCATCTCCGTTTCTCCTTCCACCACCACCATGCCCTGTAGATATATAACAAAAATATTAAATTGTTAGATAAAACAAAAAAACTAAATACGGAAAGATTACTAAATCAAAATCAAACAGAACACATATTCATAGAAAACATGAGATTAAAGATGAAAGTGTCACAGAAGCAACACCATAATTTTACAACAACTAAGCAGACTCTGCTAAACAATAACTAAAATTAGGGATTGTGTCCTCCTTGGATTTAATTTACACAAAGAAGAGATTTGAGAGAACGAGCTTTTGTCGGCTTCCTTAATGTACCATTCTCCGTCCTAAATGTACCATTCTCCGTCCATTCGCCGTATTAAAAGCAAAGAGAATGGCCATTCTCCGTGTTAAAAGCAAAGAGAATGGCCATTCTTCGTCCATTCGCCGTATTCACCGTCCATTCGTCGTATTAAAAGCAAAAAGAATGGCCATTCGCCGTATTCTCCGTCCATTCTCCGTCCTAAATGTACCATTCTCCGTCCATTCGCCGTATTAAAAGCAAAGAGAATGGCCATTCTCCGTCTATTGACCGTATGCACCGTCCATTCGCCATATTAAAAGCAAAGAGAATGGCCATTCTCCGTCCATTCGCCATATTCACCGTCCATTCGCCATATTAAAAGCAAAGAGAATGGCCATTCGCCGTATTCTCCGTCCTAAATGTACCATTCTCTGTCCTAAATATACCATTCTCCGTGTTAAAAGCAAAGAGAATGGCCATTTTTTGTCCAAAATAATATTCTTCTCGAAAATATTATCTTTAGAAAAGTTAAAAAATAATCCGCCCGACCTCAGAAGTAGGTTTCCTCAGTTCACCACCACCACCATGACATGTAGCATTATTAACAAAATATTAAATTGTTAAATGAAAAATAAAATTTCAGACAATGGCATGGGCAGTAAAAATTTAGCGACGCCGCTGGTACTTCTCCTTGTTCGAGGAGGCCTCGACGACGTCCGACGCGAAGCGGACCGATTCTTCTCGGCGCAGCTGGTGATCCTCGTTGTTCTAGGGGTGCTCGACGACGTTCGACGTGATCCGAACCGTTTCTTATTTCCTTCTTCATCTCCGTTTCTCTTTCCACCACCACCAGCACCACCACGACTACCATGGCCTGTAACCCAAAAAAAAATAAAAGGTTCAGATTAAATTGGATGGACTTTTGAGAGAGTAAATATGAGTTAATTTAGGGTGTTCATTGAAAAAATTAAAGTGAAGAATGACCTGCTAAAGCAAGTTACCAACAGGTCAAAAGTCTAAATCAGCATTAAATGATGTCTCCTGTATTATTTTATCTGAATTAAACCTGAATCGTTGGATTAACATCCAACGGTCCAGATTTTGGATGTATCGATACATCCATTTCCAGCGGATGTATTGTAGAATTTTCCTATATATATATATATATATATATATATATATATATATATATATATATATATATATATATTTCGCTGAAAGTAAACCCTAATTTAATTCTGGCCGATTTTGAGGAAACTTGTTCCAAGGAGACCCCCGACTTCTCGAGGCGATTGCGAACAACTTCGACCTCCTTTTTGCGTGCCGTTTTTTTGTTGGATTCGTATTGAGCTATACTTTTCGTATCTAATTTATTTTTATTATCTCTGAACCTAAATTTCTGTAAAATTCGTAGAGTGTTGGTTGTCCGAAACTTGACACGTTTCGGTGTTTTTGAGATTTCGGGAGGACCGAAAATCGAAATCACGAACCGTTTGAAGTTTTGGAAAGCTAACACAGAGCTCTACAACATATTTTTTTTCCAGAAATTAGTTCGTTCA
The DNA here is from genome assembly GCA_029216955.1 of Iris pallida. Classification (NCBI taxonomy): domain Eukaryota; kingdom Viridiplantae; phylum Streptophyta; class Magnoliopsida; order Asparagales; family Iridaceae; genus Iris; species Iris pallida. The sequence continues at coordinate 1,864,074 of JANAVB010034218.1, forward strand.
TCTAGTATTCTATTTATTCTTTTGAATTCAGAATTGATCGATGAATTACCGTTTTGGTCACGATTAGCCATAACGACGATATCTTTTGACCAAAACATGAATTTGCGGCATGATTGATTCCAGCGCACTTGTGGCACTGAAATCTACCAAGGTGCACTTTCAAAACCTTGAGTTCACGACGTTTGACTAGATAGTCAATGGTACGTCTCGATTTGCATGTCATGGTTTCCAAAATTAGAAACATAACTTTTTATGGCCAAACTTGCGTGGTTAGATTATATTCAAATTATTATTAGGTTAAATTAGGTTTTTAAGTAATTTATTTCAGAATTAACTATTATTAGATTAGTAACCCATTAGCCACTTATTCCATGAATTTAGAACTAGAACCTTAGAATTGACTTGTGGTTTTCGTGCATGGTTCGTGGTACGATATATGTTATAGGTTGACAGCTTCTAGATTGACAATCCCCTCATCCTCGACTTGTGACTATGGTTTATGACAGGATTCAGGCAAGTGCACGTTCTGATTGCTTTCGATTCATAGTTGTATTCCATTCATGTTTATACATATGCTCTTTTGCTCACACGGATTAGTATCATGGATTTGTTTATACTTCCTGACTGTCTTTTACATGATTACCATGCTTGCGACTGGATTCTATGAGTACTAGCTGGGCGAAAAATATCTTAGTAGACATGTGAACTACCCAAAAATATCCCCAAAATATCTATTCTTGTCAGATATCAGTCGCACAATTCACGTACAGGGTGCCGGATTTACCCCTTAGTCGTTCACATGTCGAACAAGATATTTTAAAACACATAGATAGTTGTCTTTTAATTATTTTCCTTGTTTTCTTCACCACTTGTCATGACATCCTAGTTACATGTTTCTCCAGTTGATACATCTTGTTGTGGAGTTACCTACTTGCTTTCTAGACATGCCATGACATCAGTTACTTTCTAGTTTTATCTCACATATGATATTTTTTATGTCTTGTGAATTCTATTGTGTTTTTGTTTTGCTGTTGGTTTGTGTGCTTGTTCCATTCCTGACTGGAAACCAACATTTTTCAGGTTAGCTGTGGCTTCACTTAGCTTTGGGAGATATGGGTGTACTTGCAGGCAGAAATCTGGAAATTAGATAGATGTGGTATCATTTACATTAATTGTAAGACCCGTGTACTTGCTTTAAATATAAATGTTGTAAATATTGTAATCAATTTAGAAATATGAATGAGCAATAAAGTTTATTTTGAGCATTTATTTATTGCAGGCTTGACAGCGTTCTACCGCCGACTCTGCGGCGTAGGCTGGCTTGGACACGCACTCGTATCCCGAAAAGCGGGTGCGGATCGTGACAATATGAGCTGTGGTCAACCTCTTCTTTAGCTCATCAAAGGCAGCCTGACGTTCCTCGGTCCAAACGAACTCCGCATCTTTTCTGGTGAGTCTAGTCATCGGCTTAGCAATCCGAGAGAAGTCTTGGACGAACTTTCTATAGTATCCTGCTTGTCACGCCCTGACTCGCCAAATCGGTCGTCATCGCCTTGACTCGAGATAAATCTATCTCATGAGTCGGGACGTGATGCCGTACATGTCTTTATTGGACTTGTACAAGGCAGTGATGTGCACTTGAAACTTTTTTTGAGACGACGAGTTAAAATTAAATAGTGCAGATAGTTGAAGATGTAGAATAGAAAGAATTTAGCTTTTCATTCATAAAACTTGTAAAGTATGTGCAAGATCATTTTTACATTACATATGCCATTGCAACTACATCCTTGAAAATACAAAAGAAAACTCCCGACAAGCTATCATGAAATAATCATTGTCCTTCCATACATTCATGCCCATTTACACATTTGAGCAAAAGCCTTCGGTCTGAATTGGGCTTCAAAGTACTTTAAAATAGGAGAGCTTCGAGCCGCCTCTTGTTCTTCAGCTTCAGTCTAGTCTCGAGCTCCCGCAGCGCGCTCGTCACCTAGGGAGTTGGGGGTTAGCACACTTGCAAGTAAATGGGACGAACCTACTCGTCTAAACCGACACTACTTATTAAGGATTCTAGCATACAAAGTGATCTTTCTATTTTTAACTATATGATTTGCAGTTCATATCGAAGGCATATTTTAAACAGTAAACAACATAACCAATTTCAACTTATCTTACCACGACCGTGCTCCTTTCTTGCACAAAATAGACATAATACTTACCACATGAACAAGATAATAGGTGAGCATGCAATCTACCTTATATGCGATCATTTGTGATATCGACACCATGAAAGACGATTACATAGCATTGCGATGCGCCCTACTAGTCCAGGTTGTGAGCCTAACTGGAGGTCTCTCAATGCCTCGCGCCGGAGAATGATTCCATAATTTTCTTCTAGGCTGATTCGGTCCCAGCGCCCCGGGTACCATTTCGAGGAAAGCTTACCTTGTGCACAAGTCGTCCATGACCATGCAAATATACGAACAGTTTAATATATATGAAGTAAATTGCATAGCGCAGACATTATTAAATCACATAATCATTTCTACTCGTGCAAGAGTTCTTTTCCCCAAAGCCGTATGTTCTGATTTAGCATCCCGTAGGCACCAAATTCTCCGAGGCGTAATATATCGCAACCAAAGTTTCTTCATTATGTTTTGCAGAACATGAATTAATTCTATCTCTTTCCTAGAACTTTATCTTTTCTCTTTTTAGTATGAAAGTTATAAATTCGGAGTTATTTTTTCTAAGTTGATATAATTATTCCAAGTTCTTGATCTTAGTAGCAAAGCATACATCCAGTTAGCATCATCAATTTGAATGTTGAACTTTAAGAATTTTGTTGGGGGGAAGGAGTAGAAAAGAAGGGGCCGAAGAACCACCCATCTAGAGAGATTGCACCGAGAGTAGGAGAACGCGTCGCGACAGTCAAGCATCCGTTACACGAACTCTTGCAATGGCACGAGCATCGAATTAGAATCTTTTCTTCAATCCTTCCTTCGAAATTCCCAAAGACGCATTCAAAAATCGACATGAAAGCACACTTATTAAACCCAAACAACAATTCATTCAGAAAGCCAAAAAAAACCAAGAAAACTAACAGTAGATCGGTTGCGTCGCTCTTTTTAGAGTTTATTTGCCAAGATACAGTCCAATGCATCTAGGATTCATTCTAGCAGTAGCCAATCCATTAGTTGGAACGGTACTTATATCATTCGTCTAAATCGATTTTATTGATGCCATGGTTTTTGTATACCAAACTCGTCGCTGAGTCAGACTAGCCATCTATGTTTTCGACCATGTCTGACTTGTCACGAGGCTATTACATAGTTCTTCGCCCCAACGGGAGCGGGGTACTACATAATATACCACTAAGAAAAAGTTTCGTCCCGAAACTTAAGAACAATGACCTTTGTCGGTAAAAAGTGAAGGGTACTTCTCCTTCATTTCCGTCTCTATTTTTTAAGTCGACTCCTCAACTTAATGTTTGCGCCAGAGTACGCGAACTAAGGACATCAATCGGCTCTGCAGGATTTTTCTTTACGGTCCAAAATTTATACGGTCTCCTTCGAGTATAATAGATCGGCGCGCATCTCCAACTGATCGAAGCTAACCACATGACTTGGGTCATGTACGTACTTCTAAAGTTGGAAGACGTGGAAGACGTAGTGCACTTAAGCTAGGGAAGAAGGTAGCACAATCCGGTAAGCAACTGCCGCCACTCTTTCAAGAATCTCGAAGGGGCCTACGAATCTCGGACTCAGTTTGCCCTTTACCCCGAATCGCATGATGCCCCACATCGACGTCACCTTCAGAAACACATGGTCCCCAACCAAGAACTCTAACGGTCACCGATGAGTATCTGCATAACTCTTCTGTCGACTCTGAGCAATACAGAGCCTATCTCGAATCATGCGGACCTTCTCAACGGCTTGTTCGACTAGCTCAGGCTCGAGCACCTGTCGCTCCCTGACTTTGTCCCAACAAATCGGAGATCGACACTTCCTCCCGTAAAGTACCTCGTAGGGAGCCATCTGGATACTTGATTGATAACTGTTGTTGTACGTAAACACCGCAAGCGACAAGTGCGTGTCCCAACTAGTCTTTAAATCGATTGCACACAGACGTAACATATCTTCTAGGATTTGATTCAGCCTTTCTGTCTGGCCATCGTTTTACGGGTGGTATGTAGAGCTAAGGTTCAGCTTAGTGTCCATCGCCGTTTGCAGACTCGTCCAGAAACGTGACAAGAATTGCCCATCTCTGTCTAAAATAATTGTGGCAGGTACCCCGTGGAGTTGGAAAATCTCATCGATATAGATCTGAGCTAACTTATTGACGCTCCATGATGCTTTGATAGCGATAAAATGAGCAAATTTGGTTAATTGATCGACAATGACCCAAATTGCATCATTTTCCCGCGACGTCTTCGGAAGGCCCATGATGAAATCTATAGAGATGTCGTTCTACTTTCATACTGGAATGTCGAGTTCTGCAGCTCTCTACCTGGTCTTTGGTGCTCGGCCTTCACTTGTTGATAGGCCATACACTGTGACACAAAAGTTGCTACATTTTTTTCATGTCGTACCACCAAAAGGTCGTGCGCAAGTCCTTGTACATTTTGGTGCTTCCGGGATGCAATGAGTACTTTGCATAGTGGGCCTTCGACATAATTTCTTTCTCAGTTTGACATGGTCTGACACGCATTTTCTTTCCTTCATTCGAGTCATTCTGCCTCGTCCACCACAAAGTCGGCCGTCTTTTCTGTCGAAATTAGCTTGTGCATCTTTTTCAGGAATGGGTCGTCCTCCTGTGCGGTCTTTATCTTGTTGTGCAAGCTCGACTCAAGGTGCAATTAGGCCAATTGTGCTCCACGGTAGCGAATTCAGAGTTCGATACCCATTTTTGCCAAGTCTTGCTGTATGTCATGGTTGATAGCCAGGCATCCTGTAAACATTCTGCTTAGAGTGTCTGCTACGACATTTCCTTTACCCGGCGTGTACTCGAAAGTCAAATCATAGTCTTTGATGATTCAAGCCAATGCCGCTGCCTTAAGTTCAATTCTCATTGGGTAAAGATATATTTGAGGCTTTTATGATCCGTATAGATGCTACAAGCCACACCATAAAGATAGTGCCGCCATAGCTTCAATGCGAACACAATCGCCGCTAGCTCAAGATCATGCGTAGGATAATTTTTTTTGTGTTGCTTCAATTGTCTCGAAGCAAACGAAATCATCTTATCCCTTTGCATAATCATGCATTCCAAGCCAGTTCGTGATGCATCGCTAAATATTTGAAACCCTTTTGGTCTGTCCGAAAGTGCAAGGATTGGAGCTGAGACGAGCCATTTATTTAAATCCTGAAAGCTAGATTCATATTTGTCGTTCCACTCGAATGCGACTACCTTCTGGGTGAGGCGAGTCAGAGACGACGCAATCTTGGCAAAATCTTTCACAAATCTTCGGTAGTAGCCTGCCAAGCCGAGAAAACTTCGAATGTCGCCTGTCGAGGTAGGCCGCTTCCATTCAACTATTGCTTCAATTTTCTTTGGGTCCACCGTGACGCCTTCAGCTGAAATAACGTGCCCAAGGAACGTCACACTGCTCATCCAGAACTCGCATTTACTTAATTTGGCATAAAGTTGGTGTTCACGCAGAGTCTGCAGTACCGTCTTCAAGTGCTCCACGTGCTCGTCCTTGTTTTTCGAATATATGAGAATATCGTCGATGAATACGATGACAAATTTATCTATGAACGGTCGGAACACCCGGTTCATCAGATCCATGAAAAAGGTAGGAGCATTTGTCAAGCCGAAGGGCATGACTAGAAATTCATAGTGACCATATCGAGTTCCGAAAGTGAACTTCGGCACGTCCTCGGACTTGATCTTCAATTGATGGTAGCCTGAGCGAAGATCAATCCTGGAAAATACCGTCGCCCCTTGCAAATGGTCGAACAAATCATCTATCTTTGGCAACGGGTACTTGTTTTGTACCGTGGCTTTGTTAAGTTCCCGATAGTCGATGCACAGCCGCATCGATCCATCATTCTTCCAGACAAACAACACTGGAGCACCCCACGGGAAGACACTAGGGCGAATATATCCACAATTAGGAACTCTTGTAGTTATGCTTTCAGTTCCTTCAGCTCTGCCGGCGCCATTCGATAGGGTGCTTTGGATATCGATCGAGTGTCCGAAAAGGTGTCGATGCTGAATTCTATCTCTCGATCCGGCGGCATCCCTGGCAACTCATCTGGAAACACATCAGAAAATTCTGCCATGACTTCAGTCTGTGCCATGCCTGCAATCTCCGTTCTCGTCTCTCGAACTGATGCTAGGTACCCGCTGCAACCAGAATGCAACATGCGCCTTGCCGAAATTGCTGATATCACCATTGCCATCTTTGACACAACTCTGCATGAATAGGAAAAATGGGTTTCGCCAGGAAGACAAAACACAACTCTCTTCTCCGCTCACTCGATCATTGCGTGGCATGCACCCAACCAATCCATGCCAAGGATTATATCGTACTCCTTGATGACGAGGACGATAACTTCCAAGGATAGATTTTTTCCTCCGATGCAGATGTAACCATCCCTACAAATTTTAGTGGCAGGCATATCTACTCCCGATGGAGTGCTAACGCTAAGATTCATATCTAAGAATTGCATGGGTAATTTATTCTCTTCTACAAAGTCGGCAGATATGAAACTATGTATAGTACTCGAATCAAACAGTACTCTAGCAGACATATTTTTATAGAGTAATATAACTGTCACAACAATGTCGGACGTGAACGCTTTATCCCGAGTCAGTGCATAGACTCGGCCTTGCGCCCCTTGGCAATTTTGTGGGTTCACGGGCGCTGTATTTTCGCCATGGGCGGGAGGCGCCCTGTTCTGATTTTGGACGTTCCTTGGTAGATATTGATTTGCCCTTCCCGTTCGACAATCCGTTGCCTTGTGACCTAGCTGGCCACACTTGAAGCATCCCCCTTGGCAACCGACCGCCAGATGTCCCATCTTTTCGTATCGATGGCACCGTACTCCGGGGTGAGTCCCCCGATACTCGAACGTGTTCTGGCACTTTGGCACACCAGATCCTCCCATATTATGAGGACGCTTATTGAAGTTGTTACGGACGACTGACCTGGTCCTTTGCGAAGCTCAACCAAAGATTCGTTCGCTATCAAGGGCGGCATTGTATGACTTCCTATAAGTCTGACATATTTGGTTCATGGCATCCCGACGCAGATCGTCATTCAGGCCCAGTTGGAAGTACTCACACCATGCTTCCTTGTTCGGCAGGAAGCCCCGGCAAACTTCGCAAGTTTTGCGAACTTCGCGTCGAAATCTTCGACTGACATATTTTCTTGCTTTAAGGACATGAATTCCTCTTCCTTCTGTCGACGAACGACACGAGTAACATACTGCTCGAGAAAGGCCAGTTTGAACGTCTACCACGAGATCTTGGCGTTGGGGTTGGCTTCGTGGAGCTCATGTTTCTTCGCCTCCCACCATTCATAGGCCCTCAAGTTTAGGTGCAAGGCTGCACACCCAACTCTCTTGGACCCCTTGATGCTGAGGAGATTGAACATGCCCTCAATCTTCACTAGCCACCCCAAGACTTCGCCAGGCTCTGCTCGCCCGTTAAAGTCAGACGGGTTCATCTGTAAACCCCCAATTTTTTTAAGAAATTTTTACGATTTATTGTTATTTTTAAATTTCTTTATTCGTAAAATATTTTGAATTATTTTGATTATTTATCTATAAAAAATGGTCTTAGTCATGCCTAAATTTGTTATGCATACTGACCAGACAATATGGCATGGCTTGGAATTGACTAGCCTACTAGCTGTAGGTGCCACTAGATTTATTTTATTTGAGTATTTGGTTGTTAAAAATTATTTAATCGTATTATGGCTATCTGGTTCCATTTTAATATTCATCTATTAATTATATTTTTTGAGATTTAAAAATTATTAATATACTAGAAGTAATATGTTCCCTCCCCAATTATGATAACCCTACTAATGAGTTGATCCGCTCAATTTGTATAAAAATATATTTTATTATCATTATCAATATGGTTATTACCATTTCTTATTAGCAATATTATTATTATTACCATTAAGATTATTATTATTATTATTATTAGTATTATTATTATTATTATTATTATTATTATTATTATTATCATCAAATTGTATAGTTTTTATTTACAAATATTGATTTATATATCTTGATGAATATTTAGAATATAATTTTTATGTTTAAAGTTTTATAAGTATATATATATATATATATATATATATATATATATATATATATATATATATATATATAATAATATATATATATATATATAATAATATATATATATATATAAATAATAAATAATAATAAATAAAAAATATATATATATATAATAATAATAATAATAATAATAATAATAATAATAATAATAATAATAATAATCAGGATGTGGGTCTGGATCCCTCTCGAAGGAAGCTCGCCCCCTCCGGCCATGGCCGGTGGCCGACCGGCCCCGGGCGCATCCCGTCTTCTCTGGCCACCCAGGCCTTCTCGCTCGGCCGGGTCCCCCCCAAGGGGAGGCTGCCCCCTTCCCTGGCCGGGGTTTGCCAGTCGTGCGACGGGTCCTCCCCCTTTCCCTCTCTTCCTCGGAGACGACGCCGTCCTCGGCGTCGCCGGAACCGCCGTTCCCAACGCCCTCGGCCATCGCCGGCCCCGTCCCTCTTCGGCCCTCCGCCTGTCTTCTTCGGTGCCCCGTCGCTCCCTAGGGTCGCCGTCCCAGTCGCAGCGTTTCCTCCTCCCTCGGCAGCCACTGGTGCTCATCAGGCCCAGGCTTCCTCCGACCTGGCAGTTGCCCGCCCCCCAGTAGCCCCTCCTCCCGACCCCCTTCCCTTTTTGGCTTCGGACAGCCCCTCCGCGCCCCTCCCCCTCTCGCGCCTCCTCCCACCTCGTCTGAGGTTCCTCTCTCAGAGCCTCCCGCCCCGGCCGAGGTCTTCATCCCCCACCCTGCTCCCTTACCACCGCACCCGCCGTCGCGGTCGAGGATTTCCTCCCCCACCCCGATACCCAACTCGCCGCGCCGCCCTCCCTCTTGGTTGAGGCCTACGCCTATGCTTACGCCCAAGCCCCACCGGAGCTCCCTTCCTCCGCGCATCCCTCGGCCTCCCATCTCCCTCCCGTCGCCCACTCCTCATCGTCGGGTTCCTACTGGCAGGACCCTACCACTCCAAGGTGGTACTGGGTCTCCGTCCCCGCCCGGCCGACAGTGGCCCACTGGCCATCTTATAGCCCCGGAGGAGCCGGCTTTCCCTCAGCGCCGCAGTGGGGGATGTACCGGTACCTCTAGGCCTTGCCAGGCCGCCCACAGCTCGCCCTGGCACGGACGCGGCACCGTCGGTCGCAGCTGTGGTGACGTCCTATCCCCCCTCTGGCTCACGGGTGGAGGTCCTATCCCCTTTCCGTCCCCGTCCTGTTCCCCCGGGTGGTGCCCTCGCCGTGGTGACGTCCCCATGGTCTGTCTCCGCCTTTTTCCCCCCCTGCGGATCCTCCACGCTTACCCCCCGCCATGGTGGTCCTCTTCCCCCGCCGCAGTGCAGCCGTGGCCCCCTCGCCGGTTTGTGGCATCTCCCTTCTCCTTGCGGCGACGTGGCCCCGCTAGCCGTGGCTCCCGCCGCCCACCGGCGTCGCCTTCACCCTTGTTCTCCGGTGCCGGAGACCCCTCCCCCGTCCCCTCTCCGGCCTTGAGGCCCCTACCCGGCGGCCTCCTTCCTCGGCATCGTTCTCCTGGCTGGCGCTCGGGAGACCAGAGGCGCCCCCTCCGCCTCGGCCTCTTCGGGTTTTGTGCTCGCCCCCTCGGGCCTCGCACGCGGAGCTTCGTGCCCGCTCGTCGTGGACCCCGTCGCCTCCGGTGGCTCTCGCCGGAACAGGAGATCCCCTCGGTCTGCCCGCTCGTCATGGACCCCGCGCGGTCTCCCCCTCGGGCAGAGAGCCGGCCTCTCCCCCCCACGTGCCTCTGTCCCCCTCGGGTGTCGAGCCCTGTCCTCCGCCCGTGGCTCTTTGGTTTTCAAAATTTTTCGAAAGTTCGTTTTTCAAATTTTTCGAATCCTCCACGCTTCTTTGCTTTTTCGGGTTGCGGATTCTCGTACCCTCCGTTCTGGGCCTTTTGTTTGTTTGGCCCAGGCGCAGTTTGTATTGCTCATTATGAGCCTCCTTTTTATTCAATAAATTGTCTTCTTCAAAATATATATATATATATATATATATATATATATGAGGAAAAGGAAGAAGAAGAAAAAAAGAAAAATAAATATCCAATATGAACAGTAGTACTGTTCATTATCACTTCTTCCCGACTATAACTCTGTTCCGAACAGAGTTTCCTTTTTTTCGGATTTGATTGGTTTGGAATCCAATAAAAATCTTTTCTAAATCTTTTCCCGATCCTTCTTACAGAATTATGGTAGTGTTCTCTACCAAGAATACTCGAAATATCAATTTAAATCCGAATAGATATCCTCTTATTATTTGAATCAAAACCAAGTTTTAACTAATCATATAAACAGAGTTTTCATCAAAACCCTGAAGACTCTCATGTTCGATCCCAAACTTCCTAGACCATCCCCGCGTTATCCCGCAGTCCCTCACGCCACCGGAGTGGACGATGTCGGCCACCGCACAATCGTGCGCAGCATAGTGGCAGCTGCAGTTGCGCGCAATAGCAGCAGTATATACGACAACAACAACAAGATAAAACGGACCCAGGTATTAACTTGCACGCAAATTTTCTTCCTCGTCTCTTCATAATTCTTCGAGCCGTAAATTTCTTCACGTAGCCTAGTCGACCACCTGCAAAACCCTTCAAATAGATTGGGTTAATTTTCCCTTTTTTAATTATAATTTTTTTCAAAAGATCGAGAAAAACCAACCGAAACAGAATACGAAAAACTATTTGAGTATAAGGCTATTTTTGACCAATTCCTCGAGAGTTTCCAAAAAAATGTTTGAACTGATTTAATGATAACATATACGAGATGGAAACTTCTCTTTTAGTTTTATTTTTTACTAGTTAGATTGTAATTAAATCAGTTTCAAAGTTTAGAAAAAAATTAGTTTTTAAAATAGTAAATTTTAATAATTCTCACCGATATGCCGTGCGCCCCGACAAACCGGGCGACGTGGTCGTGCACTATACACATCAAAAGGCGCATATAGATGTTGTCGACGTGTGGGAACTGACGGAACTCGATTTTGTTGCATGTGCGCGACAAAATCAGTGCGTATCCGTCGAGATACCCCCGTATCGACCTTTTGCAAACTAGCCCAAAACTTCGTGCACGTTCGTCGGATCGACACAAAACTTGCGCCATCAGGACCAAATCGTTTTTCTGGTCCTGTATGCCAAGTTTGGTCCAATTGTGAGAAGGTCGATCGGAACGCCTATTTGACGGGCCCACGGCCCGCTCCAACGAGTAAATTTATGCATGGCCCGTCGAAATCCAACTTTGGACATACGGTTGGGTTCGTCTCCTCAAACCGGACCCATAGACATGTAGTTTGATGACTTTAGAGACCGTAGGTACTCTCAAGCATTTCGGTGTAAAATGGGTCCAACGACGGACATCGTTTTGACCTAAAATTACGATTTTGCCCCTGTTCCAGAATTGGACTTTTTGGACAGACATTTTCTAGATTTTTCTGTTATGCCAAATCTGTTTGTGATGTTTATTTCAGCATCTGAAGTCGTTCGTAAAAGTTGGCTTTCGTTGCTTCACTATTCTAACGATTTGAGTCATCGGACGTCACCTTTCTGCACACAACCTCCAGGCAAGATATCTTGCCATTAGCTGTTTATTTATTTTAGCTCATATTTCATGTATTACTTATCATTTACTTTCTGCAAATTAAACTATTTTACATGGCATGATTAGATGGAATTTTAGTGTTCAGTTCTATTTCCTGCTATGTACTATTTTCTTACACATTAAACTTAGATATAAGGGACCACCCTTTGTGTGCTGCATTCATAGGCCTGGACATATTTTTACAATGGAGTTGCGAGTCGCATGTAGAACTCGGACATGCATGACTGGCTGGCCACCGGTATGTATAAGCCATGCGATAGGAATAACCGCTAATAGAAATTTGCATGATTAGTTTGACTTAGCGGTTAATAGAGGTTCTATGTTGTGGATACAACATAGTAGGCATTGGGTGGGGAGGACATTTCCTCGGCATATGGGCTACTGTACGCTTATCTTTTGTAACCCGTTAGCTTCGCCGGAGACGCGAGTGAGATTACCCATGATTACTGACGGCTACTGACGTTCTGCATAACGTTATGCTCTTATTGATTGGGACTCTAGTACCCCAAGGGGGGACCATGTCGATCCTATTTTAGCCAGGGCCCATGCGTTGGAGGGTGTTCTTAAAATTGCATTCACTTAGATTGGTTAGGCACCCTTATCCATTAGGTACGAGTAATCTTGGTTTGGGTACTTGTATCTGACCGTGGTTTGGAACAGTAACTTGTCGCGGACTAGTTTGCCACATCTTGTCCTTGTTTGGTTATAGGTGTGGCTCACTACTCCGATGAGAAGGTGCTGAACCTTGTGGTCCGGATACTATATTGGATTCATAGCTTAGAAAGATACTTCATCATGGGTTAGTGTGCCATCTTCTGTCCTTGTTTGGTTAGGGGGATGGACGCTAATCCAAATGGTAAGGTATTAGACTATGTTATGATCTGATCTTACTTATTATTATTGAGAAGTTTATATTCAGTTTATATGGCATGATATTGTGTATCTTGTTACGTCCCTCTGAGGACCTGGTTATCTCTCAAGGTGTGCGCTATTGTCATTCACATGTATTCGAGCCATGGTCGTGATCATCTCTATTTCTTCGAGGATGGTTGCACTTGGATCATCTTTGCTTCGCTCGCCAACTCTTTCTTTTGTTATGTACTTACTTTCTTTTCATAGTTGGTAGTGGATTTGTCTCCGTCCAACATCTTGTATAAAGACAATTCTTGTGAATTATATGATATCATTAATTCTCTTATATTTCTGTGGATAATATTATTTATCATGGTTACTGCATTTTACAGCTTATGCATACATACAAGATTTCCATATATTGGAGTATACTTCGTATGTATACAGCTGGCATGTCTGCATACTTAGTCCTAAGTATGTTGGGACTGGGGCGTTACATCATCTTCTTGAATTTGGTCGCCTTGAGCAGAAAAGAGGAAGACATATGCTTCGTCGTTACTGGTTGCACTTCTTCTTCTGACGTGGCGGTCGTCGAATTTTGTTGCATCGCTATAGTGCTTACGGTCCGGGTCAGGGCCTCAATCTGCTTTTATTGGGCACTAATTTGGGCCTGGATCTGTGCTTGCATCTGTTGTTGCTGCATCTCCGCCTGGCGTTGCTGCACTTCCATGAGGCACAATAATCGCTCTATGGTGGATTCGCTAGGTGTCGCTTCTTCGGTGCTATCCGTGCTAATCAACGTGGCGTTGACAGCGGGGACACCCGCTCTCTTCGACATTCCTACAAAATTGAGCAAACCCGTTAGTATTCTCAAAATATCTACGGGCTTATCTATATGGAACGATTATTTCATGCCGCATATGTTGAAAAGTATAATTTTTGAAAAATTGCAATAGCATCTAAAAGAAGAATATTTTTGAAAGGTCCGAGGTGTGAACCGTGCTCTGGTACCAACTTGTCACGCTCCGACTCGCCAAGTCGGTCGCCATCACCTTTACTCGAGATAAATCGAGCTCACGAGTCGGGACGTGATGCCGTACATGTCTTTATCGGACTTATACAAGGCAAGGATGTGCACTTGAAACTTTTTTTGAGACGACGAGTTGAAATTAAACAATACAGAGAGTTGAAGACGTAGAATAGGAAGAAATTTAGCTTTTCATTCATAAAACTTGTAAAGTATGTGCAAGGTCATTTTTATATTACATATGCTGTTACGGCTACATCTTTGAAAACACAAAAGAAAACTCTCGACTACCTGCCATGAAATAATCCTTGTCGTTCCATACATGCCCCTTTTTACATTTGAACAAACGCCTTCGATCTGAATTGGACTTCAAAATACTTTAAAATATGAGAGCTTCGAGCCGCCTTCCATTCTTCAGATTCAGTCTAGTCTCTAGCTCCCGCAGCGTGTTCATCACCTGGGGAGTTGGGGGTTAGCACAATTGCTAGTGGATGGGACGAACCCACTCGTCTAAACCGACACTGCTTATTAAGGATTCTAGCATACGAAGTGAACTTTCTATTTAGAACTATATAATTTGAAGTTCATATCGAAGGCATATTTTAAACAGTAAACAACATAGCCAATTTCAACTTATCTTACCACGACCGAGCTTCTTTCCTACACAAAATAGACATAAAACTTACCACCTGCACAAGACAATAGGTGATCATGCAATCTACCTTATATGAGGTCATTGGTGATATCGACACCATGAAGGACGAGTACGTAGCATTGTGACGTGCCATACCAGTCCAGGTTGCGAGCCTAACTGGAGGTCTCGTAATTCCTCGCGCCGGAGCACGATTCCATAATTTTCTCCTAGGCCGATTCGGTCCTAGCACCCCAGGTACCATTTCGAGGAAATCTTACCTTGTACACAAGTCGCCCATGACCATGCGAATGTATGAACAGTTTAATATATATGAAGTAAATTGCATAGTGCAGACATTATTAAATCACATAATCATTTCTACTCGTGCAAAGGTTCTTTTCCCCAAAGCCGTATGTTCTGATTTAGCATCCCGTAGGCACCAAATTCTCCGAGACGTAATATATCGCAACCAAAGTTTCTTCACTATGTTTTGCAGAACATGAATTAATTCTATCTCTTTCCTAGAACATTATCTTTTCTCTTTTTAGTGTAAAAGTTATAAATTAGGAGTTACTTTCTTAAGTTGATATAATTATCCCAAGTTCTTGATCTTAGTGGCAAAGCATACATCCAGTTAGCATCATCAATTTGAACGTTGAACTTTAATAATTTTATTGGCGGGAAGGAGTAGAAAAGAAGGGGCCGGAGAACCAGCCACCTAGAGAGATTGCACCGAGAGTAGGAGAACGCGTCGCGACGGTCAAGCATCAGTTACACGAACTCCTGCAATGGTACGAGCATCGAATTAGAATCCGTCCTTCAATCCTTCCTTCGAAATTTCCAAAGACGCATTCAAAAATCGACGTGAAAGCACACTTATTAAACCCAAGCAACAATTCATTCAGAAAGCCAAGAAAACCAAGAAAACCAACAACAGACCGGTTGCGTCGCTCTCTTTAGAGTTCATTCGCCAAGACACAGTTCACTACATCTAGGACTCATTCCATTAGTAACCGATCCATTAGTTGGAACGGTACTCATATCATTCGTCCAAATCGATTTTATTGATGTCATGGTTGTCGTATACCAAACCCGTCGTTGAGTCAGACTAACAATCTATATTCTCGACCATGTTTGACTTGCCACGAGCCTATTACATAGTGCTTCGCCCTAATGGAAGCGGCGTACTACACTGCTAGACCCAGGAAGCTCCGAATCTCGGCAGCTGAGCTCGGTGTGGACCAAGACTCCACTGCTGAAATCTTCTTCGGGTCCTCTGAGATCCCATGGTTGGTCACAACATGATCCAAGAACTCTACCTGCTCCAGGAAGAACTCGTACTTCGACAACTTCATATACATCTGCTCGCTTCTGAGAGTCTCGAGCACAATCCGCAGATGCTCCTCATGCTCCTCTGGTATCTTTGAGTAGATCAAGATGTCATCTATGAAGACCACCACGAACTTGTCAATGTACTGATGGAATACCTTTTTCATCAAGTTCATGAATATCGCTGGGGCATTGGTCATCCAAATGGCATAACAGTAAACTCGTATTGGCCGTACCGAGTCTGAAAAGCCATCTTCAAAATGTCCTCCTTCTTCACCTTCAGTTGATGGTAACCAGACCTCAAGTCTATCTTTGAAAACACCTTCGCGCCGCTCAACTGATCAAACAAGTCATCAATCCTCGGCAACGGGTACTTATTCTTGATAGTGAGGTTGTTGAGCGCTCTGTAGTCGATACACATGCGTATCGTCCCATCCTTCTTTGGTACAAATAGGACTGGAGCGTCCCAAGGTGAAGAACTGGATCTGATGAATCCTTTATCCTGCAACTCGTCGACTTGCTTCTTCAGCTCTGCCAACTTGTTGTTGTTGATCCTATAGACATGCTTTGAGATAGGCTCAGCGCCCGACACTAAGTCTATAGAGAACTCAACATCCCTGTCTGATGGTATTCCTGGCAACTCATCAGGAAAAACATCCAAGAATTTCGCTATCAATGGATGTGGCAATTCCTGTCCCGCCAATATAGCTCCACAGAAACCATCTCTCGGCTCAGTTGTTTCCTTGGCAAACTCAAACTCTGGCTCTCCCAACAGTTACCTCTTATAATACTACCGGTACACTATGGTTCCAGGCCATGGGCATACTCAACTCACTGACACACACTATCCAGAATAATATACCACACCTTACAGGATACTATCTTCTATTGTTTGTCTCAGTTCCTCTATCATCTAACACTGCTTAATCATGCACTCTATTGATACACTCATCTATCTAGAACACTCTCTCTAGGGTGTCAACCCAAGTCTTGACAATGTCTATACACGACACTAACTCCTCTATATGATACTTAGACGGTACTCCTATACTAGGTTACTCATGTCCCTCCTCTGACTAGTCACTTGAAATGTTGGTGCCTAAACCTCTATAACACTTGAAATACTCTGGATCTTACTACTAGGGTACTCCTCCTATTTTGGTACCTGGTGAAACTCCTACATGACACTTATTGATCACTCTAGGGTTCTTATCTATATTTAATTATCAAAATCATATACAATTACTTCCTAACCATACTCTAAACTATTAACAGTAATACTCAAGGACACAAACCAATTGCAAGTCACCAAACCATTACACTACGAAGAACCTATAATGAAATGAGACACTACAAGAACCTGGAATAAAGAACTGAATGTATCCCTACTTCTAAGCTAATTGATGATGGAACAGAATCTATAATAACAAAAGTGAAATGATAGAGATGACATGTTAGGACCCTTCTCAAGATACAATCTGATAATCATACACGTCTGTCCAAAATTATGATACTCAGAATCCTCGCCAAGCCAGTAAGCAAGGCTACAATAAACGATAGATTCCATAACTGGGTATGCACCTCTATAATCATGCCGTCTAGAATCCTCGCCACGCCGACTAGTATAGCTGCAAGAAATCTCAAATCTCATGACCAAGATATGTATATCCGAAGTCAGGTCTCTACGTTTCTGCCACGCCGACTAATATAGCTGTGATAAACTCCAGGTTCTATAACCAAGTAGACGTTTTACCTTCCCTATTATTCTCGTCAACATATGTTATCATAAGATACCGTAATTCTGGCCATAAAATTCTTCTCTATATGAATAATCAAAGTCAGCGATGATCCAACAAAAAAATCAAATTCAATAACAAGGCGAACAGAAACAAAAGGAAAGGATTTTTAAATTAACGTTCAACCAACATTCTCAAGGGTCGTCCCAGGAATCTCTCAAGAAGTCCTAACTATGATTGAGTAACTCCTATCATAACCTAGAACCTGTATCCCAATAGCAGACTCGTAATTAGCACTCTAAGTCGAGTACCATTATGAAATTGCATTAGTTGCGACACTGACCTGTGTGGACTACCATAAAAATGTGTCACGAACTACACCATATTCAGGGGCATGAGCACGTGGGTACGTCCGGCCTACGCCGCAGCATCGGCAGTAGAATACTGTAAGGGTCATCTAGAACATATAGTATCTAAGAAATAATAATATAATCTGTCATCTTCGCACGGAGGAATATAATCATAACTCAATCACATAATTCTAAGGAAGATAAGCACGATGATAAAGATAAAGATGAAATAAATAGTGTGAAATAGTGCTGATTCACAATCACAAGTTTAGAATTTAAAGACGTAACACAAGATCCCAAATAAATACTACAAGTCTCAAAGTATCAAGCTGGAATATAATCCAGACAAAATCTAGCTAAACTAAGTCACTATATGCGGTACGTCCTCTACGAGCACCGAATCCACATACAGGTCCTAGTTGTAGACTCCATCTCGGACAGTCTGCATCTACATCCTCTGAAAAACAACTGGGGTCATTCTGTCAGGATATGAGCAAGTACAAACGCCAATAGCAGTTCCATGTGAATTGACAAATACTATAAGAGACAATTATAATGAAATACAAGATAAAATATCAAACTGGAAGTAAAAATAGTAAAGTGGACTAGATATCATGTCAGGGTGAGATATAAGGTAAAACAAAAATATAAACAGCAAAAAGTAATATGATGTATGATGTAAATATAAAAAAAGTGTCATGAGATATTAGAGCGTTATGTGATCAGCTTGGGTCAGGATTAGGCTGTTCCATTTGACCGGCTATCACAAAAAATACATATATAAGGTCGAGCCTGCCAACCTGAAAAGCGAACACAAGAAATAAAGGATCTGGCTACACCCTACGTACAGTAAGGGTGGAGCCAGCACAGGAATAAGTGACAGGATGGGTATCGATCACATAACCTCTAATAACTCCCTAAATCGCCCGAATAGTATAACAGATCCAACCATGACACATCATGACATGGGATTTAAAAGCAGGGGGCTAGCCCACTCCCAAATCGTTGTCTATATAAGTACAAAAAATAAGATTGAACAATGTACTCATATACCAAGTAAACCAGGAATAACATCTTACACTACTAAAATATGATCTATTAGCGACGTAATTTAGCGACGGCGTAAAATTACGTCGCTATATATGGAATTCAGCGACTCCTTTATATAAACATCGCAAAACGTCGCTGAATAGCGACGTTCAGCGACAGGTATAAAATTACGTCGCTGGATTATTAAAATATGTCGCCAGTTTACGACGTTTAGCGACGTCCTCATGTGACGTCGCTAATATTTTTACTTAGGGCACAGCGTTTCGTTTTTCCCACTCACTCAAAATTTCTAATTTTTCCCACTACTCCTTCCCCCCCTCCGGCGACCCCTTCCCCCCCCCCCTCCGGCGACTCCCCCCCCCCCCCCCCCCCCCCGACGACTCCCTCCCTCTCCGGCGACCCGTACCCCCCCCGTCGAGCTCCTCCTCCTCGAGCTCAGGTAAACCCTAACCTAACTCCTCCTCCTCCTCCTCTCCCACGGACACACACACACACACGGACACACACGCACACACACACAGAGACACACACACACACACACGCACACACACATAGAGACACACACACACACACGGACACACGGACACACACACAGATGGACACACACACACACACACTGGACACACTGTGTTATGTTGTGGTGGACACGAGACACTATGTTGGACACGTACACATAGCCTAGATCCTTTACCAACCATTTATTTTCTATTTTAACATGTTTTTATATATCAATTTCTAAATACCCTATGTTGACTGATACCTTGTTAATTTATTGTATTTTCTAATTTTGAAAACCCAGTTTTGATAACCATTTTAACCTAGTTTAATGCTTTAATTTAGATGTTTAAAACCCCAGTGTAGTGTATCTATATGTGTGCTGATTGAGTTTCAAGTTTGGGGTGATTTGGTTAGAGTTTTGGTTCTCGATTTGGGTTTGAGGTGAATGGGTCTGAAATATGTTATAGGAGTATGTAATGTTGTGTGAAATGAACTGATTTCCTTTCTTTTTCTTTCCTATTTGACTGAACACAGTAAATCCCCTTACTATCCAGATTGGACTGACCTATAGTTCATATCACTCACTCACTCACTCACTCTTGCCTAGGTACACACACGCATATAGCCTAATACAAGCATGTTAGCCTCCCTCATATACACGTATATGTGACTGTCACATGTAACAGTCAACACACTCACCCCCCATTCACATGTGCATGTACACACACCACCCACTCTCTACTTCTCTCTCTCTATATATATATGTTTGATAGATGGTATTGTATACATATATACATAACTATATCATGTAACTCATATGTGATATAGGCATATAGCCTATATTAGAGTGTCTAAATATATGAATGCATGAAAGTTGCCTTGTCTTGTAATATAGGCATATAGTATATACATGCCTATATATATATTATATGTATATATCTATATAGATATTACTTGTGTGTATGAGATAGCTTGAGTTGACTTTGGTCATTATTGGTACTTGAATTGATCGGAACAAAGACCCCCAATGTCGGTATCGGTCAATATTTGGTATCGGTCGGTATCGGATCGGAACATGCCAAACCGTATCGGTATCGGCCGTATCGGATCGGTATCGGCCGATACTTTAAAATTATATGAAATAGTAGTCACCCCCAAGCTTGACTATTTTTACTGAAAGTCAAAGTAGAGTAAACATCTGACCTACATTGGACTAAGAGTTGACAAAGTCAACTATAGGTCAACCCTTGACCTAGTTTAACCTTGTTTGACTTTGTTTGACTTAGCTTGACCTTGTTTGACTTTGTTGTCTTCATGTTTGTTAAATGACACCCAGATACTAGTTTTAGTTGTTTAAATGACACCCAGATACTAGTTTTAGTTTCAGTTTGCTTTGGTAACTCACTATTGCTCATTACTTGGTACTAGTTTTAGTTGATTGTGTTTTTTTAAGACTAAACAAATGACACCCATATATTACTTGTGTGTATGAGATAGCTTGAGTTGACTCTGGTCATTATTGGTACTTGAATTATAGGTTAGGCTTGTATAGCCTTGAATGGTGTGTGCTAGCTAGTATTGGGATACCAATAGCGATAAGGTAAATGGTACCTTTGTTTGACTTAGCTTGACCTTGTTTGACTTAGTACAACCTAGTTTGACCTAGATTGCATATCATTGTTATTAGTAACTGTCCGCTACTAATGTGTGTCCCATAATAAGATATAATATACAAATTTGTGCCTGTTGGATAATGTGTGTCCATCTTTGCAGAATTATTTCCAAATGGATATGAATTACTACTTGCGGAATCGTTCATGGATGTACAATCGTCGTCCTGATGATATGTGTGGTGTGCGAGATGAATACATAGCGGGAGTAGAGCAGTTCCTGCAGTTTGCTAAGGCGTTCCCTCAGTAAATGGACGGCACCAAAATTAAGTGTCCGTGTGTGAAATGTCATAACGTGAAATATTATCCAGAAGTAGAAGTGACATATCATTTGTACTCGAGGGGTTTCATGCCTAATTACTATCAGTGGACCGTACACGGAGAACTTGTGTCTTTAGCATCAGAGCCGGAGCCTTATGTTGAGCCGTATATGCATGCGGGACCTAATTTTGTTTCAGATAATCATGCATACGACGACGGGTGCGTGAACATGGTTTTCGACGCTGCGGGGCCTAGTTTCGTTCATGATGCACCTGAGGAGGCACCGAACGCCGATGCTGTACAGTTTATGGAGTTGTTGGAGAATGCAAGGACTCCATTGTATCCTGGTTGTGAGGATCATTCACCGTTGGAGGTGGTTACAAGACTGTTGAGCATTAAGTCAGATTTTAACATGTCGCAAGAATGCTACAACCGAGTGTTGGAGTTAATTATAGAGATCTTGCCGGCGGGTGCTAAGTTGCCTAAAGACTTCTACCGGTTTAAGAGGATGGTGAGATCGCTCTGGATGGGATACGAGAAAATCGATTCCTATCGTAATGGGTGCATGCTGTACTACAAAGACGACAAGGACGCAGATGTGTGCAGATTTTGTGGTGCTGATCGCTATAAGACAACTAGTACAGGAAGGTCTACCGGTGCAAGAAGACCGACCAATTCAATGCACTACTTGCCTTTAACGCCGCGGTTGCAAAGATTATTTATGGTGAAAGAGACGGCCGAAAATATGAGTTGGCACATGCGAGAACAGATTGAAGGAGTGTTGGATCACCCATCCGATAGAGAAGCGTGGAAGCACTTTGATCGAGTGTATCCAGATTTTGCTTCAGATCCGCGAAATGTCAGGTTGGGACTATCTTCTGACGGTTTTACTCCTTTTGGTCTTTCGGGATCCCAGTATTCGTGCTGGCCTGTGATTGTCACTCCGTATAACCTACCGCCTTGGATGTGCATGAAGACTCAGTACATGTTTCTAACCGTTATAATTCCTGGTCCGAACAATCCCAAGAGGAACATTGACGTGTACTTACAGCCTTTGATAGATGAGTTGAATCAGTTATGGGAAGTAGGCGCTAACACGTACGATGTTTCCAGGAAGCAGAATTTTTAGATGAAGGCAACCCTTATGTGGACCATCAACGACTTTCCGGCCTATGGAATGTTATCTGGATGGAGCACTCATGGCCGTCTCTCATGTCCGTATTGCATGGACCGTAGTAAGGCTTTCCGCTTGAAACACGGCGGAAAACCGTGCTTCTTTGATTGTCATCGGCAAT
This sequence comes from Iris pallida, assembly GCA_029216955.1. Taxonomy (NCBI): domain Eukaryota; kingdom Viridiplantae; phylum Streptophyta; class Magnoliopsida; order Asparagales; family Iridaceae; genus Iris; species Iris pallida. The sequence goes on from JANAVB010034218.1 coordinate 1,886,669, forward strand.
TTCTGCCAAAAGATCATCCGTTCAGAAGGAACAGGAATGCTTTCCGTGCCGGCGTTGTAGAGAAGGGTGATCCACCGCCAAGGTGGTGCGGAGCCACGATATGGGAGGAGGTTAAAGATTTTCCAAGTGCTATAGAAGATCCTACAACTGGGTACAAGTGCAATGGATTTGGTAAAGTTCATAACTGGACAAAGAGGAGCATATTCTGGGATCTGCCATACTGGAGTACCAATCTGATCAGACATAATCTTGATGTCATGCATATTAAGAAGAATGTGTTTGATAACATAATTAATACTGTGATGGACGTAAAGGGAAAAACGAAAGACAATCCCAAGGCCAGGTTGGACTTAGAAGAAATATGCAAATGCCCTGCGTTGCATTTGATACAGCAGAATGGAAAACAGTTCCTGCCGAAGTCAATTTTCTCGCTGGACAAGGAGGATAAAGTGAGACTTTGTCGGTGGATCGAGGTCCTAAAATTTCCAGACGGATATGTGTCAAATCTGAGAAGATGTGTCGATCCGAAGGAAAATAAATTGACGGGTATGAAGAGCCACGATTGTCACATATTCATGGAGAGGCTAATTCCGATTGCATTTCGGGAATTCTTACCGTAGGCAGTTTGGGATCCATTGACGGAGCTTAGCTTATTCTTCAGGGATCTTTGTTCTAAGAAATTGCTCGTTGATCGTCTAGAAAAGTAAGAGAAGGACATTACGGTAACACTATGCAAGCTAGAGAGGGTGTTTCCTCCTGGATTCTTCGACTCTATGGAGCATTTGCCGATTCATCTATCCTATGAGGCACGTGTTGGTGGACCCGTCGAATATCGATGGATGTACCCGTTCGAGCGACATTTGAATCACCTAAAAAGAAATGTGAAAAATAAGGCACGGGTCGAGGGTTCTATTTGTGAAGCCTATGTTCTCGAGGAGATTACAAACTTTTGTTCGATGTATTTCAAGCCTATGTTGCAACTAATAGAACGAGAGCTTCCAGAAACGACGAGGGAGATCATGAAAGTAATGATACAATACTGAAGGTATTCAATGCTCCAGGAAAGCCATCGGGTAAGATGAAAAAGAGATATCTGAACGATGATGAGCTAAGGGCTGCTCAGGTGTATGTATTACTCAACTGCGACGAGGAGGAAGTTGAGAAACTGGAGGGGTAAGTAATTAATACGTCTATATTATTTTAATAGTGTTAATTATTATACTATTACATTAATTGGACGATGTTGTTTTCAGCATATTAATGATGATGTGAGGTCGGGTAGGCCACACATAACAGAAGAAGAACTAGAACAAGAAATGAGGCGTTATTTTCCATCATGATTGAGTGCATATGTAAGACTTGAGAACTCTGTAATTACCTTTTTGTATATGCACTTGATTGAGAATGAGCTTAATTGCTTCTTTCGTGGTATTTAGGTCGATCGTCCATACGCAATACTTGAGAATGAGTCTATTAGAACGCTAGCCAAGGGACCAATTTATGCTGTAAAAATATGGCCAAGCTACTGTGTTAATGGGTTTAGGTTCAAGTCAACAACTTGCCCGATCAGAGACAACTTTGTGGATCTCGATTCTACCAAAAACAGCTGTTTGTGTATCAGATCTTCGAACTGCAAAGATGTTGATGCGGGCAACGATTTCTATGGCGTGTTACGGGAGATCGTGGAGCTAACATATAGTTATGGAATAGAGCCTGCTAAGATTGTGTTATTCAGGTGTGATTGGTTCGATCCGATTGAAGGTCAATGTTGGAAAGTAGACAAGCACGGTCTTGTTGATATAAACTATCGGCGTCGATATCAAGCCTATGAACCATTTGTCCTATCAAGTCAGGCTCAGCTCGTGTACTTCACAAGTTATCCTAAACGGGGAACAACAAGGTCGGACTGGTGGGCAGTATGCAAGACCAAAGCTAGAAATACCTTTGAGGTTGACGATATAGCTTATCAACAGGATAAACTACCTCTTGTAACAAATATTATAGAAGTGGACACGACGGAAGTTTCCTATTACACATCTAATTGTGTAGAAGAAGTAGAATTATCTGAAGAGGAAGATACAGATGAAAGTGAAGATGTAGAGGAGGAAGAAGAAGAAGAAGAAGAAGAAGAAGTAGATGAGCTAAACGAACTAGATGAATTTTCAGAAGAGGATTAAATCTGTACGTTTGTTTTATCATCATATTTGACACTTTAGTGACACTTCTATCATATAAATCTGTGACACTTCAGTGACACTTTATTGACACTTTTATTGACACTTCAGTGACACTTTTTGACTATGATATTTTTCAAAAATCTGTGATGTCTATCATATAAATATGTTTTTTTGTTTTATTGTCATATATTTTATTGTCAGGTATGACTAGACCATCTGGACGATGCGGAGGATTATATATTAGGCAGCCCCGTCAGCCTCGGGCTGGGGATGGAGAGGGCAGTTCCGTACCCTCATCCTCATCTTCGAGTACGCCAGTGTACCGTTCTGTTCCCGGTCTATTACCGGGACAGGGCAGTTCTAGCAGGTTGGCGACTCCTTCCTCGTCGTCCAGCCTTCCTGATCCCGCGTCCAGCATCCCTGATCCCCCGTCCAGCATTCCTACTGTTTACGGCTCTATGGAGGGAGCCCACGCCGATCATATGGATGACGGCGATCAGACTGATCCTGTCCAGGCAGGAGGTGAGAGCGACCCTCCATGCGCTCCCCCGGGCGAGACGCGTATGGAGATTTGGACGGACAGGCCTATGAAGTAAGTTAATTAATTATTATATATTTCTCAAATGATTATATGTACATATATATTCATGAAAAATTATTATTGTATAGATATCGGCCTTCTGCAGTGCAGAGACAGCTGGGGACATTTGTGAGGCAGAACTATGGTGGGCCTTGGCTCAACTACTCAGATGCTCCCGCAGATAGGAAGGCCTTTTGGTTCGCCCACTTCAAGGTAAAAAAATTGTTTATTTTTAAATTTTAATAATCATTTGTGTATATTATACAACTTTTGTATTTTACTTCTTGTAGAGGACCTATTTCTATCCACCACACCGGGCGGCGAGGATCGAGGGCCAATTTTCTGCCGTCATAGCCAAGCTCATCCGTGATGCGATCGACGACCAGAAGCGTCGTGATCGCTCCGGACAGCCAATCCAGGGTTGGATTATGCCAGAGCAGTAGACTGCGATGAAGGCTAGATTCAGCGAGCCCAAGTACCAGGAGCGGTCTGAGAAGGCCAAAGTGGCACGGTCGAGCGCCGGTAAGTGGTGTGGTGGCTCCATTCCGATGACGGAGCATTTTCGTCGTCTGGTACATTTCCTATGACGGACATTAATTTATATATAGTTCGATATAATGTTTAATACTAATAATAGATAATATATTTTAACAGGTAAAGAAGGGTGAGGACCCGAACATGGTGACCGTCTTCCTGGTCACCCATCGGAGGGCTGGGGACTTCATTGACGAGAGGGCGACGCAGGCATATGTACGTTCTATTATTTATATTAACTGACTATAATTTGGAAAACAGGAAAATAGATATCAATATAGACTTTAGTAAACACTTACACATTAGCAAACATGTTCTAGGCCGAGTTGTTCGGCTACAGAAGGAGGCGGCTGATGCTGCTGCTGCTGCTAGTGCGCAAGCAGAGGGAGGGGCTGGTACTTCCTTCCAGCCGCCTGCAAAGCCATCGCTGGATGAGCTCTGGATGACCGCCATTGGCGGTCTTCAGAAGGGTACGTACTACGGTACGGGATCTTACGGCGCGTATTTGGCTTCGGAGTCATCCCGGGCCCCCTCTGTCAGTGCACAGTCTCCGGCTATGCAGGCGTCGTCACGAGCTGAGGATGTTCGTCGTCAGATCGAGGAGCTGCGTCGCGAGTTGCAGCAGCAGATTTCTGATGCGGTCGAGCGACGATCCGACCCTCCGATCGTCACCGGACGATTTGATGCGGTCGAGCGCAGTATACAGGAGCTGATGAGTCTGTATCAGGCTGCAGCTGCCAACTTGCAGACGCTCAACGAGTCTACGTAGCACACAGAGCGTAGACAGGTCGAGCTGGACGGATCGCAGAGGAGCCTTTCTCTCTCACTCGCTCAGTATACTAAGAAGGTGGTGAGTACCCTTGCTGCGCATGGTGAGCGACTGCGAGAGCTGGAGCAGGTACGTCCTCCGGGTCCATCGACGGCGCCGACTCCAGATACTGTACTGCCCCCGGCGCCGACACCAGACATTGTACTGCCTCCTACTGCCCCTACGGTACAGCTCACCCAGGAGCAGTATGACTACATTCTATCCCAGTTGCGCGACAGGGGTCCGTAGTGATTTTATTGGTTTTTTTATGACTTGTATGTATTGGCCCTATGGGCAAATTGTTTATTCATACACTGTTGTTTATACACTTGGTAGGAGACTTTTTATCATCTTTTATTTTTATTTGACTCTATTGGATGTTTGTGAGGATGTGTGTCTGTGATATTTACTTTGCACTACCTCCTATTTTTATTGTGATATTTACTTTGTGATATCTGCGACGGGATGACAAATATACCTACGCTGGGTTATAAGCAAAGATCTGATATACAAAGGAGGTGCTGCCAAAATTTTAAAAAAATATATTGTGTATTTTTGTTATGATGTGTGTCTGTGTTTACAGTGAATGTAAAATACAGTGTTCGGAACCATCGACAGTTTCGATTACTGTTGTATGTTTTATCTTGGATAGAAATAGTAACAGTTCAGGGTGCACTTCTGAGAACTTCATTTTCACGTTCTTCACTTTCTCGGACGTCGTAAAGGTTCCCGAGAAGGTGAAGGACGTGAAGAGGAAGCTCTGAGAAGTGCACCCTGAACTGTTGCTCTTTCTATCCAAGATAAAACATAGAACAGTAAGCGAAACTGTCGATGGTTCAAACACTGCACTTCACACACACTGTAAACACAAAAACACAGCATAACAAAAATATCAATTATATTTTTTTAAATTTTTTTTTAACATTAGCGACGTATAGCGACGTTCTGCGACGTATAGCGACGTCAAATAGACGTCGCTATACGTCGCTAACTAGCGACGTTACGTCGCTCGACGTCGCTAATATACGTCGCTACGTTGCCCACGTGGCCACGTGGATGCCATGCCTCGTCATCATTGATAAAATTTTGAAGCGTCGCTAGTGGTCGCTTTACGTCGCAATGTTGGCGACGTACTGATACGTCGCTCTCTGTCGCTCATTTGGCGACGTCTAGCGACAATGGACGCCGCGTCGCAAATAGCGACGTTCGGCGACGAAAGTATCATCTGCGACTTGCCTATAAGCGACGTAAGTTTTTCGTCGCTAAATATGTCACAAATCATTGTTAGCGACGTATTTTCTGTATTTAGCGATGTCTCCTGACGTCGCTAATCTGGGTTATTTTAGTAGTGTCATGACGAGATCCAATGTATACTAGTCTGTGCAATCTCTATCGAGAATCAAGTAAAATACTACAACTGAATTGGATATATTATATATTAAGATAATAAAAACTATCAGAGAATGTACTCGCCTGCTGTTATGAGCTGAGAAAATCGATACTACCAATCACTCAAATGAGCTACGAACGGTCAACTCGCACAATAGTCTCCTAATGCTGAAACATACATTACCAATGTTATAAGAATAGTCAAATTTGCTAGAATAGCCTACCCATAAGTCCAATTCTGGATACAGGAGCAAAACGATAATTTCAGGCCAAAACGATATCCGCCGTTGGACTCGCTTTGCACCGAAAAGCATGCCAGTATCTACGGTCTCTAAAGTCATCAAAATATATGTCTACAGGTCTGGTTTGACAAGATGAACCCAACCGTATGTCCAAAGTTGGATTTTGATTGGCCGTGCACAATTTTGCTCGTTGGATCGGGTCGCGGGCAAGCCAAAATAGCGTTCCGGTCGACCTTCTCAGAATCGGACCAAACTTGGCATACAGGACCAGAAAAATGATACGGTCCTGTTGGCACAAGTTTTGTCTCGAGATGAAGAAAGTGCACAAAGTAATTAACAAATTTACAAAAAGGTCGATACGGTGAATTTCGACGGATACGCATCAAATTCGTCGCGCATACGCGACCAATTTGAATTCCGTCAAAGCCCACACGTCCACGAAGTCTATACGCACCTTTCAATGCTTTTGGTTCGCTACCATGTCACCCGGTTTGACGGAACGCACGTCGTATCGGGACAATTTTCCTAAAATTTAAATTTTTGAAAACAAATTTTTCCAAATCTTTACACACGAATTACTTTCTGTATAGTGGATGGAAATCAAATCTACAAGAAGGGTACATATCCCTAGATGTTGTCTATAAGTCTCTTTAAACCAATTTTTAAAACTCGCAACATACTGGTTGCAAATCGACCGCAAACATGGGACGTTGGGACAGTTTATAACGTCCAACAAATCAAGTTTTTCTCGATTTTGGAACTCATTTTTCATCACACACAAAGCGTAATAAATTAAATTAATTGAACGAAAATAATCTCGGTTAGCTTCTCTACGTACTCGTTAAATCCGTTCGAGAAAAGACCGAACGTGGAGGGAGAAAACTTAATGCGAAGTAGGCGTTGCTGCTATTACTGCTGCTGCTACAACTGCGTGAGCTTGCGCGCGACCGTGTTCGGCGGCGCTCCGGCGTGCGGTAGCGTCGTGCGGCTGCTAGGGTGGCCATCCAAGGCTGGGCGCAGGTTTGGGTTAGGGTTTCGATCACAACCTCTCTCTCTCTCTCTCTCGCAAATATGTAGAAGGTTGGGGGTCGGGTTTCCGGCTGAAGCCCAAAGGCTCGGGTTTCTATGGGTTTTAGGAAAAGGGGGGGTGCTCGGCCTAAGCTGTTGTGTGCGTGTATGTGGGTTCGGGTGTTGTGTTTTTGGCTTTGTTATTTGTTTTTTTTACTTACTTTTGCCTTATTCAATTATTTTTATAATATATATATATATATATATATATATATATATATATATATATATATATATATATATATATATATACACAAACACACACACACAAATACATCTTATATATCATATAATAAATAAAACCCATTAACTAACCACATATACGTAATATTTCTATTTGTAATCTTTTCATTTTATTTATATAATATATATATATATATATATATATATATATATATATATATATATATATATATATATATATATATATATACTCCATAATTGAAATAATACCAAATAAATATATAAAATCTAAATTATCTAAAAATCTGTAACTTCTCTTCCCAAAAATTTGAAACATTTTTATTATTTATTTGTTTTAAATGGTGATTTTTAGATTTTATAAATAATTAATTAGTTAATTATTATGGTAGATGATTTTAGTCATGATTAGGAATTTGAGTACAAGATGGCCAGAATCACGACATGGATAGTATAGTCGTGTGCTTTAACTAGTGTTTAGCCATGGTAGAGGAATGCCAAGCATAAGTGTCTTTAACTCAGAAAATCTAGCCAAGTTGGGACATGACCTCCATAAACAAATTAATTATTTATTATTAATATTATTTGACTTTTAGTTGACCCGGTTGTACCAAACTAGTTCGGACTGGGTCCAAACAGAGCCCAAGCCCATGTAAACATGTAGTACGTCCAGAGACGTGCATGTAGGTATATTTTGTTACATATGTATATATTTCTGTATTTGACTTTAATGGCTAATAAATAAGTTTTCTATATACTGTTATATTTAAAATATAAATGTTATTATTTAAATGGTTATTTATTTTGGAAATAATATGAACAGAGTTTCTTAAAATGTTCTTCTTAGATTTTGGTGATTTTAGGTTACATATATATATACACTTGTGCATATATATATAAGTATATTTATGATATACAAAAATAGGCTTTATATAAAAACATATATGCATCACAATCAAATTGTATTTTTATATATAGATTAGTATATAAATTAAGAAATCACCAATATTGCAATTATGGATTATGCTCGTAATAAGTTTATTGCTTATTTCATGATTTATAATGTGCAGGTGTATATATATATATATATATATATAATATATATATATATATATATATATATATATATAGAATAAAAAAACAAAAAGGGGCATAGCAGCCCAGCCCAAGTCAGGCCCCCCGAATACCCCCCCCCCCCCCCCCCGCGAACGCAGGGAACCCCATTTTCTCGCGCCACATATAAACGAGAGAAAGCGAGAGAGAGGATGAGAAAACCCTAACTCAAACCCACGCCCCCTGGTGACCACGATAGTGCGCACCACCATGTACCATCGTGACAGGAGCCGGAGCACCGCCAAAGCCGCTGTGGCCGATCAAAAGCAGAGCAATGCCCTGTTTTGCCGACAGCAGGTACCCTCTATTCCCGATCCTTTTTCGTAATAAATATTCGATCAAATCTAGAATTACCAACTCCTATGTGTAGTCAACCTATACCCCATCGAATTCCAGTAAATAATTTCGAGAATCGTAGGATAACCTGTCCGAGATATCGACGCAAAGTCGACAAGAAACTGTTTCGAAAATAGTCTCAAATCAGTCCTAAGTAGCTCTGTTTGGAGATCAATTCCTGTCAACCCATCAGTAATTCGAAAAATGACTTGAACAATATTTTAGATCACTTATAGCCCATCAAATCTCTTTTTGTAGTTCTTGGTTTCATCGTGTATGTGCAAAGAAAATTGATTTCCAAAATCAAGAAAAACCCGCAACAAAATTGTTTAAAAATTAGAATTTGTCCTGATATGACGTGCGTCCCGCCAAACCGGGCGACGTGGACGCGAACCGAAATCATCAAAAGGTGCATATCGACTTCGCGGACGTGTGGGCTTTGACGAAATTCAAATTAGTTGCATGTGCACGACGAATTTGATGCGTATCCGTCGAAATTTACCGTATCGGCCTCTTTGAATATTTCCTAATTACTTTGTGCACGTTCGTCAAATCGAGACAAAACTTACGCCAACAGGACCGTATCATTTTTTTGGTCCTGTATGCCAAGTTTGGTCCGATTCTGAGACAGTTAATCGGATCGTCGTTTCGCGGGCCCCACCATCCGAGTCAACGGACAATTTTGTGCGCAACCAGCCAGAATCCAACTTTGGACATACAGTTGAGTTCGTATCATCAAAACAAATCTATAGACATATAGTTTGATGACTTTAGGGACCATTGACTCTGGCATGCTTTTCGGTGCAAAGCCGGTTCAACAACGGATATCGTTTTGGCCCGAAATTATCGTTTTGCCCCTGCATCTAGAATTGGACTTATGGACAGACAATCCTAGCTAATTTGACTATTCTGAGAATATTGGCAATGTCTGTTTCAGCATCCGGAAGCATTTGCGGGAGTTTGGATTTTATGACGCTTGGTAGGATCTCGTGTCCATTTCGTGTCCGTATCGGACACGTATCGGTGTATTTAAATGCGTGTTCGATGAAATGTCACATAGAAATGGATTTTGGTAATTTTCAAAACTAATTACATGTGTGTAGCATAACATGTGAATATTACAACCCAAATCGACTGAGTCAATTTTAGTATTATTTGGACACTGTTTTAAGGCTTAGACACGCAGCACGAGACACCGCACGAGGCTCGTGCGGCTCCCGTGCTATTCGAGTGTCCTAGCGGACATGATATGGCACCACGTGCCATAAAAATTGGTAGACACGTGGGCCTAGTGACTGACATCACACCCATAAAATTTTCTGGGACCTCGTCGACTGTGCGCGAAGAAATCGAGGCTGCACTGCCTCGTGTTCCCTGTACACACACGTGAAAAACCCCTACTGATACGGCTTAAAAACTCGGACACGACACAGTTTTGACCCGATTCAGGGTGTCGATTCCCTAGCCCTACCCCTACTCTACGTATGGACACAAGCACGACACTTCTCGTGTACCGTGTCGAGCCCTAGCAAGCTCGGCATTGTCGCATGAGCCTGTGCACCTGCAGTTTGCTGATATTTGTGAATTCCCAGTTTGGACACTTCTGTCCATTTTATTTGGACACGTGGCCCTCCCATGACACGCACACATATAGAGGATACGACCTGACACCACTGTACACGAATGTATTGGTTTTCGAATTGTTTTGATATTTGAAATTGATTGGGATAAATTATAAATTTCTGATACATAGGAACTGTAAACCTGGGACTGAAACTGGGATTTGAATTCAGTATTTACACGGACTTCTATATCCACACACACGCACACAATTACTTTAAACCTGACACTACAGTCACACTTTGACACTCGAACACATCATGTCTGAACACCTATATGTTCTGCCTTGGTTGCAGCCACTTGTCTTGTTCAGATTTTGGACATCTAGTGTCCTGTCCTTGAATAGGTGATGATCAGTTATGAACACACATGTTCAGATATGCATTGCCACTTTACTGATACCATCTGCACATTTGCTTGCATTGACACTCCTCATTTGCTTGTCTGTGCACTTGTCTGACACCTAGCCGCATTCATCATTCATGTATTCCTTTTGGCATTGTCCTGTCACATACCCAAGGTATAAACCAGCCCACTCATTACTCTGTTTGCTTGGGTTTAATATGACATCTTGTTTAGTCCCAGTTAAGCTCACATCACCCCTTCACTAAGTATCAGAGACCCACAAATGTTAGTTCAGTTCCCTTGGATGCCTATCCTGTGCAAGCCCCTTATCATTAAGTTCATCATGATAGTAGCTTATGGTTCAGTTCAATGTTACCTTGCTCTGTTCTCTTTTGTAAATATATCTGTTAGATTAAGATAGGGGGTAGGTTTGTATCAGGTTTCTGAGATAGTAGGTATGAGGTTTTAAAAGGGGTTTCATTAAGAGAGGGGACTGATTAAAGAAAGAAGTGTAGTAGAGAGTGTTCAGGAATTGGAGGCACTAATGTGCTTGCCTGGGTTCAAGAGGTTGGAGTGGCAGAGCCATGCATAGGCTACTGCAGGACAAGCTTGGCTTAGGCCATGCTGGCCAATGATCGAAGAGAAAGAGGAAAGAAAATATATTAGTGTCAAGTTTAAGGTCAGATATTGAGTTAGTGTTAGATATGTGAGTGATATAGATGCATTGTGAGTGTATCCACCTTGTGAGGATGAACTGAGCTTAGGTAATAGGGACAAAGTTGTGATGTTAAGTAAGATTTTATGGTTGTATATATATGTATTTCACCTTGGTAGATACCTATTGGTTTCCTATTGTTGGGGATATAGGACTGTAAGGTATTACCATTTGTAAATTGAAAGTATATGTTGTATTGCTATAATATATATATATATATATTATATATATACCCATGTTGGCCAATGATCGAAAGAAGAGGAAAGGAATAATTAGTGTCAAGTTTAAGGTCAGATATTGAGTTAGTGTAATATGTGAGTGATATAGATGCATTGTGAGTGTATCCCCTTGTGAGGATGAGACTGAGCTTAGGTAATAGGGACAAAGTTGATGTTAACTAGATTTTATGGTTGTATATATGTATTTCACCTTGGTAGATACCTATTGGTTTTCCTATTGTTGGGGATATAGGACTATAATAGGTATTACCATTTGTAAATTAAAAGTATATGTTGTATTGCTATAATATATATATATATATATATATATATATATATATATATATATATATATATATATATTTTTTTTTTTTTTTTTTTTTTTTTGCCAAAACCCTCTCCTTTTATTAAAAAGGCTCAAAAGCCAAAAAGTCCAAGTATACAAGACCCAAACAGCCTGTACAAGTATACCGCCAAAACGGACAAAGAGGGAAGGGAAGTACACCACTAGCAAAAGCTAAGAAGGGTATAGGACCAAAAGTTCCTTGGGGTGTGGGAGCAGTGGATGCTCCGTTTACGGCACTGACGGAGGACTTCCCGAGTGATCTGGTCAGCAGAGTATTGGTGCCCTTCATACCTCGCCTTGTTGCGATTTTTCCAAAGCACCCACGTGGCGGCCGCTGCGACGATCTGGTGGCCATGGGAGGCAAACCCCAAGCGGCCGCCAGATCGTGGAAGCGTCCACCGCCCGTTGATATTGTAGATCTGGTTGAGTGATCTCCAAGAATCGCCGGAAAGGGACCCCGGCAAAAGATGTGGTCAATGGACTCCATCTGACGGTCGGCAGCAATTGCAGGCTGACGCAAGGCTAAACCCAATAGTTTGGAGCATCTCGTCGGTGGGTAGTCGCTTGTAAATGATTCTCCACATGAGGATTGACCATTTCCGGGGGATACAGCTCTGCCAATAGTGAACTATGGGGTGGTGCTGCTGGTTGATCCCGAGGATGGCAGATCTCGCGGACCTCACCGAGAAGACCCCAGAAGCTTCGAGCGTCCATCGAATCGCGTCGTCGTCACTGCCGATAGTAATACCGGCCTGGCGGATGCTGACCACCGCTTCCTCACCGGACCAATCGCGGATTTTGTCCCAGTGCCAGTCGTTGGTGGTGTAGTTCCACAAGTCTCTGATTCTGCTGTTTCTCGGGGTCTCCGAAATACTTGGGATTAAGCTGTCCCCGGTCCATCGCTCCAGGAATGGGTCCGAGTCGCCGGAGCCCAAAATGAGTCTCATTGCGGGCTCGGCGAGTCACGGCCGACGAGGATGCGACGCCAAGCCGCGGACGATCTACTGTTAGAAATGGCCAGAGATGGGTGAATGTGTTTGAAATACCTAGCCTTCATAAATCTGGTCCATAAGTTGTTGCTCGTGCGGAGTTTCCACCACAATTTCATTGAGAAGGATTGAACGATGTGGGTGAGCTTGGTAAATCCCAGACCGCCGACCACGGTTGGGCGGGCCATGGATTCCCAACTAGCCCAGTGGTGCTTGTCTTGCCCGTTGCATGCCCCCAGAAGAAGTTGCAGAAGATCTGTTCGATCGACTCAAGAACGTTCTTAGGCGGGGAGCACGCGGCCAGAGTGTGGATGGGGATTGAAGTGAGCACGTGATTGACCAGGATCATCTTGCCGCCCGGGGATAATGTAGCGTTATGCCACCCTTCGAGTTTCTTCCTGATTCTGGCCGTCAGGTTCTCAAAGATGCGAGTGTTAGATTTCCCGTACACCAGGGGGCAACCGGTAGTTGAAGGGGGGTTGGGTGACTGAGAATGATGTTAATTGGAAAGATTGGTAGCGTGCTCTCTTTTGATGCTGTGGTGGGCGTAGATAATGCTCTTGGATGGATTGATTTTCTGACCCGAACATCTGGAGTACCTCTGAAGGGTGTTGTGGACCACTTCCACCGCTCCCACGTCTCCCGAGGTGAAGATAGTAGATCGTCCGCGAAGGCCAGGTGAGTGATGGTAGGACAGCCACTGGAGGTGTGGTAGTTGGAAGCTCGGGATATTGACCATGTTGTTGAGGTTTCTACTCAGAGCGTCCGCGGCTATGATGAAAACGGTGGAGGATAGGGGGTCACCCTGTCTAACGCCCCTACTGGATTTGAAGAATCCCCCGGCCTGGCCGTTGATAACCGTGGAGAACCACGAGTTGCTGATGGATCTCCACACGGTGTTGGTCCAAGCTTCCGAGAAACCGAACGCTCTGAATACCCAGATCATGAATTGCCAGTCCAGTCTGTCGTAGGCTTTTTCCATGTCAATCTTAACGGCAATATTGCCCCCTCTGACAGGGAATTTCATGCAGGTGATTAGCTCTTGAGCCAGCATAATATTGTCCTGGATGTTTCTCCCTTGCACAAAGCCGCTTTGCTCTTCTGAAATGATCTTAGGAAGAATCCCCGCCATCCTGGAAGCGATAATTTTGGAGATAATTTTGTTGGTGAAAGTGCAGAGACTGATGGGACGGTAGTCCCGAAAGGACTCCGGTTATCTTTTTTCGGGATGAGGATGAGGTTGGCGCTAGAAATAGCTTTGGGGTATGTGGCCCCCTCGAAGAAAGCAATAGCCGCGTCGGTGATGTCTTGCTTGATGATGTCCCAGCATTTGCGAAGAAGACTCCAGTGAATCCGTCCGGTCCAGGAGCACTGTGCTCGTTCAAGGCCCACACCGCTTCTTTACTTCTTGGACCGTGGGTGTACGCTCCAGTTGAGTGTTATCGTTGTCATTTATGAGTTTGGGGATTTGGTCCAAGAAGGGTCTGTCGATATGAACAGTCTCCTTGGTGAATAATTTGGAGTAGAAATCCGCGGCGACTGCTTGGATACTTTTTGGTCGGTGATGATGTTCCGTGATCGTCAACCGTGCGGTGAATGGATAACTTCTGTCTGCGTCCATTGACGCAGGCATGGAAAAATTTCGAGTTTCTATCCCCGTCGCTGTCCCATTTCAATCTCGCCTTCTGTTTCCAGAAGTCGGTTTCCACTTTCAGTCGAATTTGAGCATGGCCTTGGTGAGGTTCAGGGCAGACCTGGCCGTCGCAGTACGTTCCAACGCAAAATGCGTTTCGGCGCGGGTTACATCGTCTTCCGCGACACGCACGGCTTGGAATATGTCCCCGTAGGCAAGTTTGCTCCAGGTGGAGAGAGCTTTCCTCGTCGCTCGGAGCTTGTTGCTGATCCGCAAAAGGGGGTTGGGGGAGTCTTCCCGATTCCAAGCTTCCGAGACGATATCCAGAAATTGGGGATGATCTGCCCAGAGGTCTAGAAATTGGAAGTTCTTCTTGAAAGGGCTAATGTTGTTTTTGATCTCCACCAGCAGAGGGGCGTGGTCGGATTCGGTGGGGTTGAGATGGGACAGGGTGGTGCTGAGCCCCAGATCTGCCAGCGATTGTTCGTCAGAGCTCTGTCCAAGCGAGAGTATTGTCTTTGGTCGCCTTCCTGCATATTGCACCAGGTAAGGCGTTGCCGGTGAACTGAAGTGTAGTGAGATGAGCATTGAAGATAAAGTTGTTGAAGTCTTGCATGGCTGTGGTGGGGGAGGGCGCCCTCCGATTTCTCTTCTCTGCAGGTGATCGCGTTAAAGTCTCCGATGCACAGCCAAGGGGAATTGATGTGTGGTGATGGATGTTTATGAGGTCGTTTCAGAGGTGCTTCCGCTCGAGACATCACAACTGCCGTGAACAGCGGAAAGGATCGAACGATCCGGGATCTTGGGGTGTTCCACCAGCATGTGAGAGCCTGTTGAGAGTCCTGGATGACCCCGATTTTGACATTCGTCGAACCGAGGATCCAAATGTCGTTTCTGCCCGCTACTGCCGTGGGAAAGCCGAGCTGTAACTGAATAGATTTTAATCTTTTGGGGGGATTTTGGGTTCGATGATGATTAGGATGTCGATCTTGTGGATTTTACGCAATCCGGATATTCTCCTTAATGTGGGTTTGTTCGCCAGGCCGCGGACATTCCACGAAAGGATGTTAATCATTAATGAGGTTGCGGGGAGGGTTTCTTGTTCCGCCTGGTGGCGGATCTGGTTTGGATGGTCTTATTTTTGTCAGTAGCTTTGTTGACCTTGTCTCCGCAGGAGGTGGACGCTTCTGCCCTTGACGAGGTGCCGAGGTCACCGTGTGGGAGGGATTCCTCCTCCGAGGTCATGGGTAGGGTTGCTCGAGGGTTGCTCTGGTGGGACTGTCTGGGTGCTAACCGGTTCTCCGGCTGAATCCAAGACAGGATCATCGGACGGGATGACCAGGGAGTCACTGGCGTTCTGCTGGAGTGGGTAACCCGCGGCTAGAACCTGAAGTCCTCTCTGCACTTGATCTGGCCCGAGGATAGCAAGGACTTCTTCAACAGAGTCACCGTTGGGGCGTTGATGGTCATCGCTGATGGTATCGGTCGTCCCCTTGTCAATCTCCGCGCGGGTGGCAGTGTGGCATCTCGATTAGATCGAGTTCAGTGATGGGGAGGCCAGTCTCACTAGATTCCGCTCCTTCCAAATCTAAGACGTCGAATTGGTTGGAGACGGAAAGATCTAGGATGTTGCTGGGGATTGGACTGTGACCAAAGTTTTGCACTGCTCGCTTCGGTCAGTCTTTCCGTCACTGGATCCGAACCGAACGTGCGAGTTTGGGCGCGGTAGGAGAGGTGACTTGGGTGACCTGCCTTCTGCTGGCTCGATGACTTTCCTTGTTGCTTTCTTCTTGAGTTCTGGGTGCAAGCGGTGGCAGTGCTTCGTCAGGTGGCCCCTTAGCTGGCAATGATTACAGAACATTATGTGGTTGTCGTAGAGGACTTGTTGGGTATGGGTCTGGTTGCCCAGTTCGATGGTAATGAAGTTGGGTGGTTCGATGGTGAGGTCGAGTTCCACGCAAATTTTAGCATAGTGAGCCTTGGTTAGGTTGCTGGTTTCGGGGGCCAACGCCACGAACGTGCCGAGGGAGTTGGCGATGCGTCTGAGCGCTGCTGGGACGAAGCATATGAGGGGAAGATTGGGTAGGGTAACCCAAGCCGCTACTTTCGCAGAGTCCTTGTTGGTGGAAAACCCTTGTGACCATTTGACGATCTTCATCGAATGTGGTCCGATCCTGCACGTGCCCTTGGACCACACGGTTCTGTGATCGTGTCAGAAGAAAGGTGGAGAAGAATATGCCTGGGGTCGAGTGGGGCTACCCGGTAATCCGACGATAGGCTCCATGTGGCTATTTCTTCCTGAACTCGGGATAGTTTGGGGCATCCGGTCGAAAACTTTAGCACAAAAGTGTGGGGGAAGGATGACGATAGTGAAGTCAATTCCAAATCCGAGAAGGGGACCACTGGGGTGGCGGAATCCTGGGAGAATTCAATGTCCGGGAGGCTGACATCACGGAGAAGGAGATCCTTGTGGGGTGCCAGGTCCGGACGGAGGGCTGCGGCGAAGGACCGCTTGGCAGGTTCTGACGAGGAGGAGACCAAGGAGACTCCTCCGGGAGGCGTAGGTTGAAAGAAGGGGTTGGCAGTTGTCGATGGGTTGGCGATGGTGGAGACAGCTTCCCGGGCTAGGGGGCGCCACCTGCGGGACAGCCGCAGTCGAAGGAGGGATGGTTTGGGGAGCCGAGGCGACTCGAGGAGTTGGGGCAGCAAGGGCCGCAACTGGAGGGGTCTCGATGCCGGCGACGCTCGAGGAGTGGATGACTCCCGGGGTCCCGGAGAGGAGAGCCACTGAGGCAGAAGAGATGGAGGGCTGCGACGCGGAGGGCGCAGGCGCAGGGAATGGAGGGGGTGGCTCGGGGCGGGTGTGGGGTGGAGGGGCCTGGGGGGAGGCGCGGAGATTGAAGGAAGGGGGCCCGGGGGTACAGGGAGGGGGCGGAGCCCCCGGGGAGGTGGACTGCTCGCCGGAGAAAACAGACGGGAAGGGTTGAAGAAGCGCAGGGGGGTCCTCCATGCCAGCGGAAGCGCTGAAGGGAACAGTGGCGCAGCACTCGACAAGGTGTGGGCCACGAGGCTTGCGCAAGGGAGATGAAGGCCTGCTTCCGAGGATGCGCTAGCTGAAGCGCAGTAGGCCGCTACTAAACCGGGGTGGGACCCACCAGGTGGGGACTGCTGCTGGCAAGCGCAGGCAGAAGAGAAAAGGGGGGTGGGTCCCTCCAAGGGAATCCCGGACCTGGCCAGCGGGACAAAAGGGGCTTCAGCACAGCGGGCTGACCCAACAGAGCAGAGAGAAGCGGGAAATGGGGGTGGGGCCCTCCAAGGGACCCCCTGGACTGTCCTGCGTTGAGCGCAAAGGAGCCATTTGCGCAGCTGATGGCTGAAACGTCAAAGGGGTGGGGCCCTCCCATGGGATAGTTAGCGCAGTGGGCTGCGTGGGAGGAGGGGTGGGTCCCTCCATAGGAAACCTGGACAGTCCAGCAAAGTGCGCTGGGAAGAGACTGAAAGGAGTGGGCCCCTCGCCAACAGACGAGAGCGCCGCAGCAAGTTGCGCAGCATAACGCAGGAAAGAATGGTACGCCTCGGGGGTGCTGCCCTGACTGGAGGACCGAGGCATCACGTGGGCACTCGTACCAGCGCTATTGGGGAAGTCCCATCCAGGGGAAGCATAGGGGGGCGCCAATTTGAACTGGAACTGGAGCGTAGGGCCGGCTCTCCGGCGAAGTCCCTGCCCAGACGCCGGCACGAGGGAGAGGGTCCGGTTCGACACCTGAGAGAGGAGACCGGAGCTCTCCGCGGGTTCGGCTGGAGATCGGAAGGCTTGGGGAGGAGAGTCAAAGTGGGAGGGGGGAGGGGGGGTGGGAAAGCTGGGGAGGACGGTGATGAACCGGAAGGGAGCTGGCCGACCAGAGCATCGGCCGGCCAGGGATGCACCATCGGAAGCCGGGCAGGGGGAGAGAGAGGTGGAGGAGACCCTAGGTCCTCCATGGGGAGAGGAGCTCGGGCGGAGAGGGAAAGCAGCAGAGAGAAGCCATTATTATATATATATTATATAATATTATATATATATTTTTATATATATATATATATATATATATATTATATATATATATATATATATATATACACTTATACATATTATATTTTATATATATATACACGTACATTTATATATATTCATTTATATTTTATACACATGTATGTATCAATCACATATGTATTTATATATACACGTACACACATATCTTTATATATTTATGCATACATACACAGGTACACCTACATATATATATATCATAATATATCATATTATCTTATAGAAATTGTATACACATATATAATATCATATATAATAATAATTTAATAAACCTAAATTGTTATCATTTAATAACGACAAAGTAATATTAATGATAATAAAAATCCTAATAATAATTAAAATAGCCCAAAGTCATTTCTGATGGATACTACTTATCTGGCTCCAGAAGATCCTACAAATTTTGTAAACATTATTTAATAATGATAATACCTATAATCTTCCTATAACAATATTTAGAAAATAATTGCCAGTTCCTAAAAATTTATATACGAAAATATTTGTATTTACCAAACATGTCTACAAGGTTGTATTTGGTCCCACTACATGCCTACCTGGGCTTGGATTTGACTTGGGCTTATTCTGGACAGGTTCGATACAACCGGGTTCTCGAAAACTCAATAATATAATTAATAATAAATAAAACTTCGGTACAGTTTAAGTTGCAACTTGGCTTGGTTTTCCTAGTTAGGACGTCACCATGGCTCGACCTTCCCTACTAGGGCTATTACACTAGTCAAAGCACGCTACTGCACTATCCGTGCCATGATTCCTAGTCGCATTGTACTTCAAAACTCAACCATGATTAAAGTCATCTACCGTAATAATTAACTTAAATTTATTTATAAAAATCGTAAAATCCCCATTTAAATCAAATAAATAAAATAAAAAAATATTTCAAAATTTTTCGGGAAGGGGAGCTACAGGTGCGCCTCCTTCATCAACTCATTCCTCAGTTCGCCAGTAGGTACGCAAAGTCTCGTGCCGTACCTCAATGCTCTATCTCCAGCTATGAAAAATCCTTCGAGTGTTCCAGCTAGTACTCGATCTCTCAGTTTACACAAAATCTCATCCTGATACTGAGTCTCCTTGACTCTATTGATCAGACTAGACTACACTTGTAGTTGCATCATAGGCGAGTCCACGCCAGGTACAACTGCTTCCTTTCCAAGCTTCAACATAATTTCCTCTGGTAGCACGATCTCCAATCCGAGCTTCTCTACGTCTTCCAGCAAGTGACGGTTCTTCGTCAAGAACATAGCCATCGGGTACCTGCTAAGTGCATCAACGACGATATTAGCCTTACCCGGGTGGTACTACAGATTCATGTCAAAATCCTTCATTAGCTCCAGCCATCGCCTCTAGCATTTGTTGAGCTCCTTCTGAGTGAATACATATTTGAAACTCTTGTGTCTGTGTATATGTCTACCCTCTCGCCATAGAGATAATGCTTTCACAACTTCAGGGCGAAGATGACTGCTGCTAGCTCCAAGTCATGCGTCGGGTAGTTCTTCTCATGATGCGTAATTGCCAGAAGCATAGCAATTACCTTTCCATATTGCTGTAGCACACAGCCCAATCCTTTGCCCGAAGCATCACTGTATATAGAGAATCCACCTGATCCGGATGGTAGCATCAAGATAGGTGTGATTGTCAACCTTCTCTTTAGTTCCTCAAAAGACGCATGTCATGCTTCAGTCCAAACAAACTCTTCGTTCTTCCTTGTTAGCTTCGTCATTGGCTCCGCAATCCTTGTGAAGTCCTTCACAAACTTCCTGTAATATCCTGCTAAGCCCAGAAAACTTCTGATCTCTATAACTGAGCTGGAGGTTGTCTAAGATTCCACCGCTGCTATCTTCTTGGGGTTTACAGATACCCCTTCTCCTGTGATGACATGGCCAAAAAATCCACTTTATCTAAGAAATATTCACACTTGGACAGCTTACCATAAAGCTTTTTCTTCCTTAGAGTGTCCAAGACAATCCGTAAGTGCTTCTCATGCTCTTCTTGGGTCTTTGAGTAGATCAGAATGTCATCAATGATGACAACAAACTGATCCAAGTACTCATGGAAGACCTTGTTCATGAGATTCATGAACATAGCTAGGGAATTATTAAGACCGAAGGGCATGACCAAGAATTCATATTGTCCAAACTTGGTGTTGAATGCCATCTTCGGAATATCCTCCTCTCGAACCTTGACCTGGTGATATCCTGAACTGAGGTCGATCTTCAAGAAAACCCTTGCTCCGCTCAGCTGATCGAATAGGTCATTGATCCTGGGCAGAGGGTACTTGTTCTTGATGGTGATATTGTTCAATGCCCGATAATCTATGCACATCTGCACGGTTCCATCCTTCTTGGGTACGAACAAAACTGGTGATCTCCAGGGTGAAGCTCTATCTCCGATAAATCCCTAGGCCTTCAGTTCGTCTATCTGGTCCTTCATCTTCTTAGATTCCTTGGGGTTAACTCTGTAGCTTCTCTGTAAATAGGGGATGAGCCAGGTACTAGATCGATAGTGAACTCCACGTCTCGATCAGGGGTAATCCAGATAAGTTGTCGGGAAAGACATCTAAGAATTCTGAAATCAAGGATGAAGGGGTCTAGAATCTTCTGTGATGAAGGTATAGGAGACACACTCCAAGCTCTCTGGTGCTCGAGCTACTTCAAATTCAGGTCCTCCAAGTAGACTAAAGATAACACAACCCCGATGACGGTCTATCAGGGCATGTTGCTTGCTCAGCCAATTCTTTTCCAAGACTACATCGTAGTTAGGAAAGGCATAACAAAAAGGGGTGTTAGAAAGGTATGACCGAAAATGGTGATAGGACAGGTACAAGTCTCTGTGATGGAGATAGGTCCCCCTCCGGTCATAACTCTACAGATCAACTTACTACACCCTACATCTATATGATATGCAGCAATAAAATCCGAAGATATAAAACTGTACGAAGCTCCAGAATCAAATAGGCATAAAGCTGGGTGCGAGTGTAATAAAATAGAACCTGCGATGACATCTCCTTTACGTTCTTGCTCCGCTTTAGGCTCCTCAAAGGCCAAGCCAAAAGCTTGCCCGACCCTGTACTGGTTGTAGTGCTGCTGGGGTAGGAAGTGGACCCTTCTGTTGTCCAGCTCCAGCTCTATTGAATACCGTAGGGCAGTCCCTGATCTGGTGGGTGGCAGACCCACAAGAAAGTCAGTGACCTAGTCTCTTCCGGTAGATATCCGATGTATGCTCGGGTCTCTTGTAATAGTGTAGGTGACGTTCCTCTGCTGGTTCTGCTGGGGTGCTTTGTGCTGCTGTTGTTGAGAGGGCTTATTGTTGTTGTTGTTGTTGGGTCTCTTAAAATTGCCCTGATGATTGCTGCTGGATCTGGGGTGCTCTCTTTTGGTTCGGCCGGCTGAGCTGGCCTCCACATCTTGAGCCACCTTGAGCATCTTATCATATGTCTTGGCTCCATTTGTGACAACCATGGTACGAATTTTCTCCCGCAGTCCATGCCAAAACTTCTGGGTACGCTCTACCGGGTCTGCTACCAGACGAGGTGTAAACCTGTCGATTCGGTTGAACTCAGCTGCGTACTCTTCGATAGTACGGTTTTCTTGCTTTAAGTCGTGAAACTGCCTTCCTATGGCTTGTAGGGCAGCTTCTGGAAAGAACTTCTTCTTGAACTGCTTCTTGAAAGATCGCCAGGAGATTCCTCCAGCCTGAAATCTTGGCTCATTCCTATACCATATGCTAGCCAGGTCCAGTAACTGTAGAGCTACCACCTCTACTATGAGGCCGAACGAATTCGAGCAACACTGAGGATGCGCTCTATGTCATCTAGCCATTCGTCTGCGTATTCAAGGCCTTCAGTTCTCTTGAAAGATCACAGATTCATCTTCTTGAAGCTTTCAATGTCTCCAACTTTCTCTTAGATAATTGACTGTTAGTCATAATTATATTTCTCCAATGAAATATAAAAGATTATCATTTCTACTTTTCTTACCTTGACAGGCCCTGGTTCCTTCGTGATGAGTCGAGTGCTGCCATAGCGACATTGTAGGCATTCTCCATGCCCTCCCTCACGATCGCGGTCTGTTCGCGATTAACTTCTGCTTGAGCCCTGTGGGTTTCAAGTACTCCTCGTAGCAGGCCTACGAGCTCGGCAGGATCCACTGGCACTGGTGGAGCAGCTGGAAGATTCACGTCAACAATCGAGAGTGTAGGTCTCGGGAGAATCGGTGCAGCTGCATGCACAGTGGAGGTATATACAGCACGGGGAGTCCGTGCAGCACGAAGATGGGTAGCGGGCTACACTGGAGAGGGGACTGACTGAGCCTGGGTAGGTGTTTCCCGGAGGAAGAGACCTCTTCATCCGCAGGCCCAGAACGAATCGTCTTTCCTTTCTCCATCTTCTGAAAGGTTTGGGTACATAAGCAAGGTGGCCTATGGGACTATAAGCAAGCAAAAATAGATATTTAATAGATAATTACGGCCCTATATTGTAACAGGATAAATATAATCTAGGTGTTCTAGTTGTTTCTAGAGTCTATTTTTCTAAAGTCTCATCTAAACCTAGGTCAAGTTACAGAACTGCATGTTGGCCTAGACTAAGTTTACAAGACCAATTTAGAGAACGGACCTGTATGGTCCACCACTAAAAATATGTCACGACCCGATCTAAATATAATGGGTCTAGTCGGATCATGCCCAGCTTGCACCGTTGTGAGATAGCGGCAGTAAGCTGTATCAAGCAGTGAAACACAACAGGCAAATATCTAACAAAAATAAAACATTTTATTAAACTAAAACTGGTTTGGAATGGAAATAACAAGACTACAATATCACAATTCATTTATTATAATTATTCTGATAAAACAAAGAAGGAAAGAAACTATGCCAACATCTATGGTTCTGGGGTTCCTGGTTCTGGTTTAGCTAAATCTGCAGGACCCAAGTCAGGCCCGTAGAAAGAACAGTAAGCTAGCTCCTCCTTATCGCAATCACCAAAAAATGTTGGTCTCTAGTCATGAGTGAACAAGAAACATATTCTTTCACATCTAGCATTTCTAAATTAACAATAAATGAAAATACGAGACAGTTTAAGAAACTTTATATTTTTGTAAATAATAGTAAAATACAACAAGCAATATGGTCTCAATGTCAAATATGATGCAATACTAAGCTAGTGTTTTGAGAAAATAACAGGGCATGTGACCGGCTGGGATAGAGGCAATATGTATACTAATATTTCGGCTGAAATGAATAGCATACGGTACGGCTTAACCCCCTATGTAGTAGAGGTTAGCGCGAGAGAGACAAGCGAGAATTTTGGCTTTGGTCACAGTCGTTATACTACTTCCCCAAGCAATCCCCGAGTAAATGAGTCAATGAGTCACTATAGCAATCCAGCAATCCGTCAATAGATGTGGAGTCCGAGAGGGATCCACGATGAATCAGTGTCACTATACTATATGAAATCAACTGATGCATACATTTAATTATTAAAGTAAAAACAGACATGGAATATATGAAACTTGCCTCAGACGGTTTCTCGGAGTGGGCAGCAATAAGTGGGTAACTGCTAAGGTTTTAGGAACAGAACCTACAAGATCGTAGTACCAGATTTTAGTAATTAGAACTACGCTTAATTCTAAAGAACAACACTAAAGGCTAAGTCTGGTAGGTTGGAAAAACCTATTTGGAAAATAGTTATATTTTTTAAGAATAGATTTTATTACAAAATAATAAGTGACAAAATAATCGCTTTTGAATAAAATACATGTTTTGCCGGAATAATCATTATTGAGAAAAATAACTATTAATCGTATTTTTTTAGGTTAATAATTAAAAAGAAAATTAGATTTTCCAAAACAAATATTTTTACTAATTGAGAAATTATTTACCGAAATCAATTATTTTAGCAAGTAAAAATCATTTATAGAAATAATATCTTTTTATTATATTCTAATTATTGAAAGTTTTTGGTATAAAACATGTTTAGAAAAAATATATATATAAGTTTTCTAGTGACAATCAAACAATATTTTGGTGAAACTAATTAATAGTAATAGACCATTTTTTTCTAATAAATTCATTTCCATAATTCTTAATAATCTGACAATTAATTTATTAAAACATTTTGCTATAAACAAATACTTATTCTATTATGAAGCATTTTAGACATGCAAATATTTAGGAAAATATATATACGTTTTCTCGTAACAATTAAAATTACTAATATTATTTAGTTAACCTAGTTTATGATTAAACCATTTACTACTACAACAACTCTAATACAAACACAAATGATAATCTCATAATATTTACTGCTTAATCTATAATTTCTATGATAACCATTATACTAACACATTCCTACACAATGAACCAACATTATTACTACATAACTAAACTATTCCAATTGGCCAGGACATAAAATGGGTTCTGAAAAATGACAGAAGGTATTCGGAACATGAATTTAACAACAGTTTGGACGAAGGAGCACCGAAGGGAGGCCTCAGACTCAGAACGAAGCATCGGGATGCCCAAAGGAAGCCACACGGACACTTGCACGCACGGGCACGCGGGGGCTGACAAGCGCATGAGGGCACGCGCGGGCTGGGTCCGACTGGTCGGGCGTGCGGGGCTAACACGGGCGGGGCGCTGTCGGGCTGACGCGGGCGGGGGTCGCTCTTGGGCGGGGATGACGTGGGCGGGACCGCGCAGTCGGGGCCGACGCGACGGCGCGGGTGTGGAGGCCGACGCTATCGCGGGAGCGACGCGGGACTGGCTTGTAAGGTTAGGGAGAGGGGTCTGGATTCAGAGAGGGCAGCGAGGGGAGTTCGGTAGTGCCTTCGGATTTGGATTTGGTGGAGTAGATTGGGAAATGGAAGGGTTTTTGTGAAGGTGGGGAAATGGGAGTTTCTTTTCTCTGTGAGAGATGGGTTTCTGCTTCTGAGAGAGATAAGTGTTGGAATTATTCAATAATTAAGAGGCCACACATGTAAAATTAATTGTGTTTGGGCTATCTAAATAATTAAGCCAAATTAAAGTGGTCTATTTGGAAACTGGCTTAAGGGTATAATTGTCATGGAATTAATATGTAGATACCTGAGATAATTCTAATTTGATGAGGGGCCAAATTAGAAATATCAAAACATATAAATATATGTATTCATTAGGGTTATGGTCCCCAGTTTATACGGCCACAAAAGAGAGATTTTTTTCTTTTTCTCTTCTGCATCCCCATCAACAGAAGAGAGGAACAAAGTATTTGGATTCATCTTTGTCATTAAGGGTCGTAGCAAGTTGGAAGATCGAACCCCACAAACGGACGACAGCTTCAAGATCCATCAAGCCTAACAATGGATTCAGGTACGCTTTCGCAATTAATTTATGTTCTTTATTTCATGAATCGACAGGGCACAATAAAAATCTAACAAGTGGTATCAGAGCCTACCTGTTTGATTTATGAGATCGAAGTTTTATAAATATTTTTATTGTTATTCAGAAACCCTAGATTTTTTGATCTAATTTAATTTAGAGTTTATATTATATCGGGTTGGTCTTAGATGGACGGACAAGAAATCTGAGGATATATTATTTATTTATTTATGTCAATATATGTTGTTAAGGGGCAACTCCAGATTGCTTTTGTATTTTTTTTTTTGCTTTTGTATATATATAATATATTATAATATATATATATATATATATATATATATATATATATTGTCCTGGAATATTTATAATAACATATAAAGTTGGTGGTTCCACATTACGGTGGATTAAGGTTATATAACAGAGGCATCATATTAAGTTATACCATCACTTGTTCTGATCCTGTTGTCCGGACACGTATCCAAACGACAAACAGTATATTAGACTTGGACACGTCCAATTGGTGCCGCCCATGTCGTCCATGTGCCGGTATTATGTGATATTCATGTTAGTATAACTTATGTTTGCATTGTTTGATTATATTCAGCACTTTTCACATAGTGGAGTATTTTATTTGTTTTCTGTGTTGTACATAATTGGCTTACATAAAGATTGCTGCTATGAATCAATATTTTGTCCTATGTTATTCTATTTTTTGATGGTGCGGATGATTGATGACTGGATTTTGTGTGATATATTTTTATTAATTGTAGCTACTCTGTAACGCCCCAGAACCAGAATACTGGAGAGCGGGGCGTACATAGCCAGCTACGTATATTGAAGTACAATCATCTCGCTATACGGTCACGGATGTCTAGATACATGAGGGTTTAACTACAAGCCAATAGTCTCCTATGGTCATGAACAAGCCTATTGTCTCAATCTCAAGCAAGCAATAATAGTTACAAGATGTCAGAGCACCAAATATATAATAGCAAGGCATCCCATACATTACATATTGGATGATCATAAAGCTAGTCGTACAAAATGTCAAGACTAGCAAGAGTTTAGTCATACATGATCAATCCTAGGATTTGTCAATCATGTTACAGTTCGTAGGCAGACAGTAAGTAAAGGTACAATCGAGCTAACACGTGCTCGTCGGCTAAACGCCTCAAAAGAATAATTTTACAATAAAGTGGGAGGACAAAAAAACCCACTCGTTGCCAGGGTTACGCCTGGTGGTCACCATCTGGCTGGAAGGTAGATAGATCCTTTGGAGCTGCTCCGATATCTGGCCAAACAAAACCAGCTGGGTCAGACCCCAGAAAGAGCAAGTGCCACAAAAGAGGCTTCACTTAGGAACTAAAACTAGCATATCACAATAGAATATTAAAGATAATAAATAAAGAACTGATAATAGATATAACAACAGTAAACTGAGTACGAGGAAAACATTCAAGTAACCAGGTCACAACCCTTAATCCAAACAAGGACCGGGGTTGTAATCCTTCACCTGAATAGAAACCCTTCTCAAATACTATTGGTACAGTGAAGACATAAACGAAGAGAGGACACAGAACTGCTCCGGAAGCCAGGTTACAACCCTTAAACCAAAAGGACCGGGATTGTAACCCTTCGCCTAAACAGAACTGGACCCCTGATCTTTATTGCTAAGGCCAGTATAAATATCATGGTGTTAATGGTAAGGTAAACATGACGATCATGGCATGGGGTTGCAATAAGACAATAAACGAAGAGAGGACACAGAACTGCTCCGGGAGCCAGGTTACAACCCTTAAACAAAACAAAGGCCGGGGTTGTAACCCTTCGCCTGAACAGAACTGGACCTCCGATCGTTATTGTTAAGGCAAGCATCAATAATCATGTCATGTCACAATATTGTACAGGATCAGGATAAGACTAAGCTGGAATAAACTCCATCCAATTAATCACGGCCAATCAAGAGTACGGCTTGATACTTTTAACTAACTAGGGTTATCATAGGCCTAGTTACTAGCAAGATGCAATGAGATTATCCCAACAACCAAGCCCTGCAGACCATCCAGTTATCCAGGTCGAATGTCCGTTTATGAAGAATGCAACACGTGACTATGTGCTAAAAATGTGCCTACTCGTCGGTAGGCTACAAGTCCACTTAATGCGCCCAGATAACGGGATTGCCTGTAGCTGGGAATCTCTTCATGTCTACTGAATTATTCTAGTTTATTAGCCTTAGTCAATTACTGTAGGTATTCCTGACCGTGGTACTCAGGGATCCCCTTCCTATATGATGCAAGACAGTACTGATTTATTTATACAAACAGAATCGCCCACGGTGTCCAGTCTTTCATACTTGTCATGTCAGGCTAGCTGTCGTAACAGTATGTCATGATATCA
>JANAVB010034218.1:1931268-2054861 GCA_029216955.1 Iris pallida
ACACACACACATATGTATGTATGTATGAACATTCAAGATACATATCTAAATAAAAAATTATACATAAAAATTGGGGGAAAGTGTGCCCACACTCGTGTCAACTTGTGAGTGTAATGAACGTGTCCATACAGTGTCAAAACTGTGTCCAAAAAGTCTGTCTCAGAGTGCATCAAAACTATGAAAGGGAAGGGCTCGTACGGCCATGTCGAGGTGTCGAGGGATCTAGGACACGATATGCAACACGATGCCTCGTGCTCATGCACATAGCTAGGTGGAATCTAGGTCTAGGTGTCCAACACCCTGATACATGTCCATGTCGTGTCTACGTGTCACAAAACGTATCAGTGGGTGTCTGTGCGGTGTGCAGTGCAGGCTCAAACCCGTGCAGGCTCGATTGCGTGTTCGACACGACCAATCGACCTCGAACTTGGGGAGGGCCTGACAGACGTGGCTTCCACCTCCATGCCAAGTGGAATGTGTCCACATGTCCTATATTGGAAGAAAATAGTGTCGAGTAGCAGGGGACAGTGCAAGGGTCTCGTACTGAGTCCCGTGTCCACTTTTGGACACGAAAACGACACGAATCTCAACTCAGAGTTCCATAATATTAAATCAAACATAAATGACTACAGAAATATGAAAATAGTTTTGGAAAACATTAACAAACAGTTCATTGGGGCATTTTATCAAACACCTTACACTACACTTCGATACGCCTCCGTTATGCGTATCAAATGGACACGAAATCCTATCAAACTTGGTCTACAGGTCTATGGTGCCTAGATGCATGCATCTATGAAGAAAAAATAGGAAAACAAATGAGTTTATAATCCTCTAATTTAGCTAAAGATATTTCTAACTTAGCCATTAAGTTTATAATCCTCTAACTTAGTCTCTAGGATCATGACTAACATCTAGGTTAGGGCAAAACTAGGTCAAGGCTCAACACAAAGATTAACACAATATTAACTATCAAAAATTCAAATTAAATCCAATAAATCATAGATGACTAAAATAACCCTAGGCCAAAAATGTGGTCGTGACACGACCGCCCCGATCTTTGGATGCAATAGGCACTTTTACAGACTTGTATGAAAATAGGGCCGATGGTGAATAAAGCAACTCGGCACATCTTCGTCTTCGGAAGAAGTTGATCATCAACTCGCCTAGGCAGGGGACCGATCGAGTAAATCTTCACAAAGCTATTTATAGACTGGGGCAACCCTCGCCCATGCGCCAAGTGGCAGTCGTCTCATATTCTGTGCAATGAATTTGTATTAATGACGATGAATCTGCCCCTTCGTATTCAGTTAAGTCAAAATAGCCATTAACGCTTCGAAGACAGACCAATAAGGCCGTGCCATGTGGCAGATGTGCCATTAGCATCATGTGCTCTGTACCGATGGGACATAGACCCATGCACCAAGTGGAGCAAAACTGATGTGCCCACTTCAACTCATCACCCATCAAGCATTTAATGCTATGTGACAGTATTGGCAGCACATTCCCCGAAGACTGAACGCTTGGCATTTTTAGCAGAAAATGAAGAGTCACAGACGTCAGCATCATCATTATTTACTTTGGTCGGCTACAGCTATCATTGCCACGTGGCTGGCCGATCACTCGCATGTGCCTCTACAGCCATGCGCCTAGAAGTCTGCATGCGCCTCAAAAGTCATACGTCCCGACTTACTCTTGATCCCAAATAACAGAAGCCAAGTCTTTGCATGCGCCTCCACAGCCATGCACTCGAAACTCTGTATGCGCCTCAAAAGTCATGCGTCCAGACTTGCTTGTGACCTCTAAAAGTCATAGACTAAGTCGTCCCATGCGCCATATCCTAGGTGCATCCTGACAGATCACCCTCCACCAAATCTGAGATCTTTGAGCCATGAACACGCGCACGTGTCATTTGACTCAGGTCTACCTACGAATGGGTGCTAACCACCCAAGATCTCAGCAACAACCGAATCTCCACAACTGCCACGTGTCAGCTTCAACGCAGCCCAATAGAGCTGTTTAACAGATTTGGCTTCAACTCAGGACGCGTCGTCCATGCATCCCACATCATCAGTCACATGGCATTCCTACATACAGACACATCCTACATATGCGTGCATGAGTAGACCAGTCTGTTGCCTATAAATAGAAGGATCATTCCTTCATCCACACACACACAGAGATAGATCATCATATCTACATACAGAGAAAAGAAGAGACATGTAATGTCTAATTCTCCTCCAAACGCTCCAGCATCTAAAGCAGCCCAGACCTTCAGAGAATTCAAGATCGTCAACGGAGTCAATGCATTACCACTCGCTCCACCGATACAGTTCCCAGATAAAAATAAAAGTGTACTCCTAGGACTACATCTAAGTCCTACATTCTATATTTTTCTGTTTGTAATTGAAATACCAAAGTTTTATCAATCAAAAAAACCTTGTCGCATTTTGATGGCAAACAATGTTTTATCAATATTTGGACAAATTTGTGATCGTGTTCATTGACGACATATTGGTCTACTCAAAGAACGAGGAGGAACACGAAGAAAATTTAAGGATAGTACTCGAAACCCTATGGCAGGAAAAACTATATGGGAAGTTGAGTAAATATGAGTTTTGGTTAAAGAAAATTTCTTTCTTTGGATACATAGTAAGTGGAAAAGGAATAACGGTAGACCCTAAGAAAATAGAAGCAGTCAAATCATGGCCAACTCTCAAGAATTAGCAGAGATTTGAAGTTTTGTTGGCTTAGCTGGATATTATAGAAGATTTGGGGAGAATTTTTCGAGAATTGCTGTGCCGCTTACTCGGTTGACTCAGAAGAATGAGAAATTCATTTGGACTGATAAATGTCAAGCGACATTAGAGAAATTGAAGGAAAGACTTATCATAGCACCAGTACTAGCATTACCATCAGGGTCAGGAGGTTACGAGATCTATAGTGATGTTTCTGGTAAGGGTTTGGGTTGTGTACTGATGCAGCACGGAAGAGTTATTGCTTATGCTTCTCGACAGTTGAAGGTTCATGAAAGGAATTATCCAACACATGATCTGGAATTAGCAGCTGTTGTATTTGCACTAAATTATAGAGACATTACTTGTATGGTGAACAGATCAAAATTTATACAGATCATAAAAGCTTGAAATACGTGTTCACCCAAAAGTAGCTAAATATGAGGCAACGTAGATGGGTGGAGTTGCTTAAAGATTTTGATATGAAGCTGGAGTATCATCTAGGTGTAGAAGCATGGAAAATATCAGAATGATGGTCTATGCGGCTCGGAGTAAGAGAACCCCATGCGGCTCATACAGGGGCAGTCACATGCGGTTCAGAGAGACTCTCAGTCTCATGCGGCTCGGGCAGGAGAATCTATACGGCTTACATAGGGACAGTCCTATGCGGTTCAAAGAGTCTCCCAGCCTCATGCGGCTCGGAAGTACATGCGGCTCACAAACGACCAACAGAGATATGCGGCTCGATCAACACCACGTGTCCCCATGGGATCCCTTCACACAGCTGGCCATCGAGTAATGGCCTCATTTAATGCTCTGCCATGATTTGACAGCTGACGGCTCTGACATAAAGTGCCATGATGGTCCTGTCATAATGACAGACTCTTCGGGAACAGAAGAAAATCTCTGATACGATCGGAGATTGCCATATGGCAGACTCCTATGCGGCTCAATCGAAGAACAGCTTCATGCGGCTGGAGGAATCATCTTCCTGTGGCTCACCACGAAACCATCCCATGCGGCTCGCAAGTACTATAGCTATGCGGCTCGTTAAGATACTGTCTTATGCGGTTTATGGATATCATACAGCTCTGGCAGGGTCCACCACTAAGACACGTGGCAAAGATTCAATTGCCCCCATGACTTGACAGCTGGTAGCAGGGTGATTATGGGATGCGTGGTATTAAATCAATCAGAGATTTACCAGATCCCAATAACCATATTTAACGTTATCCTCATAATTAATGAGATCAGGTCATATCATTCATGATCAAGCCAATGGGACACGTGGTGAGAGATCCAAGCTTGACACAACCAATCATGAAGATTTAAAGCAATCAGCATTAATCATTCACAGGATTCAATATTATCCACATTAATGGCCCAGATCCTTCACGCTTAAGACTAATGGTCCAGATTGATTAATCATCAAGCCGCCGCCACTTTGAGAATGGGCAATTATCCAAACCCTAATGATGCCCCTACTCTTATAAATAGTAAGGTGCCATTCCTTTGCGAAGAGACACAGAGAGCTTCCCCCTAATAATCCGAGAGAAAATACACAGAGAGAGAGAGTGAGAGAAGCCAGAAGAGCAATACGAGGAGAGCAAGAAGGGCATTTCTTCGTCAATGCCAAGCATCTCGTCACAGGAGCCAAGGCTACATCCGATCGTCCAAGGAGTAAGGCAGAGCTGCCGTCGCTTTCTCGAGCCTCTACCGTCGCCCCCTAGAATCAAAAATAAATAATTGTACTTAGACTGCTGTACCTAGGTTTTCGTCCCTAGGCTTTCTTTGTACAAGGGAGTTTGTAACGTGAAGTAAAAGTCCAGTCCTCCGATAATTGTTTTGCTCTTTTATATTTCATGGCAAACACGATGGCGACTCTGCTGGGGACAAACTTCTCCATGGCTGAGGAGTTGGTGACGCAGTCGGATGCAGCCAAACTTGGCTCCACGCAACAAAAGATGGTCGTCCGCTTCGACCAACAGGCGTTTGAAGAGATGCTCTCCGAAGGAAGCGCTGGCCCGGTCCAGAAGCGCACCCGCACGACGAAGGCTCGCAAAGAGTGGAGGCCAAAATCATTTGCTCCTCCCCAAGCCCTTGATGGGATACCCTATGTTGCTCAAGACGGCGAAAAGGACTCTTTTGCGGTCCCACTTCAGACCGTAGACAACTCTGCTGTCCCCAAGTCCGGCAGAAGAAAACACTATGATGCTGGACTTGCAGGGGCAGAGAGAAACTCTATGCGATCCGAGCCGCATAAGGGTATTAGCCGTAGAGAGAAAGCTCATGCGGCTGCATCCGCCAGCCGTATGAAGAAAACTCATACGGCCACATCTGTCAGCCGCATAGTTTATGCGGCTACAGTTTCCGACCGCGTGGATGAGACTCATGCGGTCACTGAAGTCAATCGCTTACAGAAAACCCATGCGGCCACAGTTGCCAACCACATGCGGCCAGCCTGCACGGTCGCGACTCCCAGTCGCACAAGAACAACTCATCCGACAGCAGAAGACAACCGCATACAGACAGCCTGCACAGTTTCCAATCCTAGCTGCATAGCGTCCGTTCTACGCTCCTCTCGATCAGTCTTCGACCGTCTCTCATACGGTCCTGACCCTGATGGCTCTCTGGATGATAAGCCAGACTCTGTGGTATTCAACTTAGACTCTTCCTATTACGCACCCGTAAGTGCTAAAAAGAAGAAGTCTAGGGCAGCGCGGGCTCATCAAGCCCAGTCAGCTGCCCCAACCTCTGACTATCGGGGCGTCCCGTTGACTATCACGCAGGCCT
Organism: Iris pallida; assembly: GCA_029216955.1. Taxonomy (NCBI): domain Eukaryota; kingdom Viridiplantae; phylum Streptophyta; class Magnoliopsida; order Asparagales; family Iridaceae; genus Iris; species Iris pallida. Next base: position 1,936,797 of record JANAVB010034218.1, read on the forward strand.
CTGATAGGAAGTTGTATAGAACCGCTCGAGTCCAGCCCCCGGCGGCAAGAGGACAAAGTGGTTCCTCTGACCTACGTGAGGTAAGCCTCCACAAGCGCAAGGAAAGAGAAGGGACTTCGGTGTGCAAAGAGTCCTCGCTTGGACGTCACTGCACCCAAATCATCGTCAACTGCTGCTACAATAATGCGACAGTGACGGAAGACCGGCCGTCAGTCTTCCAAAGACTACAGCATCCGAGCTCAGAGGACGAGGCACCTCCTGTTGTCTCCTACAATTCCACTCAGAAAGTCCCCACCGAGGGGAGAGGGAAGAAGACAAGCATCTCCAGCCCCAAGATATCAACCACTACAGCTAAGAAACTGTCGTCTAAACGGTTGTCCTCCACCGGAGTATTCCAACACACCCGTTCAAAGACGAAATCTGCTGCAATGGAAGATTCATCATCCATATCGCTGGGGGTCGTGGGAACTGGAGGTAGCACTCCTCCGAACATCTACAATAAACCGATGTTTCAAGGAGACGAGCCCGGGGAAACAACTCTCCCATCAGGTACAACAGACGCTGATGTCCCCGAGGACATCCATGACTCTCAAGACGAAGCAAGCTCTGAGGCTGGGGGTACTGTTCCCTTCGAGTCCGAACCCGAAGAGAACATTCTCACCTACCCCGATGACTTCTCGGTACATGGGTATGACTCGGAGGGCACATCCTCCACCGTTCCTTCTATCACTCCTCATGTAAGAACGGTGTTCATGACGGACAGCAATCAAGGTGGTTCTAGTGATCGCCAATGCATCAACACTTTGGAGGCCATACTGCACGCCTTGGTCAAGTCTGTAGACGAGATCAAAGCGGCTCTTCCTACTCTGCAGGGAGTGACATCTGGCCAAACAAGCGCGGGTCCCGCAATCAATGTAGATTCAAATTCAGCGGTACCGAACCCGGGCAATAATCCTCCCGAAATAATGGCTCCTACAATGATAGATGAGACCCGAGAAGTAAGAAGAGAGGTTCAGGAGCTCCGAGCCATGTTCCACGCTCGAGAAAACTCTCAAGATCTCAGAATACGGCAACCATATCCTGCTGAATGGAGGGATGTTCCATTTCCACCAAAATATAAGCCGTTCAATATCAACCCATATGATGGTAAGACCTCAGCAAGTCGGTACATCACTTACTTCGAGGTCACCACCGACCATCTGCCCCATGATGATGCTATCCTCATACGATTATTCATTGGGGCATTGGAAGGAGTCGCCTTCGAAAGGTACCGTAACCTGCCAGACAACTGCATCCACTCCTTCGCTGGCTTCAAGCGCTTGTTCTTGGAGAGATTCTACGAGGTAGGACAGGACGTCACGATGTCTACCCTCATGGACGTCGTCCAAGGAGAGAAAGAGCTGACGAGGAATTATATTGAGCGGTTTCGTCAAACCGCAATGAAGCTACCGTCTGGTAATCCGAATTCTTCCTTGATTGAAATTTGCTAAAAGAGATTGCTCCCAACAATTAGTCTCTGGATGGGCGAAAGTCAATTCAAGGACTGGAAGGCATTTATCATCAGTGCCACAAGTACTGAAGAATGGTTGAGAAAGGCTCGCCAACTGGGGTTGCACATTTCGGAGGGAGAGAACAAGGGCAAGCGTCCCAACACCAACAACGACAATGGGAGTAGCCCCTCCAACAATCGGGACAACAGAGGTAAGCAAGCCATGGTGGCCGATACAGCCCAGAAGCCTGAGTCACAACCAGCAGACAAACAATGGCCTCAAATCACTTATTCTTTCGAAGACGGCCACGTCAAGCCTATCTTGGACATGCTCATACAAGGAGACCGAATTCAGCTTCCTCCACCGAGACGGGAGCCTCGGCCTGCAGATCTGGAGAATCCAAAGTTCTGTCATTACCACCGCTACGTCCACCATGCTACACACGACTGCTACCAACTGAAACGATATATCCAAAACCTCATCGATTCGAACGCTCTGGCCATCGATTTCGAGGTGGTAACCGTAGCAGACAACATGGTGTCCGTACAATTCGACAGCTTCCCTCCAACGGAGACTCAAGACGGTGTCATACCCATCCCTATGGCGACGATGGAAATTGTTAATCTTCTGCCTGCTCGTGATCAAGCTGCTGGTCTAGTACCCCTCACCACATCGCAAGGAGAAATCATGTGGGTCCATCCGGACCTGGTCCACGAGGTGACTCAGTCCACGCCGCCTCCCATTCACAAGAAGAGAAGTGGAAAAGTCAGATCCTGCCGTACCATCTCGACAGATGTGAAAGAAGTTACGGCCGTCGTTACTCGATCTGGAGCACAATCCCAACCTGTGGCTGAGAACTCGACTGATGATCATCCTCCAGCTACCACTGACACTCCAGGGCCCCCTCAGCCTCCGACGACCGACAAGCCTAGGCCGAAGGAGACTCGCTTCGATAAATCCTTCCGGAAAGAGACACCTCAGGGGCTGGAGAGGCCCTACAACTTTGATATACTAGCACAATTGGCCAATACACCGGCCAAATTGTCCTTATATGAACTCCTGAGGCTCTCGAAGGATGTTCGCACAGCCTTGAGCGATGCACTCCAAAATGCCGATGCATACTTGGCTCAAGTCAACCTCACGGGAGAAAATCAACCTGCAGATCTCCAAGACAGTGCGTGTACGGGAGCAATGCCCAATATCGTCTTTTCTCCGTAGGACATGCTCATCAAAACCAACCTGCACGATCGCCCGTTATACTACACCGGATACATCGGCGACGTAAAAGTGGACCGGATGCATATTGATCCTGGGTCGCCAACATAGTTCCGGTCCTCAAGAAGAATGGAAAAATCCGAATCTGCATCGACTTCCGTAATCTGAATGAGGCATGCCCGAAAGACGAATTCCCCCTCCCTATCACAGATATTATGATTGACAACACATGCAGCTTCGAACGTATGTCGTTCATGGATGGATTCTCGGGGTACAACCAAATCAAGATGTCTCCTGACGACGAAAAGCACACATCATTCCGAACACCGATTGGCACATACTGTTACACAGTCATGCCTTTCGATTTAAAAAATACTGGCGCCACGTATCAACGAGCCATGAGTATCATCTTCAGAGAACACCTGTGCAAGACGGTGGAATGCTATGTCGATGACATCGCCGTCAAGAGTCGCTGTAAGGGAGATCATTTGCAGGACCTGAGGACGGTATTCGACCTGATGCGAGCCCACAATCTGAAAATAAACCCTACGAAATCTCTCTTGGGCATATCTAGCGAAAAGTTCTTGGGATTCATTATCACCGCTCAGGGCATTCATGTAGACCCTGAGAAAACGAAGGCAATCATGGAGATGGGTCCCCCGAGAAATCTCCGCGAACTCAGAGGCCTCCATGGGAGGCTAGCTTACATTAGGAGGTTCATTTCTAACCTCTCCGGGCGATGGCGACCGTTCACACACCTCATGAAGAAAGGAGTCTCATTCGTATAGGACGAGAAATGTCAGCGTGCCTTCGACAGCATCAAAGAATATTTATCGAATCCTCCAGTCTTGGTGGCCCCGGTTGCTGGAAAACTATTCTTGCTCTACGTACGAGCAATGAAACACTCCCTTGGTGCCCTGTTGGCATAAAACAACGATGCGGGTCACGAACAAGCCATATACTACCTCAGCCGAATGATGGGTGGACCGGAGCACCGATACACTGCAGTAGAGAAGGAATGCCTCGCCTTGGTGTTCGCTATTCAGAAGATGCGGCATTATGTCACAGGGCAAACTATACATGTGATCTCACGAGTCAACCCTCTCAGAGTCCTCATAACTAAACCAGGGGAACTCAGTTCACGCCTCGCTACATGGGCGATATTGTTGTCCCCTTATCATATGGTCTTTGTTCCATAAAAGGCTGTTAAAGGTCAAGCTCTGGCAGACTTTTTAGCAGCCCATCCAGGCTCGGAGACGTCTAAGATATACGAAGAAATACCAGATGAGGTCGCTGACTCACATGTAACTTCTCACGATGATATATGGCGAATGTTCTTCGATGGCGCTTCAAGAACAGGACCCAAGGGCAACATCGTCGTTGGAGTCGGAGTGGTATTGATTTCCCCTACCGGGCTGGTGATCAATCGTGCCTACTCTCTCACGAAACCCTGCTCTAACTATGTAGCCGAGTACAACGCGTTAGTCATCGGTCTCCAACTTGCAAAAGAGCTGGGGGTAGAATATCTTGAAGCATACGACGATTCATAATTAATCGTCAATCAGATTCGGGGATCATACGAAGTCTGTCATGAAGACATGATCCCCTATCACCAAATATCGATCAACATCATCTCATTATTCGAGGGAATCTTCATCGAGCACGTCCCCAGACTCCAAAATATTGAAGCCGATGCCCTAGCGAGCCTTGCCGCTTCCTTAGCAGTGCCGAACCACGCTCATCATTCGGTTGACGTGATAGGCCACGAACTGGTCTGCCCCAAGAACAACGTTCAATTCGTGGTAAGCTATTCCGCCCAGACGGTCGACGAAGCACCAGACTGGAGACAGCCGTTCATCGACTTCGTCGTCTACGACATCCTCCCAGAGAATCCAAAGGAAGCCACCTCCATCAGACGGCGTTCTCTCAGATTCTTCTATGATACAGAGACGAAAATGCTGTATCGACGATCCTACGATGGGTTGTTGCTCCGATGCTTGTCAAACGCAGAAGCCAAAGAAGCCGTGCGGGAAGCTCATGACGGTGTCTGTAGGGCCCATCAGCCTGGCCCAAAATTGTAAGACCGCCTTCGTCGAATGGGCTACTACTGGCCCACGATGGTGGCCGATGTGATAGACTATGCCAGAAAATACAAAGCTTGCCAAGTCTACACAGACTTTATTCACCAACCATCAGAATTTCTACATCCGACAGTGGCGTCCTGGCCATTTGAAGCATGGGGAATGGATATCATCGGTCCAATTGCTCCGCCTTCCTCCCGAGGACACCGGTTCATACTAGCCATTACAGATTATTTCTCCAAATGGACGGAAGCTGTCCCGCTTGCAGAAGTAAAGATGTCAAACGTGATCAGCTTCCTAAAGTATCACGTCATATATCGCTTTGGACTGCCACGAAGGATCATACACGACAATGGTCCGCAGTTTCCAAGCCACGCCTTCTACCGGTTCTGTGATAAGCACCGCATTCAGAACATTGCTTCAACGCCATACAATCTGGCAGCAAACGGGTTGGCCGAAGCATTCAACAAAACAATCATCAAGCTGCTCAAGAAGTTCGTATCATCCAACAAACGCGACTAGAACGAGAAGCTTGGCGAATGCTTATGGGCGTATCGCACCATAGTCCGAACAGCCACCGAAAATATACTATTTTCCCTGGTGTACGAAAGTGAGGCAGTCCTCCCATTAGAGACTCAGATCCCCTCACTCCGCGTCGCCCTCACGCATCAGTTAACAACGGACGAAAACCACCGTCGTCGGCTACAGGAGTTGGAGGCCTTGGATGAGAAGCGCCTCTTGGATCAGCAACGAATCAAACTATACCAAGCACGCATCTCTGGAGCCTTCAACAAGAAGGTCAAAATCAGAATATTCCGATTGGGCGATCTCGTTTTAGCAGTATTCTCATTGAGGCAGTATTCTCCAACGGTGCTTACCGCCTCGCAAAACAAAACGGAGACTTGCTCATGTTGCCCGTCAACGGCAAGTTCCTGAAGAAATATTATGTCTAAACGACATTCTCTCTAAATCATCGAATCATGTACCCGCTGGTACCGCTGAACTCACATCCACAATATTTCAAATTATCGAGTCATGTACATGCTGGTGCCGCTGAACTCACCTCCATATTCCCTTCAGATTATCGAGTCATGTACCTGCTGGAATCGCTGAACTTACACCCACATTACTTCAGAATACTGAGTCATGTACCCGCTGGTACCGCTGAACTCACGCTTTCATAATGTTCCAAATTATCGAGTTATGTACCCGCTGGCGCCTCTGAACTCACATTCCGGTCACTCTTTCAGATAGCAAGTCATGTATGATCATTTTGGAAGAGATCCTCCCTCATGATCCACTACCCGCACTCCCAGTGCACAAAAAGGGTAATCGATCCACAAATTTCCGAAACGGCCATGTCCTCATTACCTCTGAGTCATTTTCACTTCCACCAAAAACAAACTGCCCCTTCGCATAGAACTTCCACGTCCTCCTACCTCTGAGTCGTTCTATGTACTCCCTCTTCATTGAGCCCACTCCTGCCATGTCCTCATTACCTCTGAGTGGGAAGGCTCCGTCGAAGAAACCTTCATGCTTGCCATGTCCCCATTACCTCTGAGTAAGTATGTCGGTTCCCTTTCAACCTATTATCTGTACCCACAACCGGAGTACGACAAGGATAATAGGTCCACAAATGTCCTCTGTTGACCACAAATGTCCTCTGTTGACCACAAATATCCTCTGTTGACCACAAATGTCCTATGTTGACCACAAATGTCTTCTGTTGACCAGAAAATGTCCTCTGTTGACCACAAATGTCCTCTGTTGACCACAAATGTCCTCAGTCGACCACAGATGCTGTACTGGATCCCCAGTACACGCCCATCCCTTCCCTATCATGCCTGAGAGCCTAGTTGCTCCTTGGCGTTCTTCTGAATACCAAAAACTTCTATAGTTGTCTTATCGTGAAGTTATTCTAGGTATTCCTCTCCAAAACTTGTTACTCGTACCTAAAACCAAGGTACGCCCAGGGTGACAGGTCCACAAATAATCCTCCAGCAGGTCTAAATCCACGAACACCACAAGTACAAGAAAGAGAAGATGAGTTGAAACATGCTCATTTATTCAAAATTCAAAGTGCTACATCATTTGGGATCTCATCCCTTATAAAATGAAGACAAAAAGAAAAAAAAAAGACAGCAAAAGAAGACAGAAGGTTGATCATTGCTTCGGGGCACATAACGCCATGAGACGGTCCGTCAGCAAGGCAACCGACCGCTCAAGCCTCTGTTTAGCTCGACGCTCCGCCTCCTGGCTCAGCACCGCCGCGTCCTCCAAATGAGCATGAGCTTGCCAGTTGTCCTCGAATTTCTTGAAAGCCCGCTCCAGGTTGACAGAAGATCGGGAAACCCTCTCGGCCTCCCGATCGATTGACTCCTGTTCCGCACGAGCAGCCCCAAGCTCTGACTCTAAAAAGGCCAACTCCCTTTGAAGTGCAAGAATCCGCTCCTTCGTGTCAGCTATTCCACGAGAAGCAGACTCTTCCCGAGCCCTACAAGCCTGACTTCGACGACCCAGCCTGTCATACGAAGCAGAGAACTTGTCAAGGTCCCCCTGCACAACTGGCCCTGCAGTATCTCGAGCAAGCTTGATCCTATCCCGAGCAGCAATAAGGAAACCCCGCTCCCGTTCAATCGCGGCAGGCAAGCCCGCCTGCCGTATCGCCAGCAATTGGGTCACAAGCTGATCAGCCTCTGCCAACTTAGGCTCCAGGAGTGCAGCCAACCCCACCCCGCCAGAAAGAGCCTTCAAAGTGTTAATCTGACCCCGAGCGCCCCGCAGAGACAGAGAAAAAAGGATCCCCCGTTCTACGGCAGCATCTATGCCCCTCTTTAAATGGCGATAGAAGCTGTCGACCACATCCTGCGTCACCTCGTTCAGAGCCTCCGAAGAAGCCGGTGTCAACGGGAGTGTAGCCGGCAACACTGAAGAAGACGCAATAGAATCTGCCGCTCCTGCCACAAAGAAAACAAACTCCGCACGAAAGGACGCATGAATAGCGGCCAACTCCTCTTCAGCAGCCCGCAGAACTTGAATGCTCGGCAGGGTCGAGAGGTCAATCTTCGGAGCCGTATAAGCAGCAGAGGATGAGGCGGAGACCATCGCCAGCCCCATTCCCATCTGCCCGGAGCTGGCGGGAGGCCCCTCGACATGAGACGGCGAAGGAGAGGAAACGCTCCTTTCCTCCAGATCGTGGCAGGCCGAGCCTTCCCCAAGAACATCCGCGGTTGAAAGTAAAGGGTCAGGACCTGTAGGGCCAAGACAACCATGAATCAATTTGACCCGGAGGATATGTTGATAGAGCAAATTAGCCCCCTCACTAGTCAATATTTGGCTTATCTTACCAGTGGAAGAGTGTGGAGGCTGAGGTTCGCCTACAGCCACCGCAGCCACTTCACTAACAGCCTCCGAGTTGAATATGATAGGCTCCTCCGCCCCAGCACCCTCGGGAGGGGATACGACGAGATCGGTGTCGCCTTGCAGAAATTCAGCAACCTCGGAGACAGGCCCGAGGGAACCTTCGTCATCCCAGACTGGGGTCTCAGCAACTTGAGAGTCCTCAGCCGCCGTTGGGAGAGCCCCCGCTGAAAGGATCGTGGAACACATGCCACTAATCAAAGCAGCAAGGGCCGGATCAACCTCAGGGGCGGCAGACGGTTCATGAGAGGCCGGTTCATCAGACACCTACAAAGAAAAATGATTAAGTCGTATCCTAAGAGAAAGAAAACCACAACAAGAAGATGGCTCCGACTTGGTCTTACCTCCGGAACATCGTCTGCATCTTCACCCCTCTCCGTAATAAGTAGTCTACGAGGTCCTGCCGCAGCTCTCTTCACGGAAAAGGCTACTCCCCCGCTAGTAGATTCACGCATGCCTCGCTTACGCGAGGGGCCAGGCACGGCAGGCGGTGGTTCTACCCTTACCACCTTCGATACAGGTGGCAACTGATCTACCACCTCATCTAATACAACCGATGGTTGATCCGTCATTATCTCATCTGCCATGATGGGCGGCTGATCCGCCGCTGCTTCGCCACCAGAAGAGAGAGAATCCTCATTGTCCCGTTCGTCGTTTTCCTCAACTGTGTCAAAGGACTCAGAATCGGGCGTGGGAACCCTATTCGCCCCTTTCTTCTTTGCCCTCGATACCGTAGCCTTCTCCGCCAAACGAGTGCCCATGATGAAGCTAGTCCTCAGGTCAAAACCGATAGGAGGCTGGTTGGCCGTAACACGGTATAAGGCCGCCATATGCAAGATTTCCTCCATCACGTTTGCCGCAGGAACTGAGAAACTAGTCCGAGTATGACAAGTGTCGTAGTAGCTCCATGCCCTAATACCATCAAGAATGCTACCCTCAAATCCCAGGCAGGAACTGGAATGCCCAAGGAATAGTTGACTGTACCCGAATTGACGAGCAAACCTACTGGGCAAGTAGGGCTCCAGATACACAGTGTTCCGGTAGCGATAAACTAAATGCGCCGGACGAATGTTACGCAGCCAGAAACGTATCTTCTCAGGTAAGAAATGAGGAGATCCAACGCCATCAACATGAATACTCCTCACTTCCTGGTCGGTAAAACGGGGAACGGACACGAAGAAACCATATCCGTCCACCCTCGCCAGCATCCTCCGACACGCCGGCATGGTACTATATTCCTAAGGCTGATGGTGATACCTGAAAAGAAATGCGTCGTCGTCCGTAACGTCGTCTCCCGTCCCAGGCCTCATCAAAGACTGATAATGCAACAACAGCCACCCCAGCAGGTAATGATAAGGCAGCTCTATACGTTTAAAGTCCATCACCACGTCACGAGCAATGACTTTGGACGAGAAGGCACAGAGACCATGATGAATGCTGCACACCATAGCAGGAAGAAGAGCCAGCCTGACCCCAAAGGCCAACTTCACGGCAGGAAGAATAAAGTGACGGCTGATCCTCTCGATAGCACCCGCCCCTCCTGAGACCACACAATTGTGCAGCTACGCCATTAAGAAGCCTGCCAAGAGTGCCTTCTCCGACAGCCGTCGAGTACCATAATAAAAATAGCTGAAGGAGTCTCTCTGGCTCCCAAACTTGTCACCCTTAGATTTTGACCTCCTAGCATTCGACACCAAGCTTTCTACTTCCTCAGAAGTTTGACGACCTCGGAAAGTAACTCGGCCAGCAGCGCTAAATTTAAAAAGATAGGAGACCCAAGAGTTGGTATGGGGAGTGTCCCCTTCCGAGCTATCATTTTTCTTGATAGCCGTTTGATGATAGGTGCTATGATGACATAACAGTTCTTGGTACACAGCAACGAAGCCTGGGAATCGTCGATCTAGATCCTGGAACTCCTCGTTCGTTGGAGTGTATGCTTCGAAGGGCTCGTCTCCCCAGGGAAGCTGGAAAACAGCATACATTTCATGGAGAGCGACCCCCATCTCCCCTACAGGTGTGAAGAAAGTTCCTATCCGATGGTTATACATCTCCAGAAGGGCCATAAACAACGATTTATTAATGGACAATCCGTGGCTGGTACCCCGGATAGCATCATAAAGATTGACTTCTCACAAAAATGCCTTGTATTTCCGCAGAATCCACGAGGTCTGGTTAGCCCACGGGGGGATGGAGTGTAGCCAGCCCACCAGTGCCAATCTGCCGACAGGATAGGACCCTTTTCGAACGAGCTGGCTCAGGAAGGTATCAGCCTGAGAAAATGAGAAGTTGGGACCGGGGGTGTTGATGAAGGTACCCGGAGCTAACCCCATCACAGATCGACTGGCCGGATCCTTGATCGCGCGTACTAACCCTGTAGTTTTATTATAACGAATTTTACCCACGAACATCCCCTGTCTGGTTGGAGTAAGCGGGTCTGTCATTTGCCTGTCCAAAACGATCATGTTGAACCACGCAAATGGGAAATGATACTTCATAATAGGGATATGAATCGGCATCCCGTCCAGGTTAAAATCCCAACTCTCGGAAACATCCAGCACTCGGGAGTTTTCTATGATCAACGCATCCCCAAAGAAGAAGATCGGCCTCAGATGCTCCCCATTAAGCTTCCCGGAGCTCATCATATCACTAAGGAATTGGAAAGATTGAATCCGGATAGCATTTAGTCGCTCCAAAGGCTCATTAACAAGGAGCTGCTCTGACACTTGACGAACTAAATCGTCCCGTCGCACATCCATAGCAAGTTGATTCAAGCCGACCAGAAGTTCCCCCACAGGATTTACTGGCAGAGTCACTGAGGAAAGACAAAAGAAAAAAGATTAGAAGATAGTCAAAACAAGAAGTATTGGAAAGATCATTTGAGTCTATACGGCCCGGATCGACACAGCCTTATGCGGCTCAGAAACAGATAAGTCCATGCGGTTCTGTTCATCATAGCCTCATACGGCTCAGAAAAAGATAAGTCCATGCGGCTCTGTTTAATCATAGCCTCATGCGGCTCAGATTCAGGTGAAACTATGCGGCTCAAAGACCACACAGACCCATGCGGCCCTGAACAGATAGACTCATGTGGTTCAGGTTAAGCACGCCTATGAGCCAGACTCATATGAGCTGATGCGGCTACAAACAAGCGAGCTTATGCGGTTCAAAAGTGAGCGACGCTTATGCGGCCCAAATCGAAAATATACATGCGGCTCAGATCGAGTATGAAAAGCTCATGCGGCCCCATGGGGCAAAATGCTTATGCGGTCACATCGACGAGTCTCGTACATGCGGCTTGTGCATAAAATATGCAACAGAGCCATGGTAGCAGTTAGGGTTTTCAGGCGACCCCCTTACCAGCAATAGGCGGGTGAACGTCGGGATGGACAGAGGGAACAGTGGCCGGTGGAGGAGTGACCACGTTCGTCGCCGCAGTCGCCGTAGAAGCGACCGCCTTGCCCTTCGTAGCCTTCGATGCAGCAGCCTTCTTGGGAGCCATTGTCGATCGTTGAGGGGAGAAGACGAAGAGGAACTCGGCAACAAGGAGTTTCGAGCAAAGAGAGAAGGTAAAGAAACCCTCCAAGAATAAATTACTCCTATTTATAGGCGAAGGAGGCTCGTAAATCAACAAACGCCTCGATCCACACGCCGCCTAAAAGAATAAAGGCAAAACGCTTCGGTCAAAGCAAAACTGACCCTTGGGATCCTCTCCCAAAAGGCGGCATTAATTCAAAAAACGAATTAAAGGCATTTAATACAGAAGATTTGTACACGTGGTTGGGACACGTGGCAACAAGTCTATGCGGCCTAATAGCTCATGCGGCCAGATAAATCCATACGGCTGAACCATCTATGCGGTTAGCAAAGACCATACTTCTTATTCAAAGTATTTTAATTTTGCAAATTAAAAACTTTGAAGGGGGTCTTGTAGAAGCATGGAAAATATCAGAATGATGGTCTATGCGGCTCGGAGCAGGAGAACCCCATGCAGCTCATACAGGGGCAGTCCCATGCGGTTCAGAGAGACTCTCAGTCTCATACGGCTCGGGCAGGAGAATCTATGCGGCTTACATAGGGACAGTCCCATGCGGTTCAAAGAGTTTCCTAGCCTCATGCGGCTCGGAAGTACATACGGCTCACAAACGACCAACAGAGATATGCGGCTCGATCAACACCACGTGTCCCCATGGGATCCCTTCACACAGCTGGCCATCGAGTAATGGCCTTATTTAATGCTCTGCCATGATTTGACAGCTGACGGCTCTGATATAAAGTGCCATGATGGTCCTGTCATAATGACAGACTCTTCGGGAACAGAAGAAAATCTCTGATACGATCCGAGATTGCAACATGGTAGACTCCCATGCGGCTCAATCGAAGAACAGCTTCATGCGGCTGGCAGAAATCATCTTCCTGCGGCTCACCATAAAACCATCCCATGCGGCTCGCAAGTACTATACATATGCGACTCGCTGAGACGCTGTCTTATGCGGTTCATGGATATCATGCGGCTCTGGCAGGGTCCACCACTAAGACACGTGGCAGAGATTCAATTGCCTCCATGACTTGACAGCTGGTAGCAGGGTGATTATGGGATGCGTGGTATTAAATCAATCAGAGATTTACCAGATCCCAATAACCATATTTAACGTTATCCTCATAATTAATGAGATCAGGTCATATCATTCATGATCAATCCAATGGGACACGTGGTGAGAGATCCAAGCTTGACACAACCAATCATGAAGATTTAAAGCAATCAGCATTAATCATTCACAGGATTCAATATTATCCACATTAATGGCCCAGATCCTTCACGCTTAAGACTAATGGTCCAGATTGATTAATCATCAAGTCACCGCCACTTTGAGAATGGGCAATTATCCAAACCCTAATGATGCCCCCACTCTTATAAATAGCAAGGTGCCATTCCCTTGCGAAGAGACACAGAGAGCTTCCTCCCTAATAATCAGAGAGAAAATACACAGAGAGAGAGAGAGAAGCCAGAAGAGCAACACGAGGAGAGCAAGAAGGGCATTTCTTCGTCAACGCCAAGCATCTCGTCACAGGAGCCAAGGCTACATCCGATCGTCCAAGGAGTAAGGCAGAGCTGTCGTCGCTTTTCGAAGCCTCTACCGTCATCCCCTAGAATCAAAAATAAATAATTGTACTTAGACTGTTGTACCTAGGTTTTCGTCCCTAGGCTTTCTTTGTACAAGCGAGTTTGTAACGTGAAGTAAAAGTTCAATCCTCCGATAATTGGTCTGCTCTTTTATATTTCATGGCAAACACTAGGCAAGGCGAACAGAGTAGCAGATGCCCTGAGTAGGAGGCCTGAAGCTTTCATTTTGAACACACCCAAGGAGATATTAGAGAATCTCAGAAAGATGGAGATTGAAGTGATATGCCTAGTAGCAGATGGAATCTGGGAAAGTTTACAAATACAATCATCACTAGTAGAGAGAATTAAGGAGGCACAGAAGAAGGATGTGAAGCTGCATAAACTATGGAATCAAACTGAAGCTGGATACAAAAGTGGGTTGATCAAGCATTCCGATGGATCCTTGAGGTTCGGGAGTCGTTTGCATGTGCCATATGGTGAACTCCGGACCGAGATTATGTCTGAAGCTCATAATTCATAATACTCTATTCATCCCGGGAGTATGAAGATATATAAGGATCTGGGGCAAAATTTTTGGTGGCATGAAATAAAACCGAAAATAGCTAAATTTGTATCGAAATGCTTAGTATGCTAACAAGTAAAAGTTGAGCATCAACGGACTGCTGGACTACTGCAACCACTACCAGTACCTGAACGGAAGTAGGAGCATATTATAATGGATTTTGTATCAGGACTTCCAAGGACACAAAGAGGTAATAATGCTATCTGGGTGATAGTAGATAGACTTACAAAATCTGCGATATTTCTACCGTTTCGAGTCGGACAATCTACGGAGCTTCTAGCGGAGATGTACATGAAGAACATTGTTAGTCACTTGGGGTGTCGGTAAGTATCGTCTCAGACAGGGATACTCGGTTTACCTCCAAGATTTGGAAAAGCTTACAAGATAGTCTTGGCACTCTTCTGAAGTTTAGTTCAACATATCACCCACAGACCGATGGGCAATCAGAAAGGATGATACAAATTATAGAAGATATGCTGAGAGTGTGCTCCCTAGATTTCAAAGGATCATGGGATGATCATCTGCATTTGATAGAATTCTCATATAATAACAGTTATCAGGCCAGTATCAAGATGGCACCATTTAAAACATTGTATGGGAGGAAGTACATGTCACCAATATGATGGGGTGACGTTGGAGAACGTCAACTCTGAGGGCAAGAGTTGGTTACGCAGACTATAGACATGGTCAATGTCACGACCCGCTACCCAAATTGTTGGGCCAGGCCGAGTCATGTCCAGCCTACGTTGAGATAAAACGTAGTAAGCTGTTCTAAAGACAACAGGATAAGACTAAATGTGCTAACAGTTATATAAGTAAAGAAGAATCATAAATGCTCCAAACACAAAAGTCGTCGTATATAGTAAAATGTCCAAGTACAAGTGAACTGAAAAGTAAAACTGGATACATGTCCAGTTACAAAAAGATATAGTCTAATACATGTCTACTCTCAAAAGTCTAAGTAAACAAAAGACAACTAGGCGAGGCTCCCCGCAGGAACATCCTCGTAAAGCAGAGCCGGGTCCTCGGCAGTAACTCCATAATAGGTGTCGCAGAGTAACTCCTCCTCAGTAAGGATACCTACAACGTTATCCTGTCAGGACGGGAGCAAGTACTGAATCTAGCAAACTAGCATATGAAACATGGAAATGAACATAAGAGGAAAATAACTGGAAATATGGCATCACACAATCTATCATGGCAAGGATACATATGTCATACAGACAGATGTACATGTAATGTTTAAAACTGTAGCAAGTACGTGATCGTCAATAGGTGTAAAATGTACTGTGGTACAAGTATATAAAATGTACTTCCGTACAAGTAAAACAAGCGATAGACGTACATACGTACAATACAGCTGGTGCGCCTACGACAAGGTATACATAGAATGTCAACCCTGCTCGGTACGTACGTACGAGTAGGGGGCATGATCACATACGCTACTAACAGTTTCCCCATAACCCATATTCTAATCATGTGAGAGATACATCAAGACTGTTCTAAGCATGGTAGTAACTGAAAGTACAACATGTAGAGATCTAACTTGCTACCCCAAGGATCAGCATTTAACATGGTGGGGTTTACAGTTCATTTATGTGACAATATGTAAAGTTCGTAGAAAGTACTTGCCTGTAGTAAAGCAAAGCAAAACAAGCTGCGATAAAAGTGCTACGGATGTCCGGTAACTCGTCACTGTAGAAGTAAATACATAAACTTAGCTTTTATACTAAGCTAAAATACTAGGACACTAATTGGTGTGACACGACTTGTGACTGGGCACCTAGCCAAAAATGATGACTTTGGCATAGGAGACCAATGTGGGGTGACACACTACTTTAACTAACTTTCTAGGGTCTTTACACTAGTGAGGGGTTGAGGTTCAACACGGCTTAAACTCAAATAACACAAAAAGCTACAAGTCGTAATTAATCAATAATTAAATCAAAAGACCATTGTGTTCTAACAATTTTAGAGACAGACAAAAAGCCTAGTTTTTCTTAGAGTAAGGTACCAAAGTGATCCTTATTAATCATAGAAATTTATTATAATTTTTCTGGAATTTATTAACCAGTACAAATATTTTATAAAAATCAATTTTCCTAAGTATACAGAAAATGAGTTTTGGTTTCATATGCCAAACTAGTGGCAAAACAGTAAATTAAATACTACAAAAATTATACTAAATTAGCTAACTTAACATAGTATCTAAATACTATTTTTCCATAATTTTAGCAGTATTTTAAGTATTTTTAGAAAATCAAAAACAGCATTGCACACAATAATTAATTATCTGCGTATTTTGTCCATGTATATAATTTGAACCAAAGTTCAAATACAGGACCCAAGGCCATGAATCAAGTCCAATATGACTTGTACAGGTCTTGAATGTGTGAAAATACATTTGGGCCCAAATACCCATGCTAGACTTGGACACCAAATGGCTGCAGTAATTTAAATATACTAAAAATACAATTTGGTAATAGTGCAAAATAAATTTAATATGGTAAAGTTATGCATAGTGAAAATATACATACATATATTTTAAAAGTACATATATATATATATGTAAGGAAAATACTTAATTTATAAAGTATATATATATATATACAAATATATATATATAAGAAAACACTTAATAATATAGTGTATATATATAATATATATATACACATGAAAATATATATATATAAACATATATGTAAAATTTACTAACTATAAAATATATACATATATATAAAATACTGTCAAAATACAGTATATACATATATATGTATACTAATATATATATATACATATATATATATAAATATATAAAACAGAAAAAAGAAAAAGAAAAGAAAACAGAAAAAGAAAAAGAAAAGGAAACAGAAAAGAAAAAGAAAAGGAAACAGAAAAGAAGAGGGGGGGGCTCGAACCCGAGCGCGCAGGGGGGGTGTTTAACACTGCAACCGCTGGCCAGTAGGCCAACTTGGCCCGACTGTTAGGATTAGAGTCTCGTTTATTTTATTTCGTTTAGGTTAGATTTTATATAAAAAAAATATAAATCGGTCCTGTGTCCAGACAGTTTAGGACACAGGTATCTATGTGTCCGTGCTACGCACGACACGCACGAGCTTCGATTTACGTGTCCAAGTACTGGACTAAGGTCCCCGTGTCCTGACGAGTCTCGTGCGTAAAAACGAGACACGCACGACACGACTGAGTCATGTTACCTACGTGTCCGGTCGTCGAAGGGGGTTTCGGGGGTCGTGGACGGCGGAGGAGACGTCGGCGAGGCGACGCTCGAGTCGTCTCGTCGAGGCGAAGCTAATGGTGGTGGAAGCAATCGGCGAGGACGAACGGCGAGGCGACGGTGGGGTTACGCCGGAGTTAGGGTTTGGGCTAGGGTTTCGGGGAAGAACAGGGTGGTTGGGGGGCGGTGGTGCGTCGTGGTGGTCGTGGCTAGGTCGGGGGGGCTGCAGGGGTTTAAATAGGGGCTTAACGTCGGTCGGGGCAGCCGGAATTGGCGGGGTCAGGGCGGCGTCAGTCGGGCAGTCGGGTCGGGGGTCAACGAGAGTGGATGAGGAGAGAGAGGGTCTGGTCGGGGGGGTTTGGGAGTTTAGCATTAGGGTCCCCGTAGATTTAGGATTTACACAAGACTTTAACAGTGGTTTAAATGCAAAATAATATTTGTATTCACTTAATTAAAAACAATCCACTAATTACAAACTGATATAAAAACATTTCAAAAAATTGCAAAATGATATTAAAATATTTTAGAAAATTACAGATCAATATTTTTGTATTAAAAATTTATTTAAAAATTATTTAAAATTTCTAGAAAATTCCTAAAAATTCTTAATAATTATTTAAGGCTATAAATGACATAAAAAATTTAACTAACACTAATTAAAATGAATTTTGAAAAACAGGGGCTTACAAGTCTTCCCTCCTTGAAAAATTTCGTCCTCGAAATTTACAAGGATTGAAGACCCGACAATATTCTTACATAGCAAGCAATGCAACAACATGACTAAGGCTGCGATCGAAACTAACCTCTAAGGTATCAAGTGGGAACGGGTGGTTTCCTCGCAGCGGTTGGATCGAACAAGTAAGGGTATCTCTCCCTCATGTCCGACTCCCTCTCCCAAGTAGATTCACCTGGGGAGTGACGGCTCCAAGCTACTCGTACTAGGGGTATAACCTTGTTCCTCAGCCTCTTCTCTCTCCTGTCTAATATCTCCACTGGCTGCTCAGAAACTGTAAGGCTCGGTCCGACCTCCAACTCTGAATGGTCTAGCACATGACTGGGGTCTGGGACATATCTCCTCAGCTGAGATACGTGAAAGACGTCGTGAACTCCTGCTAGGTTGGGTGGAAGTGCAACCCTGTAAGCTACCTCTCCGAATCCTGCCAAGTACCTCGAACGGCCTGATGTATCTGGGGCTCAGCTTCCCTCCTCGTCCGAACCGAATCGTCCCTCTGGTAGGTGATATCTTCACTAGCACCATATCACCGTCTGCGAACTCCATCGGTCTGCGACTAGCATCAGCCCAGTGTTTCTGCCTGTCCTGAGCTACTCTGAGCCTGTCTCTGATCATCCCGACTTTCTCTGCTGCATCCGTGATCATCTCTGGCCTAAGCATAACTCTGTCTCCGACATCATCCCAAAAGAGCGGTGTACGACATCGTCGTCCATATAGCGCCTCGAAAGGAGACATACCAATACTGGCCTGGTAGCTGTTGTTGTATGAAAACTCTACCAAGTGCAGATGGCTCTCCCATGATCCTCCGAAGTCCAGCACGCAGGTCCTCAGCATATCCTCCAGCGTCAGTATCGTCCTCTCGGACTGCCCATCTGTCTGTGGGTGGTACGTCGTGCTGAACTTGAGCCTACTGCCCAACTCCTCCTACAAGCTCCTCCAGTAGTGGGATGTAAATCTGTTGTCTCTGTCTGACACGATGCTCACCGGCACTCCGTGTAGGCGAACTATCTGCTGCATGTATAGCTTTGCCAACTTCTCGGTGGAAAGCCCCACCTTGAAGGGTATAAAGTGTGCACACTTCGTCAGCCTGTCTACGATGACCCAGATGGCATCCTTCCCTCCTTGGAAACAAGGAAGCCCTGAGACGAAGTCCATCGTAATATGTTTCCACTTCCACTCGGGAATGGGTAACGACTGCAACAAACCAGCTGGCCTCTGGCGCTCTGTCTTGACCTGCTGGCAAACTAGGCATCTCGAGATAAAATGTGATACATCCTTCTTCATCCCGTGCCACCAAAGATGTTCCCGCAAGTCACGGTACATCTTGTTAGCACCGGGGTGAATAGAATATCTCGATCGGTGCGCCTCCTACAAGACTGCCTCTACCAGCTCTCCCTTCGGCACGCACAATCGGCTGCCATGCCTCAAGGATCCATCCTCTGCTATAGTGAAGTCATCCAGTAATCCAGCTAATGCCTGGGGTCGAAGTCTGCGAAGGCTCTCATCTGTAGACTGTGCCTCCCGGATCTGCTCCATCAAACCTGACTGAATGTCAAGTGTCATCATCTGTATCACTGATCCTAGCCGAACTAGCTCGATACCGAGCTTCTCCAGATCCTCCCACAAATGCAGATCAATCATCAGATATCATGCCATCGGATGCCTGCTCAGCGCATCCGCTACCACATTTACCTTCCCGGGGTGATACTGTAAATCGATGTCGAAGTCCTTCATCAACTCCAACCATCGTCTTTGCCTCATGTTCAGCTCTTTCTGCATGAACACATACTTCAAGCTTTTGTGGTCAGTAAAGATTTCCATACGCTCTCCGTATAAGTAATGTTTCCATAACTTGAGTGCAAAGATCACCGCAGCTAACTCTAGGTCATGGGTAGGATAATTCCTCTCATGAGTCCGTAATTGCCTAGATGCATAAGCAATCACTTTCCCATGCTGCTGTAGGACACATCCTAGCCCCTTCCCAGAAGCATCACTGTATATGGTGAAACCTCCAGAACCTGAAGGTAATGTCAGAACTGGAGCGGTCGTCAGCCTCCTCTTCAGCTCCTCAAATACTGTGTGGCAGTCCTCTGACCAAATATACTCTGTGTCCTTCCGCGTCAGCTTCGTCATGGGTTCAGCTATCCTAGGAAAGTCCTGGACGAACTTTCTATAATAGCCTGCTAAACCCAGAAAGCTCCTGATCTCTGAAACTGACGTCGGAGCCTTCCACGTCTCAACTGCAGCAATCTTCCTGGGATCCACCGAGATTCCATCTCCAGTGACTACATGGCCGAGAAACTCCACTCAGTCTAAAAAGAACTCGTACTTCGACAATTTGGCAAACAATCTCTCCTGTCTCAGAATCCCCAAAACTATTCATAAGTGCTCTGCATGCTCCTCTGGCATCTTCGAGTATATCAGGATGTCGTCAATAAACACTACGACGAACTTATCCAGATACTGGTAAAATATCTTATTCATCAAGTTCATAAAGACAGCTGGCACATTTGTGAGACCAAATGGCATCACCAGAAACTCGTACTGCCCGTACTTCGTGTTGAACGCCGTCTTCTGGATGTCTGCTGGCCTAACCTTCACCTGGTGGTAGCCGGATCTCAAGTCTATCCTGGAAAACACCTTCGCCCCGCTCAACTGGTCGAACAAATCATCTATCCTGGGCAGAGGATATTTGTTCTTGATGGTGATGGCATTCAAGGCCCGGTAGTCAATACACAACCGGACTGTACCATCCTTCTTAGGCACAAAGAGCACTGGTGCTCCCCATGGAGAAGCACTGGATCGAATGAAACCCTTTTTCAACAGGTCATCAATCTGCTCTTTCATCTCTATGGCCTCCTTGGGATTCACTCTATAGCAAGCCTGGGAACTGGTGATGAACCCGGCACTAAGTCTATAGTAAACTCCACATCTCTGTCAGGCGGAAGCCCTGGAAGATCCTCTGGGAATACATCCATAAACTCCCTAATGATAGGGTGTGGCGGTACTGCGTCCCCGACTGCCGCACAGCAGTTCGGCTCTAGGCTGATCTCCGGCCCTGTCCTCCTGACACTGAATGGTGCTGTGCCCGGGGGACTGAATAAAATACTACCCTCATGGCAATCTATAGATGTATGGGCATAGCTAAGCCAGTCCATCCCCAATATGATATCATAACTGGGGAGTGGCATCACAAAGAATCGCCCCTCGAACTCTCTCCCGGCTATCATATTAGAGCATCTATAGCTAGCTCTAATAGGCACTGGTCCTCCTCCCGTCATTACTCTACTAATCTCCACAGTAGGTATAGATACTAAGTGATGTTCATGCATAAACTCTAATGACAGGAAGCTATGAGATGCACCAGAATCAAACAAGCGTAGAGCTAGAAAAGTATACAAATAAATATGACCTGTGATGACGTCAGCTAAGTAATCCGGCTCCGAAACCTGCTCCGGCTCCGGCTCGAGGGCTAGGCTATAGACCTTCCCCTGAGGTCCCTTCTGCTGCTGCAGATGCTGCCCAAACCTCTGCTGCTGAGTCGGAAGCGGTCCTCTAGGTCCCCTGGCTACTGGGCATTCCCGTATCATGTGGGTGGCAGACCCACAAACTAAGCACTGCTTCAGCCTCTTCCTGCAGATGGAGTAATCGTGCCCTGGTCTTCCGCAGAAAGAACATATAGCTCCCTTCTGCTGCTGTCGGGGTCCCGGGGCTCTAACTGACGGGGTCGGATGATGTGATGTAGGGGGACGGTAAGTCTGCTGGGGTGGCGTCGGTGCTCTCTGCTGGAAAGCCTGACGCTTGGACGGTCCCTCATGATGTACAGAAGCCGGCCTCTTGCATGACAGAAGATGCTCCTCGATGCTCCGAGCCAACTCTAGGCTCTGGTAGTAGTCAGTCGTACCATTCGCTACTATAAGGATGCCAATGTCTGGAACTAGACCATGGCAAAATCTACGGGTCATCTCCTCTGGATCAGCAACCAGACTAGGAGCAAAACGGCTCAGGCGACTAAACTCCGCCGCATACTCGTCAACAGAACGGTTCCCCTGCTGGATGTTCTGGAATCGTAGCCCCATGGCTACTCTAGCAGTGGTCAAGAAGAATTTCTTCTTGAACTGGGTCTTGAACTGGTCCCAAGTGGCTCTACCTCTCGCAAATAATGGCTCATTCCGGAACCAGACTCCTGCCAAGTCTGTCAGCAGAAATCTCGCTGCCTCGACCTGGAGGTCACCCGGCATCCTGACTCCTAGGAGCTTCCTCTCTACCGAATCTAGCCAGTCATCTGCTACTACTATGCCCTCTGTCCCTAAGAACTCCTTGGGATTCAGACCCATGAAGTCCTTAATCATCCCCGCTCTCTGTCGTGGCTCTACATGTGGTGGGACCACGGGACGTCCCTCAGAACGCTCCATGCTCTGGCGGAGTAGGGTAGTCTGCTCCTAATGGGTTGTTAGGAACCCCTGGATCAATGTGAGCAGCTGGTTCCCGTCGAGTGTGATGGAAGCCTGGATGGGTATAGTGATAGGGGGTTGTGGAAGTATCGGGTCCTGCTGGGCCTGTGATGTGGAAGGTGGTATCTGGGTCTGTGGATCTGTGGAGTCGGGAAATGTGGTAGGTGGAGATGTATCAGTCAACTGGTCAGCTGACTGGATATGGAGGGCCCCATTCTCGGGGGTAACATACTGGGACGAACGAGTAAGCACCATCTAAATTACACATAAAAAGACTTATAAGGACTTTATTTAAAGTAAGTAATCATATGCAAGGAAATCTAATTATAATAGCAAAACATGTGATGTATTTCCTATGTTACAATCCTAGCATTCCTCTAGGTGTTCTAAGCGTCTTTCCTAATGTTGTCTAATTACCTTAAGTTCCTAACTGCAGGCATGCTTGGTACAATAACGTAACCAAACAGTTTAGTCAAGACCTGCATGGGCCACCACTAAAAACATGTCACGACCCGCTACCCAAATTGTTGGGCCAGGCCGAGTCATGTCCAGCCTACGTTGAGATAAAACGTAGTAAGCTGTTCTAAAGACAACAGGATAAGACTAAATGTGCTAACAGTTCTATAAGTGAAGAAGAATCATAAATGCTCCAAACACAAAAGTCGTCGTATATAGTAAAATGTCCAAGTACAAGTGAACTGAAAAGTAAAACTAGATACATGTCCAGTTACAAAAAGATATAGTCTAATACATGTCTACTCTCAAAAGTCTAAGTAAACAAAAGACAACTAGGCGAGGCTCCCCGCAGGAACATCCTCGTAAAGCAGAGCCGGATCCTCGGCAGTAACTCCATAATAGGTGTCGCAGAGTAACTCCTCCTCAGTAAGGATACCTACAACGTTATCGTGTCAGGATGGGAGCAAGTACTGAATCTAGCAAACTAGTATATGAAACATGGAAATGAACATAAGAGGAAAATAACTGGAAATATGGCATCACACAATCTATCATGGCAAGGATACATATGTCATACAGACAGATGTACATGTAATGTTTAAAACTGTAGCAAGTACGTGATCGTCAATAGGTATAAAATGTACTGTGGTACAAGTATATAAAATGTACTTCCGTACAAGTAAAATAAGTGATAGATGTACATACGTACAAATACAGCTGGTGCGCCTACGACAAGGTATACATAGAATGTCAACCTTGCTCAGTACGTACGTACGAGTAGGGGGCATGATCATGTACGCTACTAACAGTTTCCTCATAACCCATATTCTAATCATGTGAGAGATACATCAAGACTGTTCTAAGCATGGTAGTAACTGAAAGTACAACATGTAGAGATCTAACTTGCTACCCCAAGGATCAACATTTAACATGGTGGGGTTTGCAATTCATTTATGTGACAATATGTAAAGTTCGTAGAAAGTACTTGCCTTTAGCAAAGCAAAGCAAAACAAGCTGCGATAAAAGTGCTATGGATGTCTGGTAACTCGTCACTGTAGAAGTAAATACATAAACTTAGCTTTTACACTAAGCTAAAATACTAGGACATTAATTGGTGCGACACGACTTGTGACTGGACACCTAGCCAAAAATAATGACTTTGGCATAGGAGACCAATGTGGGGTGACACACCACTTTAACTAACTTTCTAGGATCTTTACACTAGTGAGGGGTTGAGGTTCAACACGGCTTAAACTCAAATAACACAAAAAGCTACAAGTCGTAATTAATCAATAATTAAATCAAAAGACCATTGTGTTCTAACAATTTTAGAGACAGACAAAAAACCGAGTTTTTCTTAGAGTAAGGTACCAAAGTGATCCTTATTAATCATAGAAATTTATTATAATTTTTCTGGAATTTATTAACCAGTACAAATATTTTATAAAAATCAGTTTTCCTAAGTATACAGAAAATGAGTTTTGGTTTCATATGCCAAACTAGTGGCAAAACAGTAAATTAAATACTACAAAAATTATACTAAATTAGCTAACTTAACATAGTATCTAAATACTATTTTTTCATAATTTTAGCAGTACTTTAAGTATTTTTAGAAAATCAAAAACAGCATTGCACACAATAATTAATTATCTGTGTATTTTGTCCATGTATATAATTTGAACCAAAGTTCAAATACAGGACCCAAGGCCATGAATCAAGTCCAATATGACTTGTACAGGTCTTGAATGTGTAAAAACATATTTGGGCCCAAATACCCATGCTAGGCTTGGACACCAAATGGCTGCAGTAATTTAAATATACTAAAAATACAATTTGGTAATAGTGCAAAATAAATTTAATATGGTAAAGTTATGCATAGTGAAAATATACATGCATATGTTTTAAAAGTACATATATATATATATATGTAAGGAAAATACTTAATTTATATATATATATATATATATATATATATATATATATATATATATATATATATATATATATATATATATATATATATATATATATATAATATATATTTATATATATATATATATATATATAAGAAAACACTTAATAATATAGTGTATATATATATAACATATATATACACATGAAAATATATATATATATATAAACATATATATATATAATTTACTAACTATAAAATATATACTTATATATAAAATACTGCCAAAATACAGTATATACATATATATATATATATATATATATATATATACATATACATATATATATATATATATATATATATATAAATATATAAAACAGAAAAAATAAAAAGAAAAGAAAACAGAAAAAGAAAAAGAAAAGGAAACAGAAAAGAAAAAGAAAAGGAAACAGAAAAGAAGAGGGGGGGCTCGAACCCGAGCGCGCAGGGGTGGTGTTTAACACTGCAACCGCTGGCCAGTGGGCCAACTTGGCCCGACTGTTAGGATTAGAGTCTCGTTTATTTTATTTCGTTTAGGTTAGATTTTATATAAAAAAAAAATATAAATCGGTCCTGTGTCCAGACAGTTTAGGACACAGGTATCTATGTGTCCGTGCTACGCACGACACGCATGAGCTTCAATTTACGTGTCCAAGTACTGGACTAAGGTCCCCGTGTCCTGGCGAGTCTCGTGCGTGAAAACGAGACACGCACGACACGACCGAGTCATGTTACCTACGTGTCCGGTCGTCGAATGGGGTTTCGGGGGTCGTGGACGGCGGAGGAGACGTCGGCAAGGCGGCGCTCGAGTGGCGCTCGAGTCGTCTCGTTGAGGCGAAGCTAATGGTGGTAGAAGCAATCGGCGAGGACGAACGGCGAGGCGGCGGTGGGGTTACGCCGGAGTTAGGGTTTGGGCTAGGGTTTCGGGGAAGAACAGGGTGGTTGGGGGGCGGTGGTGCGTCGTGGTGGTCGTGGCTAGGTCAGGGGGGCTGCAGGGGTTTAAATAGGGGCTTAACGTCGGTCGGGGTAGCCGGAATTGGCGGGGTCAGGGCGGCGTCAGTCGGGCAGTCGGGTCGGGGGTCAACGAGAGTGGGTGAGGAGAGAGAGGGTCTGGTCGGGGGGGTTTGGGAGTTTAGCATTAGGGTCCCCGTAGATTTAGGATTTACACAAGGCTTTAACAGTGGTTTAAATGCAAAATAATATTTGCATTCCCTAATTAAAAACAATCCACTAATTACAAACTGATATAAAAACATTTCAAAAAATTGCAAAATGATATTAAAACATTTTAGAAAATTATAGATCAATATTTTTGTATTAAAAATTTATTTAAAAATTATTTAAAATTTCTAGAAAATTCCTAAAAATTTCTAATAATTATTTAAGGCTATAAATGACATAAAAATTTAACTAACACTAATTAAAAATGAATTTTAAAAAACAGGGGCTTACAGTCAAGGCAATCTGAAGTCATCTTTAAGCTGCACAAGACAGGCATAAGATGTGGGCAGATAACCATCGAAGGATCTTGAATTTCAAACCTGGTGATCATGTATTTCTGAAGATCTCACCAACTAAGGGAACTATCAGATTTGGAACAAGAGGGAAGTTGAGTCCAAGACATATAGGCCCATTCGACATCTTGGATCGAGTGAATGATGTATCTTATCGAATGGCCTTGCCACCTTCTTTAGAAGGAGTTCATGACGTTTTCCATGTATCTCAACTACGAAAATATGTGCCAGATCCTAGTCACATATTTGATCATTCAAAAATTACAGTTGGCCCAACTCTCACTACCAAAATACAGTCAATTAGCAACGACACATTAGCGACGGATTCTTTCCGTCGGCGTTAGCGACGGATTTGCGACAAATAACCGACGGAGTACCGATGACTAATTAATATTATTTTAATTTTATTTTAAGGGAGAAAAAAGGTCGTGCGTCCGTCGGTAGGCGTCGAAGACATAGCGACGGATATGTGGCCGTCACTATGCAGTTGACTATTTGGCGAGAATTGTTGGGAGAAGTGGCGGGACAAATCTTCGACTACGTAGCGACGGATAGTCCGTCGACAAGTATCCAAAAGAGCGACGGACTAGCGACGGATATTATCCGTCGCTATTCCGTCGCTAAATATACGACCCAGACTTAAATTGAAACGACGGAAGAAACTTTTTATTCCCCCCAAATTTCACTCTCTCCTCTCTCTCTCTCTCTCTCTCTTTCTCTCTCCTACGGCTTCGGTGATCGGCGGCGTCCACTCCTCTCTCTCTCCCGAAGGTAATCCCCTCTCTCTCTCTCTCTCGCGGTGGTCGTATGGGTAGCGGAGGGCGGCGGGGGCTTAATGGGCTGGGGGCGGCGGGGGAGACGGGGGCTGGAGGGGCTGGTGGGGGAGGCATTTGGCTGCGGAGGGCGACGCGGGGGAGGCATTTGGCTGCGGGGGAGGCGGGGGCTGGGGGGGCTGGTGGGGCGGAGGGTCGGCTGGGGGGGCATTAGAATAGGAGGATCAGGAATAGGTAGCTGAAGCAAAAGATAATTTTGATGCATCCTCTCACATTTCGTAGATAGAAGCTTACATACATTTATATATATATATATATATATATATATATATATATATATATATATATATATATATATATATATATATATATATATTATAAAAAAAAAATATATATATATATATATATATATATATATATATTGGTTTGGGGTTGTTCTTATGTCACTATAGTAAGTATGCAGACTTTCATACATAGTAATATATTCCTATATTTTGCGGTAGTTGATGTTTGGTGTAGTCATGTTCTTTTGGAATTCCTATATATCTTACAGGCGTAATCATGAATGTGGTTATCGATATATTCGTTGGTCGTGTAGCTTGAGCACGTGTCACATAGTCAACTCTTGGAGCGTGAGTCATGACATGACGAGCTATCTCGACACAAACTTTGGGGTTAAATATACCTTGTTATTTGAGGCTAGAACCTGTATTTGCTTTCAAACAAAAATTCCCTCTACACAAACATACATTTTGTTGTTATAGTGTCCCAATACACATGATCTCAATACTTCAGTCCCTCTTGTTGAAACAGAGTCATCACTATAACCAATTGGTTGCCTGCCTATTGATTATTTCCAACAATTTTTTTTTGAATCAAAGTGATAGAATAGAAGCACTTCCCTTCTGAACATTCTTGGCACAAGTATAACTTGGAATTCTCTTGAGACAAGTGAGATGTTCTTGGTGTTTTTCTTTTGGCACAATAGTTTTGGTTCCATTCCAGTGTACCTGAATATGAATTTGCTAAACCCCTAGCATTTCAGAAGAGAAGTTTCATTTGTATGCTTGTTAATTAGTACTTCCTTAGTATTAACTGATGTAACTTTTCTTTGACTGTTTAAAGGCTTATAGATGGAACTTAGTCTTAGCTGCTGCAACTTTTGTTTTTGATGATTGGTACTCTATGGTACTTTTTTACTACAACTCATGAATTATACAACTTGTAACTTGGTTGCTCTTGGTTGCTCTTGTTTTCAAAATCAATCTCTTGAATTAGTCTTTCAAACATTGACCTTGCTCTTGGTTGCTCTTGGTTGCCCTTGTTATCAAATGCATCTTTGCTAATCACTTTCATGTAGTAAAAGTTCAGGCTACCTCCATATCCTGATCTCCACTCTTAAGCCTTGATGATGCATGATGCATCCAGGCTTCTACTTTGATTTAAGGATTTCGATTGGTTCTTCCCCATTTCGTGTTAGCTATCGGTATCGAACTATCGACCTATATACCAGCGTATCCACCAGTTACATGATTATATACTAATTCTCTTTAGTTTGTATTACGATACAGATTTTCACATCTAATCTGTGATGGATCGTTATTTCGTTGATTGTATATGGATGTACAAACGACAACACGAGAGCAGAATAGGTGTGAGTGACGATTTTCAGGCAGGCGTGGAAGTGTTTCTTAAGTATGCCATGAGCAAAGCTCAGTATATGAACGGTAACAAAATCAAGTGTCCATGTCGTAATTGTCGTAATAGATGTTATGAAAAAGTGGTGAGTGTAAGAGATCATTTGACCCATAAGGGTTTCGTAGATAATTACGGTCTGTGGTCATCGCAAGGTGAACTATATGCGAAAAGACAGGTTGCGAATGCTGCCACTTATGCTTTTGATGATAATGCTGCAACGGATTTTGTCGTCGAAGACGACGAATGCTCTGTTGATTATGGAGACCTGCAGAACCTTGCACGAGATATGGTGTACGATGCGGTAGGGCCTAATTTTGATTCGGAGGATCCTAATCCCGAGGCAAATGAGTTCTATGATATGTTTCAGGATGCAGAAACTTTTTTATATCCTGGTTGTGAGCCTCATTCCGTACTGTCAGTGATGATGCAGTTGTTGAACATAAAGTCCGATTTTAACTTGCCACAAACTTGTTATGATAGGATTATACAACAAATCAAGGAGGTGTTACCGAAAGAATCAAAAGAGCTTCCAAAAAACTTCTACAAGTCGAAGATGATGGTCCGACAACAGGGACTAGGGTACGAGAAGATAGATTGTTGTCGCAACGGATGCATGTTGTACTACAAGAAGAACAAGGATATAGAAAGTTGCAGCTTCTGTAATACGGATCGTTACAAGCCAGTCAGGGGAAAAGAAAAGTAAACTAGAAAACGATATCCTTACAAGTATATGTATTACTTGTCGATCACGAAGCGCTTGCAAAGGATGTATATGTCTCAGAATACAGCATAACACATGACGTGGCACAACGAAGAACACATAAAGGACGATGGAGAATTGTCACATCCTTCGGATAGAGAGGCGTGTAAATATTTTGATTTGTGTCATCCAGATTTTGCTGCAGAGCCTAGAAATGTACGTCTAGCGCTATGTTCTGATGGCTTCGCCCCTTTCGGGTCGTCGGGATCTCAATACTCCTACTGGCCGGTCATTCCGACCCCTTACAATCTGCCACCATGGATGTGTATGAAGACTCCTTATATGTTCTTGACAGCTATCATATCGGGTCCCAAAAATCCGACGAAGAATATCGATATATATTTATAGCCGTTGGTGGATAAGATAAAACAGCTGTGGGAGATCGGCGTCGCGACCTATGATATTTCCAGAAAACAGAACTTTCAGATGAGAGCTTCACTGATGTGAACAATCAATAATTTTCCTGCATACGGTATGCTATCGGGATGGAGTACTCACGGCACCATGTCTTGTCCGATATGCATAGAAAATAGTAAGGCGTTCCGCCTTAAACATGGAGGGAAAACTTCTTTCTTTGATTATCATCATCAATTTCTGCCCGCGAGTCATCCTTGGAGAAAGAACAAGGACGCGTTCAGAGCTGGAAAACAAGAATTTTCTCATCTGCTGCCAGATTGTCGGGATACGATATTTGGGAAGATGTAAAGGACTTGCCCACTGTAATGGAAGATCCATCGAACAACCGTGTCGATGGGTTCGGACAAAGCCATAACTGGACCAAACGGAGTATCTTCTGGGACTTGCCTTATTGGAAAGATAATCTTATAAGGCATAATATTGATGTTATGCATATCAAAAAGAATGTCTTCGATAATGTCTTCAATACCGTCATGGATATTAAAGGAAAGACGAAGGACAATCCAAAAGCAAGATAAGACATTGTCGAGATATGCAAGCATCCTTATCTGACCTTGATACAAAGAATTAACTAAGCCGATAGCACAATACACATTGAGCAAGGAAGATAGATTAATAATCTGCAAGTGGGTATCTACTTTAAGATTTTTCGACGGCTATGTGTCGAATTTGTCTAGATGCATTGATCTCAATGAACGCAAGCTAACGGGAATGAAGAGTCACGACTGCCACGTATTTATGGAAAGATTACTGCCCATTTCTTTGAAAGAGTTGTTGCCTTCTGCTGTATGTGTTCCGTTGGCCGAACTATCTATATTATTCAGGGATATTTGTTCAACTAAGTTGACTGTGCAACACATGGTTGAACTTGAGGAGAAGATTATCTTAACAATTTGCAAGTTGGAGAAAATATTTCCTCCTGGCTTCTTCGACAGCATGGAGCATCTACCGATTCATCTAGCATACGAAGCCCATGTCGGTGCATCAGTTCATTATCGATAGATGTAACCATTTGAAAGGTACATAAAAATCGATATAATTTAAGTTGAATTTCAGTGGGTTTTAAAATTTATTCTTAATTCTCAAGATAATTTACCTCTCTAGATACCTACACCATCTAAAGAAGAAAGTTGGCAACAAGGCTCATATAGAGGCTTCGATATGCGAAGCATATCTTATTGAAGAGGTGTCAAATTTTTGCTCCATTTATTTTGATACTCATGTTAAGACAAATCGAAATAGACCTCAAAGGACTGACAAGGACGTTGAGGATGGAGGTATATTCAATGTAAGGGGAAAGCCTGTTGGGGCTAGTAAAAAATGGTGGTTGAGTGACGACGAGTATGATGTCGCTCACCGGTATGTCTTGTTAAACTGTGACATACAAAAAGTGAGAGATTTGGAGAAGTAAGTTACTACACTTGCACTCGTTATAATCTCTAATTTTATGAAGTAAGTGACTACACTTATATATTCTTATTCTCTCTAACAGTGTATTTAGAGATGAAGTCAAAATGAGGACACCCGATATTACCGATGAGGGACTTCAAAGAGAGGTTGATTGTGCATTTCCGTCATGGTTTCGCAAATACGTAAGTAACTAAGATTATAAATATATAATCTAAAACATTTAAATTATAAATATTTGTTTACAAGTTTTATTGCCTGAAACAACACTCACTAATGAGAGTGTTAGTTATCTGGCATTGGGACCGAAGAAGCAAACAAAGACTTGGCCAGGATATGTCGTTAATGGCTTCAGGTTTAAGGCAACTCAGAATGCTATAAATGTCGAATTTATCAATGACGGCATCAGTATCAAGGATTCCGATGTTTGCATAAGAGGCACCATCTATGACGACGAGCCAGACTTTAACTATTGTGGAGTGCTTCGTGATATTGTAGATTTACAATATACTGGCCCATATGATATGTATACTGTGATGTTCAAATGTGAGTGGTTCGATACAACACCAAATATCGGTTGGAGAATCGATAAACAATTTGGATTTGTCGATATAATTATCGCAGGAGGTATAGAGGGTCCGATACATTTGCGATAGCAAGTCAGGCTGTTCAAGTCTACTATACAAGCTACCCAAGGCACCGTAGAGATTGATTTGACTGGTGGGCAGTATACAAGCTTAAATCTAGAAATACATTCAATGTTAGAGACCCAGCATATTGTTTGCCATAAAATATAAAAGAACAGAACAATTATCGGAGGACTGGACTTTTACTTCACAATACAAACTCGCTTGTACAAAGAAAGCCTAGGGACTAAAACCTAGGTTCAACAATCTAAGTACAATTGTTTATTTTAGATTCTGGAGGGTGACGGTAGAGGCTCGGGAAAGCGACGGCAGCTCTGCCTTACTCCTTGGACGATCGAGTGCAGCTTTGACTCTGTAGAAGAACTGCTTGGCGTTGGTAAAGAAATGCTCTCCTTTCAGACCCTGTATATTCTCTTTCTGGCTCTCTCGATCTCTGTGTCTTCTTTTTTTTATCAGAGAATCTCTTCCCTCTCTGTATATCTCTCTCCGTATATCCTCGCAAGGGAATGGCACCCTGCTATTTATAAGAGTGGGGGGCATCATTAGGGTTTGTAATGATTGCCCATTCTTAAAAGTCGACGGCTAAGGATCACTGGATCTGGGCCGTTCATCTTGAATATACGAGATTTGAGCAATAAATGTGATTGCATCAAATCTTTTGTGGGTAATTAATGATGATTGAGATAAATCCTCCTGATTTGTCATGCCAACCTCGGATTTCTCGACATGTGTCATTAATTTACTTGATTGCAAATGATCTGATTTGATCCCAATATTTTATTGGGATTTGTTGAGGGATTTTGATCAATTTGATGCCACGTGCCCCGCTATCATGCCACGTATCTTAACTGCGAGCTACTGCAGAAATCTGAGCCGCAGGAAGGTTGCTCCTCGTTGAGCCGCATAAGGCTGGCCACGTGTCAAGGCTGCTTGAGAGTGGCCCCCTGAACATTTGGACCGTATGGTACTGATCTGAGCCGCATGAGTGTAGGTGACCGCATGATGGGTGCCTTCTTCGTGAACCGCATGAAGATAGTCTTCGTGAGCCGCATGGGGATAGTCTTCGTGAGCCGCATAGGGATAGTCTTCGTGAGCCGCATGAGGCAGCCTTCGCTTGAGCCACATGGGGATAGTCTTCGTGAGCCGCATGGGGCAGCCTTCGCTTGAACCGCATGGGGATAGTCTTCGCTTGAGCCGCATGCAACTGTCTACGTGTCAAATCCTTATGAAGGTTTCTAGATTTTGGGAGATTGTGTCAGAGATTTCCTTCATTTCCCTAGGAGTCTGTCATTATGACGGAGTCATAATTGTATTTTTGTGTCAGGGCTGCCATGTGTCAGAGCTGTCAGCCGTCAAAGCATTTAATATAGTAAAGGACAAACGAAAGAGCTGTTTGAAGGCCACATGGCACCTCTCTGAGCCGCATAGAACTTGTTTGAGCCGCATAGACGCTCGAGCCGCATGGATACTTGAGCCGCATAAACTCTCTGAGCCGCATGGGGCTCCTTGGCCGCATGGATCTTTCTTTATTCTTTTTCATGCTTCTACAAGACCCCCTTCAAAGTTTTTAATTTGCAAAATTGAACTACTTTGAATAAGAAGTATGGCCATGTATAAATTCTTCTGGCCGCATATGATATCCTGGCCGCATGGATGTCTCGGCCGCATGGATGTCTCGGCCGTATGGATGTCTCAGCCGTATTGAGTCAATCCGCCGCAGGGACTTTCGGGCCGCATAGCTCCTTGCCACGTGTACGTGCCATTAATTGCCTCAAATTCGTTTTAGTGCCACCTTTAGGGGAAATCCCAAGGGTCGGCTCATTAAATCTTTGGATTTTATGCCCGGGGTGAATCTCCTTTATGAGAGAGGGGACGAAATCCGAGGAGTCAGTTTCGTCTTTTTCGAGGCAGTTATTAGTCTACGTGTTCCCCTCTCTCTTGTCCTCCTATAAATAAGAGGAGTTTAAGAGAGAAAACTTCTTTACTTTCTCCTTTACTTCGAACTTTCCCTATCCCATTGTCATCTTCTTCTTTAATCACCAATGGCTTCCAAGAAGACCATTGCGGCGAAGGGCAAGAAGGTGGCGTCTTCGTCGTCTGCGACGGCGAAGGTCAAGACGACTGCCTCTACTTCGACCACGACCGCTCCTCCGCCGGCCGTCGTGCCCGCAGCTCATCCTGACGTCCATCCCCTATTGCTGGTAAAGACTTTATGCGGGTTTAAAGAACCCTAACTGCTATGGCTACGTCGCATGCTTTATGCACGAGCCTTTATTTTCATGTGAGCCTCATGTTCGTCCTATGGCCGAGCTGCGAGCCATATAAGAATAGCCACTGTGGCCGCATACGCACTTCACCAACGAAGCCGCATAAGCTACACTGAGCCGCATAGATTAGCACACATTTGTCTGTCACGTGGTCTGCACGAACTTATCCGATCCCTGCGGGCCCTATGAAAGTACTACCGCATGACCCTTCACTAAATGGAGTCGCATGAATGTTCTTCTGAGCTTGAACCGCATGAGGCTTCAGTAAGTTGGGGCCGCATAAGTGTTCTCCTAAGCCGCATGAGGCTTCATTAAGTTGGAGCCGCATAAGCTCGAAATCACCCATTAGTTCCTTTTTGTCCATCTTTTTAACTTATCTTTTTCTGTCTTCTTCTCAGTGAATTTACCGGTAAATGCTGCTGGAGAGCTCCTGGTAGGCAGTGCCCAAGCTGTTCTGGGCTATAGGTACGACCATATGGTCCAGCATATAGCGGATCAGTTTTCGAGTGATGAGCCTCCGGCGAGATTGAATGCCCTCAAGAACCAGCCTTTCTATTTTCTTAACGCTATGATGAACTCGGGGAAATTAGAAGGGGAATACTTGAAGCCCGCATTTTTCTTTGGAGACGCCTTAACTGTGAAGAACAGTCAGATTCTGGAGTTGTCAGAGAACTAGAGTTTTGTTTCTAATGGGATGGCGATCCGCATCCCCCAGATGGAGCGTCACTTCCCATTATCTTGGTTCAATATGCTCCTACTGGACCGAAAGATGGAAGAGTCTTTAACTCCTACCCAAAGTGGGATGTTTGTGGGAGACATCCATTATAACAACAGCCTGAAGTCAGTGTGTGCGGGTAAGGTGCACACCAGCCGTTCTGTAATGGAATTGGCCCCGGATACTTTCTTGAATGTGCCGGGTCCCAATTTCACGTTTTTTACAGCTGACACTTTTATGAACCAACTTGCTCGGAAGGGCTCCTATCCCATTGGTCGGTTGATGCTCCCTAGCTGGATATATCTCATTCCCTCGTGGACCAATATGTTTATGTAGATTTTGCGAAAGTATGAGGCCTTTCTGTGTGAGATTGGTCTTTACCATGCTATTCGGGGCACCAGCCATGGCTTGCCTATAAATAAGAGATTATTTATATCTCTGCTGGAGATGTATAACCGCCGTACGGGAACCTTCTATATGCCCGTAGGGGAAATGGGGTTTGCGCTCCACGAAATGCATGCGATATCCAAGCTTCCTTGGGGGGACAAAGCTTTTGAGGCGTATACTCCCACGAATGAGGAGTTCGAAGAGTTGGAAAGACGGTATCCAGGCTTCGTGGCTCTTTTTTAAGAGATATTGTGCCATTATAGCACATATCATCAAATAGCCAAAAAGGAGAGCTGCTCGGAAGGGAATTCCCCTCATACCAAGGACTGGGTGCGCTATCTCTTCACGACGGATGCCTCAGGTCAAGTTACTCCCCGACGTCCTCAATCCCGGGAGGCGGCGAAAGCCTTAGTGTCGTCAGCTAAGAGGGTGGCCACCACTAGTGATAGATTTGGGAGTCAGACCGACTCTTTCGGTTATTTTCATCAGGACACCCAAGAGTTGTCAGAGAAGGCGCTTCTGGCGGGATTTTTGATGATATGGCTGCAAAATTGTGTAGTCTCGGGTAGAGCTGGTTCTATCGAGAGGATCAGTCACAATTTCATCCTTCCGGATGTGAAGTTAGTTTTGCGAGTCCAGCTAGCTCTCCTCCCGGCCATGGTGTGCAGCATACACCGTGGCCTTCGTACTTTCACATCCAAGGTCATTGCCCGCGATGTGACAAAAGATTTTGAACGGACTGAGCTGTCCTATCATTATTTAATGGGGTAGCTGTTGATGCATTATCCGTCTTTGATGAGACCGGGTTCTGAAGACGGCGTAACTGATGACGACGCTTTTATCTTTCGCTATCGTAATGAGTCTTGGGAATTCGAGACCATGCGTGCTTATCGGATGGCACTGGCGAGGGCAGACATGTACAACATTTTTGTATCTGTCCCTAGTTTTACTGACGAGGAAATGGCGGCTGTCCATCTCGACGGTATTGGGCCCCCTCAACTTCTGGACGGCCAGATGCTTCTGTGGCTGCGTAACATCTGCCCCGATCATCTGGTGTATCGCAACCGTAACACTGTCTTTCTGGAGCCTTATCTGCCTAGCAGGTTCGCCCGACAATTTGGATATAGTCAGCTTTTTCTAGACAGCCCCAGCTCTTGTCTGGGTTTTGAAGGTAGCCTTCTTGACGACATCAGAGCATGGCATTACTATGACACATTCTATACCTGTACCGTTTTCTCAGTTCCTGCTATCAAGGCATCGGTAGAGATCTTGTATATGGCAGCTCTGCACCACGTCATGGCGAACAAGCCCCCTGTCGGTTTTAACCCGGGTAACAGTTTCATCGTTGGTACCGGCCTGGATGAGGGTTTCCAGGGGCCAAGACAAGGAAGAGGACGAACAGAGTCGAAGTGCCGGATTCGGATTTCGCTGCTGCAGATGACGAAGGCGACGAGTATGATGGATATGACTCTTTCCTTCCGGTGGCAGATGTAGGGGCGGATCAGCCGCCTATTTTTCCAGATGAGATGGTGGTAGATCAGCCATCCGTTGCACCCAGCCCTGCACGAAAGCGTAGCAGGCAACTTTTTCTTGTCGGCGGCATTCCTCGCTCTCGGAAACTGGCTGTGACCTGACACTGCGGGCTAACTATAAAGGAAAGAGGCGAAGAAGTTGACCCCGCATCAGAGGTAAATAATTTATTATCGGTCCTTCCTTTCTTCTAGCTTTGATTTTAATCATCTTCCTTCCCTCTTGTAGGCGTCAGAAGAAGAGGACTCTCGAGTTGCCGAGGTCGTGACTCGGGATGACGGGAGCTCCGGTGAGCCTGCCCCTGAAATTGTTGAATTCTATCAAGATGATGCTGATCGAGTTGCCTCTCCCTCCGAGGTGGTTGGGTCAGAGAAGCCGACAAAATTTAATTTGGAGATCGCGGGTGAGGAGACCCTGCCAGCTGCGAACGAGCTACAGCCTCCATGCTCCTCTCCAGGTAAGATAGGCCGAATCTTAACTTGCGAGGAGGCCTATCTGCTCTATCATCACATCCTTCGGGTCACGTCGATTGATCATTGTCATGGACATGCAGGTCCTGCCTCTCCAGTGCCGAGGATAGACATTATTGAGACAGACTCTGCCGAAAGGGCACTGGCGGAGAGGAACGTACCCCCTCCTCTTCCGGCTCATCATGATGGGCCTCCTGCGGGCTCGAGTTCGACGAGTCCGAAGATGGGACAACCAGGGCAGGGGACGATGGTCCTTGTGTCTTCCTCTGCTCGGGCGGCCCCGAGAGTCGATCTCTCCGCCCTGCCAAGTGTTCAGGCTCTTCGGGTGGCGAAGGAGAGTTAGCCGCTATCCGTGCATCGTTCTTCTTGAAGGTTGCCCCCTTGGTGGCAAGTTCTAGCACAACTCCTTCGATGCTGTCGGCCATGCTTCCTCTGACGTCGTCCTCTACAGAGGTCCTGGACGAAGCGTTACAGGACGTGGTCGACAGCTTTTATCGTCACTTAAAAAGGGGGATAGAAGCTGCTGTGGAGAGAGGGACCTCTTTCGTCTTGGCCCGGCAATGCGCCCAGGGTCAAATTGATATCCTTAAGGCCCTTCCTGGTAGGACAGGGGTGGCTGCACTTCAGGAAGGGAAATTGCTGGAGACTGATCAATTGGTGGCCCAGCTTCAGGCACTGCGGCAGGTTGATCTGTCTGCTGCTATTGATCAGGAGCACGGCTCCCTCACAGCTGCTATAGAGAAGGCGAGGGCTGCTCATGATAAAACTAGGTTGGCCATACTGAAGGATCTCCGTATTCTGTCTGATCGATATGATCAATTGAGCCATGAGAGTGAAGATGTTACGGCTCGGGAAGCAACTGCCTCCCGCGGGATTACTAACACGTGGGAGCAGATCCTTGAGCTTCAGAAGAAGTTAACTTTCTTTGAGTCTGAGCTTGGGGCTGCCCGGATCGACAGGGGACTAATTATCCAGGAGGCTGACGAAGTCAATAAAGCTTCGGCTGACTTGGAAGTGGCTCTGAAGAGGTTGGACGACGACTGGCGGGCACTCATGGACCTGGATAATGGAGAGCGGTTGTCCCAGGAGGCTGAGTGCTGGGCTAGATAGAGGCTTGAGCGGGGTACTGCCTTGGTGAGAAACTACCTCTTGGAGTTGTATAATGCCGAACTATAGTCGGTCTTTTTCTCGTTTTGTTCCTGTTTTCCTTTTCTTTTCTTTTTGAGAAGGACATGGTCTCCACCATATGTAATGCTTTTTTGTCT
Source organism: Iris pallida (assembly GCA_029216955.1). Classification (NCBI taxonomy): domain Eukaryota; kingdom Viridiplantae; phylum Streptophyta; class Magnoliopsida; order Asparagales; family Iridaceae; genus Iris; species Iris pallida. Next base: position 1,975,369 of record JANAVB010034218.1, read on the forward strand.
TTCAAATAAAGAGTACTTTCCATTCTACCCTTCATTTGTATTGCTTGTTGTGCCAGTGGTATTGTGGTGATGTATGCCCCGCATGGGGGACTTGTTTGTGGACCTGTTATCCCTGGCATACCTTGGTTTTAGGTACGAATAACAAGTTTGATTGGGGATACCTAGAACAGTTCCACGGTAAGGTGGTCGTGGGTGTTCGGGGTATCGGGAGATAGAATGCCATGGAGCAGCTGGGCTCCCGGGACATGATGAGGAATGGTGGGCCTGTGCTAAGAGACTTAGTAAAGGACATTTATGGGCCTATTATCCTTGGCGTACCCCGACTTAGGATACGGATAATAGGATGAAGGGGAACCAACATACTTACTCGGAGGTAATGAGGACATGGCAAGTATGAAGGTTTTACCATGGAGTCTTCCTACTCAGAGGTAATGAGGACATGGCAGGAGTGGACTCAACGGAGGATGTTTATGGTCAACAGAGGACATTTATGGGCCTATTACCCTCGGCATACCCTGGTTCAGGGTACGGATAATAAGACGAAAGAGAACCAACCTACTTACTCAGAGGTAATGAGGACATGGTAAGTACGGAGGTTTTACCGTGGAGTCTTCCTACTCAGAGGTAATGAGGACATGGCAGGAGTGGACTCAGCGGGAAGTATTTGTGGACCTATTATCCTTGGCGTACTCTGGTAGTGGGTACGGATAATAAGTCGAAAGGGAATCATCATACTTAATCAGAGGTAATGAGGACATGGCAAGCATGAAGGTTTCTTCGACGGAGCCTTCCCACTCAGAGGTAATGAGGACATGGCAGGAGTGGGCTCAATGAAGGAGGGTACATAGAACGACTCAGAGGTAATGAGGACATGGAAGTTCTATATAAAGGGGTAATTTGTTTTTGGCGGAAGTGAAACGACTCAGAGGTAATGAGGACATGGCCGTTTTGGAAATTTGTGGATCTGTTACCCTTTTTGTGCACTGGGAGTGCGGGTAGTGGAACATGAGGGACGATCTCTTCCAGTAAGAAAGTTCGGAGGTATGGTCATACATGACTTACTATCTGAAAGAATGACCAGAATGTGAGTTCAGAGGCACCTGCGGGTACATAACTCGATAATTTAGAATTTGGAAATGTGAGTTCAGCGGCACCAGCGGGTACATGACTCGATAATCTAGAATATTGTGAGAGTGAGTTCAGCGGCACCAGCGGGTACATGACTCGATAATCTGGAATGTTGTGGATGTGAGTTCAGCGGCACCAGCGGGTATATGACTCGGTAATCTGGAATATTATAGAAGTGAGTTCAGCGGCACCAGCGGGTACATAACTCAATAATCTGGAATGTGTCATTTAGACATAATATTTCTTCAGGAACTTGCCATTGACGGGCAACATGAGCAAGTCTCCATTTTGTTTTGCGAGGCGGTAAGCACCGTTGGAGAATACAGCCTCAATGATAAATAGACCTTCCCATTTTGGCTGGAATTTGTCGGCGGTCTTGTGAGTCATGACCATCGACCTTCAGACTGCCAGAACGAGATTGCCTACTTGGAACGTTCTGATTTTAACCTTCTTGTTGAAGGCTCCGGAGATGCGTGCTTGGTATAGCTCGATCCGTTGCTGAGCCAGGAGGTGCTTTTCATCTAAGGCCTCCAACTCTTGTAGCCGGCGACGGTAGTTATCATCCGTCGTCAATTGATAAGTGAGCGCGACACGGAGCGTCGGTATTTGAGTCTCCAATGGGAGAACTGCCTCACTCCCGTACACCAGGGAGAATGGTGTGTTCCCTGTGGCCGTTCGGACTATGGTACGGTACGCCCATAGGCATTCACCAAGCTTCTCGTTCCAGTCGCGTTTGTTGGACGACACGAACTTCTTGAGTAACTTGATGATGGTTTTGTTGAATGCTTCTGCCAACCCATTCGCTGCTGGATTGTATGGCGTCAAAGCAATATTTTGGATGCGGTGCTTGTCGCAGAACCGATAGAAGGCGTGGCTTGCAAACTGCGAACCATTATTGTGGATGATCCTTCGGGGTAGTCCAAAGCGATAGATGACGTGATGCTTAAGGAAGCTGATCACGTTTGAAGTCTTTACTTCTGTGAGCGGGACAGCTTCCGCCCATTTGGAGAAGTAATCTGTGATTGCGAGTATGAAGCGATGTCCTCGGAAGGAAGATGGAGTAATCGGACCGATGATATCCATTCCCCATGCTTCGAACGGCCAGGACGCCACTGTCGGATGTAGAAATTTGGATGGTTGGTAGATGAAGTCTGCATGGACTTGGCAAGCTTTGCACTTTCTAGCATAGTCTATCGCATCTGCTACCATCGTGGGCCAGTAGTAGCCCATTCGACGAAAACGGTCTTGCAACTTAGGGCCAGGCTGATGGGCCCCGCAGACACCGTCATGAGCTTCTCGTACGGCTTCTTTGGCTTCTGCGTTTGACAGACACCGAAGCAATAACCCATCGTAGGATCGCCGATACATTATTTTCGTCTCTGTATCGTAGAAGAATCTGAGAGAACGCCGTCTGATGGAAATGGCTTCCTTTGGGTTCCCGGGCAGGATGTCGTAGACTACGAAGTCAATGAATGGTTGTCTTCAATCTGGGACTTCGTCGATCGTCTGAGCGGAATAACTTGCCACGAATTGAACATTGTTCTTGGGGCAGACCAGTTCATGGCCTATCACATCTACCGATTGATGAGTATAATTTGGCACTGCTAGGGAAGCGGCCAGGCCTGCTAAGGCATCGGCTTCGATATTTCGGAGTCTGGGAACATGTTCGATGAAGAACCCCTCGAACGACGAGATGATGTCGATCGCTATTTGGTGGTAGGGGATCATGTCTTCGTGGCGGACTTCGTATGAGCCCCGGATCTGATTGACGATTAACTGAGAATCGCCGTATGCTTCAAGATATTATACCCCCAGCTCTCTTGCAAGTTGGAGGCCAATGACCAAAGCGTTGTACTCAGCCACATTGTTAGAGCAGAGATCTGTGAGGGAGTAAGCGCAGTTAATCACCAATCCGAAAGAGGAGACCAGTACTACCCCGACTCCGACGACGATGTTGCCTTTAGGTCCTGTCCTTGAGGCGCCGTCGAAGAACATTCGCCATATATCATCGTGAGAGGTTGCATGCGAGTCGGCGACCTTATCTGGGATTTCTTCATATATTCTGGACGACTCTGAGCCCGGGTTGGCTGCCAAAAAGTCTGCCAGGGCTTGACCTTTAACAGCCTTTTGTGGGACGAAGATCATATGATAAGGGGACAGTAATATTGCCCATGTAGCGAGACGAGAGATGAGTACCCCTGGTTTAGTCATAAGGACTCTGAGAGGGTTGACTCGTGAGATGACATGTATGGTTTGTCCAGTGACATAGTGCCGCATCTTCTGAATGGCGAACACCAGGGCGAGGCATTCCTTCTCCACAGCGATGTATCGGTGCTTTGGCCTAATCATCATTCGACTGAGGTAATATATGGCTTGTTCATGGCCTGCATCGTTGTTTTGTGCTAGCAGGGCGCCAAGGGAATGCTCCATTGTGCGTATATAGAGCAGAAATGGTTTTCCAGCGACTGGGGCCACCAGGACTGGAGGGTTCGACAAATATTCTTTGATACTGTCGAAGGCTCGCTGACATTCTTCGTCCTATACGAATGAGACGCCTTTCTTCATGAGATGGGTGAATGGTCGACATCGCCCGGAGAGGTTATAAATGAACCTCCTGATGTAAGCTAGCCTCCCTTGAAGGCCTCTGAGTTCGCGGAGATTTTTCGGGGGACCCATCTCCATAATTGCCTTCGTCTTCTCAGGGTCTACATGAATACCCTGGGCGGTGATGATGAAACCCAAGAACTTCCTGCTGGATATGCCCAGAAAGGACTTAGTAGGGTTCATTTTCAAATTGTGCGCTCGCATCAGGTCTAATACCGTCCTCAGATCCTGGAGATGGTCTCCCTTACAGCGACTCTTGACGGCGATGTCATCGACATAGCACTCCACCGTCTTGCGTAAGTGGTCTCTGAAGATGATACTCATAGCTCTTTGATATGTGGTACCAGCATTCTTTAAACCAAAAGGCATGACTGTGTAGCAGTACGTACCAATCGGTGTTCAAAATAATGTGTGCATTTCGTCGTCAGGAGACATCTGAATTTGGTTGTACCACGAGAAGCCATCCATGAATGACATACGTTCGAAGCCGCAGGTGTTGTCAATCCTGATATCTGTGATAGGGAGGGGGAATTCATCTTTGGGACATGCCTCGTTCAGATTATGGAAGTCGATGCAGATTCGAATCTTTCCATTCTTCTTAAGGACTGGTACTATGTTGGTGACCCAATCCGAATATTGTTCCTCACGAATGAAGCCACTGGCTATTAGTTTGTTGACTTCAGCTTCGATCGCATCCATAATGCCTGGGCGGAAGCGTCGCTGTTGTTGCTTGACTGGCTTTACATCCGGCCGAATGTTGAGTTTGTGAAGAGCAATATCGGGATTTAACCCCGGCATATCTTCATAGCTCCAGGCGAACAAATCAATATATTCTTTGACAAGTTCCAGCAGCGATTCTTGCTCTTCGTCTGTTAGGCTTTTACTGACGAAGATTGGCTTTGGAGAAGATTCGCTGCCGAGATCGACATGTATAACTTCATCTTTAGTAGGAGGTTCTCTCTGTTCGAACCGCTTTTCCCATTGTGCATCCAACTGTTGGGCCCACGGCTCTAACTCGAGGATTTTCGGAATATCTTCATCTTCTTCATAAGCGTCGGCGAATGCCATGTTGACTGACAGGACTTGTCTGAATACGTCTCCGATGCTGGTATCCGAGTCAGAAGTTGGTGACCCGGTTGAATGTGAATGACAGTCACATTCTTTATCTGAACTTTCAGGGGTCGTTGTGGGTGTAACATACCCTAATCTACATCGAGTCTTGCTATAGTAGTCCCGTGGTTTGCCAGTCGGGACTGGTGGCTTTAGAGGTAATCGTCGCCCAGTGTCGTAGTTCAAGCCTGGCGTAGTCTCCAGATCATACCCCTGTTTTTGCATAAGATATTTGGATTGGGGGCTATAAGGATACAGAGGCAGTCTCCCGACATCTGATTCAAGATCGACTTCTTCTATGGTGAAGGGCTGCGGATCGTCCTTCCGGCCGAAGATGATTGGATGGTCTCCTCCCTCGATTATGCGGTAAGCATCTTCCACAGGGGTAAGCTGGTATGCGGTTTACACATTTGTCACCTGTGTGTGTAGGTGAGTGCCTATACCGTGTTCAATAGCATACATTGTACAAAGCTTATTAAGCTCGAGGTAGTTCAAAGATAGCCCTTTATTGATGAAGTAAGGTATCTTTTCTGGAGGGAACATCAGTGTAGGCAGCCACATACTTGGCTAGCTTCGGTTCCTCTTCGGCTACCCCCTATATAAACGAAGACTGAGAGGACGACCTGGGCAGCTTGATCGTCAGGGGTTCAGCTGGTGGAGCCGAGCATGGGGTTGTTGGCAAAGTAGCGACCCCCAGTTTGGTACCTGATACTGGGCGGGGAGTGGTTGGTTCGCTAGAAGCCCCAGACCTTGCATCGGGGTGACGACTCTTCTTGGAAAGGCGTATCGTCATTGGTTTGTCGGAGGGATTGAGCTTCTCCGTTTGTGGCTGGCCGACTCTTGGCAGTCTGATTGTCAGTGGCTCCGTTGTGGATCTTGGCACTTGGCTAGACCTTGGCAGCCGGATTATCATTTGCTCTTCTTGTACCGAAAGGCTGATTGCGTCCTTACGCAGAGTGGCTGTAAGGGGTGCAGACTTGCCAGGTTTGCGAGCTTGGAGGTAGATCGTTAGGGGTTCTTCTGATCTTGTGGTTGTCTCGGTACGAGCTTGCACATCTCCTTCACCAAGGTGCTTCTTCGACTTTTTGTACAGGCAGGAGTCTGAGTAGTAGGATTCGACCCCTTTGAAGGGATCGATGTCGGCAAATTCTGTCCTCACGAAGCCGTATTTATCGACATACTTGAAGCATTGGTACAGTGTAGAAGGAACGATCATATAATCATGCATCCAAGGGCGCCCCAGGAGGATGTTGTAAGAAGTGTCTGTATCTATGACGTAACAGGTGACTTCCGACTGGAGATCGCCAATTTAACACTTCAGACGAATCTTTCCAATTGGGTAGCTCCTGTCCGAATTAAAACCGCTGATGGCGGTGCTTGTAGGAGTTAGGCGATGCATAGGGATGCGGAGATGATGTAACAGACCCTTCGGGATAATGCTTATGGAAGAGCCAGGATCAATGTGCATCCGATCCACCTTTACGTCGCCGATGTATCCGGTGTAGTATAACGGGCGATCGTGCATGTTGTTTTTGATGAGCATGTCCTGCGGAGTGAAGACAATATTGGGCATCGCTCCCGTGCAAGCGTTGTCATAGAGATCTGTAGGCGGGTTCTCTCCGGTGAGGTTGTCCTGAGCCAGGTATGCGTCGACATTTTGGAGTGCATCGCTCAAAGCCGTGCGAACATCCTTTGAGAGTCTCAAAAGCTCGTATAATGACAACTTGGCCGATGTGTTGGCCAATTGTGCCAAGATGTCGAAGTTGTAGGGCTTCTCCAGCCACTGCGGTGCCTCTTTTCGGAGGGATTTGTCAAAACGAGTCTCCTTCGGCCTAGGCTTGTCGGTCGTCGGAGGCTGAGAAGGTCCCGGAGCATCAGTTGTAGCGGGCTGATGATCTTCAATCGAGTTATCAGTCATGGGTTGGGATTGTGCCCCAGACCGAGTGACGACGGCTGCAGCTTCTTCGATATCTGCCGAGATTGTGCGGCAGGACCTGACTTTTCCACTCTTATTCTTACAAATGGAAGATGGTGTGGGCTGAGTCACTTCTTATACCAAGTCTAGATGGACCCACATGACCTCTCCTCGTGATATGGTGAGGGGCACTAGACCAGCAGCCTGATCCCGAGGAGGTGGAAGATTAGCAATCTCCATTGTCGCCAGAGGGATAGGGACCACACCATCTTGAGTTTTCGTTGGAGGAAAGCTGCCGAATTGTACCGATACCATATTGGTTGCCACGGTTACCTCTTCGAAATCGATGGCCAGAGCGTTCGAATCGATAAGATTTTGGATGTACCATTTTAGCTGGTAGCAGTCGTGTGTAGCATGGTGGACGTAGCGGTGGTAATGGCAGTACTTTGGGTTCTCCATTTCTGCCGGTCGCGGTTCCCGTCTTGGTGGAGGAAGCTGAATTCTGTCTCCTTGTATGAGCATGTCCAAGATAGGCTTGACGTGACCGTCTTCGAAGGAGTAAGTGATTTACGGCCATTGTTTGTCTGCCGGTTTTGACTCAGGTTTCTGGGCTGTGTCGGCCACCATAGCCTGCTTACCCCTGCTATCCTGATTGTTGGAGGGGCTACCCCCATTGTCGTTGTTGGTATTATGACGCTTGCCCTTGTTCTCTCCGTCCGAGATGTGCAATCCCAATTGGCGAGCCTTCTTCAACCGTTCTTCGGCACTTGTGGCACTGATGATGAACGTCTTCCAGTCCTTGAATTGACTTTCGCCCATCCAGAGACTGATTGTTGGAAGCAGTCTCTTTTGGCAAATTTTAATTAAGGAGGAATCCGGGTTTCCAGAGGGCAGCTTCATTGCGGTTTGGCAAAACCGCCCAATATAGTTCCTTGTCAGCGCTTTCTTCCCTTGAACGACGTCCATGAGGGTGGACATCGTGACGTCCTGTCCTACTTCGTAGAATCTCTCCAAGAATATGCGCTTGAAGCCGACAAAAGAGTGGATGCAGTTGTCTGGCAGGTTGCGATACCAGTCGAAGGCGACTCCTTCCAATGTCCCAATAAATAATCGTATGAGGATGGCATCGTCATGGGGCAGATGGTCGGTGGTGACCTCGAAGTAAGTGATGTACCGACTTGCGGAGGTCTTGCCATCATACGGGTTTATGTTGAACGGCTTATATCTTGGCGGGAAGGGGACATCCCTCCATGCAGCAGGGTACGGTTGCCGTATTCTGAGGTCTTGAGAGTTTTCTCGAGCGTGAAATATGGTTCGGAGTTCCTGGACCTCTCTTCTCGCTTTTCGGGCCTCATCCACAGTTATGGGGGCCGCTACTTCAGAAGGATTGTTGCCTGGATTCGGTGCCGCTGAATTTGAGTCTGCATTGACCGCGGGACCTGCACTTGTTTGGCCAGGCGTCCCTCCTTGCAGAGTTGGAAGGGCTGCTTTGATCTCGTCCACAGACTTGACCAAGGTATGCAGTATGGCCTCCAGAGTGTCGATGCGTTGGCGATCACTGGAACCACCTTGGCTGCTGTCCGTCATGAACACCGTCTTTACATGAGGAGAGATGGACGGGACGGTGGAGGAAGCGCCCTCCGAATCATACCCCTGTAGTGAGAAGTCATCAGGATATGTGGGAATGTCTTCCTCTGGTTCGGACTCAGAAGGAACAGTACCCCCAGTTTTCGAGTTCGCCTCGTCTTAGAAGTTGTGGACGTCCTCGGGGACGTCGGGGTTTGCTGCATCTGATGGGAGAGTTGTTTCCTCCGACTCGTCTTCTTGGAACATCGGATTATCGTGGAGGTACGGAGGAGTTCTACCCCCAGTCCTAGCAACCCCCAGTGGTGTGGATGACGAATCTCCCATTGTAGCAGATTTCGTCTTAGAACGGGTACCTTGGAAAACTCCGGTGGTGGGCACCCGCTTAGACGACAGTCTCTTAGTCATAGTGGTTGAAATCTTCGGGCTGGAAATATTTGTCTTCTTCCCTCTCCCATCGGCGGGGACTTTCTGAGCAGAGTTGCAGAAGACGACGGGAAATGCCTCGTCTTCTAAAGACAGCTGTTGCAGTCTTTGAAAGACGGATTGCCGGTCTTTTCGCATTATCACGTTATTACAATAGCAGTTGATGATGACTTGGGTGCAGTGACGCCCGTGGGAGGACTCTTTGCACCCTGATGCACCTTCTCTTTTCTTACATTTGTGGAGGATGGCCTCACGCAAGTCAGATGGGTCTGGATCGACCATGTTTGCTTCCTGAATTTTGGGAGACTTTTGGGAACCTCTCTGTCCGTTTATCGCCGGGGGCTGGACTCGAGTGGTTATGTACAACTTTCTATCAGAGGCCCGCATAACAGTGTATGGGATGTTCGGATGGTCAGAGGTCGGATCAGCGGACCAAACTTGCCAAGCTCGTGCTGCCTTAGACTTCTTCACTCTAGTGCGTGAGGGAACATAGTAGAAAGAGTCTAAGTGGTGCTGGAGAGAGTCAGACATATCTTCTTGGGAGCACAAGAGATCAGGACCATAGGAGAGGCGGTCGAAGACAGAGCCACGTGGAGTAGGCGTTATGCGGCTGTTATCAATAATCTTCATGCGGCTGGCAGGCGTAGCGGCATAGGCTTTCTTCATGCGGCTGGGAGTCTCGGCCGCATGAGTTTTCTTCATGCGACTGGATGATCTGGCCGCATAGACCTCCTTCATTCGGCTGGCAGATTCAGCCGCATGAGCATCCTGCATGTGGTTGGCAGAATTGGCCGCATGAGTGTTCGGCTTCTTCTAGGGGCGCATAGAATAACTCTTTGTCCCTGCAAGTCCAGCATCGTAGTACTTTCCTCTGCCGGACGTGGGGACAGCAGAGTCCTCTATGGCTTGAAGTGGATCCGTATGAGAATCGCCTTCGCCGTCTTGGGTATCAGAGAGTACTCCGTCCAAAGCTTGGGGAGGAGCAAATGATTTTGGCCTCCACTCGCTGCGAGCTTTTTTTGTGTGGGTTCGCTTCTGGACCGGGCCAGTGCTTCCCTCAGAGAGCATTTCTTTAAACGCCTGTTGGTCGAAGCGGACGACCATCTTCTGTTGCGTGGAGCCAAGTTTGGCTGCATCCGATTGCATCACCAACTCCTCAGCCGTGGAGAAGTTTGTCCCCAGCAGAGTCGCCATCGTGTTTGCCATGAAATATAAAAGAACAGAACAATTATCGGAGGACTGGACTTTTACTTCACAATACAAACTCGCTTGTACAAAGAAAGCCTAGGGACGAAAACCTAGGTACAGCAATCTAAGTACAATTATTTATTTTAGATTCTGGGGGATGACGGTAGAGGCTCGGGAAAGCGACGGCAGCTCTGCCTTACTCCTTGGACGATCGGGTGCAGCTTTGACTCTGTAGAACAACTGCTTGGCGTTGGTGAAGAAATGCTCTCCTTTCAGACCCTGTATATTCTCTCTCTGGCTCTCTCGATCTTTGTGTCTTCTTTTTTTTATCAGAGAATCTCCTCCCTCTCTGTATATCTCTCTCCGTATATCCTCGCAAGAGAATGGCACCCTGCTATTTATAAGAGTGGGGGGGCATCATTAGGGTTTGCAATGATTGCCCATTCTTAAAAGTCGACGGCTAAGGATCACTGGATTTGGGCCGTTCATCTTGAATATACGAGATTTGAGCAATAAATGTGATTGCATCAAATCTTTTGTGGGTAATTAATGATGATTGACATAAATCCTCCTGATTTGTCATGCCAACCTCGAATTTCTCGACACGTGTCATTAATTTGCTTGATTGCAAATGATCTGATTTGATCCTAATATTTTATTGGGATTTGTTGAGGGATTTCGATTAATTTGATGCCACGTGCCCCGCTATCATGCCACGTGTCTTAACCGCGAGCCACTGCAGAAATCTGAGTCGCAGAAAGGTTGCTCCTCGTTGAGCCGCATAAGGCTGGCCACGTGTCAAGGCTGCTTGAGAGTGGCCCCCTGAACATTTGGACCGCATGGTACTGATCTGAGCCGCATGAGTGTAGGTGACCGCATGATGGGTGCCTTCTTCGTGAACCGCATGAAGATAGTCTTCGTGAGCCGTATGGGGATAGTCTTCGTGAGCCGCATGGGGATAGTCTTCGTGAGCCGCATGAGGCAGCCTTCGCTTGATCCGCATGGGGATAGTCTTCGTGAGCCGCATGGGGCAGCCTTCGCTTGAGCCGCATGGGGATAGTCTTCGCTTGAGCCGCATGCGACTGTCCACGTGTCAAATCCTTATGAAGGTTTCTGGATTTCGGGAGATTGTGTCAGAGATTTTCTTCATTTCCCTAGGAGTCTGTCATTATGACGGAGTCATAATTATATTTTTGTGTCAGGGCTGCCATGTGTCAGAGTTGTCAGTCGTCAAAGCATTTAGTGCAGTAAAGGACAAACGAAAGAGCTGTTTGAAGGCCACGTGGCTCCTCTCTGAGCCGCATAGAACTTGTTTGAGCCGCATAGACGCTCGAGCCGCATGGATACTTGAGCCGCATGAACTCTCTGAGCCGCATGGGGCTCCTTGGCCGCATGGATCTTTCTTTATTCTTTTCCATGCTTCTGCATATACCAAGAGGACCAGATAGAAAAGTCCTAATAATTGGGACAACAGTCGGATACAATAGATGTTGAAGATATTGTTGAGGAAAATAGAGGGAAAGAAGAAGAAGAAGAAGAAGAAAAAGACGAAGAAGAAGACGAAGAAGAAGAAGAAGAAGAAGAAGAAGAAGAAGAAGAAGAAGAAGAAAAAGAAAAAGAAGAAGAAGAAGAAGACGAATTTGATGGGGATGAGGATACAGATGAAATCATCGATGAGGATAAGGATGAGGATGAGGATGATGATGATGATGAAGACGAGGCCGAGGATGAGAATGAAGACGATGACGATGATTAGGTTAAATATTTTTGTATATTAAAAATACTTCCAATTACGTGAATTAAATTTGACCTCATAAAAGCAATTATGTGAATTCATGTTTTTTTTGTTCGATCATTTACTTATTGCATGATTTTTTTTTTGCAGATGGCACTCCTAGTCTTTTTCGTCGCGGCGACACTCGTCTTCCTGCTGGTGGTATGTATATTTTAGTTTAGAATTTTATATTCATTTACACTTCAATATTGTTAATTATGTTTATGTGTTCTATTTACAGGTCATGATAGCTGGTCGTGGTTGTGCTGCTGGTGGTGGTCGTGGTGGTGGTGATGGTGGTGGTCGTGATCGTGGTGGTGCCGGTGGTTGTGGTCGCATTCAATCTTCCCGGGATGTGACCCCATCCAGTGAACCCGACCCGGAGAGTACCCTGGGCACAGACGCATCCCGCCGTCGATCGACAACTTCATCGCGACATGAGTCCGGATCTGCTAGAGGATCCGTTCCGCTATCGGACCCACCAGCGGATCCACCAGTTACTGCACAGTGGGCCCTGGAGTACCCCCATACTTGGTTCCATCCGGTTACTGGGGAGTACATGCGCGGACCTACGGATCCTCCGACTGCACCAAAGAGGCCGAGAGGCGAGTTCCGACGAGAGCTATGGCCCGCGGGGACCTCGTAAGTAAATTTAAGATAATTTATTAAATTTCTTTTATTTTTTCAAGTTAATAATCCAGTCGTTGCTTCTTTGTAGATTTTTTTCGTTTAATGTTGCCAGGGCTCTTGGAGAAATTATCAGGGCTAACTTCCATGGTCCCTACCTCAACATTTTGTTGGTGCCCCCAAACTTGAAGTACGTCTGGCTCGACGAGTTGAGGGTATATATCTATATCTTCTGGTTAATTATTAGTTATCCTTTAATCAACAATTTTTTAAATTACGTGATAATTGAATTTGTATGTTAGACGACGTTCTGGTGGCCCCTCCATCGTGAGGACGCGATCCGCAGGACCTACATAAGCGCTGCCTCGAAGAAGATACAGGATATGATTCATGACTTGAAAATGGGGCAGACGAGGCCGAATTGGATCCGGCAGGACTATTATGAGGAGCTCTTAGATATGATGGATACTCCTGCCTACAAGAAGAAATTGGAAAAGGCGAAGGCGAACCGACGGGCCGCGGGGCTTCATACGGGGGGATCATGGCCCCACGCAGCGGCGCTTGCAGATCTGGTGAGATACCGCAATTTCATTTCACTATCGAATTCGGTATTATTAATATACGGAGTTAATTAAATTCTACGGAAAATTCGTATGCAGACCCAACGGGCGGTGAAGGAGGGAAGGGCACCAGAATCGGTCACCATGCACGATGTGTTCCAGCATACGCACAAGAGGCGGAAGGACGGGACCTTCATCGACGATAGGGCCAAGGAGACCGATGTAAGTACTTATGTTTATGATATTTACGTTAGAAATAAAAGTATTCGGACTATAACTTAGATAAACTTAGGATTCACACTATAACTAAGTGAAACATAGGATTTAGATTACAACTTAGGTAAATCTTATAGTATAAACACATTTATTTGATAGGCTACGTATCGAGAGGCCCTTAGTCGGGCTCAGTCAACTACTGTCGAGGATGTCGGTGAAACGACGCCCGCCCGGACGCCCTCTTCTATGGCCGCTCATAACGACTTGTTCGTAGATACCGTCGACGGCTTTAAGAAAGGGCGCTTGTATGGCGTCGGCTCCCTAGGGGAGTTGTACATGGCGACTAAGAGATTTCCACCGACACCGCCTCCTCCCGTGGCCCCGGCAGATGATGATGTGAGGTCGCAGCTTGCGCAGCTGCACGAGGCGGTATCGTCCTTGCGGGACCAAATAGCCACGTACTTTCCGCCTCTGTTTGCTGTTGCCGGTCCGTCTGCTGGTGCCGGTCCGTCTGCTACTGGTGCCGGTCCGTCGGATGCTGGTGCCGGTCCGTCGACTGCTGGTGTCAGTCCTTCTTCCGTCGGTCATCATTCTTTCAACCCTGCTGTCCCTCTGGTACCGCCTCCGACTGTGACGGCACTCCTTGATCTCATATCGCCAGAGCAGCTACGCCTACTTCCGGGCAGTGTCTTCGACGGATTGTCGTCGTCCCTAGTGGAGCAGTATTATCGTCGGTTGCAGGAGGGATTACCACCACCAGACAATCGAACTCCTCCTGCTTCTTGAAGTATTGTATAAAAATATTTGAAATATTTGTGGGAATTTTTGAATATTTTTGGAAATTTCGGATTATAACGACGGATATTTGTTTATGATTTCAGGATAATTGGTGTCTATTTTATATTGGTTTGGGTTATGCATATTTGTGATTATATATTGGTCTATGTGATTCTTGGATAATTGGTGTGCATTAAATTCGTATGTGATTTATAATGGATTATATATTGATCTCAGTGATTGTATATTGTGATTATATATTGGTCCGATGTTCGGATATTATGTGAACAGGGAAAGCTCTGCAATTTTTTTAAAAAATATCTCAATTAGCGATGGACTAGTGACGGGTTAGCGACGGATTACATCAGTTTCTGACTACATGTCGACGGAATATCCGTCGCTAATTGGAGAATTGGAAATATTTCCAGTTAGCGACGGATCGTCGACGGCCAGCCGACGGAATATTTTGCATGACGACGACTTGCCGACGAAATATCCGTCGGCAAGGTTCTGGTGGTATGAAGATGAACAGAATATTAGCGACGGATATTCCATTAGGGATCCGTCGCCATGGTCGACGGATTCGCGTTGGAATATCCGTCGCCATGGTTCTGGAAATACAATGTTCGACGGATTCGCGTCAGAATATCCGTCGCCATGGTATTGGAAATGCTTGACATTTCCAGAACAAGGTCGACGGATTATCCGTCAGGGATCCGTCGCTAATCCGTCCTTATGTAGCGACGACGTTCGAAGGAATAGTGACGGAACGATATCCTCTGATACACTGTTACGACGGTTTACCGACGGACTATCCGTCGCTAAGCGTCTATAAAATTCAATACTTACTACTTGAATTCGACGACAGACCGTCGGCAAGTCGTCGCTAATGCAACGAATAATGACGACGAAAAACCGTTGCTATTCCGTCGCTTGACCACTACTTAGCGACGGATCTATATTAGCGACGAGCTGATTGCCGACAGATTTTTTTTTACCAATATCCGTCAGTGATCCGTCGCTAATACGAATTGGCGACGGATGGCAACGGATCTGGACGTTGCTAAAGCCACGTATTTTGGTAGTGTCTTCGCATTGAGCAGAAGCCGGTAGAAATCTTGGATCGAAGACAGAAGATCCTTAAAAGCAAGCCCATCTCATTGGTTCGGGTATCTTGGAATAAGGACTCACCTGGGAAATCTACTTGGAAAAGAGAAGATGAGATGCGGCAACTATACCCCTACCTATTTGAAGATTAAGGTACTTTAGCACCTTTCCTTTCTATTTCTCATTCCTTAAATTTCGAGGACAGAATTTAATTAAGGTAGGTAGAGTGTCATAGCCTACTTATTTATGTTTTGTTTAATTATTCTCACCCTTAAATTTTCTTATTTTATTATTTTTTAAATCAATTCTCCTTTTCACTTTGGTCCTCATGCAAATTATAATTTTGCATTATGATGCCCCATATAAGTGGCATTCATGTATGAGAGAGGGTCCATGTGTCATTTCCCTCTCATGACTAAGCCCAAAGGGCATTCTAGTCATTTTCTTGCCTTGTCATTTATATGAATGAAAAAAAAAATTTCATTCACCCCTTTTGATCACCAGGTGACTTCTTCTTCTTCTCTTTTATCCTCCTCTTCCTAAAACCTTTTTTTTGTTTACTGCTGTTGCCGCTGCATTTGCTGTTGCTGTCGCTGCCTTTGCTGCTGCTGCTGCGGGCGGCTGCCGCCGCCGTCGGCCCCCCTGACCTCTTCTCCCTTCTCTCCTCCTCTTCCTCTCCATCTTCCATTTGTGGCATTCTCCTCCTTCTCTTTTTTTCCTTTTTCCTTTAATTCATTTTTTTTATTAATCAAATCTCAATTTTGTGTAGGAAGGTCCTAAATTGGATCTTAAGAGAGAATTTTCTCTTAGGGAGCATCCAAAAACCCAAGGCAAGCTCTCCACACTCTCATTCTCATGTTTCCTTATCCATAAATAAAATTTCTTTCATTATTACTGTTTTTGGACAGAAATTAATTATGCTAATAGGTTCTCTTTTACATAATTATCATAAGTCTTGAGATGGAACATTTTCACATATGGATAATTGTGAGATTGGGTTCATTTCCTAATCTTTCTTGATACATGTATATTTGCTAAATAGATTATGGGTTACTCTTCCGCATTACATTTATTTAAATTATAAGTAGATTGTATCTTTTGCCTTCTTGTTTACGCACGCTAACGTAGGACAACGTACATGAGGATGGTAGTCCATATACGTTAATTTATCTAAGATGGAGTTTTATAGCTTGCTAAATTCTATCAAGCCAATGTTTTGATGTTCTCGTATTAGCCATCAATTGTACAAATCTCTAGTACTGTGATATATATATATATATATATATATATATATATATATATATATATATATATATATATATATATATATTTATATATGGTGAGACCCCCACACTAGATACATATAGATGTACATGTATATGTGCACATTCATAACTGTACGTTTTTACATTATATTATGTGTACTAATAGTATACGTTTCGGTAATTATTATTATTTTTTAGGAACTACACCTGGAACCCGAACTTTTTTATTCTCAAAAATTGTTCTTAAAATAACTTTAAAATACAAATCAATGAATTTTATTTGATTTTAATTATATTTTAATGATGTCCAAATATTCAAATATACTTAAATATAGCTATCATAAAGTTTTACTTACTAAGAAAATCATTTTCGGACCACCCGGATATGTATATATCTTGAGAAATACTTTTGCACCATAAACTAGGCTCCTTTGGAATGTTGTCACAATCTATATCCATTTATATATTTTATGCAGCATTTTACGTAGCATGTATACTTCTTTTACTTTACAATTCTTTTATTGTCTTTAGAAATAATCGTATTTTTCTTTATGCAAATCTACATGACATCTCTGTCACGACCCGCACCCGTTTTTTTTTTTTAAACGGATACGAGACGTGTCCAAGCCAGCCTACGCCGCAGTGTCGGCGGTAGAACGCTGTCACGGCCGTGAAGATCAAAATCACAAATAATGCTCACTCACAAAATTAATTTAATTTACCAAGATCACAAGTTTTACATTTTGCAGAAAATATAAACTTGTACAAATGTGAATGACCACAACTCATCTATCTAACTAGTCTCTAAGCTTTTTGTCTGCAAGTATACCCGGCATTCCCCAAGCTAAGTGAATCCACGGCTAACCTGAAAAATATTGGTTTCCAGTCAGGAATGGAACGAGCACAATTCACTGAATGCAATTTCAAATAAAGAAAATGACTATAAAACAAAGGTTAGACATCAATCATGAGTTTTGTAAATAACAGGAGATACAGAAAACCAATTTGTTAGAAGTACCTTTGATATGTGATCGGTCTCGGGACAATTATGCGACACGGTCTACACGGTCTAAAGTTACACGGTCTACAGTTACATGGTCTACAATTACACAGTCTACAGTTACACGGTCTACAGAAAATATTGTAATAAAGAAACACTATCTACAGAATAATAATCACGAACTACACAGTTTAAATGCAATAATAATCACGGTCTACACTGTCTACTTTGCAATAAATAAATCACTGTCTACACGGTCTACTTTGCAATAAATAAATCACTGTCTACACTGTCTACAAGAAATAAATGCAATAATAAACACGGTCTACACGGTCTACACGGTCTAAGGTCAGATCACACATCCTTGGTACTTCTCATTCCCGACTCAACAATTTATAATAGAGTATAAAAATCACATAACCAATGACTAATCAATGAAATATAGTAAAGATCAATATCGAAATGCAAACAGTAAACTGTACTCGCCTGGGTCCTTAGTGGTGAAACCGATGATACCATCGCGTCCAAGATAGTCTGATCGGCATGGGTCCATAGGTAGAAGTTTGGAATTCGTAAGAGGATAGAAAATGATTAGTCACGATCATGATTTATAATAGAAAAAAAAATTCACAAAATACGTATATATCTTCTTTAAAATATTTATACACATGTATATATATATATATATATATATATATATATATATATATATATATATATATATATATATATATATATATATTTATTTATTTATTTTTATTTATTTATTTATTTATTTTAGGGCCCAAGTAGTATAACCATATTTTAGATTTCTAAGCCAAAATTTAAGATGACAAATAGGCAAAACGAAGATAATAATATAATAGTAATAATAGTATAATACTAAATGATCCAAAATATATACATATATGTATAGTGGAACTAATGCCATATTACTATAATACGATTAAACATATTGCAGCTCATTAATAACAATTATATATAAACAAATAAAACAATAACAATATTTATTACTCCAAATAATTTCTAGACAAATACTTGAAAATCAAGAAAATCCTTTTTAGCACAAAACTATAATAAGAAAATGTTACCTTAGTATTCTTAGGTACAGTCTTTATTAAAATAGCATAAAATATTATAATGGTACTTTAACTTTTAAATGGCTAAAAATACTGGGATAATATATATATTTTTAGGGTTCTAATACAATTTGAGAATAGCTGCCAGGCTAAGCCAAACCATATATTTTGTTACGCATACTATTTTGTCAAATACTATAATAGAATAGCTAACAAATGATAACAATATTAACTGGTAATAGTCATAATACTCTCAACACTATAACAATATATATATTTGTATATATATGGGCCTAACCTGGAAATAGGATTAAAAACAATCACTCTAATGCCTATTAGCCCAAACCTAAACCTCACATTGTAATTCAACTTAAAGAGATGGTATTTGGGCTTGAAGCCCAACTAAACCCACAATCCTTCTTAGGCTAATCCTGAGCCTCTTTTTGGAGAGAGAGTACAGAGAAGGAGGAACATTCGAGAGAGAGGTTAGGGACATACCTCGGGAAACCCGGTCGACAAAGGGGTCGGGGACGCCGGTGACAGCGATCGTCGGGGAGGCAGCGCTGGAGGAGCGCGGGCTCGGTGCACGGGCGAGCGCATCCCGGAGGTAGCGCCGGAGGTCGGGCGGTCTCCGTACGCGAGCAGCGATGCCTGGCAGGCTCGTCGCTTGAGAGGAGTGTGCCGTGCGGTTCGTGCACGACGACAGGATCACAGCGCACGGTGGCGCGGCTGGGTGGATGGGATCGAGCAAGCGGTTGGAGGAGGCGGACGGACCAGCAGCTTGCCGGAGTTGGCAGTTCGAGGCCGACGAAGTCGAGCAGCGGAGGGCTTGTTCGGGTTGTGGTTGGGTATGAGCGGAGCGCGGCGCTGGGACGCTCGCCGGATCTTGATAGCTCGACAACGGCAGGTTCGGTAACCCCTGGTTAGCACGGGCGGTTCTGGAACGACAGGAGGTTAGAGAGGGCTTTGCGTGACGGAAGATCCGGGGAGGAATCGGTTGGGTTCGGTGGCATCGGCGCACGGGTGGGGGTGACTGCTCGATGCGGGGAGCTGCTGTACCAGATAAGAGCAGTGTTCTCGACCGACGCCGGGTCAGAGGCGGTAGCCGGCTCGCACAGCGGGACGAATTTGCAGTGAAGTCCGGGGTGGGTTTCCTGATTTTTGTCCTTGATTTGGATGGATGTATTGGTTCTTTGTGTGACCTGGGCGTGTTGGACACAGACACTTGGACACAGAATTGGTGATGGTGAATGTGACACGGACACACGGCACGTGATTGGTGTATTGGCTGGTGATGATGTCTGTGGTGAATGGTGGATGGTGGCGATGAGGGAGTCGGTAAGGTGATTGCAGGGAGTCCACTGGGGTGCTTGATGGAGATTGGCGATGATGATGGTGAATGATGGTGGTGGTCTGGTGTTCGGTTTGGTCGAAGATGGGGACTGGAAAGGAGGCGCACGGCTTGGTTGTGCGGAATCGTGGCTTTCTAAAAATACAAAGGAGGGTTCCTTATGTAGAGGTCGAACTCCTACCTTGATAAGGTTTAGGGTTTGGATTAGATAAACCTTATTCCTAAATTTAAACCAACTAAATATTTAAAAGGAACTAACCTAATCACTATCTAGTAATATTTATGATATATACATATCCGATGATATTGATTGGTTGAAATCTTAATCGAATAATTGATTACTAAAATAATTCAAATAACATTTACCTTGATCATATAAATTCAAATTAATAATGGTAATTTCTATTAAACAATTTAAAGCATATCATTATGAATCAAATCTAAATGAAGGTTTAATCATAATAGAAAATTTAAGGATATCTAAGTATTATCAAACATGATTTTTAAACAGAAATCATGAAATTAAATCTTTAAAAATTAATTGAATGTAATAAAATAATTAATTTTAATAGTGCAATTATTTAAATAATAATTGATAAAAAAAATCCTAGAATAGTTTCCTATAATTACAAAAATTAGTTTAATAGCTCGAGAAAACCTTTCGTTTATTCAAAACTTATTTACAATAAGTTTTTAAAAGGAAAAAAAAAAAAAAATTCTAGCTAGAAGTATTTAAAAAGATTCAAATTCGGGAAGTGGGCTCACAATCCCTTACTCATTTTATTGCGTGGTTCTGGTGTTGAGGGTTGCTCCACCGAAGGGGTCGGCATACCCGGGTTTATATTTTGTGTTTGCTTGAATTGGAATTATATCCAGATCAGTAAATACAACGGAGACTGCCGAAATTTTTGATAATTTTCAGAGTTAACCATTTTTTCGAGAATTCGGGCCTTTTGGAATTTTTGATTTATGTCCTAGATCCTGGAACCATCCATCTCCGATTTATAACAACGGGAAATTCTTGTAAACCATTGTCCTAATAGATACTTTTGGAATTTTCTTTGGTTTCAAATACTTTCCTGGACTTTTTAAGTTTCGGAAAGGACGAAACTATCTAGTGAATTAAACTTGACTTGTATAAGATTCCCGTTTAAAAAATAATTTCTATTAGAATCAGAGTATCATAAAATTCACTAAAATATGTTGCATTGGGTTGGGAGAGAAACCATTGGATCACACTCGGCTGAATCTTTACAATATTTTTTTTTTTATCTTTCGTACTGATCAGTCCATGAATCGGTGTTTGTGCGGCTGTACGAATATCCGAGGTGAGGCTTAGCTCATCTTCCTGATACAATTGGACACCCAGGTCCTGAGTTTCAGCTCATCTATCAATTGTATATATTTTCAGGCCCTGAGTCTCAGCTCAGCCTATATTTTATTTCATTAGACATTTAGGTCCTGCGTTCAGCTTAGCTATCTAATGAATGAATTCGATATTCTTAGAAAAGTTCAAGTCATACGAATTCCTTTTATAGCGCATGAATTGATAATCGACCAAAATGATTCGAAAACCAACTCATGATGCTATCTTGCTTGCAGTCACATCAATATGTGACAGTACAGACGGATGGATAATCTAAGCACCACCCGTTTTGTACAAGCCTGATCCCGAGTAAATGGGGTTATTGTCGAGATGCTAGGCATGTGTGTGTGATCCAGAATGGTTTCTCTAACTTGCATTTAGGTATAGAAAGGTCTTATATGTTTCTTGTGACATTATTTTCTAGAGCTATGTACTCCTTGCATGATATCCTACGGTATGAGTTTAATCGTTCAAGTATCCTCCTTCTTGCATTTCTTTTACCTTATCCTCCTATATTCATAACTCTCTCCTTTGACCGAGAGCTTGCTCGTCGTATTGACGACCTAATTTTGTTCAATAGGGATTGATGGAGACGGGGATGGATGTCAGACGTACACTGAGGATGAACTCTATGAATGATGGGAATTGAAGGATAGTAGCCTTATTTTGGGAATATCAACAAATATATAAATTATGTGTTTTGAAGAACCTTGAACAAATACGTAAATTATGTGTTTTGAAGAACCTTGAACAAATATGTAAATTTTGTTTTGAAGAACCTTGGACAAATATGTAATATTTTGGAGTGGATGCTATATAAATTGTGGAGATTTTTTGTGGTTATGCCTTATGTCTATGCCTATCCCGGACCTTACAAGCGACAATCGCGGGTACAATACGGTATTCATTGTACAGGTGCGTAGCCTGGGAAGATCTACCACAATGCTCTGATATCTATTTGGGAACCGGGGCGTGACAAGGCCGCAATTGTTGATCATCTTAATGAAAGGGGTGGCGGAGCTGTGATTGAACCCTCTGCCACCGCTCTTCTCGTTAGCCTTGTGGATCGCGTTGAAGTCTTCCAAGCATCACCATGGTCTAGTTAGGGTTTCAGAGAGTGATTTCATTGTCTTCCATAGTATTTTCATGTCCTTTGGCTTAGAACAGCCGTAAAAACATAGCAGATACTTAATGGAAAGGATGATGAGGTTGGGGGAGGAGAATGTTAATATTAATTTTAATATTAATGTTAATATTAATGCTAATTTTATCTTAATGTTAATATTAATTTTAATATTAATGTTTATGTTAGTTTAATATTAATATTAATTTTAATATTAATTTAATGTTTTATGTTTAATTTTGTTATGTCAGCTGTTATGTCATCGACTATGTCATATGGCATATAATCAAAGATGGTATCACTCAATTTAATTTGGGAGCCAAATATCATTTTTGAAATGCATGCGTTTAGCAAACTAAGGTTAATTAACACACATAATCCTCCCCCTCCCCCTTGTTCATCTTCTTCTCCTCGTTGATCATATCAACCACAACACACGCATCCTCCTTCTCTTCTCCATGCTCCATCCCCTCCATCGTGTCGTACATCGGCCGGTTCAGCGTCTCCGGCATGCAGAACCCCAGCAGCCCCCCTACGGTCCCGCAGACCCCGAACGCCGCGAAAGGCCAGTTCCCTCCCAGGACCACCACCATCGGCGCCACGATCGCCCCCATCTGCCCCGCCAGCGTCACGCACCCCAGCGCCGCGTTCCTCACCGCCGTCGGGAACAGCTCCGCCGTGTAGATGAACAGCAGGTTGAACGTCGCGGTCATCGCGGATATCCCCGCCACCCCGCACGCCGTCCTCGCCGCCCCCGCGGCCCCGCCGGCGCGGTCGGGCACCGCGACGCCCGCGACGCAGAAAGCGGCGCACGCCCACGTCAGCCACATGACCAGCGGTCGCCTCCCGCAGCCCTTCACGAGCGCTGCGGTCAGGGCGTAGGCCGGCATCTCGGCCACCGCGTTGAGGATCACGCCGACGTGGAGGTCCGTTCCGAGGTTCTCGACGTTGAGGGTCAGGCCATAGTAGACGACTGAGATGATCAGGTTTATCGTGACCGCGAGGGCCAGTCGGGTTCGGGTGACCGGGGACCTGAGCACGTCGAGGATCGAGCTGGTGGTGCCGCTGTCGTCGTGCTTTGATTGATTCTGATTGCTGCAGCAGTCGAGCGAGAGCGAGATGTCCTCGGGGACGCGGCGGCCGTTGGCCTTGGCGATCGCCCGCATGGTCCGCATGGCGGCGGAGGGGTCGCGGTGGACGAGGTGCCATCTGGGCGACTCGGAGACGAAAGGGAGGACGGAGACTACGAAGAGGAGGGAAGGGACGGAGGTGGCGACGTAGAGCGACCGCCAGGAGGAGACGAAGAGGGAGACGACGGCGAGGGCGATGGTGCCGAGGGAGAAGAAGTAGAAGACCGACATCGCGACGGCGCCGCGCTTGGAGGGGCCGACGGGCTCGGTGGTGAGGACGAAGGCCGTGAGGCCGACGCCGCCGGTGCTGAAGCCGGTCAGGAACCGGAGCGCGACGTAGAATGGGAAGGACGGGGAGAAGGCCGTCAGGAAGCCGAAGACGGCGTTCATGGAGCAGGTGACCGTTAGGGTTCCCTTTCGGCCGAGGAAGGAGTCGGAGAGGGAGCCGAAAATGCCAGAGCCTGCAATGAGAGGGGGAAAGGATTAATAAGAAGGGGAAAAAAAGTAAGATAAACCCAAGAACGATTCATCAGCTACTACTGTTCAACTTGGCAAGCAAGTTCAATTTGCGGTTTAACTTGTTCATAATTCAGCTATGGAACTTCCTTAATTCAAATAGACAAACTCAAGAATAGTGTTCTAACTAGTGTTTTAAAAATCGAACTAATGATCGAATCAAATTTTTTCCGTATAGATCGAATCGGAATTCAACCGGAACTCAAATTGTTGGTTTTGTTTGGTTCAAATATATAAGATATCCATATTTACTTATTAATTTGATTTGGTTTAGTTCTTAGTATATTTGTTTGGTTTGATTTCACCAATAATGTCTATCAAAACTAAACCAACAATCAAATGGTCCAACTTTTACTTGGTAATTTTTTTGACAATAAAATAAACCAAAATTGGTCGGTTCAATTGTTAATCGGCCCGACCGGTTCACCGGTTGAACTCCGATTTTGAAAAAAAAAATGACGGTTCTTTAAATAAACCAATTTTAGTTGGACTGGACCGATTTTTGGCATAAACCGGTTGGACGGTCCAACCGTCGGTCCGGTTCTTACTACACTGGTTCTAACTTGAAAATATTATAGAGACTTTATTTATTATATGGAAGGAACGATACATTCACATCTCAATTCGAACTCAGATATATGGGACGGATGCCTGGACCGGTTCTTACTACACTGGTTCTAACTTGAAAATATTATAGAGACATTATTTATTATATGGAAGGAATGATATATTCACAAATTTTTTTCAAACTTTAGTCTTAACGGAATCTATAATTTTTTGTCATGTTCTTGGTTATATATATATATATATATATATATATATATATATATATATATATATATATATATGGTGGGGATCAGGTGACACATACAATTTGACATCTAAAAAAAATAATTTCAGCTGCACATCATTTGAAATAAATAGTTCAGATTAAAATGCATACCAAATTTACATACATAGAAGTCAAATTTGGCGTACATCCTAATTAATAGTAGATTGTACTAATTAGTGGGATATTCAATTTGGTATGCATGTTAATTATTACAGTTACTCTATCAAATCTGAACCATTCATTTCAAATAATGTGCGATTGAGAGTGTATATTTTTATGTCAAGTTGCATGTGTCAATATTATATATATATATATATATATATATATATATATATATATATATATATATAGTGATAAAATCAAACATTACAAAACTATAATTCAGCCAGCTGGCACAAAATATAATTACCTAGGGTCAATGATATCAATTTCAATTTTTCGCACAACATATAGACTGGTGGCCAGGTCCTAAAAAATGCGTCGGTTTCGCTCTCTCCAGACATGCCATACCATCACTGATAATCAGTCATAAACTTTTTATTTTCATATTTTTTGTCCATCCAAACAAAAGAAGAAAAAATTAACTTTACTTTTATTTTACTCTCTTCCATTGTTCTTTCCTTCAAATTTTCCTCACTCCCCACAAATGTTCTCAAACACAGTGTAAATATCTTGAGGCGCGTGAGAGAACGAAAGGAGCATTGAGCGAAAAAACAAGTCCTTTCCCGGGGCCAGCAGTGTACGTAACGAAAAAAAGCAGCAGTGTCTACTATTGAGTAGATCTGAGCATGCAGTAAGGCAAGCGAAGGACCGTCCTTAAGCAGGTCCGATATTGGCAGCATTCGCCGGGTTTCCAATAATAGTATGGTCAGAAATTTAATTTGTAGACAGAGCTACGTGGATTTGCAACGATGACAACGAAATCAAATTTAGGTCGAGCAACAGTAGCGAAGTACTACTACGTACCAACCATGGAGCCGGCGAAGAAAGCCGACCGCGCCAGCCCAACCATGTACCTCTCCTCCCCGACGAGCCCCACTCGGAGAGCGTCGAGCACGAGCCGGGCGAGTCCGCCCCGGGGGGCTCCCGGTCCGCGAAGATCACGACCAATGTGTGGAACGCGTTGAGGGCCCAGGCGAGGCTCGTGAGGAGGAAGTTGCGAAGTTGCCACCTCCCGAACTCGCCCGCGAACCGAACGAGCATCTCGTCGACCCCGACCGACTCCTCGACTGGTGGCTCGGTAGGGATAGCGGCAGCAGTGGCGGAGGTGAGGAGTGGGACGGTGACGGAGGAGCGGTCACCATCGTCGTGGTTGATCCTCATGTTGCTCGTGTTCGATACACTAAGACTAGCGTGAAGGGTGGTGGTGGCGGGTATAGCAGATAGTAGAGAGGAGGGGCATTATATAGTATAATGCCTTTTTTTGACCAGGTAAATGTATGGTCCCACCTCCAACTGCCCCCGTCCTCCTTCGGGTCCTTAATCGTCCCTTCTCTATCGTTGGGCCTGCGGCCTGCCACACCTAATGGACGGCCGTTACGTGGCATGCGGGGCAGTGACCGTCACAAAACCTTCGTGGGACCATACATTCACGCTTGTATGGAGTTAGATTTTAGGTCACCAAGGAATCACGCTTATATGTAGTCAAAGATTTGGTTATAGTAGAAATAATAATGGCCAATATTAAGAGCACTAGATGTTAGAAACATCACTTGTTTTTATCGTAGGTCGTATACATAGTCAAGTAATAGTAGGTTGTATTAATTAATAGGATATTTAATTTGATATGTATATTAATTATTACAATTATTCTATCAAATTTGAACCATTCTTTCAAATAAAATGTAGCTGTATGTGTCATCAGCCATATATATATATATATATATATATATATATATATATATGTGTGTGTGTGTGTGTGTGTGTGTGTGTGTGTGGCTGTGTGTGTGAAGAAGTTAAATTATATGTACTGTGTTTAGAAGGTAAATTATATGGATAAAATTAGACATTACAAAACTATAATTCAACTAGGCACAAAATCTAATCACCTAGGGTCAAGAATATTTATATCAATTTCAATATTTTTTCGTATTTACTGGTGGTCAGACTCTAAAAAATATGTCGGTTTCGTTCGCTCCAGACATGCCATACCATCGCACAGAAATCAATAATATTTGCATGCACGCTATTGTCCTTTTTGTGCGCTTTGATTTAATTAACGTCAGACGCAAGATTCCTATTGTGCGTTGTAGACAGCCAAAACTGATGCATTGTTGACTCCAGATCTCCGAAACAAAGTCACAGCAGAAGAAAACATGCTCCATGAACTCATCCATACATATACCCGCACAAGCAGCACTTCTTATCTGTCCAGTCAACACTAAACATGCTCATGCGATCCCTGTTAAACAGTCGATTAAGAATCTCTTATATATATATATATATATATATATATATATATATATATATCGACTTGGATATAGCTCAAAAGTACTGAGCCGTACAGACATTATGTATATCATCATCAATTTAAATAAATTTAAAAAAATAATAATAACTAAACAACTACCTAAACACTCGATTAATTATCCAAAAAAAATCTAATTTAATTGATTTATAAATAATTAATTCTAATTCAAGTGGTTAAAGTAGGGGACACTTTTCATAGTTGTTTGAGTTCAATTCCTAGGACGGGTCAGAAGATGAACATGGCGATTAAGAACGGAGATCTTCCAGGAATTGCGTGTGACGGTATCATCAGAGACAACCAAGGATATCTCCTCTGTGCCTTCTCCATATTCATGACTGATATCACTAGCCCTCTTCCAGAAATTGACGCTCTTCTAAAGACGATTCTCTGGTGTAATGATCAGAACATCCAGTTCAGTGAAATCGAAACATCCTCCGAACTTCTCACCAACATCATTGCAAATAAATCCAAACCTCCATGGGCTCTCAGATACAAGACCCGCAACATCCAACAATTGATAGGGTCGAACATCGTCATTGCACATATTTCTCTCACTGCTAATGGCGTGGCCAAAGCTCTGGCGTTGCTGCCACGTCAATCCAGAACCGATCAGATCTTCGTCCACACCTGCGATCTACCATATGAGGCCAACAACGTCCTGCTTAAGGACCGATCTGGTCGTTAGGGGTTTCTTGTTTTGGTCTTTCTTGACTTTTGTTTACCCCTGGAAACTCTAGGATGGATAGTTTTATTTTCCTTATTACCCCCGGTACCCCCGGTACCCCCGGGAGGATAGTTTCTACTTTTGGCCAGGCCTCTTGCCTAATACATATACTTTTGTATGTCGTCGGGCTATCTCCCGGCGCCAACCTTGAGCTTAGGCTTCTCTATTTTAATAAAATCTCCTGCTCCCTTAAAAAAAAAATCATATAAATAACATTTTTTTTATATAATATATTTATTTTTATTTTATTTTAATATTTTCGTCCGTACAGTGTTGCGTGCGCATTGCTAATATATATATTCTTGTTTTATTAGTTATTAGTTATCATTAAGGAACGAATGGAGGATTTGTTCCCGGAATAGAAAAGGTCAATATCTCTAAAGCAGCACTGTTGGGCGTTGACTGTCGACTAGATCTGAGCAGACTGAGCAGTAAGCCATAAGCGAAGGACCGTCCTTAAGCCGGTCCGGTATTGGCAGCATTCGCGTTGACGACAGTATTCGCAGTATTAGTCTCAGTCTCAGTCGCAATATTGAGAACTCACGTTGATGGGTTTCCAATAATAGTATGGTCAGAAATTTAATTTGTAGACAGAGCTACGTGGATTTGCAACGCTGACAACGAGACCAAATTTAAGTCGAGCAACAGTAGTGGAGTACGTACTACATACCAACCATGGAGCCGGCGAAGAAAGCCGACCGCGCCAGCCCGACCTTGTACCTCTCGTCCCCGACGAGCCCCCACTCGGAGAGCGTTGACCACGAGCCGGGCGTGTCCGGCCCAGGGGGCTCCCGGTCCGCGAAGATCACGACCAATGTGTGGAACGCGTTGAGGGCCCAGGCGAGGCTCGTGAGGAGGAAGTTGCGGAGCTGCCACTTTCCGAACTCGCCCGCGAACCGAACGAGCATCTCGTCGACCCCGACCGTCTCATGGACAGGGGGCTCGGTAGCGGAGGCGGTGGCAGAGGCGAGGAGTGGGACGGTGACGGAGCAGCGGTCACCATCGTCGTGGTTATCGTTATTGATCCTCATGTTGCTCGTGTTCAATACTATAAGACTAGCGTGAAGGGCAAAGTAGATACTAGAGAGGAGAGGTATTATATATAGCATAATATCTTTTTTGACCAGAAAAAATGGACCGACGAGGTGCCCCCACTCCAACTGCTCCCGTCCTCTTTTGTGTCCTTAACACCCCCCTTCTGTGTCGTTGGGCCCGCCATAGCTAAAACGTGGCAATGTGGGCCAAATGACAGTCACAAAACCTATGAACAAGTGGCATTAGAAACAGACGTGGGATCAAATATCAGAAAATTTCATCTGCAGAGATAAAGTTATCAATATTAGCGTGAAAGAGGAAAAATACTGAAAATCTATAATATAAAGCACAGTGGATTTTTGGTCCGACCCATGTGCTTTGGTTCAACGATGATGAAAGGATTAAATTGCCCCTCTCTCTATAAGAGAAGAGGAGGTCCCAACTGAAGTTCCGCCATAAATTATATAGCAATCTACAAACTTTACCAAATATATTACCAAATCCAGACATAAATCCAACAAAAGAAGGAAAAGATCACATCTTTGAATCGAAACTCACATTCCTTTGGGGATCCTCGGTCTCCGGGGCGAACGAGGAGGCGAAGCCGCCGGGGTCAGTAAGCGCGGCAGCAAAGAAGGAGAGGAGGGCCGAGAAGCTGAAGATGGCTGCGTTGAGGACCCCTTGAGAGGTGTCGAGGCCCAGCCAGCCCTCGAGGAAGATGACGACGGTGACGTAGTAGATCAACGCCATTAGGGAGATCACCGCGAGTATCGGTAGGGATAGGAATTTCGTCTTCTTCATCCCCGGATATTTTTTTTTTGGTTCGATTTCGAGGAATTCAGAAAGAAGTAGCAGTTGGAGAAGTGTTAATTTGCAATGAAGAATTCTTTTTTATGTATAAACCCCCGAGTATTCTTTCACTACAACAAAAATACCCTTTAATGACGCTTGATATGGGGTTTTAATGACGGCTGATAAAGAAGCGTCATTAAATTTCAGCCAGACTGTAATCTATGACGGTTATATATAAAAGCGTTATTGAATGTCTCTAAGTGGTACGAGCGTTATGGAAAAAACACAAATTTTAAGTCGAAATTTCGACTCTCCCGCACTTACTCCCGCACTTAAGTCGAAAAGCCCCCTTCTCCCGCACTTACTCTCTTTCTCCTTCTCTCTCTCCCGCCGCTCCCCAACTCCCTTCCGCCCTCTCTGGCGCTCCGGCGCTCCCGATCAACTACTCTCAGCCCGCTCCGGCGCTCCCGATCAACTCCCCTCAGTCCGCTCCCCTCTCGCCGCGCCCCAACTCCCCTCAGCCCGATCAACTCCCCAAGGTTTGTCCTAATTTTTTTTTCTTATTTTGTGCCCTAATTTCTGCCTCGATTTGATTTTAGTAAAATGCCCTAATGCCTCGACTTGATTTTAGTAAAATGTCCTAATTTTGACCTAGTTTCTATTTCCTAGTTTTCGAAAGATGGCTGAAATATCTTTGAATGCATGTTTGGAAATCTTTGAAAGAATTTTCTTTTTTTACTAATTTGTGATGCATTTTCTTCGTCCGCGCATTGGTTCATCTTCTTGTTTCTTTCTTTGTTGGTTCTTGCAGTGTGGAAGGGTGTTAATTCCATTGCTTACAAGTTCAACTTCATGGAGACACGTTCGGGTAGCAAGGTTTGTTTTGGTTCATGGAGACATGTTCTTTTCAATTGCCCTATTTTCTAGAAATCATGGACAAGAAAGAGATCAATGTCCCTGTAACGTCGTGTATGACACATGTTGAACACGGCATTTTTACACTCGAAATTACTCCAGGTCACGCAGAAATCGGTACCGTGTCTGTGTATGTGCCATGTCATATTGTCTTTAAATCAAGTCCTGTTCTTTTTAGATTAAAATACTCCAGGCAATACAATTTATTTTTTACAGTGTGCACGTTGCTCATGCATCGAGAGTAGGATGGATCTTTGACATCAATATATGCAATTGTTTGACTGTACATCTTTAGATTAAATGATATCGGTCATGTTGGATGTGAGCGTTGACCAACTTTTTTTTTAAGGTTTATTTGACCCTCTTTTGTAGTTATGTAGATGATTCATATAATGGTTGATTCCAGAATTCATCTCATATAAAACCTGATTTTGGGATTCAAGTACAACACATAACCTGAGAATTAGTTTACTGATTTCCTATTTAATTCATCGACACTCACATGATACACAAGTATATAGACATAATACATCAATGAGATATCAGTTGAAATCTGGAAGCAATGATATCACTAGAAGAATAAGGTTCTACTTTGTATATATGCAAGGTCAGTCGTACAATTACATTGAGCTTGAACTTCAGGGTAATCATATTGCCGTCTCGGGAAAAAATTCAACTACAGAACTAATATGATCAAGCAATGAAGTGCACAATTTCCTATATATAGACTCAGAGCATCCCTGGTACAACCTCTACATCCCAGTACTCGATATTGTTTCCTGCAATCCCTTGGACCCCTATACCCGGTAGGTTGATCATGGCACTCTGCCTATGCCATATGGGTATTGGCATATCCTATGATACCTACTGTTATCTACAGTTCTCTATTCCAATATTGAACGAGTTATCAACGACTCGGGTTACCTGCATCAAGAGGTACCAAGGCTTGTTTATATCTGATATTCAAAACCAAGCCATGTAGTTGGTGTTAAACCAGGTACCTACTGATACTAGGTTGCCCCTAATGTGGGATAGGATAATCTTGAAGGTATTTCCTACTGTATCCATGTGCACCGACCCTTCAAGGTTTGGTACAATCAAACACTCCCTATGTTTTAATCTCAGGTTCGAGGGATTTCACACTCACATGATATATTTGAATTGGGCTATTGAACACAGGTTATAAAGAAATTTGAATTGGGCTATTGCACACTCACATGATATACATAACCTAATGTGAGCTGTCATTTTTCCCAAATCCTGAGAACTGCATTGGGCTGAATTCTGGGTTATATACTCTAATAACTGAGGCTGTTTACACAGACTTCCTCACCCTGCTTTATACCTTCCTGCACACATGTTTCTCCACACACTCTCACATTTTCTGTCACTCACACACTCACTAACACACACATGCCTACACTGTTCAGCCCTTCGACACACACACAAGCACTCATGATTCACACACACATATATTCACTGTCACCTCATTCTAAATTCTGAGAACAAATTGTTCCCCTCATGTTGATCCTCACACTCTCATGGATGACAAAGCACTTAATCGTTGTTTTGCTTTATTATACAGAGGAATAGATCATGGATGACAAAGCACCTATTATCGGAAGAATATAGAGCCGGAGTTGATGAATTTATGGAGCATGTTAAAGCTAGTGGGGATGATCTCGACTTCGTTAGATGTCCATGTAATGAGTGCGAGAATCTCTATAGTATGAGTTTAGAAGATGTAAAATTTCATTTGACGACAGTTGGTATCGATCCAAGGTATACTATATGGATATGGCATGGGGAAGTTGATCCTAATGAAGTGTGTGAGGATACATGTGCGTCTATTTATAAGGACTATGATATGGATACTTTAAATGATGTGGCAGATACACTAGAGATGTTCCATGCATTAAAAAGGAACGACATTGAAGGAGATGATGAAGATAACTTTAATTCATTGCTTGATGATGCTAAGAAACCATTGTATAATGGTTGTAAAAAGTATACGAAGCTATCTGCGATAGTGAAGCTCTTTAGTATCAAGGCCAAGAGTGGTTGGAGTGATAAAAGCTTTTCAGATGTGTTAACATTGTTCGCCGACATGCTTCCGGAAGAAAATGAATTGCCTGTAAGTACTAGGGAGGCTAAGCGTTGCTTCTCAATATTTGGAATGGGATATAAGAGAATACATGCATGTCCGAATGATTGCATACTCTATAGAAAAGATTATGAAAATGCAATCTCATGTCCTACGTGTGGAACGTCGAGATATAAGGTAAAGAAGAATATGTCTGAACAAAGTCAGGAAGAGAAAAAGAAGGGCATCCCAGCTAAAGTTCTATGTTACTTTCCACCTATTTTACGCTTTAAAAGGTGGTTTCGATCGGTACAAACATCAAAGAATTTGACATGGCATGTAGACGGAAGGGAAGTTGATGGCCAATTGCGTCATCCCACAGATTCACCTACGTGGAAGACAATTGATGATAAATTTCCAGAGTTTGCAGCAGAAGCAAGAAACCTTCGACTCTCTCTTTCAGCCGATGGGATTAATCCATTTAGTTCACTCAGTAGTAGGTACAGTTGTTGGCCTGTAATGCTAAATACTTATAATTTACCACCTTGGTTGTGTATGAAGAAAAAGTTCACATTGTTGACATTGTTGATATCAGGCCCCCAACAACCTGGAAATGACATAGATGTTTACTTAGCACCATTGATTGAGGATCTCCAGTTGCTGTGGAAGGATGGAGTTGTGACTTACGACGCCTATCGGCAAGAATATTTTACATTGAGAACTGTATTGTTATGGACTGTTAACGATTTTCCTGCATATGGCAACTTATCTGGTTGTTGTGTGAAAGGATATTTTGCTTGTCCAATATGCAACGAAAATACTTATTCAGATAGATTGAAACATTGCAACAAGAATATTTATACTGGTCACAGAAGGTATTTGCCGCAAAACCATTCTTTTTGATCACAAAGAAAGGCATTTAATGGTGACAAAGAGTTTGGAACTCATCCTGAACCATTAAGTGGGGAACAAATATTAATGAAGGTTGCGGGGATTCCGATTTCTTGGGGGAAAAATAAGATGTTCCAGAAAAGGATATCAGAGAAGAAGACTTCAAAGAAGAAGAAGGAAGCAGAAGTGCAAAAGAAGTTGACACCAAAGAAGAGGAAAAAAGAAGTACAAAAAGACAAAGTTACAAGTTGTTAGAAGAAGAAATCCATTTTTTTTGAGCTAGAGTATTGGAGATATCTTCCTATTAGACATAACTTGGATGTCATGCACATTGAGAAGAATGTCTGCGATAGTATCATTGGGACCCTATTAAATATTCCTGGAAAAACAAAAGATGGGATCAATAGTCGCAAAGATCTTGTAGAGATGGGCTTAAGGAAAGAATTGGCACCTCATAATAAGAAAAATGGGATTTATCTTCCAGCTGCATGTTATTCTTTATCGAGGCAAGAGAAAAGAATAGTGTGTCAAACTTTGCATGACCTTAAGGTCCCAGATGGTTACTCTTCAAATTTTAGATGTAATGTCTCAATGGAAGATCTAAAGTTATATGGTCTCAAATCCCATGATTGTCATGTTCTAATGCAACAACTACTTCCTGTTGCAATACGTGGTGTGTTGCCAAAGCATGTGAGATGTGCTATTATACGAGTATGTTTCTTCTTTAATGCCCTTTGTGCCAAAGTCGTGAATGTACAAAAATTGCAAGATATCCAAAATAATCTTGTGATCACATTGTGCTTATTGGAAAAATATTTTCCACCATCATTCTTTGACATAATGGTACATCTAATGGTGCACCTTGTCAGGGAGGTCGAACTTGGCGGTCCGGTTTTCTTCCGATGGATGTACCCACCAGAGAGGTTGGTTTGGTCTAGTCTGAACTTTGATTTTCATTATGTAGTAACATGACTGATGTTTGTGTAATCATTTTTATCTTTATCATTTGTTCATTATAGGTTTATGGGTGTGATAAAGGGTTATGTGAGAAATAAGAATCGTCCTGAAGGGTGTATTGCACAATGCTATATCGCAGAGGAAGCCATTGAGTTTTGTTCAGAATATCTAGAAGAACAACCCACCATTGGAGTTCCTTCTACGAAGAATGAGGAAAAACCTATAGGAAAAGGAAATATCTGTGAAGTTGACCGCTTATCTTTGGACCAAGCACATCTTTATGTGTTGTACAACACAAATGATGTTCAACCTTATATCGAGTAAGGATGTCTATATTACTCTTTACTTAGTTTTATCTTTGGACCAAACACATCTTTTTTTATGTTTCGCTTTGTAATTAACAAAATTCTACTTATGACTTGATAGGGAGCACGAGGCTTACTTGAAAAAGTTGCACCCTCGTAGAGTGAAAAGTGCAAAATGGTTAGAAGATGAGCACAATCGCATCTTTATTAGTTGGTTACGATCAAGGGTATTGATTAAGCTACTATATTTTATGTTCTAATTAGTGAAAATAAAATATTGAACTTAGGAAAACAAATGACAGGTTGATGCTGCGGTAGAAGACCCAACTAGCAATGTCTCTGATGAATTAAAATGGATAGCTCAAGGGCCTCGACATCACGTGACTAAGTTCCCAGGTTATGCAATTAATGGGTGTCACTATCAAACAAAAGATCGTGACGACGTACGAGTCAAGCAAAACAGTGGAGTGACTCTAGTGGCAAAGACTTTTCAAGTTGCTAGCACAAAGGACAACAATCCCATCATCTCAGATATGACATTTTACGGTGTCATCAAAGAGATTTGGTTGCTTGACTATTTCTCCTTCCAGATTCCCGTCTTCAAGTGTGATTGGGTTGACAGCAAGAATAGTGTTAAGGTGGATGAACTTGGTTTTACATTGGTCGAGCTTGGTAGAGTTGGCCACAAGTCTGACTCTTTTCTTTTGCCCTCTCAAGTAAAGCAAGTATTTTATGTTCCTGATCAATTGGATGAAAATTGGTCAATCGTTTTATCGGCTCCGCAAAGGACTTACTATGATGAAGACAATGACGACAAGGGAATCGATTGTTTTGATTCAGTTGAAACTTGCAATAAAGTACCGAATTTTGACTCATTTGATGTTGTTGATGAATCACCCTCGACCTATTTACGTGAAGATTGCGAGGGAACTTGGATTGCACAGTCCAAATCTTCTTGAGAATGGGTGTATTTTATGTTTCAGACATTTTATGTTTCTTATATCAAACCTGAGAATGGGTGTATTTTATGTTTCAGACATTTTATGTTACTTATATCAAACCTCAGATTTTGTTACTTATATCTCAGACATTTTATGTTTCATGCTATTTCAAGCACATTTTATTCTTAATCTCAGACTTTGTTAGTTCAATCTCAGTTTTCAAGCACATTTTATAGTGTGGAATGATAGCTAAAGTGGGATGTGTGGATAGTTTTGATGTATATATATATGGCCTGTGTCCATGATTTCTAGAAAATAAAGTGTGGAAGGGTGTTAATTCCATTGCTTACAAGTTCAACTTCACATAGCATGAAACACATTATGTGTTGCTAAACTGAGACTTTGTTACATCAAAACTATCCACACATCCCACACCATAACATACACTCAGATTTTATTTGTTGCAAGCACATTTTGACTCATTTTATTTTGTTAGTTCAATCTCAGATTTTATTTGTTGCAGGCTACACAGCAATGTGAGGATTCCGGGGAACAAACTTGTAGCCGGAGAAAAGGTAGAGGGGCATCAAAATCAAAAAAAGTCAGCAAAATCAAAGATGATGA
The DNA here is from genome assembly GCA_029216955.1 of Iris pallida. Lineage (NCBI taxonomy): Eukaryota > Viridiplantae > Streptophyta > Magnoliopsida > Asparagales > Iridaceae > Iris > Iris pallida. The sequence continues at coordinate 2,011,784 of JANAVB010034218.1, forward strand.
AGAGAGGATAAAGATCATTTATAACGATGTTGGACAACCAATTGGTGAAGGAAAAATTAGTTTGGCAACTTACTGCGGCGTCACAGTAAAGTCCTTAGTAAAAATAACTTATCCAAATTGGCATAAAGTGCCAGAATCAGTTAAAAAGAGCTTATGGACTGCTATTCAGGTAAAAATAATGTGTGTCCCTGAGAATTTCAGTTTGAATGTTCCTTTGTATGCCATGTTTCAAATTGATTTGTAGGCTCAACATGTGTGTTACTGAGAATTTATGATTGTATGCCATGTGTGTTACAGAGACAGTCTACTGATTTTCCTTAGGATGTTAACGATGTTGAGACACCCAAACCTATCTACATACCATATATGCATTGCCGGCACATAAGTTCAGATAAGTGAACTAAGTTCAGACTTGAATTCACTTGTTCACTGCACCATTGAATGCTTGAATTCAAGTCTGAACGTATTCAGAGTGGAATGCTTTACATGTTATGCACTATGTTATGCACTCATGTATAGATGCTGAATATTTATTTTCTGTTGTAGGCCAAATTTGACTTGGATCCAAATAGCCAAGTCTTTGTGTTAGCATCCATGGCTCGGAGTTGGAGGGCATTCAAAGGTCAACTCACCAAGCATTGGATTTATCCGAATGAGGGCAATCGTGAGCTTCTCAAGCACCCTCCACCAAAGTACTCGGGGATCTTGAAACAATCTGTGTGGGAGAAATTCGTCAAAAGCAGGCTGTCTGCAAGTTTTAAGGTTAACTTGTCAAAATTATTTTTTTATGCATAACAAGGATGACTAGGTCCCTATTATATATATATCTTATTTCTTCTCTACCTTCATGTATTGTAATCATAAGAAAATGAGCAAGGAGCAAAGTGCACGGAGAGCCAAGGCCAAGTTTCCTCATCGTTTAAGCAGGAAGGGATATGCCGGTCTTAAAGAGGAGCTGGTAATGCATATGTGTATATCAGTTAACATGATTTACATGTGGAGCAATGTCTCTGATAACATGGTTTTTTTCTTTCAAAACAGCGACAGTTGGGAGAAAAATACGTAGATGACAGAAGTTTTTTTGGACAAAGACACGAGTTACTAAGGCCGGTACATTTACTGACGATGGGACCAAGGACGTAGCTATGAAAGTGGTGAGTATATATCGTCCAGTCTATTAAGAGGAATCCTGCTTATCAACATGCTTATATTTCTAAAACCTTGTACTTGTTATAGGAGGAATACACCAAACAAAAGGAAGATGGGAGTTTGGTGACCGATGGAGCTACGGACATTCTAACCTTGGCGTTGGGCACTCCCGAGCATTCGGGACGTATTCGGGGTTTGGGATTAGGTCCGACACCAACGACCTATTTCAAGCTTCCAAAACGGGGAATGAAAAAACAAAATGAACTACTCAAGTCCCAATTGGAAGAGGAGCGTCGACGGAGACAAGAATTGGAGACCATGCTCAAAGAATTTCAAGCCCAAGCAGCTTCACAAACCTCTGAGAAGGTTGCTTCCAATACCAAAGGAAGTGGTAATAGGAAATATATAATGTCTCCTAAGAAACGCGAGTCTCCTGGAAACAAGAGTCCATCATATGGTTCTAAGGTAATGATTATTACAGTTAGTTAATACAAAGTTAATGTCTCCTAAGAAGGTTGTCTAATATGTTTATTCTAACATGCTTTTCTATCTTCTTTGAAAAGATGAAACAGAATACAAAGTTAAGCGAGCAAAAATTTATAACATATCCTACATCAGACATTGGCATGGTAATTACATATATTCAATACATAATCTTTATTCAACAACTTAATTATAACATGTAGTAATTATATCGAGAAATAACTGTTTCTTATTTTGTTTAGGGAACCAAATGCAAGCTAGCAGTGGACACAAAAGAAAATATTGTGGCCGAGGGAATTGTCTTTGAAGGATGTGGACCAAATGAGAAAATTCATAATGTTGAATTAGGGGAACATAATGTCAGGGTTTCAATTATGAAAGCCCTTCAACCTACTGTGAGCCTTCCCGTGCCAGTTGATGGAGAAATGGAAGTTGTTCAAGATGCAATTGGGTCTTTAGTAGCTTGGCCCAAAGAGTTTATTGTTGGTGGTCTTCAGGTAATATTATTTAATGCTAGTGTCAATATCTTTTATGAAATTGTTGAAAAAAATTCCAATTTAATCTGACAGTGTTCAACCTTTGAAGGTTGCTGGCTGTGGTAGGGAGTTAATTGACACTTTTGGAGAGATGGTAGAAAGCAATAAGGATACCGACCCTCATCTTAAAATACCATTGGAAGGAATGTTCGGAACCTTTACTCCAAATTGTTATCTTTCTAAAATCGTTCTGCAGGAGTTATGTAGGATGGCATGGCTAGATGTGAATCCTGTTGTTGCCTATATGAGGTAAGAAATATGAAATTTATATTTTGAAATTTATATTTTGTGATTGACACCATATTCAACTATTCTTTTGGCTTTAGGTTTTTGCTTGATAAATTTCCAAACTCTCGGGAGCTTTTGGTAATGTTCAACCCTTCTGCTATGAGTAATGCATCCGGGCCTGCAATAAGCAATCTGGTTAGAGAAAGGCTCCAAGAGGCTAAGAAAACCCAAATTTGCTTCATTCCCTTCATTTACAAGGAGTAAGGAGTTTTAATCAAGTAGCAAGATTTTTCTTTCCTATTCAATAACCAAATTGCTTTATTCCATTCATGTTCCCTTTAATGTAGGAAGCATTGGATTCTAATTGTTGTTGAGCTCTCTACCTTTAATGTTTACTGGTTGGACTCGCTGTGTTTTAAACCGAGAGGAGACATTAAGTTGTTTTTCAATACGTGAGTGAAATTATTATTATTATTGTTAATATTTTAATAAATGTGTATATTCTGATGTTAGTATATAATTATTTTCTACTAGTGGCCTCAACACAGCATATATTGGTGGTAAAAGATCAAGTACAAGTCCTACTTGGAAATTACCCAAGGTAATCAAACTAATATATGACTTATTATAATCATGGACATTATATTCTCTTACAAATAATATCTTCATGTAGGTCCCGAAACAACCTGGAGGTTATGAATGCGGATATTTTGTTATGAAATATATGCGGGATCTCATGGAAGACCCATCTCCTACTATTGAGTCAAAGGTAAGTTGTTCATTAATTAAATTCTTAATTACTTTTCTGAAATTATACAAACTAATGTAACTATTTTTTGACTTTTTAGCTAAAAACATTGGCTGGAAAATCAACATACACGCAGGAAGAAATAGATGATGTCCGATGCGAATTCATCGAATTCGTTGCCAATCATATGGATGATACATGAGGGTCAAGGTACTCATTTCACTCATTTTCATTACTGATACGAGACACACTACTGTCACATGGACACAATACACTCAAGACACTCACTAAACTATGACTGATAGTCCTACCCTCTGTTCTGTTTGTCGAACATCAATTTGTGGTTATGGAGTTTATGGATTTGTTGTGGATTTTGAAACATCATTTGGGAATTTCTTATATAAAGGAATTGGAAATGTTTCATGTGTTGTTTATGCATCTCTTGTATGATCAAGTGGTTCAAGTTGGTTTGGATATTATTGGCTGTCGAATTTGTTTCTCTGATGCAGTGAGTTGATACTTCAAATATCGGTTGATACTTCAAGTATCAGTTTGATGTTCAGATATGGGTTTTATATTTCATACATGAGAGTAATTCTCAGCTTTTATTATGTTAAATTGGTTCTCCATTTTGGGAGTTTTGAAATTGGATTTCAAGTTGAACTCAGGTTTTAAACTGAGCATAAGTTCAGTTTTATATTGTGAACCTTGAACAATTGGTTTTACTTGTATCTCAGGATTATTGGTTTTGTTTTAAGTTCACCTATATTGATTTGGGTTTGGTTTCACTTGTACATTCTCATATTGATTTGGTTTGGGTTTTTGATGTATGGTTGCATATGAATAATTCTGTCTGGTATACCTGAGACTTGTTCTCAGGATATCCATGTTCTCAGGTTTTAAACTGAGCATAAGTTCAGTTTTATATTGTGAACCTTGAACAATTGGTTTTACTTGTATCTCAGGATTATTGGTTTTGTATTAAGTTCACCTATATTGATTTGGGTTTGGTTTCACTTGTACATTCTCATATTGATTTGGTTTGGGTTTTTGATGTATGGTTGTATATGAATAATTCTCTGTCTGGTATACCTGAGACTTGTTCTCAGGATATCCATGTTAACATTTTGGTTGTTTCACCTTCAGTTTTATCTGTGAGCTTGGATTCCTTGATTCTCAGTTCAGTTGGAAATGTAGCCTACCTGAAATTTCTTATATAAAACATTTTTGAACTGGAAATGTAGCCTACTGCTTTGGCCTGTGGCCTGCTGCCACTTGCCCCTACAGCAGGTCAAGCTGGAAAAGGGGGGGGGAATGAGTACCCTGCTGCTAATGTAGCCTACTGCCACTTGTCCTACCTGCAGGCAATAGCCTCAGGCCTTATAAGCCAACATCTTTTTGATAGTACTTACATTATATATACACAAGATGAATCTGACAGAAACTCCACACAACAGTTTCCCACAACATATGTTAAATTATGATCTTATATATGTGTGTTTTTAATCATGACTTATATCATTATATCACATTTATTAATCCTTGTTTTATCTTTTGCAGGGTACATGTGCTGTGGACACAGGTCTTTATGTGAAGTTGTATGTTATGGTGTGGGATGTGTGGATAGTTTTGATGTAAAGTGTACTAGCTATAATGGATACTGATCTATAGATTTTTGTGAAGATGTATATATATATGGCCTGAGAAATGTGGAATGATAGCTAAAGTGTACTCTATTTTAAGACAATAGAATGTACCCTATTTTGAGACAATGGAATGTGGTTCTATTTTGAGACAATGAAATGCAGATTAATGTTACATTTCAATATTTTGTTGTGAATATGGTTCAAATTAAGTGATTTTCGAATTGAAATGAGCAGGGTTTGGAATTGAAATGAGCAGGGTTTGGAATGTATAACATGCAGTATAGAGCGTTATAAATGTTTGTACATGACCAATCATAACGCTTTCAAAATGTCCTGACCCCAACCATACTAAATTATTCATAACGTTTTTACATAACTATCTATAACTGTTTGAAAATAGAACGTAGTAGAAATTCATACTATTAATGACGTTTTCGGTCAATTTATCTATAACGCTTTGAAAAACATTCATAACACCCGATTTCATAACGCTTGGATGAAGAAAAAAAACCGTCATGGTATGTCATTAATGACGGTTTTTAGCCGTCATTAAATGGTATTTCTGTTGTAGTGTTTATTTAGCAAGTGATAGCATAAATTTACATAAATAGTTGCAGTTAAATACCTTTGATGTTGTTAACTGTACAATTTTGTTTATTGCAATTTGTTGTCATCTATAATATAAAGCACAGCGGGTTTTTGGTCCGACCCATGTGCTTTGGTTCAACGATGATGAAAGGACTAAATTGCCCCTCTCTCTATAAGAGATGAGGAGGTCCACTACCAAAATACGCTCATTTAGCGACGGCTTTTTAGCGACGGAATTATTCCGTCGGTATTAGCGACGGTTTCGTGGCCGCTCAGCGACTGATTACCGACTACACGTCTTTGCCATTTTTATTTTAATTTTAGGGGGACAAAAAGTCGTACATACGTCGCTAGAGTGTCGGTGTTATAGCGACGGATCTCCGGTCGTCGCTACGTAGTCGATTATTTGGCGGGAATTGTGTAGAGAATTGGCGGGACCTATCTTCGACTACGTAGCGACGGATATTCGGTAAGATAATCAATAATAGCGACTACCTGGCGACGGATTATTAGCAGTCGCTATTCCGTCGCTAAATTTATGTTCCAGACTTAAATAAAAAGGCGGGGGAAACTTTTGACATTCCCCCCAAATTCAATCTCTCTCCTCTCTCTCTCTCTCGTGCGGCTTCGGTGAACGGCGACGGCGTCCTCTCCTCTCTCTCTCCCGAAGGTAATCCTTCCTCTCTCTCTCTCTCTCTCTCTCTGTGTCGCGGTGTCGACGTAGGGGCAGCGGGGGCGACGGGCTTAGGGACATTCGGGCTTGGGGCGGGGGCGTCGGGGGCTGGGCGGCTGGCTTGGGGCGGGGGCGTCGGGGCCTGGGCGGCGGGCTTGGGGCGGAAGCGTCGGGGGCTGGGCGGCTGGCTTGGGGCGGGGGCGTCGGGGCCTGGGCGGCGGGCTTGGGGCAGGGGCGTCGGGGGCTGGGCGGCGGGCTTGGGGCGGGGGCGTCGGGGACTGGGCGGCGGGCTTGGGGCCGGGGCGTCGGGGGCTGGGCGGCGGGCTTGGGGTGGGGGCGTCGGGGGCTGGGCGGCGGGCTTGGGGCGGCGGGCTTGGGGCGGGGGCGTCGGGGGCTGGGCGGCGGGCTTGGGGTGGGGGCGTCGGGGGCTGGGCGGCAGGCTTGGGGCGGGGGCATCGAGGGCTGGGCGGCGGGCTTGGGGCGACGGGCTTTGGTCGGGGGCGGCGGGGGGCTTTGCTTATCAAATTCATCTGAGTTTATATATTGGCTAAATAATGTGTTATCCATATTGGATGTTATCCATTAGTTTGGTGGTGTTTGGATTAGTAAATGTGAATATGGAGTTTGGGTTCATGGTGTATATGTTCACTGTGTCAAGGACAGTACGAGTTCTTCATCTGTATAAGTCAGTGTTTGGGTTCATGGTCTATACATCTAACTGTGATATACATATATATGTGCCTATTATAATTAGCATGCAGGACGGCTTGGGGTGTAATGTGTGATTGTAGACATGGTAGGAATTATAGGTAATTAATGCTAGTGTGACTAGACTAAGGTAGTGCTTGCTAGATAATAAGGACACTCTAGTATCCTAACCAAGTTAATTTTAGACTAGATATTTAGGATATAGCTCCCATATCCTAGAAGTGGACTCTTGCAATTTAGAAATAGATAGATTGACTCAGTTTGGTATCGGTATCGCACTATCGGTATCGATATCGGTATCGCACTATCGGTCAAGGTTCACAATCGGTATCGGAATCGGTTTCGGACTATTCCTATGAGTATTGGTATCGGCGATATCGGTAGTATCGGCGGTATCGTATCGGAGTATCGGACTTTGGTATCGGAAAACAAATAATTATTAATAAATTATTTACATTTAAAAACATATATTTTATACATTTAGGCATAATTTTAAGTATTTCAGCGTTATTTCTTAGTATTTTTGAAATTATATGAAATAGTAGTCACCCTTACCGATTGGTTTTGCCGAATTGACCGGAACAAAGACCCCCATAGTCGGTATCGGTCAATATTAGGTATCGGTCGGTATCGGATCGAAACATGCCAAACCGTATCGGTATCGGCCGATACTTTAAACCATGCTATCGGTATCGAACTATCGGTATCGGTATCGCACTATCGGTCGCACTATCGGTATCGAACTATCGGTATCGGTATCGCACTATCGGTATCGGTATCGGTATCGCACTATCGGTATCGAACTAGTAGTAACAACTGTATTTATATTTTTCTCTTCTCGAGCTAGAATACTAGCGGATCCACCAGTTACATGATTATATATTAATTCTGTTTAGTTTGTCTTACTATACAGATTTTTACATCTAATCTGTGATGGATCGTTATTTCGTTGATCGTACATGGATGTACAAACGACAACACGAGAGCAGAATAGGTGTGAGTGACGATTTTCAGGCAGGCGTGGAAGTGTTTCTTAAGTATGCCATGAGCAAAGCTCAGTTTATGGACGGTAACAAAATCAAGTGTCCATGTCGTAATTGTCACAATAGACGTTACGAAGATGTGGTGAGTGTAAGAGATCATTTGACCCGTAAGGGTTTCGTACGTGATTACGGCCTGTGGTCATCGCAAGGTGAACTATATGCCGAAAGACAGGTTGCGAATGCTGCTACTTATGCTTTTGATGATAATGCTGCAGCGGATTTTGTCGTCGATGACGACGAATGCTCCGTTGATTATGGAGACGTGCAGAACCTTGCACGAGATATGGTGTACGATGCGGCAGGGCCTAATTTTGATCCGGAGGATCCTAATCCCGAGGCGAAGGAGTTCTATGATATGTTTCAGGATGCTGAAACTTCTTTATATCCTGGTTGTGATCCACATTCCGTACTGTCAGTGACGATGCGGTTGTTGAACATAAAGTCCGATTTTAACTTGCCACAAACTTGCTATGATCGGATTACACAACTAATGAAGGAGGTGTTACCGAAGGAATCAAAAGAGCTTCCAGAAAACTTCTACAAGTCGAAGATGATGGTCCGACAACTGGGACTGGGGTACGACAAGATAGATTGTTGTCGCAACGGATGCATGTTGTACTACAAGGAGAACGAGGATGTAGAAAGTTGCCGCTTCTGTAATACGGATCGTTACAAGGAAGTCAGGGAGAAAAGTCAACTAGAAAACGACGTCCTTACAAGTATATGTATTACTTGTCGATCACGAAGCGCTTGCAGAGGATGTATATGTCTCAGAATACAGCAGAACACATGACGTGGCACAACGAAGAACGCACAAAGGACGATGGAGAATTGTCACATCCTTCGGATGGAGAGGCGTGGAAATATTTCGATTTTCGCCATCCAGATTTTGCTGCAGAGCCCAGAAATGTACGCATGGGGCTATGTTCTGATGGATTCGCCCCTTTCGGGCAGTCGGGATCTTAATACTCCTGCTGGCCGGTCATTCTGACCCCTTACAATCTGCCACCATGGATGTGTATGAAGACTCCTTATATGTTCTTGACATCTATCATACCGGGTCCCAAAAATCCGACGAAGAATATCGATATATATTTACAGCCGTTGGTGGATGAGGTAAAACAGCTGTGGGAGATCGGCGTCACGACGTATGATATTTCCAGGAAACAGAACTTTCAGATGAGAGCTTCACTGATGTGGACAATCAATGATTTTTCCGTATACGGTATGCTGTCGGGATGGAGTACTCACGGCACCCTGTCTTGTCCGATATGCATGCAAAATAGTAAGGCGTTCTGCCTTAAGCATGGAGGAAAAACTTCTTTCTTTGATTGTCATCGTCAATTTCTGCCCGCGAGTCATCCTTGGAGAAAGAACAAGGACGCATTCAGAGCTGAAAAACAAGAATTTTCTCATCCGCCTGCCAGATTGTCGGAATACGATATTTGGGAAGATGTAAAGGATTTTTCCACTGTAATGGAAGATCCATCGAACAATCGTGTCGATGGGTTCGGGCAAACCCATAACTGGACCAAACGGAGTATCTTCTGGGACTTGCCTTATTGGAAAGATAATCTTATAAGGCATAATCTTGATGTTATACATATCGAAAAGAATGTGTTCGATAATGTCTTCAATACCGTCATGGACATTAAAGGAAAGACGAAGGACAATCCAAAAGCAAGACAAGACATTGCCGAGATATGCAAGCGTCCTTATCTGAACTTGATACAAAGGGGAGCTGCTGGACAATTAAGTAAGCCGATAGCACAATACACATTGAGCAAGGAAGATAGATTAATAATCTGCAAGTGGGTATCTACTTTAAGATTTCCCGACGGCTATGTGTCGAATTTGTCTAGATGCGTTGACCTCAATGAACGCAAGCTAACGGGAATGAAGAGTCATGACTGCCAGGTGTTTATGGAAAGATTACTGCCCATTGCTTTGAAAGAGTTGTTGCCTTCTGCTGTATGGGTTCCGTTGGCCGAACTATCAATATTTTTTAGGATATTTGTTCAACTAAGTTGACTGTACAACACATGGTTGAACTTGAGGAGAAGATTATCTTAACAATTTGCAAGTTGGAGAAAATATTTCCTCCTGGCTTCTTCGACAGCATGGAACATCTACCGATTCATCTAGCATACGAAGCCCGTGTCGGTGCATCTGTTCATTATCGATGGATGTACCCATTTGAAAGGTACATAAATATCGATATAATTTAAGCTAAATTTTCATTTATTTTAAAATTCTTTCTTAATTCTCAAGATAATTTGTCTCTCTAGATACCTACACCATCTAAAGAAGAAAGTTGGCAATAAAGCTCATATAGAGGCTTCGATATGCGAAGCATATCTTATCGAAGAGATTTCAAACTTCTGCTCCATTTATTTCGATACTCATGTTAAAAAAATCAAAATAGACCTCAAAGGAATGACGAGGACGTTGAGGATGGAGGAAGATTCAATGTAAGGGGCAAGCCTGTTGGGGCTAGTAAAAGACGGTGGTTGACAGACGACGAGTATGATGCCGCTCACCGATATGTCTTGTTAAACTGTGACATACAAGAAGTGAGAGATTTGGAGAAGTAAGTCAGTACACTTGCACTCGTTATAATCTCAAATTTGATGAAGTAAGTGACTACACTTATATATTCTTATTTTCTCTAATAGTGTATTTAGAGATGAAATCAAAATGAGGAGACCCGATATTATCGATGAGGGACTTCAAAGAGAGGTTGATTGTACATTTCCGTCATGGTTTCGTAAATACGTAAGTAACTGTGATTATAATTGAGATTATTAATATATAATTTGAAATATTTAAATTATAAATATTTGTTTACAGGTTTTATTGCCTGAAACAACACTCACTCATGAGAGTGTTCGTTATCTGGCACTGGGACCGAAGAAGCAAATAAAGACTTGGCCAGGCTATGTCGTTAATGGCTTGAGGTTTAAGTCAACTCAGAATGCTATAAATGTCGAATTTATCAATGACGACATCAATACCAAGGAGTCCGGTGTTTGCATAAGAGGCACCGTCTATGACGACGAGCCGGACTTTGACTATTATGGAGTGCTTCGGGATATTGTAGATTTATAATATACTGGCCCATATGATATGCATATTATGATGTTCAAATGTGAGTGGTTCGATACGACACCAAATATCGGTTGGAGAATCGATAAACAATTTGGATTCGTCGATATAAATCATCGCAGGAGGTATAGAGGGTCCGATACATTTGCGATAGCAAATCAGGCTGTTCAAGTCTACTATACAAGCTACCCAAGGCGTCGTAGAGATTGATTTAACTGGTGGGCAGTATGCAAGATTAAATCTAGAAATACATTCAACGTTGGAGACCCAGCATACCAAGAGGACCAGATTGAAAAGTCCCAATACCTGGGACAACACCCAGATACAATGGATGTTGAAGATATCGTTGAGGAAAATAGAGGAGAGGAAGAGGTTGATACACAAGACTTAGCTATCAACCAGGGGAGAAAGAGGCATCTTGTCCCAAATTTTGAGGCAGAAGAAGAAGAAGAAGAAGAAGAAGAAGAAGAAGAAGAATTTGATGGGGATGAGGATACAGATAAAATTGACGATGAAGATAAGGATGAGGATGAGGATGAGGAGGATGATGATGAAGACGAGGCCGAGGATGAGAACGAAGACGATAATTAGGTTAAATATTGTTGTATCGTAAAAATACTTCCAATTACGTGAATTAAGTTTGACCTCATAAAAGCAATTACGTGAATTCATGTTTTTTTCATTCGATTATTTACTTATTGCAGATGGCACTCCTAGTCTTTTTCGTCGCGGCGGCACTCGTCTCCCTACTGGTGGTATGTATATTTTAGTTTAGTTTTTTATATCCATTTACACTTTCATATTGTTAATTATGTTTATGTGTTCTATTTACAGGTCATGATGGCTGGCCGTGGTCGTGGTGCTGGCCGTGGTGGTGGTGGTGGTGGTGCGGGTCATGGTCGTGGTCGTACTGGTGCTGGTGGTCGTGGTCGCATTCAAAGTTTCTGGGATGTGACCCCATCGAGCGAGCCCGACCCGGAGAGTACCCCGGGCACAGACGCATCCCGTCCTCGATCGACCACTTCATCGAGGCATCAGTCCGGATCTGCTAGCGGATCCGATCCGCTATCGGAACCACCAGCAGCGGATCCACCAGGGGATGCCCCAGTTACTGTACAGTGGGCCCCGGAGTACCCCCATAATCGGTTCCATCCGGTTACTGGGGAGTACATACGCGGACCCACGGATCCTCCGACGGCACCAGAAAGGCCGAGAGGCGAGTTCCGACGAGAGCTATGGCCCGCGGGGACCTCGTAAGTAAATTTAAGTTAATTTATTAAATTTCTTTCATTTATTCAAGTTAATAATCCAGTCGTTTCTTCTTTGTAGGTTTTTTCCGTTTAATGTTGGCAGGGCCCTTGAAGAAATTATCAGGGCTAACTTCCACGGTCCCTACCTCAACTTTACGTCGGTGCCCCTAAATGTGCAGTACGTCTGGCTCGACGAGTTGAGGGTATATATCTATATTTTTTTTGGTTAAATCTATGTGATTCTTTAATCAACCATTTTTTAAATTACGTGATAAATGATTTTCTGTGTTAGACAACGTACTGGTGGCCCTCCCATCGCAAGGAGGGGATCCGCAGGACCTACAGAAGCGCATGCTCGAAGAAGATACGGGATATGATTCATGACCTAAAAATGGGACAAACGAGGCCGAATTGGATCCGGCAGGAGTATTATGAGGACCTCTTAGGCATGATGGATACCCCTGCGTACAAGGAGAAATCGGAGAAGGCGAAGGTGAACCGATCTGCCGCGGGCCTTCATACGGGGGGATCAAGGTCCCACGCAGCGACACTTGCAGATCTGGTGAGCAACCGTAAATTTATTTCACTATCGAATTAGGTATTATTAATTAAAGGAGTTAATTAGTTTCTACGGAAATTTTGTATGCAGGCCCAACGGGCGGTGAAGGAGGGAAGGGCGCCAGAATCGGTCACCATGCACGACGTGTTCCAGCATACGCACAAAAGACGGAAGGACGGGAGCTTCGTCGACGAGAGGGCCAAGGAGACTGATGTAAGTACTTATGTTTATGAGATTAACGTTAGAATTAAAAGTATTCGGACTATAACTTAGGTAAACTTAGGATTTACACTTAACTTAGTAAAACATAGGATTTAGATTACAACTTAGGTAAATCTTATAATATAAACACATTCATTTGATAGGCTGCGTATCGTGAGGCCCTTAGTCGGGCTCAGTTAACTGACACCGAGGATGTCGGTGAAACGACGTCCTTCCGGATGCCCTCTTCTTTGGCCGCTCGGAACGACTTGTTCGTAGATACCGTCGACGGCTTTAAGAAAGGGTTCCTGTACGGAGTCGGCTCCCTAGGGCCATTGCATATGGCGACGCAGAGATTTCCACCGACAGACGATGATGTTAGGTCGCAGCTTACGCAGCTGCACGAGGCGGTGTCGTCCTTGCGGAAGCAATTTGCCATGCACTTTCCGCCTGCGTCTGCTGTTGCCGGTCCGTCTGCTGCTGCCGGTACGTCTGCTGATGGTGCTCGTCCGTCTTCTACTGGTCCGTCGACAGCAGGTGTCGGTCCGTCTTCCGTGGGCCATCTTTCTTTCAATCCTGATGCCCCTGTGCTACCGCCTACGACTGTGACGGCACTCCTGGATCTCATGTCCGCAGAGCAGCTTCGGCGACTTTCGAGCAGTGTCTACGACGCCTGGCCTCCGTACCTTATGGAGGAGTATATTCGTCGGTCGAATACGGGAACGGACAATCGACCTCCTCCTTCTTAAAATGTTATATTAAGAAAATTTGGATTATTTGTGAGAGCTTTGAACTAATTGTGCTATAATCGGCTTATAGCACCAGATATTATGTTACCCTTTAGGATAATTGATATTTATTTTCTATTAATTTGGTTTGGTCTGTGATTCTTGGATAATTGGTGTGCATTAAATTCGTATGTGCATATTTGGTTTATGTGATTCTTGGATAATTGGTGTGTATTATATATTTGGTCTGTGTGATTGTTGGATAATTGGTGTGCATTATATATTGGTTTGGTTTATGCATATATTTATGAACAGGAAAAGTGCTGCAATTTTTTTTTCCAAAAAACTCAGTTAGCGACGGACTAGTGACCGTTTAGTGACGGATATTCCCAATTGCCGACGGGTTTTCGACGGATTAGCCGTCGCTATCTGGAGTTTTTAAACTGTTTCCAGGTAGCGACGGGTGATCGACGGATTATCCGTCGACAAGGTTCTGGTGGTATAAACTTCGACGGAATAGCGACAGACTATCCGTCGCCAGGGCGACTGATAATCAGCCGCTAAGCAGTCGCTCTATCTGGCGACCGTTTAGCGACGGACAATCCGTCGACATGGTTTTGGAAATGCATAACATTTTCAGAATCATGGCGACGGACAATCAGTCAGCAATCTGTCGCTGTGGCGACGCGATCGCGACGGATTAAAGACTACACTTCCGTCGCCATGGTGCTGGAAATGCCAAGCATTCCAGAACCTGATCGACGAATAGTCCGTCAGAACACCGTCGCCAATCCATCGTTAGGTACCGACGAATACCGACGGATTAGCGACGTCATGATACGATCTGATACGCTATTACGACGGGTTACCGACAGAATTTTATGTCGCTATTGCCTACACATTTTCAGTACTTAATAGTTGGAATGGACGAAAGTCCGTCAGAAATGCGTCGCTAATGCTTCGTATTGTGACGTCGACAATCCGTCGCTATTCCGTCATGTGACGACAACTTAGCGACGGAACGTTATTAGCGACGAGCTGATTGCCGACGAATTTTTTTGGCCAAAATCCGTCGGTTATCGGTCGCTAATAGTAATTACCGTCGGTTTAGCGACGGATGTGGCCGTCGCTAAAACGATAAATTTTGGTATTGGTCCCATGTTGGGTGCGGAGCAACCGGTTGCTCAAACGGCACCCCCTCCTCCAGCTCCTCTTGTACCGCCCCTCCCTCCGTCGCCTCCGCTCCATCCTCGTCCATGCCGTCGTCGCCGGCCTCTTCCGCAACCCCTTCGTTGCAAGCAGCCTCCTCCACCATGCCGCCGACGTCGACCCTTTTCCTTCGCCGCCTCCCTCTTCGCCGCCAGGACCAACCCCAACCCATTCTCCTTCAACACCGCCATCACCATCTCCTCCGATCCACTCTCCATCTACTCCCAAATGCTCTGTCGTCGCGTCCCTCCCGACTCCCACGCCTTCTCTTCCTTGCTCAACACCACCACCGCCGCCGCCGCCACCAGGTCGCTCCACGCACACGCCCTCCTCCTCGGATTCTGGCCCGACCCCTTCGTGCAGACCGTCCTGCTCACCGCCTACTCCTGACGCGGCTCCGCCGACCATGTCCTGCGGGTGTTCGACGGAATACCGCATAGGGACGTCGTCTCCTGGACCGCCGTAGTCTCGGGCCTCGCCGCCCTCGGACGCCCCACAACGGCCCTGCGCGTCTTCGCCTCCATAAGGCCCCACGCCGCCCTGAACGCCACCACCGTGGTCTTTGCCGCGTCCGCCTCCACCGGACTCGGGTCCCTGGCGCTGGCCTGGTGCCTGCACGCCTATGTCGAGAAGGCAGGTTCGGAGGTTGCGTCTCCGTCCGAAACTCCCTGGCGCTGGCCCGGTGCCTGCACGCCTACGTCGAGAAGGCCGGGTATCCACTATGGTTCGTGTCCGTGCCATTATGGCACGGGTTATCCACTAGTCTATAATATAAAGCACAGTCGATTTTTGGTCCGACCCATGTGCTTCGGTTCAACGATGATAAAAGGACTAAATTGCCCCCTCTCTATAAGAGAGGAGGAGGTACCATGTTGGGTGCGGAGCAACCGGTTATTCCAACGGCACCCCACCTCCAGCTCCTCTTGCACCATCCCTCCCTCTGCCGCCTCCGCTCCATCCTCGCCCACGCCGTC
Source organism: Iris pallida (assembly GCA_029216955.1). Lineage (NCBI taxonomy): Eukaryota > Viridiplantae > Streptophyta > Magnoliopsida > Asparagales > Iridaceae > Iris > Iris pallida. Next base: position 2,027,612 of record JANAVB010034218.1, read on the forward strand.
GTCGTCGGCCTCTTCCGCAACTCCTTCGTCGCAAGCAGCCTACTCCACCGCGCCGCCGACGTCGACCCCTTCTTCGTCGCCTCCCTCTTCTCCACCATGACCAACCCCAACCCCTTCTCCTTCAACACCGACATCGCCATCTCTGCCGACCCACTCTCCATCTACTCCAAAATGCTCCACCGTCGCGTCCCTTCCGACTCCCACACCTTCTCTTCCTTGCTCAACACCACCACCACCGCCGCCACCAGGTCGCTCCATACACACGCCCTCCTCCTCGGATTCCGGCCCGAGTCCTTCGTGCAGACCGTCCTGCTCACCGCCTACTCCCGACGTGGCTCCGTCGACCGCGTCCAGCGGGTGTTCGACGGAATACCGCACAGGGACGTCGTCTTCTGGACCGCCGCCGTCTCGAGCTTCGCCGCCCTCGGACGCCCCGCGATGGCCCTGCGCGTCTTTGCCTCCATGAGCCCCCCACGCCGCCCCAAACGCCGCCACCGTGGTCTTTGCCGTGTCTGCCTCCGCCGGGCTCGGGTCCCTGACGCTGACCCGGTGCCTGCACGCCTACGTCGAGAAGGCCGGATCCGTGTCCGTGCCATTATGGCACGGTTTATCCACTAGTTTACATTTAAAAGGAAGTGGTGCCTGTTGTACTGGCTCCTTAAAAAAATAAAAAAGAGGCTGGCGTCGAGATTTTTTTAAAAAAAAATCTAGCGCCAGTTCCACTGGAGCCAGACAAAAAAAAATAAAAGGTGGCGCCAGTGGAACTGGTGCCGAGTACCAAAGAAAGGGGGAGTGGGGGAGAGGGGGGCATGTTCGTTTTTTCCTTCTTCTTCTTTCTTTTGTCCTTTGTATGTTTTTTTGTTTTTTTTCCTTTTTTCCTTTTGCTTTTTCTTTACTTTTTTTTCTTTTTTTTTCTTCTTCTTTTACTTTCTGACTTACTTTCAGACTGAGAGAGCATGATGGAATTTGAGGGAGATGAAAGGGACGTTGGATTAGATGGATTCGTTCACTCGTGAAGTTATTTTGGACGTAGTTAAAATTTGGGTTATAAGAAGCGGACGACCACATAAGCAACACTCAGAAACAACAGAAGAAGTAGAAGATCGGCAAGGTGAAGAAGAATATTTTTATTTTACTAAAGAGAAAATGGAACATCAGAATGATGGTCCCATTCCTGGTGCACCTATCATCCAAAGAGAAATTCAAGAACGTAAAAACCATGTTTCTGAACTGGTATTTACTGAAAAGGTAATTTTTTGGCAAAACTTTATTTATTATTATATTAATTTTTGTTGGTACATTAAATGATTTTATTTAACTTAATACAATTGAATTTCTAGTTGTATGATTATCCGCTGGAAGCACGTTTACGGTAACATGGTCAATGGCGTCATGTAAAAAATAACGTCAAAGCCGACAAATGGGAGCTAATCTCCGAACAAAAGTACTTGGTTGAGTCTTTTGGTTTCAATTATGATGACCAAATAGAGTTCATGCAACATGACAGAGACTTGCTATTCAGTTTGGCAGAGCGTTGGTGGCCCCAACGTAATACTTTCCAGTTGCAAGTCGGAGAAATGACTGTTACTCTCTGGGACGTGACCAACATTTTAGGATTACCTATTACAGGTTCTATAACTTATTACATAATTTCACAAGAAATACATCTATTGCGATCTTATAATATTTTTAAATTAATATTGCGGATCATCCTATGTACATTACCAATCGATCAGATGCTAGTGTTTTGATACGTAGATATCTTGGTGTATCTGGTCTGACCGGACCGGGACAGAAGGGTAGATCGGACATTAGCGTTAGTTGGCTACGGAGCAACTTTATGTTTCTTGATCGTACACCTGACGGTCCGGTGATCGTAGATAAAAATCGGGTATAAAAATTAATATTTTATTTCAGATTTAAAATTATTATTTTAGTTTAACTCCATAAATATTTAGTTAATATTTCAAATTGTTTGTTGTACAAGAGCCTATTTACTTGCTTTGTGTGGTTCAATTCTTTTTTCCAACGGAACTGGCTGCAAAGTGAGTGTTCATCTTTTACCTTTTTTTGAAAATTTGAAACAAAAAACTCGACATGCATGGGGAGCAGCAATATTGGCGTTTTTGTATATTTGCTTGACGGAGTTTGTTAAAACGACGTCAGATACATGCAACACAATTCTGACTGGATGCATGCTTCTACTACAGGTATCTTTATAATGTTGTTTTATTATTGTAATATTATATATTGTAACACGAAGGTGATCAGATACATGATATAATGACCTTAGGTATGGTCCTATGAACATTTTGCTATTGGTAGACCAGTTACCCATATTAGTCGTGAAACAGGTCTATTTCTGGTAGCCAAGCGATGGACGGTTGATGAAGTGGACCAGGCACACTACAGAACTCAGGTTGCCGCATTTATCGGTCGCAATTTGACTCGCTAGAACATATAGAGGTAAATAATTGTTATATTTATATTTTTCTAAAAAATAGTTGTATCATTGTTATTTACAGTAACTTTGGAAATAGGTTACATGGCTGTCATATGTTATACGGCTCGATCCTCCAGATATACAGAGGATGTCCAATTCGTATACTATCACATATATTATATTATATACAACTATCGGACCATGTACCATCCAGCGGATCGGGTTCTATGACAATTTAGGATGGTTCAAATAATTCCTAATGATCCACTGCCAGTAGCTATGCCGTCGCTCAAGCGCAAGCTAGAGTTAATAATTTGCTTCCTGGTTGGGATTCGAGATTCGAGTATTATAGTGTTGGTAATTTGTCCCCCCAAGTGCAAACACCCAATGATTGTAAGTTTTTTATAATATCACATTTTATTAAATAATTCGTTGTATTTGGCTAAATTTTTTATAATACATTATGTAGGGTTGGGTGACTTTGCTTACAGAAGTTGGTGTGGAGCACCGTGTGTATGCAACGGAGATTATAAATTTGAGGAGGCGCGGTTCACTAATAGAGCTATAGATGATACAAGAATGCACATAATAATAAATAGACTTACCAATTTCGTAAGCTTTATTTTGTCAATCGTGAATTTTAATATCTTGCTAAATTTAAATTATTTGATTAAATATATCCTCCAAACCTATTACATTTCAGGGTATAGAAATGGAGGAAGAAATTAGGAGGAGTGAAAGTTCTACCTGGCGGCCACATACGATGGTCGATCTTATGCGACGTATGACGGCTTGGATAAATCATGATGTCTTGCGTAGCCCAGAGCCACATTTTCCTCCGGTACATATTCTACCGAATTATCCATCAGGCAACGTTAGCCAGAGGCGAAGATATTATTCCACTATATATGAGCAGGAAGAGGGGACTTTCTATCAGTCTAGAGAGGGAACTTTCTACCATGCTGGAGAAGGGACTACCTACCAGTTTGGAGAGGAAACTTCATACCTTGCTGGAGAAGGGACTTCCTACCAGTATGCCGAAGGGACTACCTACCAGTCTGGAGAGGGGACTTCCTATCATGCTGCTGGAGAAAGTATCTCCTAGGCCGGTCCAGTGTCAACTCCAGCAGCTACAGATTGGTTCAGAGGCCTATCGGAGCATGCGATGTTTTTCTCACCTCCAGCAGCTTCAGCAGCTACAATGCCAACTCAAGTCGAAACAGATTTAGATTCGGATCCACATCTAAATCGATTTGATCCTCCAAATCTTAGACTAAATACACAAAAAGAGTACGCTAGGTGGGTTAGAAGTGGTCGTGGTAGTGGTTGTAGATGAAATGTAACATAGTTAAAATAATATGTTGACTAGTATAGTATAATATTATAATTTAAAAATAATATCTTGAATGGTACGATAAAATATTACACAATTGTAATACAAATCTATCATGACCGACTTGATGGCTAGTTAGTACATTTTTTTCTGTTGTGACCAAGTCCATTGCAGTTACTGCAACGTAAATATCTTGTCGATTCATCCTTCGATTTGTTGCGGTTCTTCTTTGGTTGTCCAGCTTTGCGTCTTACATCTGGTACTCTAATTTTTCCTCTAACCAAATCACTTTCAAGATTGTACGACAGTGGAATTGGTTCCAGATGCGGCTCATATACACTTTTCAACTTGTTAGTAGAAAATATGTTACAATAATAATTTTTGATACTATAATTGGAAGACTTACACGCATAACAGGCATGCACACATGGGATGTACGTATAATACCAACGTAAACATGAACATCAACCTTTATCTAAGTGTACTACATATGTTCTATTTGTTGCACGATCTAATATTTCATACGTATAACCTTCAATATGCAACACATACAGTTGGTGTTTTTCTCTATTTATTCGAGGAATTATTTTTAACATTCTTGGACAATACTTTGTTTCAAGATTTTGAGCAAATTGTCTATTCTTCTCTTGTAAAGATATAATCTTAGCTCTAATGCCGTCAAGTAGTATTGTTATCGGTTTATCACGTAATTTCTTAACCCAGTTATTGAAATATTTTGCAAGATTAGAAGTATTAATATCTAATCTAGGAACAGGAGAATATGCAGTAATACAATGTGAAAAATTACGTGTTTCATCATTTACTCCAACAAGCCAATTAAACATGTCCATGTTTTCAGCTTTAACTATTTCAAACCATGAATCAGCATCTGGTTTGTTGTATGATCTTGCAAGAGAATCAAGTATTTGATGAAACTTTTTAATCTTTGTAACCGATTTCAAATTCTGTTTAAAATACTGAATACAAAAGAAATAGCGTGATTCTGGAAAGGTTAAACACAAGGCATGAAGCAAACCCTTTTGTTTATCTGATATAAATGAAATTTTATTCCATTTATTAAAAAATCAAAAGATATTCTCCAACTAGTTAAAAACCAAGTCCACGATTCTATGTTCTCACCTTCCGCAATATCATAAGCAATTGGATAAAGTTTATAGTTCGAATCATGAGCACAAGCAATAAATAATATACCTTGGTATTTAGATGATAAAAAAGTAGCATCAGTACTAATAATTGGTAAACAACCACTAAAAAAACCGTCAATACAAGCTTTGAAACAAATAAAAATTCTTTGAAAGCTATTGTTTTCAGTAGTCTTTAAAAAACAAATGCTACCTGGAGTTGACTCGATAATTCTAAAACCATACTCTTCAAGACTTGCATATGCATCAAATTAGCTACCATTTATTTCAGCTAATGCCATCTCTCGGGCTCTCCAAGCTTTAGAGTAGGAAATATTAATTTGATGTTCTCTATGTATATCCATAACAACTTGTGATGGACTATATGACTGATTGTCCCTAATTATATTAATTATCTTATTTTTTATCCATGAACTAGTTGCCAATGGATGAGAACCTGTTGTGAGCCCAGCTAAACAAGAATACCGATTTTCTAATGTAGCAATCTGAAAAATATTACCTGTACAAATAGGCATATACTATCCAATTACAAGTTGGTTGATTACATGTATATATAATTCCCTTCGCATTGTTCATGACACTAGCTGAACACGTAAAATTGTGTTCAATTGCTAGGTCACTGATAAAAGTTCTAAATGCAGAATGACTATCGAAATATTGTCCAATGAATAATTCATTTGTGGTACCATTATTGTCATTATCTTTAATATAATCATCCGAATTTTCAACAAAGTCATCACTATCCGTAATACTTTGGAAATCATCAAAATCATCGTTACTATCTAAAGCTAATATGTCATCTTCTTTATGAGATGAAATAGGAACTTGTCTAGAAGAACTCGGACCCGCTTCATAATTATAAACGCGTTGAGTACTTATATAGTCAAGTCTTTGTGTTACTTGAGTTACAAAATTACTTATAAATGGCGATTGCAAATTAATTTCAAGAAAAAAACTCCAAGCTTGTTGAAAATCTAATAAAAAATAATGTGTCTCCTAAACGTGTCTTAATATAAATTCATACTGAATAGAAAAACTTTCAATAATCAAATCACGTAAGCTATCTAATGTGATACTACGATCAGTTATAAGAATTTGGGTAAAACCTCCTTCTAAGATAAACCATTAACTACACCTCCATGCAAGCACCATAGCCTTAAACTTTGATCCATTGCAGAATGCAGTGTTTTGAATACAACTTCTGGTTGAAAGAACTAAAGAGTGGGAGATTCTGGTTGTGTGGAAGCTTCTGCTTGAGTGGGAGCTTCTCCTTGAGTGGGAGCTTTAGAATGAAAACTTGTTCAAACTTTGGAGTGGGAGCTTCTGGTTGAGAGAACTAAATAGTTAGAAACGAGAGATAGCGTCTGGTTTGTTGTGAGTGAAAGCTATGTCACCCTATATTTAGAGAAAATTATCCAACAATCGAAAAAGGAACACTGCAATCCGACCGTTACAATTCGAACGTAAAATATTATATTTAAGTACTGGCGCCAGTGTTACTGGCACCAGAGAAGGAGAGAAAAAGCCATAGGAAGAGACATGATGAAATGACTTGACATTGAAAAAAGTAACCAAAAGAAAAAGGAAGAGAAAAACTGAAAAAAAGACAAAAAAAAAAAAACTAACAGGTCCTCCCCCACATAAAAGGACAAAAGAAAGAAGGAAAAGAAGAAAAAATCCAAAAAAAATGAACAGCCCCTCCATCCCCCCTCTGGTACTCAGCGCCAGTTCCACTGGCGCCACTTTTTTTTGTCTGGCTCCAGTAGAACTGGCGTAAGATTTAAAAAAAATCGTGGCGTCAGTTGCACTGATACCAGTCTCTTTTTTTAAATTTTTTGTTAGGCGCCAGTACAACTGGTGCCAGTTTCCTTTATTTGTAAATTCCTATAACTTCTCCTCTTTCACACAAATATTCAGAACTTCGTCCCTCCAGATGAAATTTTCTGATCAAATATTCACTTTTATATGGAGTTAGGTTCTAGGTCACCAAGGAATCACGCTCATCTATTCTGTTCTATTCTATTAGAGCATCATTAGTAAGGCTCATCTCATTTTCAAGATTTTTTTAAATGGGGGGAACTTTATTATGCAATAGAAGAATCGTCTACAATAGAGAGAAGATCAGTGTTTAGAAACTGGATAATACACTCCGGAGGAACGGAGAAGTCCTCGACGATATTATTATGGAGAGCGCCCCTAGCAAGAGTATGGGCCACCATGTTCCCCGTTCTTTTCACGTACCAGAATGTAGGGGGCTTTGTTTGTAATGCCTGTGGTTCGTATTACGTATTTTGGTATACGTATACGTATACTCTATGTCTTATTACATGATTGCTGGTTCGGCTTGGCTTGATTCTTCATGTGGACCAACCCCCACCTACCCCCTCACCCTTCTTTTATAGCCGCCCAACACTCTCTCTCCTCATTACTTCTCTTCCATTACTTCTTCTTTCTCACCCATTACTCTTCTTCACCTACCAGAAAGAGAGCTAGGCAAGTGTAACTTGCTTCATGGAGGAACTCACATTTTATTATTCCATTTTCTTCTCCACAAGATTCTAGGCCTCTTTAGTACTTACTGTTTTCAAATTCCATGGCTCATTCTATATAGATCTAAGTTTCTAGTATTTTTGATTTTCTTGGTTTTGATCCACTAAAATATCTTGTTTTCGAAAATTAGGAGTTCCATGTGGAAGGCCTCATGATTTTGCACAAGTTTGGTTTTGGGATGGCCAAATTTTACTAAGTCCTGGCCGAGATGGAGTTTTCTTGAGTTCCTGAGCTTTTACGCATGTTTGACCTTGCCATATGGAGAAGATGGAGTTTTACGCACACGTTTACGTGCCAGCGTATCATCTCAGCCTTCTACTCTCACGTTCTAACGTGATTAGAGTAATGCCCCTTTTACGCCCACGCAATAGCGTGCCAGTGTACTCCGTTTTACGCTGATTTCCTACAGTTTTACGCTCGGGGCTCTCCCGCTCGCGTAAAACCATACTCGCGTAAAATTCCTGGCTCGAGCAGACTCTCACTAGCGTAGAGTTTCACTAGCGTAAAGTTTTGCCCGAGTGTTCACTAGCGTAGAGTTTCACTAGCGTAAAGTTTTTCCCGAGTGTTCACTAGCGTAGAGTTTCACTAGCGTAAAGTTTTGCCCGAGTGTTCACTAGCGTAGAATTTTGCTTAGGGTTTGCGTGCGTAGAATTCTACTCACGTAAAATCTTACGCGCGTATAACTCAGCCTGCGTAAAACCCGGCTAGCGTAAAACCCCACCCGTATGTACCCTTGCTCGCGTAGAGCTATCTTACCTTGCTCTTGCTAGCGTAAGCCACTTTACCCTTGAAGGCCCCTCGGTTTCGCATAGTAGTACGCACGTAGAGACTTGAGTTCCTACGGCGTACATCTTACCTTTTTATATATATAATTTTACGCCCATTTTATATTCTTACGCCTTTTGTCATGAACTTGATAATCACGAATTTATTTAGTATGTTTGGAAATAATAATTGAACATGGCATGGTATGGCAAGTATACCTGACATGATTATCTCAAATTGTTGTTGCGACAGCTAACATGGCATGACATGACAAGAATGATTGACCTGGACACCGTGGACGATTGTGTTTGTACAATAAACAAGTACTGTCTTGCATCATGTCTAGGACGGGGACCCCTGAATACCACGGTCAGGGACACCTACTGAAATTGACTAAGGCTAATTAACTAGAATAATTCATTAGACATGAAGAGATTCCCACCTACAGGCAATCCCGTTATCTGAGCGCTTTCAGTAGACTTGTAGCCTACCGACGAGTAGGGCACATTTCTAGCACACAGTCACGTGTTGCATTTTTCGTAAACGGACATTCGACCTGGATAATCGGATGGTCTGCAGGGCTTGTGATAATCTCACTGCATCTTGCTAGTAACTAGGCCTATGATAACCCTAGTTAGTTAAAAGTATCAAGTCGTACTCATTGCTTGGCCGTGATTGATTGGATGGAATTTAGCCCAGCTTAGTCTTGCCCCGATCCTGTACAAGATTGTTACATGACGAAATTATTTATGCTTACCTTAACAATAACGATCGGGGGTCCAGTTCTGTTCAGGCAAAGGGTTACAACCCCGGTCCTTGTTTGGTTTAAGTGTTGTAACCTGGCTCCCGGAGCAGTTCTGTGTCCTCTCTTCGTTTATTGTCTTATCGCAACCCTATTCCACGTTCGTCATGTTTTACCTTACCTTAATACCATGACTATTTATGCCTACTTTGACAATAATGATCAGGACCAGTTCTGTTCAGGCGAAGGATTACAACTCCGGTCCTTGTTTGGTTTAAGAGTTGTAACCTGGCTTTCGAAGCAGTTCTGTGTCTTCTTCTTATTGTTGTCCTATTTGCATCCCGTGTCATGCTCGTCCTATTTTACAAGAATACGACATGACATGGTTACCTATGATTGCCTTAACAATAAAGATCAGGGGCAAGGTTTTGTTCAGGCAAAGGATTATAACTCCGGTCCTTGTTTGGTTTAAGAGTTATAACCTGGCTTCCGGAGCAGTTCCTTATCCTCTCTTCGTTTATTGTCTTATTTTACCCTATGCCAAGACTAATCATGTTTTACTTACCAATAGTATTTGAGACGGGTTTCTATTCAGGTGAAGGACTGCAACCTCGGTCCTTGTTTGGTTTAAGGGTTGTAACCTGGCTACTTGAATGGTTTCTTCGTACTCAGTTTACTGTTGTTATCTCTATTATTATTAGTTCTTTATTTATTATTTATCTTTAATACTCTATTGTGATATGATGGTTTTAGTTTCTAAGTGAAGCCTCCTTTGTGGCACTTGCTCTTTCTGGGGTCTGACCCAGCTGGTTTTGTATGGCCAGATATCAGAGCATCTCCAGAGGATCTACCTACATTCCAGCCAGATGGTGACCACCAGGCGTAACCCTGGCAACGAGTGGGTTTTTTTTGTTATCCCACTTCATTGTAAATTATTCTTTTGAGGCGTTTAGCCGACGAGCACGCATTAGCTCGGTTGCACCTTTATTTACTGTCTGCCTACGGGCTGTAACATAATTGACAAATCCTAGGGTTGATCATGTATGACTGAAACTCTTGCTAGTCTTGACATTTTGTAACGACTAGCTTCATGATCAACTGAATATATAATATTTGGGATGCCTTATTATTGTGTATTTGGTGATCTTATATCTTGCAATACTTACTTATTTGTTTGCGATTGAGACACTAGGCTTGTTCATGACCATAGGAGATCGATGGATTATAGTTAAACCCTCATATATCTAGACAGCCGTGACCGTATAGTGAGATGGATTTCGTTTCATTATACGTAGCTGGCTATGTATGTCCCCGCTCTCTAGTATTCTGGTTTTGGGGCGTTACATGGTTTAAGTGGTGGCCCATGCAGGTGTTGTAAATCAAGATATGTAAGGGTTTACCGAATAGATGTCTCAATCAGTACTCTTCCTTGATCTCTGCTCGTATCCTCTTGATCCTTGAAAATCTTGACCTGTTCACATGCTTGTATCGTTGATCTGTTATGGTCCTTCCTTATTGTTTTCTATGTCGTCTTCTTCAGCGGCATTATTCCTGGACCTACCAATCAGCAAGGCAGAGCACCTCCTACGGACCAGCAGCAACCTGGAGATCAAGCCCAACATTCATGAGTAGCTTCCAGAGTCATGTCTTCTGAAGGAGGGCCACCAGTTCAGCCCGTCCAGCCTGCAAAGCCTGATGATGGCACTTTGGTGGGTCTCATCAGGTCTCTATTAGCTTCCCAGGATCGTCGCGGAGATGCCTTACACCAGGCGGTGGTGGATGCCTTGACTAGAGGAGGTCATCAGGGTAACAGCACGACTAACAGCTTCAAGCGCTTGAACTCTCACTTCTTCGACGGTAGTGAAGCTGCTATCGTTGCAGATGCATGGCTTCAGGACACAGAGGTGATTCTAGAAGCAGCCAGGACTCCAGAGAACGAGAAGGTGGCTGTAGTGCGCCTGCAGTTACTAGATCTTGCCCGCAGCTGGTGGGTAGCGCAGGCCGATGGATTAGTGGCCCCTATTGCCTGGGCAGTCTTCAGGGAGAGATTCCAGACCAAGTATTTCGACGTTGTAGCTCGGTACGATCTACAGATGAGGTTCACCAATCTGAAGCAGATGGGAAGGACGGTCGATAGATATGCGATTGAGTTCTCCAGACTTAGTCGATTTGCTCCCACCTTGGTGGCGACCGAGTTCGATAGAGCCCAGCGTTTCCAGCAGGGGCTCCACCTAGAGATTTTATTGGCGGTAGAGTAGTTTGAGCATCAAACTTTCGATGCAGTGTTGAGAGCAGCCCGGAGGTATGAGTATACCTCCCAGAGGATCGTGGACAGGACCGGGGGTCGGAAGAGATCTCACAGCCAGATGAATCAGTCACCAGCACCAGCCCCAGCGGCTAGAGCTTTGACCATTGGAGCTCCGAGGCGGGTGGCCTCAGTGACGTCGGTTCAGTATTCCACCCCGACGTACCCTCAGCAGCAGAAGCAGAAGCAGTCTTCCGCAGTAGGATGTTCACATTACGGAAAGCCGGGACATGTGGTATCAGAGTGTCACAGAGTACAGGGTTTGTGCTTGGTTTGTGGTGCCTCGGACCACAGGATTGGGAACTGCCCGAACAGGGGAAGTTCATCGGCCTTCTCTAGTCCTTCAGTTAGAGGACCCGCACTAGTCCAGCAGCAGCAGTCGCTACAGTACCCGTTTCTGAGACCGTTGTCGACACAGGCCCAGGCATTCCAGCAGCAGAGACCGCAGCAGTATGCCCAAGCCCAAGCCTTGATCCAGAGTAGACAGAGAAGTTTTCAGCAGAGGGGTCCCATACCCAGAGGACATGGTCAAGTGCTGGCTTTGACCATAGGAGAGGAAAGGTTGGCACCAGGTGAGGTGGTGGCAGGTACTATTCTCGTCAACACCTTTCTAGCTTCCGTATTATTTGATTCTGGTGCCTTGCATTCATTTATGTTTGTACGATTCACGACGCGGATAGGATTGGAGCCCGAGTCATTATCAGTAAGGCTCAATATACTTACTGGTAACGGACTTGTGGGAGTAGATAGAGTATTTTTCTCGTGTCGGATCGTAGTTAGCGGTAGAGAATTCTCTACTAGATTGATAGAGTTTTCGATGGTCAATTATGATGTGGTCTTAGGGATAGATTGGTTGAGAGACCAGTATGCTAGGATAGACTGCCACATTGGCAGGGTTATTTTTAGCATTCCAAGTGAGCCGAAGTTTTCCTTCTCCCGAGGCGAAGTTGAACCTTCTCCTTCCGTATTGCGAATGGTAGTAGCAGCAGTGCAGTTACCTCGGATAGTCGAAGAATTTCCAGATGTTTTCCCAGAAGAACTTTCAGGGATGCCGCCAGAGCGAGAGATCGAGTTTACCATCGACATGATTCCCGGAACAGCCCCAATGTCAGAGAAAGTCTACAGAATGGCGCCGTCAGAATTGGAGATATTGTACAAGATGATTAAAGAACTCAGAACGAAGGAATTCATTCGTGCTAGTGGATCACCTTGGGGAGTCCCGATGCTTCTTGTGAAAAAGAAGGATGGTACGTCCAGATTATGTGTAGATTATCGTACCTTGAACTCAGTGACAATCAAGAACAGATACCCTCTCCCGAGGATAGATGACTTGTTTGATCAACTCAAGGGAGCAGCAGTATTCTCGAAGATAGATTTACGGTCAGGGTACCACCAGATCAGAGTCAGAGAGCAGGACATCCCGAAGACAGCTTTCAGATCAAGGTATGGGCATTAGGAGTTCCTTGTGATACCATTTGGAGCAACCAATGCGCCGGCCATATTCATGGACCTCATGAATCGTATCTTCATGCCTTATTTGGATCAGTTCGTGATTGTGTTCCTAGACGACATTCTAGTCTACAGTAAGAGTGAAGCGGAGCATGAGCAGCATCTCAGAATCGTCCTCCAGGTTCTCAGAGAGCACCAGTTGTATGCCAAGTTTAGCAAATGTGAGTTCTGGCTCGATCACATTTCGTACTTGGGTCATATTATCACCCGAGAAGGAGTTGAAGTGGATCCCTAGAAGATCGTGGCCATAGAATCATGGCCAGTACCTAGCACAGTTGTAGAAGTTCGTAGCTTTTTTGGATTGGCCGGTTACTACCGGCGATTTGTTTCAGACTTTGCTCGGATTTTAGCACCATTGACCCAGTTGACCCGCAAGAATGTGCAGTTTGCTTGGACAGCAAAGTGTCAGGATTCTTTTGAGGAGTTGAAGCGAGGCTTGATGACGGCACCCATTCTCACGCTTCCAGATGGAACCGGAGGATTTTCAGTGTATTGTGATGCTTTGGGCAGAGATTTAGGATGTGTTCTGATGCAGCATGGAAAGATAATAGCTTATGCATCATGTCAACTTTGTGATCATGAGAGAAATTAACCAACCCATGACTTGGAGCTGGCAGCAGTAGTATTTGCACTTAAGCTTTGGAGACACTACTTGTATGGAGATAGGGCAGAGATTTTCACCGACCATAAAAGCCTGAAGTATGTATTCACTCAGAAGGAACTTAACATGCGTCAGAGGAGATGGCTGGAGCTTCTTGTGGATTATGATATCAACTTGCAGTATCACCCAGGGAAGGCCAATGTCATAGCAGATCCATTGAGCAGGAGATCCGGAGTTTATCTTCTAACAGCGCAGCCAAAATTGTTACCAGATCTTCAGAGGATGGGCATAGAAGTTGTCCTTCCTACCAATGTGGCATTGATGGCCAGCATGCAAGTTTAGTCCACTATAGTCGAGAGGATCCGGATGGCGCAGTCAGCAGATTCCAAGCTTCAGCGACTCAGAGCAGAGTGTGAGGCAGGACGAAGACCAGAGTTAGGTATCCATGAAGACGGTACACTTCGACATGGTAAGCGTCTTTGTGTACCCAATGGAGATATCAGACAAGAGATCATGGCAGAGGCCCACAGTTTGCAGTATTCTATTCATCCCGGTGGCACGAAGATGTACCGTGATATCCGTCAACACTTTTGGTGGAATGGCATGAAGAGGGAGCTAGTCCGGTTTGTCTCTCGGTGTTTGGTTTGCCAACAAGTTAAAGCTGAACATCAGAGGCCAGTTGGACTACTTCAGCCCTTGTCGATTCCGAAATGGAAGTGGGAGCATGTGACCATGAATTTTGTGACTGGCTTGCCTAGATCGCCGGCTAGCAGAGATGCTATTTGGGTTATAGTCGACCGGCTCACGAACGTGGCTCACTTCCTCCCGTTCAGAGTTGGTCAGTCGATGGCTCAACTAGCAGAGATGTATCTTCGGCAGATCGTCAGGCTTCATGGTGTTCCAGTCAGTATCTCCTCGGACCGAGATTCAAGGTTTACGTTGCACTTTTGGCGCAGCTTACAAGAAAGTTTGGGAACTCACCTCCAGTTCAGTACAGCTTATCACCCACAGACAGATGGCCAGTCGGAACGCACGATCCAGACTCTTGAAGATATGTTACGATCATGTACGCTCGACTTCGGTGGATCATGGGAAGATCACCTGCAACTGGTGGAGTTCTCGTACAACAACAGTTTCCAGGCCAGTATTCAGATGGCACCGTTCAAGGTACTGTATGGTAGGAAGTGTCGATCCCCGCTAGCATGGGATGATATCGGAGAGAGACAGATGCTCGGTCCGGAAATGATTGCTCAGACCGTTGAAGTGGTCAGGAGTGTCAGAGATCATCTTCGTGTTGCCCAAGATCGCCAGCATCATTGGGCCGATTCTCATCGACGTCCCCTTGAATTCTCGGTCGGTGACAATGTATTCCTGAGAATTTTGTCTAACCGTGGCGTCATTCGTTTTGGCGTACGAGGAAAGCTTAGTCCTAGATATATAGGACCGTTCGATATTCTGGAGCGAGTAGGAGATGTATCCTATCGTCTCGCTCTTCCGCTGTCGTTGCGTGAGGTGCATGACATATTCCATGTATCCCAACTGCGACGATATATCCCAGACCCGAGCCACATCCTGGATCATTCGGAATTTGTTGTTCGTACCAACCTTTCGTAAGAGGAGAGACCCGTGTCTATATTGGACCGAGGAGAGAAGATACTCAATAACAAGACTATTAAGTTAGTCCGTGTTGCTTGGGGTCATCACTCTTTGGATGAGTCAACGTGGGAGCGTGAGGATGATATCCGATCGCAATATCCTGACCTGTTTGACTCGTGAGGTATAATATTTTTCTTATGTCTCATGCCTGCAATTCCTTGCTTGCACGAATAATTACTTGATTGCTTGATTAGTATAGCTTGTTCTTGTCTCTCTAGCCTCTTGATTAAATTCGGAGGACGGAATTCTTTTAAGGTGGGTAGAGTTGTAATGCCTGTGTTTCGTATTACGTATTTTGGTATACGTATACGTATATTCTATGTCTCATTACATGATTGCTGGTTCGGCTTGGCTTGATTCTTCATGTGGACCAACCCCCACCTACCCCCTCACCCTTCCTTTATAGCCGCCCAACACTCTCTCTCCTCATTACTTCTCTTCTATTACTTCTTCTTCCTTACCCATTACTCTTCTTCACCTACCAGGAAGAGAGCTAGGCAAGTGTAACTTGCTTCATGGAGGAACTCATATTTTATTGTTCCATTTTCTTCTCCACAAGATTCTAGGCCTCTTTAGTACTTAGTGTTTTCAAATTCCATGGCTCATTCTATATAGATCTAAGTTTCTAGTATTTTTGATTTTCTTGGTTTTGATCCACTAAAATAGCTTATTTTCAAAAACTAGGAGTTCCATGTGGAAGGCCTCATGATTTTGCACAAGTTTGGTTTTGGGATGGCCGAATTTTACAAAGTCCTGGCCGAGATGGAGTTTTCTTGAGTTCCTGAGCTTTTACGCATGCTTGACCTTGCCATATGGAGAAGATGGAGTTTTACGCACACATTTACGTGCCAGCGTATCATCTCAGCCTTCTACGCTCACGTTCTAACGTGATTAGCGTAATGCCCCTTTTACGCCCACGCAATAGCGTGCCAGCGTACTCCGTTTTACGCTGAGTTCCTACAGTTTTACGCTCGGGGCTCTCCCGCTCGCGTAAAACCATACTCGCGTAAAATCTCCGGCTCGAGCAGACTCTCACTAGCGTAGATTTCACTAGCGTAAAGTTTTGCCCGAGTGTTCACTAGCGTAGAGTTTTACTAGCGTAAAGTTTTGCCCGAGTGTTCACTAGCGTAGAGTTTCACTAGCGTAAAGTTTTGCCCGAGTGTTCACTAGCGTAGAGTTTCGCTCAGGGTTTGCGTGCGTAGAATTCTACTTGCGTAAAATCTTACGCGCGTATAACTCCGTCTGCGTAAAACTCGGCTAGCGTAAAACCCCACCCGCATGTACCCTTGCTCGTGTAGAGCTATCTTACCTTGCTCTTGCTAGCGTAAGCCACTTTACGCTTGAAGGCCCCTCGGTCTAGCGTAGTAGTACGCACGTAGAGACTTGAGTTCCTATGGCGTACATCTTACCTTTATATATATATATATATATATATATATATATATATATATATATATATATATATATACGTCCATTTTATATCCTTACGCCTTTTGTCATGAATTGATAATCACGAATTTATTTAGTATGTTTGGAAATGATAATTGAACATGGCATGGTATGGCAAGTATACCTGACATGATTATCCCAAATTGCTGTTGCGACGGCTAACATGGCATGATCTGACAAGAATGATTGACCTGGACACCGTGGACGATTGTGTTTGTACAATAAATAAGTACTGTCTTGCATCATGTCTAGGACGGGGACCCCCGAATACCACGGTCAGGGGCACCTACTGAAATTGACTAAGGCTAATTAACTAGAATAATTCAGTAGACATGAAAAGATTCCCAGCTACAGGCAATCCCGTTATCTGGGCACATTCAGTAGACTTTTAGCCTACCGACGAGTAGGGCACATTTCCAGCACACAGTCACGTGTTACATTCTTCATAAACGGACATTCGACCTGGATAACCGGATGGTCTGCATGGCTTATGGCTATTGGGATAATCTCACTGCATCTTGCTAGTAACTAGGCCTGTGATAACGCTAGTTAGTTAAAAGTATCAAGCCATACTCATTGCTTGGTCGTGATTGATTGGATGAAATTTAGCCCAGCTTAGTCTTGCCCCGATCCTGTACAAGATTGTTACATGACGGGATTATTTATGCTTACCTTAACAATAACGATCGGGGGTCCAGTTCTGTTCAGGCGAAGGGTTACAACCCCGGTCTTTGTTTGGTTTAAGGGTTGTAACCTGGCTCCCGGAGCAGTTCTGTGTCCTCTCTTCGTTTATTGTCTTATCGCAACCCCATTCCACGTTCGTCATATTTTACCTTACCTTAATACCATGACTATTTATGCCTACTTTGACAATAATGATCAGGGACCAGTTCTATTCAGGCGAAGGGTCAACTCCGGTCCTTGTTTGGTTTAAGAGTTGTAACCTGGCTCCCGGAGCAGTTCTGTGTCTTCTCCTCGTTGTTGTCCTATTTGTATCCCGTGTCATGCTCGTCCTGTTTTACAAGAATATGACATGACATGGTTATCTATGATTGCCTTAACAATAAAGATCAGGGACAAGGTTCTGTTCAGGCGAAGGGTTACAACTCCGGTCCTTGTTTGGTTTAAGAGTTGTATCCTGGCTTCCGGAGCAGTTCCTTATCCTCTCTTCATTTACTGTCTTATTTTACCCTATGCCAAGACTAATCATGTTTTACTTACCAATAGTATTTGAGACAGATTTCTATTCAGGTGAAGGGCTGCAACCCCGGTCCTTATTTGGTTTAAGGGTTATGACCTGGCTACTTGAATGGTTTCTTCGTACTCAGTTTACTGTTGTTATCTCTATTATTATCAGTTCTTTATTTATTATTTATCTTTAATACTCTATTGTGATATACTGGTTTTAGTTCCTAAGTGAAGCCTCCTTTGTGGCACTTGCTCTTTCTGGGGTCTGACCCAGCTGATTCTGTATGGCCAGATATCGGAGCAGCTCCAGAGGATCTACCTACCTTCCAGCCAGATGGTGACCACCAGGCGTAACCCTGGCAACGATGTGAATTTTTTTTGTTCTTCCACTTCATTGTAAATTATTTTTTTGAGGCGTTTAGCCGACGAGCACGCGTTAGCTCGGTTGCACCTTTATTTATTGTCTTCCTACGGGCTGTAACATGATTGACAAATCCTAGGATTGTTCATGTTTGACTAAAACTCTTGTTAGTCTTGACATTTTGTAACGACTAGCTTCATGATCAACTGAATATATAATATTTGGGACGCCTTATTATTGTGTATTTGGTGATCTTATATCTTGTAATACTTACTTACTTGTTTGCGATTGAGACACTAAGCTTGTTCATGACCATAGGAAACCGATGGATTGTAGTTAAACCCTCATATATCTAGACAGCTGTGACCGTATAGTGAGATGGATTTCATTTTATTATGCGTAGCTGGCTATGTATGCCCCGCTCTCCAGTATTCTAGTTTTGGGGCGTTACATTGTTGTAGGGATTTCATCTCTGATTGACTGGATCAAGTCGTACATCCTTCATGGGATGCATGTATTCTCACCTTTAAAGATCCTGCATGCTATTTTTGAGCCACCTTCGATAGCAATCTCCAACTCGTGGAATTGTCTAGCAAGATAAGTACCAAGTTAGGAGGCAAGGATTTCTGCATGTAGGCCGGGATCAGCACTGTGCACAGAAGGGTAGCAACAAGTTAGCGCCCTTAGAAAAATGCCATTTGAGTCTCTAACAATAGTAGCTGCCGTAATATCTGATGACAATGCAGAACCGTTAATATTGATTTTAATTCCTCCATCTACCGATGGTTTCCAGTTGATAGCGGATGCTGTTGCACATCGGTATTCTTGCTCCTTCCCGTTATTATCATCAATTCCTACTGCGAAGGTATTGCAGATGGCATTGCCGTTGTGGATGATGCGAGGGATACAAGGGGAACGATGTCGAAAGGTGTAGTCCCCACAAGCTTTCCAGATCGCCCATAGACGGGATGCACCCATACGAAATGTCTCTTGCGCTAGCGGCTCATGGAGCCAGTGTTGGATAAGGGAGTTTATATTTAGATTTCTATCCACCCGAAGGCCAATCGGGCTCCCGACCCAAACTTCTCTAGCAATGTTGCAATGCAAGAACAAGTGGTTTGTGTCTTCCTCGTGAAGGAGACAAAACGGATATAATGGATTTGTGTGGGGGATTCGCTTGTGGATAGCAGAGAGCAGGGGGAGTGCATTATTCCATAACCTACAAATAAATGTTTGGACCCATGGAGATATCTTCTTCATCTTCCAAAGCTTTTGCCCATTGATCGAATCCATGGACGAGCTCGATGTGCTTGGAGACTGTCGAAAAATTGTTTCGTACAGAGACTTAGATAAGAACTCGCTCGATCTACGATTGGTCCATATGAGCTTGTCCAGGCCATATCCATCACGCAAGCTAATGTCAGTGATCGCCTTTGCTTCTAAAGGAGAAAAAAGCGCAGAGATCAGAGGTTTGTTCCAACTTCTTGTGATAGGGTCCATGAGGTCCTGTACAAGTTTTGGACTCTGAATGGTTGAAGATGTGGGAGCGACTCTAAACCCCGGTATACCTGGCACCCACGGATCCGCGGTGATGTCGACCCATCATCCACGTATTTTCCAGCAGACATTCCCCTTCCATGATACGTCGAAGCTCTATCATACTCGACCACGTCGGGGATGATCTTTTACGTTTGGGTTCTTGCCAAAATTTTATGTTCTGCAAATAGATTATGCGTAAGAGCCTTGTATCAGTTAATAATCTAGATAGGTGTCCTTAGTTTACCTAGTCTTTAGGATTTATTGCTAGTCCCTAGGACATGTGTGTGGCCAGGAGTCTTTTACTCCACGTTCTTTTGTTGTCCACATGTTTAAGTTTTATTTGCCTATTTAAAGGCCTCATTTGCATGAATAATAATCACAACGAAAAGTTTCCTCTCCTTATTCTTTCTGTCATCTCCAAAAGAGTGTTTATACTCTGTCATTGCCTTCTCCTTGTCACATCCAGAAGTTTAGAGCCAACATTTGGTATCAGAGCCCCGGGTGTATGCCAAAGTACCTTCGGCTCGACAAGATGGCAGTCGTGGAGCATTCGTCGGCGCCAACAACAAAGGAGGGAAGCATCACTTTGTACTACCCGATGCTGACGTCTTGCAACTACTCCACTTGGGCGATCAAGATGGAGGTCTTCATGGAGGCTCAAGGCGTTTGGGAAGCCATTGAACCCGCGGCCGGGGTGGTCGTAGAAAAGAAGAAAGACAAGATGGCGTTGGCGTATATTTTTCAAGCTGTCCCCGAGGAGATCCTACTCCAGCTGGCCAAGCACAAAACGGCTAAGGAAGCTTGGGAAAGCCTGAAGACAAGGTACCTAGGCGCTGATCGGGTGAAGAAGGCAAGGATTCAAACCTTAAAGAGTGAGTTCGAGGCTCTCCGTATGAAGGAGACAGACTCCATCGATGAGTTTGCGGGGAAATTGACGACCCTCGCAAACAAGATTCGTGGATTGGGAGACGATATGGAGGACGTCGTCATCGTCAAGAAGCTGCTCGTCTTCGTCCCAGACAAGTACCTGCAGGTCGTTGCGGTGATTGAGCAGTTTGCTGATGTGGAGACTATGCCGATCGATGAAGCGATCGGCCGCCTCAAAGCGTACGAAGAACGCATACGTGGTCGAGGCGAGAGCGACAACGATGGAGATGGTGGACGTCTGCTCCTTACTGAAGAGGAGTGGAAGGCGCGCCAAAGACGTCACGAGCTAGACGAACGATTGTCTGGCGGCACAGGACGTAGGCGCGGCGGACGTTCCGGTGGGCGTGAAAACTCGCCAGGCAAGGGGCGGTGTCACAATTGTGGCATCTACGGCCACTGGGCAGAAGACTGCCGCAATCCTAAGCTTGATGACACGGAAAAGTGCCAAAATTGTGGCATCTATGGCCATTGGGCAGAAGACTGTCGCAAGCCAAAACGCGATGAGCGGGCCTATATGACGCAAGACGACGAACCGGCTCTTCTACTGGCACAGGTGTGCACGATCGCCGAGACGCACGACACCCACGCCAAGTCAATCAAGCAGGTGATGCTCAATGAGAAGCGCACCATGATAAAGCTTGGGGAGCAGAAGGACCACGACGAGACGAGGCTCCAAGAAGTCCATGCGTACGACGAGCTGTCGCGGCGGGACGAGATACTGGTCGAGTCTGTGCGCGAAAAGGAGGAGCTCGAGGAGCGGCTCAAATGGAGGAACGAGCAGTTCCGGCACCTCGAGGAGGCCTACGACAGGGCCAAGGAGAGGCTCAGAAGGTGCGAGAGGGAGTGGAAGACGGAACATTCGGACCTGGTCGACGGGATGTCCTCACTGCAGGCAAGGCTAGACTCGGAGACCAGGATCGCGGAAGACCTCCGCTCGCGGCTGGAAATGTGCAGTCAGGCCCTGGCCCACGAGGAGGGAAGGACGAAGGCGCTTGAGGCCCCGGTCTCCGAGTCGAAGGTGTTGTACAAGAATGTCGTCTCGGAGTTCGAGGAAACCAGGTCGAGTATCGCGTCAAGGAATACGCACCTCGAAGAGGAGAATCGGGAGCTGAAGAACTTGCAGCAAAGGCTCCAATTCCTGGAGCAAGTACACAGAGGGTGTGCCGCAAAATTGCAAGCCAAGGAGGCTGAATCAGAAAAACTTGGCAAAGAATGCGCCGAGTGCTTGCTCAAGTTAGATTTCAAGGTTGAGGCTTTGAAGCAGGAGCTCGAGACAGCAAAGGCAGCAGAGGATAAGCTAGCGGTTATGAAAATGTTGGTCGAAAAGCTCAGTGCCGAAGTAGACGACGCAAAGAGGGCAGAGTTGGACGCAGTCAAGCAAGCTCAGGAGTGGAAGAAAAAGATTGAGCCGATCGAAGCTCATTTGGTTGAATCAAAACAGCAGGAGAAGTTCGCGATGGAGTCTCTTGCATCGATTTCGAAGAAGAAGAGAAGGGCAATAGTGGTTCGGGATTTCCCACCCGGATGCGGGAGGAATGCTCCGAAGCTTGGTACCGAGGAAGAGCTTGGAGTTGTCAACCTTGACCAAATCTAGATTAAGGAGGAGAATATCAGTTAATAATCATGATAGGTGTCCTTAGTTTACCTAGTCTTTAGGATTTGTTGCTAGTCCCTAGGACATGTGTGTGGCCAGGAGTCTTTTACTCCACGTTCTTTTGTTGTCCACATGTTTAAGTTTTGTTTGCCTATTTAAAGGCCTCATTTGCATGAATAATAATCACAACGAAAAGTTTCCTCTCCTCATTCTTTCTGTCATCTCCAAAAGAGTGTTTATACTCTGTCATTGCCTTCTCCTTGTCACATCCAGAAGTTTAGAGCCAACACCTTGCCCATAGCTGATGCAGGTTGGCTATAAATTGCTAAAGTAGTTTCCCAACCAAACATGTGTTAACCCAAACTGGGTTTCTAAATTCGAGGTCGCCCCCATTCTTTGGTCTAGTGAATTTCCCCATGATAGAAAATGCATCTTCTTCTCCATGGCTTCGTGTCCCCACTAGAAAGCTTTATGCTGGACTTCCAGTTGTGAGTGATGTCTTTGGGAATCTTATAGGCAGACATATAGTAGATTGGGATGGAGCCCAGTGTCGAAGAAATAAGTATTGATCTGCTAGCATGGCATAGATGTTTGGACTTCCAGCCTTGAAGAAGATTACTCACTTTGTCGAACAGTCCATTGAACGTTGACATCCGAATTTTTGGCTGATGACGCATATGCCCCAGATACTTATCAGTGTTGCTCATAGTAGACAAATGGAGAATGTCGGCTAGCTCCCGACGGGTATCAGTAGGTACTCGTCTACTGAAATGGATACTCGATTTATCAAACTTTATTTTTTGCCCCGACCATGAAGAATAGAGGTCAAGAATCGACTGCACAGTCGTCAAGAAGATATGGGAGGCCTGGCCAAATGCGATATTGAGGGAGTATACCGATTTATGCGGATGCCACGAAATAGATCCGCTTGTTCGTAACAATAGAATAATCTCGATAGAATCTTCGAACAAAAATGAATATATACGGGGATAGAGGACATCCCTGTCAGATACCCCTTGGGGATGAAAAATCCTTCTGGAGTTCCGTTGACAAGGATAGAGAACGATGTCGATGTGATACACTCCATGATGAGGTAATTTGCGTGGCCTTGGATCCCCAGGCCATGAAGAGTACTTAAGATAAATGACCACGCTAGTCGATCATACGCCTTAGCCATATCAAGCTTGAGAGCATACGAATTCTTCTGCATTGGGAAATTTTTCATTGCATGAAACAGCTCCTTGTCAATACTATGTCTACCAGGGACGAAAGCATTCTAGAAAAGAGATATAAGCTTATCAATTAATGGCCGCAGCCTATTAGCCATGACTTTGAGATAACTTTGTAAAATACAATACAAAGTGTGATCGGTCGGAAGTCTCCTAGAGTATAAGGCACATCACATTTTCGAATAAGAGCTATATGAGTATGATTTGATTTAGGAACCATCTGTCTACTGGAAAAATAACGTTGGACTGTACTGATAAGGTCGTTGGAAGAAGATGGCCGAATAGCCGTCCGGACCCGAAGATTTTTGCGGCCCCATGCTTCTGATAGTTTGCTCGATCTCTATACTACAAGGAATTGCCCCCAAAGCCGTATTCTCGTCAACAAATATCGGATTTGTGGATATAATGAATGATGGATCAATTAGAGAGGAGTTATCTTCACTGAACTATTTATAGAAATGAGTAATAAATTCTTTGGCTATTTTCCCTGATCAGATGTCCAGCTAGCATCTTGGAGTTGTAGCGCTCGAATTTTAT
Organism: Iris pallida; assembly: GCA_029216955.1. Classification (NCBI taxonomy): domain Eukaryota; kingdom Viridiplantae; phylum Streptophyta; class Magnoliopsida; order Asparagales; family Iridaceae; genus Iris; species Iris pallida. Next base: position 2,051,503 of record JANAVB010034218.1, read on the forward strand.
TTCTCCTCTTCCTAGTAGTAGCCTTAATATGAAAATACTTTGTGTTCCTATCCCCGTTCTTGATCCATTTGTAATTCATACGTTGTCTCCAGTACGCATCTTCGATATGCTGAAGGTCGTTGAGCTCGGCCATAGTTTCCCTCTCAATTTGTAAGGTGGTTGATGAGACGTCCCCTCCCGGGGATCAATTTGCTTTGATTGGAGCTCATTGATGCGGTCTTTTATTTTACCAAATTTAGCTCTGCCCCATCTATGCAACTTAGGCAATGTGATCTGGAGTTTATGCATGAGAGTATCTCGCGTACTAGAATTTTGTCCCTGCCAGAAGGAGGAGAGAACCTCTAAAAGCTGTCATTTTCCATCCAGTATGTTTCAAAATGCAGTGGTCATTTTTTTCTGGAGTTGATTATTGGTGTTAAGAATGATGGGCGCATGATCACTATTGTAACACGGCAAAGTGTGGATCATGGAGTACGGGAAGATGCTACACCATGCTCCATCAGCAAGAGCCCTATCAAGCCGTTCTTGGATATTATGCATAGGAGTCTGACCGTTCGACCAAGTGAAGCCGGTCCAACGTATCCTAAATCCAAAAGGCCGCAGTGGCTAGCCATATTGTTGAAAGAAGCAGCGAGTTTTGATCAAAAGGATTGCCACCCCGCTTCTCCCCCTCCTTCATGATCATGTTGAAGTCACCGATACAACAACAAGTGTATTGAAGGAGTCTGATATTATCTTACTGGAATGCCACAGCTTGGTCGATCGCTCTTCTTCGGGCAATTACACACGTAGAGCAGCTTCAAGGCTGGGAAGGTAACTGAGCGTTGATGGAAAGAAGAATGAGATTTGCGGTTGAGTAGTTGACAGACGCTTGGATAGAGTACCAAAGGCCCCCGACAAGACCAACCGATGGGACTGAGAAGGTATTAGGATAGCCGAGATAGGGGAGGGCATTTGTCGTGTGAAGATAATGTGTCTTAGTTTTGGAAAGGAAGAAGATGGAAGGACGAGAGGCAGAGAGGAATGTGTGGAGAGTTGTGGACTGTCGAGGCATTCTCCAGCCCTCGACAGTTCCATGACTAGATTAACATTGGTCGTGCGGCTGTTGAAGGTTAGCCACCACGACAATAGTTGGAGTATTTGTAGGAGAGGATCAGGAAAGTACTTTTTTATGGGTCTAGGTTTGGGGATGTTGGAAGCCTGGCACTTCCTAATGCCGGGGAGAACAGATGGGAGATGTAGGGTGGTAGAATGGGCCAAACGTGCTCTTTTTTCCATGACAGCTTACGGGATTGCATCCGGTAGGAAGTGGATCCGACTGCGGGGGATGTAGGTGGTGATGGTGGAAGCTCGATGATAGGGAAGTTTGAAACCGGGAGGGGCGGTGTATGGCCTTGGCTAGATAGGAGTTCAGCAGACACGGGAGAGATCTTCAAAGGGGTAGATTCGCCTGTAAGGTCGTCAGCATGCTCAGGAGTATTCTTCTGTTGAAAAATGGGAGCATCGAGGCTTGAGAGGCTAACGGTTAGATCAGTCTCCATAAAATTTATCAATCCCATTTTTTCTAATTAGAGGTATTTTAGTCATTTTGTGCTAATTTGAATTTTTATTTTATTTTATAAATTAAATTGATTGTGTGTGTAGCTTTGATTGGTATTTTGGTAGTGACAATTGGTTTAACCATAGTCAACCTTGATTGGAAGACTAACCATGTGATTAGAATCATTTTTAGCTAATTAGATTTTAAATTAGAGCAATTATCCATATTAGGAAACAATTAAATCTTTTTAGGCTATTTTACATGTAGTTTTTTAGCCTTTTTGTCAATGGGCTTTTAAATCAACTTGAGGAGTGTTTGGCCCATGACCAAACCCTAACCCAATCTCCATGTAGTGGTCGGCCAAACACAGTAGCCCCCCTTTTATGTGAAAGGCTTGTAGCCGTCAAGCTCTTCAAAACCCTAGTTTTCTTCTCCTCCAGAAGTCTTTTTTTTCTCTCATTTCTCATCCAAATCCTTCCAAACGAAGAGCGTTGCGATCGTTGGGAGGAGAGGAACTTGCTGGAGACTTGTTAGCGATGGATCGGAGGCATTGGACCGGAGGAAATCGGCATCGACGTGTTTAGAGGCTCATTTCATTGAGATATGACTCTCAATAGGTAAACCTCTCTAAACATTTGTTAATATTGATTTTTTTTGATGCATCCATATAGGTACCCCAGACCAGTGCATGAAGTTTGGTAGATTTTGTATTCGTTTGATAGGCGTATCAGACATGTTCATTGGAACACGTGTTCGACGAAATGCCGCTTAGAACTGAAAGTTGGTATTTTGTGATTCTGTTTTCACGAATTTATTGCTATGATTAATTGAAATAACTTTCTGAAGACGGATCTTGATTTGGCACGTTTTCAGTGTCCAAATCGGACACGGACACGCGTGCACGAGGCCGTGCACGGCCCCGTGCATGCCCTGCTGTCCGAGTGTCATAACTCGACGCACAGGACTCCGTTTTGCGTGAAATTTTATGGACGCATGGGGGCAACCTCTGCCCACATGCTCCATAAATTTTACGATGTTTTATGGAGCGTACGTGGAGAAAATCCATCGCGCACGGTTCAGCCAACACTGTGCATACGGCCAAAAATTACCGCTGACACGGCCTTCGTACGAACACGACACGATTATTACTCGTTCCAAGAGCATTAGAACGAAGCCCTAGACCTAGGCTACCCAGGAACCTAACCTTGAGACACGACGTGGCTCGTGTTGCGAGCCACGGGGCTCGACACGAGCACACGAGGCTGCCGTACGCGCGCACAGCCGTGGGGTTCACGATCCAGCGACACGTGGATGCGACGTGGTGTCATGTCAGTGTGTCCTAGACCTAGACCTAGACCCCACCTAGCTACATGCATGAGCACAGGGCTTCTCGTGTTGCGTGTGGCGTTCAATCGAGCGTGACGTAGTGTACGAGCACGTTTCTATACGGCGTATTTGGGTTTTTCGGTACGCACTTCGTGGACACGATATGGGACATGGGTTCAATCCGTGAGTACCCGAGCACGTCACACACGTATACACCTTCATGTTTGCCAAGTTTCCGAGTTCGTTGAGTATTTTGCGTTTTGAGTGTTGAGTTAGGTTTTCGGGTTTCAGTGATATATTTTTGAGTTGATTTTGTTAGGATTTGATTTTTCTGGAATTAACTCAGATTTCTGAGTTTATATTAGGTTAGATAGATTCTGAATTGTTGGATCTCTACTTTACATTCAAATGTTACTACCTATATGTATATATAGCCTCTTTGAATTTAGATATCTTTATATATATATATAATATATATATATATATATATATT